>OX387182.1:40187223-40804211 GCA_947561395.2 Buxus sempervirens | reverse complement strand
GATGTATGTTCCCATTAACCAAAAAAAAAAAAGGAAAGAAAAACTGTGCAGGTTGGAGAACCATTGACGGCATCAGAATTTAGCATATTTATAATCTTTTAGCAGACTTAAACTCATAATTATTTTACATCCATAAAATTCAAAATCAAAATGTAAAAGAATAGTGAAGGGAAAGAACAAAATTAAGATATTTGATGTTCTATCTCACAAAAGTGAGTTTTCAAACCACCACTCCCCTCCTCCCTAACCCACCCACCCACCTACCCCTTCTTCCCCATTTGTGTCTCCTTTGGAAATTTGATAAAGACATGGTGTTGGGCATCAAGTAAATCTTTTGAGATAAAATTTGGTATTCTCTCCAAGAACATTTTTTTACGTTTATTTTATTTTATCTATTCTCTTCCAACAACTTTTTTTTTCTGTCCTTTTGGTTCTTTGCAAATGTTAGTTGGCTATTTTTTCGTTTCACAGTTCTATGAGATGCTAGATAATCTCAAGTTTCTCCCTAGGAGATGCACTTTGGGCATTGAGGATTTCATTGAATGCTTCTGCGAACCAGCTGTTAGCACCTGATTTTTACACCCCAAAAAATGCAAAAAATGAAATTTTAATTAAAAAGTCAAACCCTGAGGGGACCGAAATTTGACTTTTTGATCCAAAGAAAATTGGCCATCAAACTTCCTTTCATTGAAAAGAGCATTTCGACACGGTTCTAACGCAACTGAGTTTGCCAGAATCGAGGTCCGGATGAGGAAGTTGTGCGCTGGTCAAACTTTTGGGGAAGCGAAAGTTGACTTTTTGCTCGACCCCAATTCAGCTGCCAAACTTAATCACAATGGATAGTGTGTTCCGAGCTGATTCCAACGACACCAAATTTGCTAAAATCGGACATCGAACGGAAAAGTTATGGGCAGTTGAAATTTCAAATAAAGCTGCCCATGTGGCAAAACAGCAGCAAAAAGCAGAATAAATGAGTTAAATAAATAAAATAATCATTTAATAAAAATATCTTTATTTTTTAATAATATTTTAATAAAAGAATCTCGTTTTTTATAATAAAATAATCAAAAAATAGGATAAAAATCTTTAAATAAGTCAAATTTAATAAAGCATTTGAAATCCAGCATTTTAAAAACGTGCTGGACCGTATTTGAAGTACGGGCGAGGCATGCCCGTATTTCAAATACGGGCAAGCTTCTAGAAAGGGACGCGTGTCGCTGTACGGCGGGACACGCGTCCCATACGGCCGATTTTGCGAGATTTGAAAATGTGCGTTTTTCGCCCGTACTTGAAGTACGGGCAAGGCACGCCCGTACTTAAAGTACGGGCAAGGCATGCCCGTAGTTCAAATACGGGCACGAAAATTTTGCCTATAAATAGAGAGGCCACCCCCCTCATTTGAACAAGCTGGTCCTCCTTGCCGGCCCCCCTCTCTTTCCTTGTCTTCTCCACGTCCAAACTCTGCCCAAGCCTCGCCACCCCAATACCTAACCCAAAAATACCCATTTTGCCCCTGGAGTGCTGCTCAACTTCCTGTTTCTCCCTTTTAGCATAGGAAACCCAGTGAACCCCTGTTCAAACCAATCCGTGAAATCCAACAGAGGTGCGGAAGCGCTGCCGAAATCGTCCGGAAGAACTAACACACATCAAGAATAATCCAAAGGTTGCACTGTAAGCATCTCTACAATTTTAAGTAAATTTCTATTACTTTTGGCTATCTCCTAAAGTTCTTATCTGTTTTGTTTTTATTATGTCACTTCTAACATGTTTTGGCTGCTGTATGTGATGAGCAACTTAACCCAAAGTGGTCATTTCCATGGCAAGGAGTAAAGAATAACCAAGGGTTATTAAAAGAATGATACACTACTTAATTTGGTTATAATTCTGGAACTTCTTCAAATTTCTGATATTCCCTGTAATTTCCCACTTTCCCCCTCTAAAAGATGATCATGGATCATCCAAAAGAAGTTGGTTTTCATGTTAAAAGAGGAAGAAAGAAGAAGAAGGCCTTTTAGGCCAAAAGAAGAAAGAGGAAGGACTTTGAAGAATCTAGAATCCCAACTGAAGCTACCAGAATACCTGAGAAGGCCACAGAATTGATTCCGGTCAAAATTGGCACAAAAATGCAAGTTCGGATGAAAACCGTAAACTCAGAGCGGTTCAGGCGTGCCTGTAATTAATCTACGGTCTGGCCTGAACCGTATTAAATTTACGGTTCTGACCAGACCGTGAATTAAATACGGTCACTCGATAAGGTAACTTAAAAAAGTAATTTTTCTAACCCGGTTGGACCCAATCCGATCCATTTAAACTTGACCCGACTGATTGGGCTTCTTGGATAATTCCAAGCAAATTCTTGAGACTGTGGGCCTAATTGGGCCCACCAAGGCTTCGTGGGCCCTCCAATGGGGCCCACATCCCGACTAGCCTAACCAAGGCCCATTTTCACAAATGGGCTAAGGCCACTTAATTAACAGCCCATGGGCCAAATCCCAGCCCATTGGGCCCTAAAAGACATCAACCCACTAAATTGTGTAAATATAATTGAATCTTTAAACCAAATAGCCAAAATCCAATAAGGGTTACCCAATAACCCGATTTGGGCCTTGGGCTTGACTTTAGCCCAACTTGGATTCCTCTGGGCCTTCCAACAGGGCCCATATCAGACCCGCCTCACTAATTGATAAAAAGATAAAATAAAAAAGGGGCCCACACCACCAAAGGGTCCCCACTCAGACCAAATAAGTGTGCATGCTGGTTTAGGAAGGGTGAGAATTAAGTTGGCTCAAAACCAAGGAGACCCACGGGACCTGTCAATCGACGGGGCGGGCTAGGTTGTCTTTGGACTTCCCTAGACGTAACCGAGAACTTGCTCAGAACTCTAAAAAGCCGCAGACCAGAAAATTAGGCCCGAATAGGTGCCCATTTGTGTCTGCCTGCACCTCTCAGGCAGTGGCGACTCCAAAACAGTCCCGAGGCGAGCATCACTTCGCATGCACCTCGTACGTGCGGCCCGAAATCGGGGTGCGCACACCAGCTGTTAGATTGGAATACAAATCTTGTTAATCCATGCACTTAGTCTAATGTCAATTATAACTCTAACAATAATGTTATTTCTCTGCGAGTTATTATCTGATGCTCTTTTCCTGTTATTTTAAACATGATATAGAAATTAGAGACTGATTTCTGTTGCCTTTATATTTATTAAATCAAGTAAGTATTGTCCATTTGCTTTGCAGTGGATTACGTAACAACCTTAATACAGTAATGCCTTTTTTTTAGAATTTTGTCATACATGGGATTCACAGGATCATTGTTGCCTAAAGTTGGAGTTCTGACGATCCTATCTACACTGTATGTATTGGGGGTAAAGAAGCAATTAGTCTAAAATTCCGGTTCGGGTTTAATTATTTAAATTCTTCTTTTCAAGTGAAGAGAATTAATATTTTCAGGAAGAGCAGATACTACATATGTATGAAATGGCTCTCTTTAATGATCTTCCAATTTAAAAAACTGCTCAATGAACTATGATTGTTCAAATTTTGTTCCTATAGATTCCAATAATAAAATGTAACTTGAGGGAACCTAAGAGAAATTAAAAAAAAAACAGGTATGGTGATGCAATCCTCAACAGAAATGAGACATTTTGAATTAACCTCTTACCATCAGGATCACTTTTTGGTTTTTTCATCCCTAGAAATCCAACAAAGTCTCATACAAACTTCCAAAGACCCTCCAAATCAGCCCTCTGACTTTCTATGGTGCCCAAAATAGGCAGTGAAGAAATTCTAACCCTTCAAATCCACATCTCGCATCAATCTATAGCTCCAATTCAGCAAAATTCAACAGTGAGAATAACGACATAACAGATCATGCCCCCTAAAAAGGAAAAGGTACATAAAACAAAGCTATCAACCAAATTTGATCACATCAATGCAATCGATATTGATTTTTTTTTTTTTTTAAAAAAATTCCCTAATTAGGGACGACCAAAGAAAAACCAATCCACTTTTATAAGTAGTAGGAGTAGGATAGGATAGGATAGGATTTGTTTCCTCATTTTCATAGTGTTTTCTGTTTCTATCATTTTCATTCTTATTGTTGGATGACTCCTGTAACCTAGTATTTCTAAGGAAAAAAAACATACCATAAAGAATATTACCCAGTAACTTGTTTGAACCAATATAAAATTACTTATTGCCTTTTGTTTGCAATCAATGCCACTTGAAGTACTATCACAGGTAAAAGAGAGGGGAGGACCAAAGAAAATGTTGCTTTTTGTTTGCAATCAATGCAATCAATAAAACGTTTTGTTTTCAATGAAAAACCCTTTTGTTTACCAAAAAAAAATGAAAAACTGTTTTGTTTTCAAGAAGAAGAATGGGTTTCAACCCTTGGAAGTAATCCACCCTTTTTTTAATGAGAAAACGTTTTGTTTTCACCCGTTTTAGACCATAAGGAATATTACCCGATAACTTGTTTGAACCAATATAAGATTACTTATTGCCTTTTGTTTGCAATCAATGCAACTTGAAGTACCATCACAGGTAAACGAGAGGGGGAGGACCAAAGAAAATGTTGCCTTTTGTTTGCAATTAATATTGATTTTTTTTTTTTAAAAAAAGTTTCCCTAATTAGGGACGAACCAAAGAAAAACCAATCCACTTTTATAAGTAGTAGGAAAATGCATTTGGATTGATTGATAATCAGTTCAATGAGCTTTCCTTGTGTAAGTAGCTTCTTGAGGAATCCATGTATTGAGGTATCATATTTCGACCCTCTTATATGCATAATTACACCTTCATTTACCAGCTTAAGCTTTTAGATGCAATAGCTATTTAACACGGCATCAGAGCCGAATGTCTTATGTTTGACTCCCAGAGAGGTAAGTTGATTTGGCATTTATTTGTATCCAAGATATATAGCGTCCTATGTTTGTCCTTTCCATGTATGTCCAATATGAAATCATGTGTGAGAGAATGTTGAACTATTCTATTTAGGCCCTTCCTCTTATACATATATTATTACACCTTCACTTATCAGCTTAAGCTTTTAGGTGCAACAGTGTTTTTTAACATTATGCTAAAGAATGAAAGCTTGCCTATTTATGCACCATGGAAACCAAGCTAATCTCAACCAAACTGCTAGTTCTCCCTTTGATCTTATTACTTCATAGCAGCTTCTAATAGTGAATTTTCCCCATTTCCATTCCACTGTGTCCTCTCTAATGGCATCCAGTTTTGATAAGTGATTCAACATTCTCCCAACTTTCCTAAAAATCCATGGAGTTAGCTATGGGTGGGGTTCAATTCACTGTTTAGGATTGTGTCTTTAATTAAGTTGAGCTCTTCTAGAGAGACCTAAATCATATCTAACAAAACGATCACACTGTTGGACTCATAGATTACGCACAAGCCAGAATATCGGCGCCTAGGTTCGACCATTTATTTGAGTAATCTCTCCGAGGTCAGTGATCTGATAGACCACAAAACAAGTATGTGGAGCTTATCACTCAAGTTTGGGTTTTGGAGGGGGTAGACCATATCTCAAATGCTTAATGACAATCATGTGGCCCCTCTTACAAATAAGCAAATTATACTTGGGCAATTTAAAAAACAAGAAACGTTTCTTTCGTCAAAAGAAAAGCACCATAATGGAGGATCAGTGTTGATGAATCACCTACGTGATTCATGTGGGCTACTCCACCGACACAGTATATAAAGACTTTCTTTGTGGATTTGCAGCACATATGGGAACAACCACAGCACTAGAAGCAGAAGCATATGCAGCATTGGAAGGACTTCAGCTTGAACATAAGATGAGATATAGAAGAATATAGCTTGAAGGAGACTCAAAAGCTATGATAAAGATCATTAATGCACATCATAAACAACATCCATAGGAATCTCAAACATGGTCTATCCAATAGAGTTGTTTCTCTCTATTTTTGAGGATTTTCAAGTTTCACATGTCTATAGAGAAGCCAATAAAATTGTTGATTATTTGGCAAATTTTGCTCTCAGCAACCATTCCCTGGTTACAAAATTCTTTGATCTCAAATGCTTAATGACAATCATGTGACCCCTCTTACAAGTGAGCAAATTATTCTTTGGGCCAATGTGGAAAACGAGAAACGCTGCTTTCTTCAAAGGAAAAGCACCCATAGTGGAGGATCACTGTTGTTGATTCACCTACCAATCACTGTTAGGAAACTGCATACTAGACCCAGTGTTTATCAAGCACAAGTTGTTCATATCATATGGGTTACTCCACCGACACAGTATATGAATATAAACGTTGGTGGCACAGCCAAAGGATGTCCAAGAATGGCAGTTGGTGGAGTGAAACGTAGCACAAATGGGAACAGCCACAGCACTAGAAGCAAAAACATATGCAGCATTGGAAGGACTTCAACTTGAAGGAGACTCAAAAGCTACGATACAGATCATTAATGCACACCATAAACAACCTCCATAGGAATCCCAAACATGGTCCATCACATAGAGTTGATTCTCCTTTGTTTTTTTTGAAACTATTCCCCGGTTACAAAATCTACTTCCTCCTATTTGCTGATGCAAGTGGGAGTGCTGTTTCTAGACTTCTGTTGAATAAAATTATTATCTTCTTACCAAAAACATTTAAGAAAATTAAAAATAAAAATAAAGAAAGAGAGAAACAGAGAGAGTTGGATCTTTCAAAATGGAAACTTTTCAACCTTACAAAGTATCGCCGGCCATTCTTCCCTCCCATTCTACCAAAGCTTCAACTGAGTGCACAGGGGCAGATATTGTAAGGCTCCATTTGTTTTAATGTAGAATGTTTTACATTTTACATTGAAAAATGTTTTCAGGAAAATCAAAGGTTTTCAAGTGTTTGGATGGACATTGGAAAATAGACGTGAAAATGAGAATTTTTCATTTTCTTATGTTTGGAACAAATGAAAATAATCAAGGAAAATGACCTGAAGCTTGCTATAACCTATTGGTTCAAAAAATTTAGAACAAAGCACCAATGTTAAAGTATGTGTGGCAAATTGGCTTTTTCCACAGCTTGGCTTGGGTTAAATGGGTGCATCTGAATCACATAAAGAGCAGGAGCTTTTGCAGTTTAAGGCGTCTGGGAAACCATCACGGTGTTGGCAAAAAATAGAGTAACATAACCCAAGTCCCAACTCTTAATTGTTTTCTAATTGTTCACTAAATCTTAACCATAAGCAACATCACAACTTCAATCAAAAAATAGATACCCCACTTACAAAAGGCCATATGGCACTTGAAGAAAACAACAGGATTCAATTCCCAAAAGATGAAGTCGTGAATGGAGATAAACAAAAGGGCAAAGAAAATAATTAAAGCCTCCAACGAGTTGTGTGCACTTGAAGAAAAACATCAGAATTCAATTCCCCAAAAGATGAAGTCATGAACAGAAATAAACAGAAGGGTAAAGCCTCCAACGAATTGGCAAGGATAGATACCCAGAAGCGAACAAACCTAGAAAATTCGATGATTTCTGGATGACAAAGTGGACTTTTGAAACATTTCGAGGCATTTGGGTTTTCTATTGGAGCCATGTCGATGATTTCTGGATGACAATCGAAATCGATAGCTTGGGCGAGCAAGAAGGGAACACAATCGAACGCGTGAGTAATTAAGATGATCAGGAAGAGAAGATGCAGAAGGGCAAAGCCTCTCCCTGTACAAAGACAGAGTGTCAATGGCGCTTCAAAAGCTGTTCGTCTCTTGCCAAGAGGTGTTCAAAGTTCACAGTAAGTGCAAAAAGAGAAGTTCGTTCAACTGTCTTTGGCTTGTGGCAACTGATCATACATGCACTCGCACCGGGAGAAGAAAGAAGAAGAAAAATAAAGGGTTGGACGATCGGAGCTTTTGGTACAAAAGCTTCATCTAGTCGTGATGATCTTTTTTTTTTTTTTTTTGCGTGATATCTAGCATGATTCACTTTCTGGAAAACAACATATGAGATATTCAAAGATAAGTCACTTTCCGGAAAACATGTCTCTTTTAGGAAAACAGTTTTACACAATCTTATATTTTACATGGAAACAAACACTTGAAAAACCTCATTTTACTCTGAAAACATTTTCCGTATTATATTTTACATCAGGACAAACGGAGCTTAAGTATTTTGGTTGATTCTATGTTTTCGTTTGATTTTAGTACTTAACTTTCAATGTAATTACATGGTGTAAATATACCTATAAATCTATGTCTGTCGAACTTCTAGATCTAGAAATACATGTCAACCCTACAATTTTTATCAATTCTATGATAAACTCTTAGGCCTATCAGTCTTAATTAATTTCATGAATGGAAGGATCCCAATTTTTTTTTTTTTATTAAATTCTCTATAATTATGAGAAATCTATAAGAATTTATTAGATACGTTTAAAAAATACAGAAAAAATAATTTTTTATTCTATATTTAATCTGAATATATTGATCGTATCTGTCATTTTTATGAACCAAAAAATGTTTTTCTTGAGTTCTATTCAATTTATGACTATCAACAATCTACATTGAAGTTCAAACCCAAGCGTAACTCCTGTTAGGCTCATCAAGAAACTGGGAACATGGTCATTTGACTACATTTTACAAAAATCTATCACCCAAATTATTTAGCTATAGACCAAAAAAATAACCGACAGATATTTAAAGATTCATAAGAGCAAAGAAACTTGTATACAAACACGAATGCATACACAAGCCGTCAGCCATCAGTCATGGTGTGTGGCTTGTGACGTTTGCGCGCTTGCACTCACAGGTGCACAGGCTTCTCGACTCTTTTACAACACGCTGTGATCGTCGTATGTGCAGCTTGATGTTGACCAACTTACTCGCAATCTGTGCCCACATGCACAAATAAATTGAAATTAAAATGAGATAAAGTTGGAAGAGTTTACTCAAAGATCATGATAATTTCCATGCAAACGGGAAGCACAAAGGAGTCAACTGTGAGAACCACGCCAAGGCATTGTATTTTGACAGGGCTCTCAAAAAACTGTGGGTTGAGACTCTCACTTGACTCACATAAGTTGCACTTGTGCTCAATAATTAAGCCTTAAGCCCAATAACTACCCTCCCAAGCCAACATCCTGAACTTGGAGACTAAATTGGGTGTGTTAACATAACTAAAGTTCAGATAATTACTTTTATATAAGATATACATATACATATATACAAAAATACATGAACTCTCATATAATTGTATTTAATTGACTTCAGACTCGTGCTGCCAAATAACATTCAGGGAATGAGCCAAAAAATGCCTCAAAATGGTTTTCAGTCCTGTGCCAAGACTAAGGACAAAAATATCCAACCAGCCTAATCCTAATGGAGCCAGAGTCTGCGCCTCACTCACGGTTTATGAGCAAAAGCAGAGATGAGGGCAGCACAGCCTGATTTGGCTCCTTCACAGCTGCACGTTGGGTCATTTGAAAGGAAATGAAGTGGATAAATGCAAGACATAAAAACATCCTGCTAAAATAAAATCTGTATTCAAATCACAATTTCTTTGACTTAACAAAAGGATATCTTAGCTTTTTCGCAGTAGGTAAATATGCAAGTCAAACAGAACAAGCCTAAAAAAAACCACCCATGAGCTGGCATCTGAAGACCATTATTTCCATACTAGAAACCAAGGCCACTCCTATTGTATTAAAATTATACCCTTCAGAATATAATAAAAGGGGCAACACCACTAATAACAACCACTCCTAGGTACTACAGGGCAGCACTTATGCTCAGCAGGAGTTCCATAAACAGTTTCAGAAATTATGCAACTGATTAAAATATATCCAAGGATATTTTTACTAAAAGAAAGAGAATCACTAACCATTCTCCAAGTGAGGTCCTCCGGGCCCAGAGGTTGAGCTGGACTGGAATATAGGAAGTGCCTCGAGTACTGAAAATTTGACAAACCAATTCAATTAGTCCGCACAAAGAAATAAGTTATTAATAAGCAAAACATACCATCAACAGCCTCAACAAAATTTTGGCAGTAACTCATTAGGATCCAAAATGGCAAATGGTTAAAGGGAGAACTAAATAACCAAATGAACAGTTCAGTGATGCCGCATCAGATTAATAGTTCTATACAGCTAGAGCTACTGACCCTCATAGTAAGAACATGTTCTTACTTCACTAATTGTAATCCAAAATTTCCTTTTTCCAGGAAAAAAGGTTTCAAGCTACTGTTAACCACAATAGCAATGAAATGCCTCCTCCAAACCAATAGTTTCCAGCTCAGGGCACCAGCAATAACTGCATACCTTTAAGGTATATATTTCTTAAATTTAGTAAATGCACTATATCATTTAAAAATATATGAAATTAAGAACAGCTCCCAAAAAATTAATCAAACCATAACCAAGAGCATAGCTTCTGTTCAGCAATCAAAACCTTTGCAAGGTTTGCACGAATTTCAGTTATTTGCCCTGGACGAATGCTCTTCAAAAATGAAACAAGCCAGCCCGGTTGCACTGCATCACTTGAAGACACAAATAATGCTATCTGCACAGATGGAAAAAATGAAATGAAGGTGCTATCAGTAACCACTCATGTATTATACGCACAAACAAATATATAACAATGGGAAAATAATATATTACAAAGAAATATGCACAGAGACTGATGAGACCTTGTATGATGTGAAGCACAAAAATTTATGCTGGAAGCATATCTGATACAACCTATTTGGTATCTTAAAAAGTTCTGTTGCATCATTATTCCACATATCCTTTTAAGCTTTTGTGAGAGTATTGAACAGTACAAACCTTTCTAGATCATGCTTACAAGTCACTCTCTCTCCTTCACAAGCCTTAAAACCATATTAGGGCTTCCATCTGGCTTAAAATATAATTTAGAAACTATTTTCTGTTTACAATGAGAATTTTTTTTTTTTTGTTTAAACACAAAAGTATAACCAAAATAAAGTGCAACCCAAACCAACCAGAAAAAAAAAAGAATCTGCACCTCACCTCCCACCAAAACAAGAAAACCTAGAAACTAGGTGTGAAATTTGGTTCTTATTGGTTCAAACCAAGACCAAACCAATTTATAGCAGACCAGACCCAAAACCTAGAAATAAAATTACCAAACCAAAAATTAACTGGTGTAACTGCAAAACAAAAAGAAATCTGAATTTATAACTTCAATTTAGTTTGAATTCGTTTCTATTTTATTTAAGTCAAGCAAAGGAGGCTCGCTCCTTATAGAGGGCACCACTTGGACAACGCATTCTCCCTGAACCAATGTGGGACTAATTAAAAGCATTCAATGCCGAATGCTTGTATATAATCCGGGTTGTTAAAATTGGTTTTGGTTTTATATATATGTGTTTCAATTCTGCTTGGATTTTAATTCTGTTTTTGTATTGGTTTTTGGTTTATACATATTTAATCTAATTCAGTCCAGTTTCAGGTTTTGGTTCTGCTTAATCTTCCCCATGAACCAAAACATAGTAGTTTGCCTTTTCACTCTTCAGATCATAACCAAACCAAATTAGAAAAAAAAAACCAAAACAAACTGATTTTTTTTTTTTTTGGGTTTGTTCACTTCTCGGTTTAAACCAAGCAACTTGATACCCCACCAAACCCCCAAAAAAAAATAATAATAATAAAATAAAACCCAAGAAAACATTATTTCAAGAATATATTTATATTTAATCTAATTCAGTCCAGTTTCAGGTTTTGGTTCTGCTTAATCTTCCCCATGAACGAAAACAAACTAGTTTGCCTTTTCACTCTTCAAATCATAGCCAAACCAAATTAGAAGAAAAAAAAAAAAAGAAAACCAAAACAAACTGATTTTTTTTTTTTTGGGTTTGTTCACTTCTCGGTTTAAACCAAGCAACTTGATACCCCTACAAATCCCCCCCCCCCCCCCCAAAAAAAGAATAATAATAAAATAAAACCCAAGAAAACATTATTTCAAAAAAAAACACACATACACACACGAACATAGAAATGCACATGCATAAAACAATTTTGAATTGGCATCCCCGCTTTCAGCATGATCTTTATCCGGCCGAAGTGCAGGAACTTGCTAAATTGTTTGAGAAGCTTAAAAATGTTTTCCTCAATCCCTCTCAGCCTAATTTCCATTCTTGGTCTGTCTCCTCATGGCTCCTTTACCAGCTCTTTTTTTTTCTCACCTGAGCTATCATCCCGTCATTGAGTTGGTGCCTTTTTCCCCTTCTTTCCTTTAGAGTGCTCTTTGTGGACTGCCTTTCTCAATGGCATTAACACCCTTTACAATATCTAGAAACGGAAGAAATCTCTCCTAATAGGTGTGTAATTTCTCTCAAAGATGGAGAATCCATAGATCTTCTGCTACGCTGTGAGCTTGGGCAATCTATCTAGTATTCTCTCTTGGGCATAATTGGTGTAAGTTGGTTTCTCCCTAAGAGCCTAACTAGTTAGCTTCAACAATGGAGGTTTCCATTCCTTAGCAAAGAAGGCAAGCTAATTTATTCTGATGTTTTTATGGCATCCGTTTGAAATAGTCTGATTTTTAGGAAAAGGTCATCCAAAAGCAGAACGTTCTTGAGGATATACTGGTTCTTGCATCGACATGGGTGTGCATAAGAAAGGAATTCAGATTGTTTTCATGTACCGATGTGGTTAGGAATTAGACTATGTTCGCTCTGTCTAAATAGATCTTTCTGCATTCAGTGATTCTGCTAGTGTTCCTGTTTCCTTATAGTTTCCAGTAGTGGTAGAACTGATAAATCCACTTCTCATGGATGTCTTTGTAATTCCATTCTTGATTTTAATATCTTTCTCTGATTATCCATTAAAAAAAAAAAAAGAACTCACATGCATAGATACAGACAGATGTATATGAAGAGATTAGCTTCCCAATCTGATATAAATATATAACAATGCAGTGGGTATCATTGCATGTGCATATAATAATCACCTCCACCATATGGATGGTACAGGTGCACCCTTACGCTAGAGGTGCATTTTGGGTTCTCAAGCCAAGTGAGGTTCTCAAAAAATTATGGCTTTTGTTGCTATCCTGTTTTAAATAATATACCATGGATACTGTAGTATTTCTACTCTCCTTTTATTTATAACAATCCAATAAAACATTAACTATCAAAAATAAAATAATCCTAGTGAATCAAGAATCAAAAAAAAAATTGTCTATTTATGTGTTGCACAAGACATATTAGAGCAAGTGAACATGGACACATCTAACAGTGTTCAACGTGTGTCAACACATCCTGACACACCTGCCAACAAGAGTCTGACATGTGAAGCTGAAAATCATAGAGATAGGTATTACAGGTTCTTTCCTTTTTTATTCCTTCCAAGAAGCGAGTAAAAGCAGGGGACATATACGCACAAACTTAATCCATAATAAAAAAGTAAAAGCCTCGAGATACATACCTTACGGTAATCAATTATACCCTCAAATGGAAGCTCAAGTTCATCACTAACTATAACAGGGATACACCCACTGACAATGGCATCAAACAGTCTAGCAGATGATGGAGTGTCACCAGCCGGACTAAGGCAAAAGACAGATCTGGAGTCCATGGAAGCAAATCATCTACATTAATAAAAACTCCATAGTAATAATAATAATTATAAAAAAAAAAAAGAAGGTCAAACAGCTTATCCCATATTTCACCTGCGCATCCCATTCTGGGCAGCTTCTTTCCCTCTTTCTCCAGTAGTTCCTTCTTCTATAACAACACCATGAGCACCATGCAGCTCTCCAAATATTTTTGCACGTATTTTCCCTCCCTGAACAGTTAAAATTCAAAAAGTTAGTAGCTACCATTCCAGATACATACACAAAACACCTCAAATGGTATGCGGTAAGAACTAATTAAGATAAGGGGGCAGAAGGAAGCTACCATTGCTCTTCCACACACCCACCCCGCACACCCCCCGCCGGGCCGACCACACACACACACAAGGGCTTTGGACCAAAACAACTGATCAATAGGCATCTTCCTAGAATGCTGGAAGTATCATCATTGTTAATTTGAAATTTATTTCGAATTGCAAGTGAAGAAAGGAGATCAAATTCAATAACTTGAAGAAATATTTAATCAAAGGGGAGATGATTATGTATAACACCCTTGGTTGGTTGTTGGAGAAGAAAATTTAAAGATTTTAAAGAATAAAGAAGTGGAGGTTTTGATGATAATCTAAGGGTTAAATTAAGGAAGATTTAAGTAAATTTACCTTGTTTTGATTGGTTCCTTGGATTAGGAAGCATGAGAGGACGAAACATCAGGAATGTAGCTAATATTAAGTATAAATAGGAGAAAGATCTGGGCATGGGTTATTTTTGCTGAAGCCTAACTTTGTGGGACTTTTGGCAATCACGTCTAAGGGAGAGGGAAAAAAAAAGCTGACTGTGGAACAACAAAGAGAGGACAGCTTGGTGATGGCTTTTGCTCTTCAAATCTAAACATTGATAGTCTTCCTTAACGGCCTTTTTTTTTTTGACAAAAAATCTGAGAGGATCTTGAGAGAAGTTATTGTTTGGATCTTTGTGTAGAAGGTAAGTAGCAACCCTTCAAAATATTATGATGCATCATTTTATGTTTAGATGAGAAACCTATACATCTTTATGGCTTTGATTGATTGGGTTTTGTGGATTTTTGTGGTGTTACATGATCTGGATAAGTTTTCTTGGAGTTTGTGAGATTTCTAAATCCTAGGCCCTTTCTCTATGAATCTTGAGCACAATCATCTAACAAAATAGTAAGGCAACACAAAAAATTATACAAGGAAACCCTAGAATTCCATCTAGGTAAAACCTTGAGTCTTTCTGGAGACCAAGCCTAAGAAACCAAATCACTATGAAAAGATGAATACAAGAATGTCAGATTTAACAAGAAACCACTTCAAACATAAATCTCACTCTTAGTCGATTCCACGACACATAAATTCACATTTCTTGATTTCTCCAGCTATCTTGAAATCCTCCAAGACTCCTCTTCAACTTGGCATCCACCGAGTCCACGAACACCCAAGCTTTGGAATCCACCAAAGTCTTCAACCTCTTTGGAATCCACCAAAGAAACTTCCAGATATGAACCTCTCTTTGGAATCCACCAAGAGTTCTTCAAATCTCACAAAACCCTCAAAGAGGAACTCTCAAGAATCTCTCAATAACCCAACAAGCGAAACTCACAAATTCTCCAGATCTCGTCTCTAAATTCCAATTTGATTGATTCTTGATGAATCAATCTTGATCCTCCCAAAAACCCTAACTCTCTCCTTCTCATAGGTTTAGGCAAGCACAATCCTCAGCAAGAAGATCTCCCACGTATACTCTGAAATCTGTTGTGAAATAGAGTATTTATAGTCACTTTTCTGTTGCCTGTGCAGGTGCAGCAAGTTACAACGTTTTTGTCTGCATCTTGCAATAGGATACAACACATTCACATTTTTCTTTTTACAGTCGCGTCTTTTAATTTTCACTTGTTTGCTACAAAACACTTCAAGAAAAATCATTAGTACCAAAAATTTCTTGTCATTCAATTGTCACACAAGGAAGGTAATTTTCCCAACAGTTTGTATGATTTATGTATGTTTTGGTTGGAAAATCATGGTAATCTCTTGTACTCTATTGAATGCTCTTTTATGATTATGTTGGGTGAGCAAATATGGACTTGGGATTACGAAATGTGATAAACTCGTGCTGGGTAATTGTTTGAAGCTTTAGTTTTGATGTTTCTGAAGATTTAAAAGTGATTTGAATGATAGTTACAAACTTAAGTTTGAGGTTGGAATATTTTGAAACCCAGAAAACCCATAATTTTCGTTTTTTACCTTCGCACTTAACCCATGCTCAAGGGGATATCAACTGTGGCTACAAACCCTAATTTTGTATGTTTTCACGCATGTTCTGAAATCAAGTGACTAAACATGCGCTGTTTTGGAAATTTTTTTAAAAACCTGCAACCAGAGAGCATGCGCTCAACCACTGCGAGCCATATGCTTGAGCGGTGGAATCCTCCCCTTCACTAAACCTGTATTGCTCATTACACACCCAATTGTGCTCCAGTGTCAATCCTTTCGCATGCAACCCCAAGCTCAAACGAGCTCGCACAATACAATTGTTTTCTTCGTTCCAGCCTATTGCTTGACACGTGCTTGTCCCAAGCTCAAGTGGCAAACCCAGATTTCTGGAAATTTGGTGTTTTTAAATCCTAAACGAAAATAAACTATGGTAGCATTTTGACTTCCCCGTGAATTGCAATATCCATGCTTGACCATTGGAATGTTAAGACTTTTGTATTTAAAAATATGAGACGTAAGAGGAGGATGCCTTGTGGATGCTTGGTTTTACTTAGTGATTTATGGAATAATGAATATGGAATTATATAGTATTGGGTAATTGAACAAAGATGTCTTATTGTAGTTTATGGCACTTGAGCTTTTGACAGTTACTTGGTAGAGCATACAATGTCTGCATGTACCTCATGGGAAATTATTGTTTACTTCCTGAGGGAGAGATTATTATTTACCTCATGAGGGAAAGATTATTGTTTCATTCCTATTGGAGAGATTATTGTTTACCTCCTAAGGGAGAGATTGCATTTACCTTCTGAGGAAGAGATTGATTTTAACTCCATGCATTCAGAGAGATTGGTTGGCTTGTATTATTTTACCTCCATATGAGTATGGGGAGGGCCATCCTTTTCAAGTTGTGGCTTTGATTCAAGTGGTATTGTGAAATTCATGATTAATTTGTTATAAATTTGTATTTTGGACTTTCTAAATGTGTCCTAAAAAAATTTTCAATTGACTTATTCTTAAAGGATCCTGGATTTGTAATATTTTGAAATTTACCAATGTATATCCTGTAGCTATTTGGGAACTAAAACTAGGGATGTCTTTACACATAAAATGTTTGATCATGTGGTCAACTTGGACAAACCCTAAATAATTTAGGGTTAAACCCCATGATCCCAATGGTTAATTTGGGTTAACCCATGATCCACGTGATCAATTTGGGTTAAGATGGGTTTTAAGACCCCATGATCCTAATGGTCAATATGATTAACCCTAGGGGTTAAACCCATGATCCATGTGGTCAATTTGGGTTAAAACGGGTCAAGACCCATGATCCTTGTAGTCAATATAACTATCCTAAAGGTTAGACCCATGATTCATGTGATCGATTTAGGTTAAAACTCATTAACATAAGGTTAAATCTAAGATTAAGTAGACCTTTTTTCAACCAAACCAAAAAGCCCCGAAGTGTCAAACCAAAGTGTTCCCAAATATTAAACCAAGTCCTTCAAAGCATTCTAAATCACACCAAGTGCCACATATTAAACCAAGGTGCCCTATATTGAACCAAATTGGTCCATACTCAACCAAAATTTTAAAATTAAACCAAAATTCTCCCACACATTAAATCAAGGTTTACAATGTCGTTTTGAACAACATTTTGCTAGGTGTCACTGGCGAAATGTCAGCAAAATTTTGCCAAAATCAGGGAAAATCACCAGACATTGGAAAAAAAACAAAAAGTAAATTATTGATATTTTGCAAAATGCTGCTGACATTTCACCGACATCAGGGAAAATCTAATATAAATTTCGGTGACATTTCGCGAAATGTCACCAAAATTTCATTGACAGCAAGGGAACCACAAAAAAATTGTTTTCCAAGGTGGTTTCATGTCGCCACCTTGGAAAACAACGAAATGTCCCATATTGAACCAAACACAAGCAATTGATGGTATTAACTCAAACCAAATGAAGCTTTGCATAATGGTCCAAACAACTAAAATAAATTCAAACCAAAGAATCTAATAATTAGTGATTAACTAAATTTAGAAAACGTAAAGACTTACTGTCATCTTCCTCTGCTAGATCCTTTGAAAGCGTTGAGTTTGTGCTTATCTCCGTGACTCTCTCTCTCTCGTTCCCTTCTCTTCCTTATTTTTCTTTTCTTCCTACGATAGATCCTTTGAAAGCTTATCGTCTTCTTTCTTTTCTTCTTCGTTGGTTTTTATAAGATTTGAAAGGGTTGTTACACAAAGTCGATAAGTGGGGAGAGATAATGGGAAGTGGCACGTTGGAACACTTCCTACTTCCTACTAGTTTGCCACATGTCCTACTTCAACAACCAACCCTGATTTTCCTTCTCCCCATCTCTTACCGTGTGCACACCCACTTTTTTTATTTTTATTTTTTTTTGACACATGGCAAATCTCCTGCCATGTGGGACCCTAATTAATTTTTTTCTTAAAATAACGTGCTCAACAAAATTAAAGTATTTTGAAATCTCATGCATGTTTCCACTTACTAAGATTTTATATCTCATATCCTGTTTTTAAATGTTTTGGTTTCAAATCATCCTAGAGAGGACGCTACGTAGGGGATAGATCATTAGCGCACTTTTGAAAAGGATTTTAGCAAACAGTAAAGGTTACAATTCAAGGCTATCAATGGAAGTTTGTTTTTCTTAGTGTAGGTTTTACTTGACTTTACTTTTAGCTAGGATATTTGAGTCTGTATAAGTATTAGAAATTTTAGAAGTTGACCTTTTTTCTAGGTTGAATTTAAAGATATGTAGCTTATAAATTAAATAAACTGGATGACTTATTATTAAAGTTTGAAAATTTAGAGCAATCTGATGTATACTGTTCCATTTCAGTATTATTATTGGTTTGTTATACCATTCCATTTCATTATTATTATTGGTTTGTTTTGTTACCCAAGGTTCATGCCTTGATTCGAGTTTTGAAGTTATTGGGAAAATTCGGGTCCAGGGTGTGACGATATTAATAAGATAGAGAGAGAGACTCCCCTTGTAAAAAGGAAAGTTTTGGGTTGTTGGGAATTGGAAAGTGATTATACAAAAAAAAAAAAGGAGAAATAATGAGATGGTCTATTTTATCAAACCTTGTTGATAAAAGAAAATTTTTCTAAATAAAGTTGCAGAAAAAACAGTAACAAGGAATTTGGAGAAAAAAATTTAAGAGAGAGTGCATGAAAGGAGGCTACGTGAAAAGGAGAACTCAGCAACTGAAGGAGAAAATAAGTGCCCGGATTACCAAATAAACAAGAATAAAGCAGACAATAAGGTTCTCCAATGGTGGAAAACAAGCAAATCTCTCCATTGATTAATCTCAAATCCAGGTGCAGAACTTGTCTTGATCATTCAGTTTGAAGATTCGCATACTTTTCTGTGGCTGGAGCTTCTCACCTTTTTCTCAAAAGTCCTCCGTAACATTAAGTAAGTCTCAAACCTCAAGAAAGAGAACATGGTTTTTACAAAAATTCAATTTCTTTGCAAGAGTTAATACCATAATTTAAATCATTAAAGTTGAATATTTCTTCAGATTCTGAAAAATCCTAGAATTAGCAATAATGGGTAATCGAAAACAACACCACCCCTGAGCTGCACTTGGATTCACTATACCATGGAAAAGAAATTTCTTTTCCTTCCTAATCTACTAAAACTCCTTTACCATTTGCTGAGATTGCTAAATTTTCTTTCCTTCCAGCTCTCTCTCTCTCTCTCTCTCTCTCTCTCTCTCTCTCTCTCTCTCCCCCTCCCTCTCCCTCCTCCTCCTCCCCCCACCAAAACATTCATTCTTGTTATTTTTTCCCCCAGAAATCTTACCTTCCTTCAAATTGATCCTCTTACTAAGATATAAGTCTTGATAGGAAAGACCTCATTTATCTCCATCCTTTTTTTACTATTTACTTCACAAATCTCTAGGATACTTCTGAATGACTCAAAACTCACCCTTTTACAATAAAGTTTCTCTTTTCAGGAAACCTAATAGAAGGAAATTCATATCAAAAGACAAACTGAATCTGCATAGCCATATCATAAATGACACATGGCTTGTTCAAACTTCGACACATATCATTTAAGGACACATCACACTTACCACTTGGCATACCATAAATGTGACATTTGTCATCAAAGGATAGTAACACATGGCACCATGTTTCATGCCATGTGACAATATGAGTGCAATGCATCATGGCACACTATAACATGTATAATACACATAATACACCATCAGTGTTATAATATCCTGCCACATGAAACACTACGACAGTGACAGGTCATACCACATGAGCGCCACATTGCATAACACGTAGCACAGAATAAATGCCACTTGTATAACCAGAGAAGATAACAAATGAAATTTTTTCAAAATTCTAAGAAATAAATTCAAATGACAAAATACCTGTAAATTTAAAAATATTACATTTTTAAATCAGATTATTATTAAATTAAAAAAAATTTATTTCAAAATTAATCACAAATTTGACAAAATCAGAGATTCAGGGGTAACATGGTCATTTTTCATTCAATGCCTGATTGAGAAGAAAATAGTCATTGAAGAACATTTTTTACACCGTTGAAAAATATATATTTTATTTTCATTATTTCAATCACAAATGAGCCTTAATAATCAGGTCATTGAAAGCTAGCTCATAAAGCCTATCAAATCAGGTTCAACCAAAATTTTGGGTATCTCCAACCTTTATGTAAAAAAGGAACTCCAGAAATTTTCAATATGTTTTTTCAAATGAAGATACAGACAAAAAAGTGGTTCATCAAATACAGAAGAGGCACTAGAACCAAGGAAAAGGGGAATATGATTGAGATATTTTGTGGTTTTGTGCTTCCAATAAAGTTACAGATCAAATCTGGATATTAGTTGTCTATATACTCATATCTGTTAATACCACAATTCTGTAATGTTATACTGTTTGATTGATAGTAATAACAATATATTCCCAATTATCCATCAAAAATATTATAATAAAATAAAATAAAAACATAACCAGGGCTCATCCAGCACAAAATTATGCCTCCGCAGTTGCCTTTCTATGGTTCTACCTAGTTATTTGCCCAAAAAACCACGTGTCTGTAGTTTAACAAATTCCAGTTTAGTGTCACCACATCCCTAACGGATAAACACAGCCAATTCAGCCAATAATTCATTCTACTGGCCAATAGAAATCAAAGCCAATACATAAACGGTTTTAGCAGGGTCTAAAACTCATGTCAGAGCCAAGATATTAAAATATGCAGCAGAAAGGACTGCTCCAAACAGGCTACAACCCATTATACGAAGATAAGTAATAATATGTCCAGGAAAACTTATAACAGAGTTTCAGCCAAGGCTCTTACCGCATTTCTTTTAAGCCTGCCACGAAAGAATAATAATATATCTCTATGCTGTTGACTTCCAGATAAGCATTTGGCATCACATCTTTCAACATTAGGGACATAAGGTAGAATAACATCTTTTTCCAGCCAAACTTCACCAGGTTTGTACCTATCCACCAAAATCAGCTTCAATCACAAGAAGAAATACTGAGCTTTCCAAATTTATATGTAACTATCACATCCAGGATAACTGATAAAGAGAGATGGTAACCAGTTCCCAGTAGAATCCATATCCGGTAAAAGCCAAATTGCCTTCTTCATAAATCTACGAACAGACTTGAAAGACCAAGGATGATGTATTGGGAGTATATGATCCCTTCCTTCAGATCGATTCCAGGCAGGCTGGTCTTTCACCCACTTCAAAGCCTCCTATGTTCACATAAAATAAATAGATAAAAAATGCACATGAAATCCCTAAGTCAGAGATCTAATCCAAATATTATAATCTCATAGAGATGTCAGGAAAAATCCAGTCTTGTCAAACCATCTAAGCAACACTTGGGCCAATTGACTTCCTAGATGACATGAAGAATTTAGCAGTCACAAGGAAAAAAGGAAGTCAGATAATTCATACATCCTCTACAAGAAAGATAAAAACTGGATATAGATCAGAGAATAGATATTGAGGTCAGAAAGATAAAAGCAGAGTTCCACAACAAAATAGAGTCATAGCTTACAAATGATCAGAACAAATAAATGACACATAAACACTAAAAGAAGCCTATCCAATGAAATAAAATATGAAAAGGATATTAAGGAGAGAGGGAGGGAGGGAGAAAAAGAGAGGAAGCGTTCTGTTAAACTTTCTTTCATTGGTAGAAATACCAGACATGGAAATGCTGACAACTGTACAATTCAAGGTTTAAAAACTCGGTATCAGATTTAGTATCGGCCCAGCCGATACTTCCAGAAAAACCCCCAAGTATTGGGTTCATACTTGATATCGCCTTGAGGCAATACCGATATGTATCAGCCCATACTTAAAACCTTGGTACAAGTTCCTTAAAACCCCAACATTAATTCAGTTTCAAGCAACCACATTTGGATCCAATTCTTTTTGTGCCTTGATCATGACAACTTGGTGATAAAACAGTCACAACAAACATCAAAATAACCACCCCAACGTGCCCCCCCTCCCCCCCAAACACACACAAAAAAAACCACCCACAACCACAAAGAAAATAATATTAAAAATAAAAAGGTTAGTAAAGGATCCCAACTCGGTGTGTTTGATGATACCAAGAGATGTATTGCTATCTTTTGGGAAATTCCAAAATTTAACTAGGGTACCAGTTCAAATATCAAAGAATATAAATCCACAAATCAAAGAAAAGACGCACAACCCCACATGTGACTGCAGATATGCTCAACCATTACTTGTATTTGTTGGGTTGTAGCATTGTAGATTGGCAACTTCGAAATCTTCGACCATCATCAGGAACAAACCCCTGAACCTTGAAAAGTTTTGATAAGATATTGAATTCTTGGAAGAGGAACTCTCTCTCTTGGACACAAAATGATACTCATCAAGACCTCTCCAACGAACCTTTGTGTACTACATGACGCTCGTTGGTCTGCAACTCTTTTCTTTTAAGAGAGACTCAAACCCCAAGAATTCCAACCTACCAGTCAGTTGCGAACACCTTACAAGGTACCAGTCACATTAATTGCCAGGGATGAGAACTAAGCTCACATTATCCCAAAATAAAATGGATTGGATAAAGAATCAACCACTTCTAATGGGTTTGTACATCCACTAGCAGTTTATAATCAGGCTAGGAATACTTTGCTAAATCAAGGCAATGTACAAGATAAATTCTTTACATTGCTAAGATCACCCCCAGTAGTTTATATCATAAAACATGATAAACACCACAAGGAACTAGTTCAATAATTCAATAGAAGCATTTCTCAGCACAATATATTTCTCATAATCATCACATGCTGTCATGGAGTTCCCAAGAATCACCAACATTCATTCAATAAGATAATTAATAATTTAGAAAATCATTTTCAGCAATTTAAAATAAAATTTCCAAATTTCTATGTCTTGAGAATAGGTCAAGCACTGCTCTTGGGTTCTCAGTTTCGTCAAACACTTACACTTACCACTCGAGCGAGCCAAACCCTAGGTCATCGCTCGAGCATGGCTGGCGCATATGTGTAATGCTAGTCTCAGGTTTTGAGTTTTTATAAGGATTTCTGATACCGCTCAACTACTGCTTAAGCACAGGTCATGCGCTCAACCTAGAAAATCCCAAAACAAAGAAAATCTAAATATCCAATCATTCACATCATCCTTGATACTACGATAACATTCAAATATACAGACTCTCCAATATAAAATTCCAAATACATAATATAGGGAAATTTAAAGCAACGCCACTTGAGGTTTGGCTAATGGGCATGGACACCCCTTATGATTTAAAATTAATCACTTATAGTCACCGTTCTCAAAACCGGCGTTTAATACCCTTGACGTCAATTAATACCGAAGGGTGTTAACTTTCTAAATCTAAAAGACAAAAGTACCCTTCCCTTTTAAACACACACCCCACTTCTTCGCTCTTTGCCACAACCATGAAGTTAGAGTCATTGGAGACATGTTCTGACATGAGACTCATCATTGGTGGAGGTAGGTATGAGAAACTGTGAGCCCGCGAGACATGGAGAGACAGGAAATAGGCTTGGTTCTACTGTTCCTGTTGTTGTAAATGGTGTCGAGGGGAGAATACGTTCGCAGTTGTAAGGAGGTTTCTGGGCAGAGATTGGTTGTACTGATCAAGAATCTCACGAGTTTGTTCGGAGTCTCGTATGGATTCTTCTTTGGAGAGTAAGATCGGAGATGGGTTTCCATGCATACTCCATCATTTCTTACAGAAAGAAACAAAAACCCTCTCAGTAGAGCTGAAACTGAAATTTCTTATGGCCAGGCCAGTTATGCTTGTGTATCGTTAGATCAGACAAGACTGTTCAATCTGTACAGGAATCAGAAACGAGTGAGAAAAAAATCCAAGGGGAGAATGTCTCTGCATACTTCACAGTGAGCTTATTAAGCTAGAATTAGTGCTTTGCACAGTTCTTTTTCTTCCTTTAATAGGTTTTTCTTTGCTGGGTTTGAGACTTCAGTTGCTTTTACGAACACGCGGTGTTTCAAGCCTGTCCTTAACAGTAGAAACTCAGACATTGAGAAGAAGATAACAACATCAAAACTCCATTTACCATCCTCAGAGCAACACAACCTCTTTCTCGACAGCATCGATAAGATCAAAAACGATATTTCAACACAGATCCTCATCCTCTCCTACTTAAACTCAGAAGTGGCTATGAAGAAGCGGCTGGCTCTTCAATTGAAAAGCAAAGGGTTTTCCATTTTTGTTATAGTTCTAATTCCTTACAGGCCCATAGCATGATAATAGTTCAAAGGGCCAGTAAAAGCCGGATTTTTGGAACTTTCTAGTGCACAATTAGAGCTCTTCCTCAATAATCCATTTGGCAATGTTGTGGGATTGTCAAGCAAATCAATGATCTCAACACCAGGCGATACGGCTAACAAATTAGGCGCATCAATCAACTAAAAATATCTTCATTATCATTAACTAGTTGTACTGAGCAACGACCTTCTCTGCTCTTCCAGGCTCCTGAAAATCAGGAACAAGAAGAGAAAAAAGGGTCAAAGAAGACTCTGAATTAAATAACATGAAGATACAACTTTGATGGCAAATTAAGCCATTGAAAGAGAGACAAAATGGAGGAGTCACACCTGGAATTGAGAAATATAGAACGCTTCCCCACACATTTGAGTCATCCACTCGACGGGCTTGACATTGGGATGGCGTGTTCTATAAGGAATTCCAAGGTTAACCAGTGCTTTAACCCTGTCTGGCCTAAAGAGGCACAGCCACCATGAAACCTAAGCACCCCAGTCATGGCCGACCACGCCTGTTCGTTTACATTGCTTCAAATGTTTTTTAAATAGTTTGTAAGTTTAATAGAAGAAAACTAGGGTATGGAATCACCAGAAAATCTTTTAAATTTAGAAAAGGAAGAAGACGAGTGTGTGTTTAAAAGAGAAGAGCATTTCTGTCTTTTAAATTTAGAAAGTTAACACCATTCAGTGACAACTGAAGGCAGGGGTAGTAAACGCCGGTTTTGAGAACTCTAAGAGCTATAAGTGATTAATTTTAAACCACAAGAGGGTGCCCATGCCCGTTAGCCAAACCTCAGGGGGTACTGCTGTAAATTTCCCAATAATATATGAATCAAAACATAAAAGCCCCAACTTAAAATCATTCATATAACTATCTAAACCTCACAAGAATTATTCTTCTTAACATCTTAGATTATTTCCATTAGTATAATGTACTGATCATGAATAAAACATGTGTATCCACATTAACAACAAATGCATAATCAACAAACAACAGTCTAGAATTGATATAGAGCATTAAACATGGATTTACTTACCTTCACATGTATCAATCAACATAACATCCCTTTGATCACAAATCAACATACCCATAGTTTAGAGATACAGAACTAAGAAAACAAATACATACATAGGAAGTATATTAAACCCACTTACCTTTGTAAATTAATAGATGGGAAGCTCCAAAATCAGAAGTTATTCACAAAATCCTTCTTCCCAAGTCTCCAAAACCCAGCCTCATTATTAAAAAGGGATTAAAATTTTCTGATCCCTCTTAATCCCTTATTAGAGTCTAATTAATCTAATGCCCTTCCTAAGAGAGCACAAATCACAACGGCTGATAAATCTAAAGCACATAACAATGTGATTCGATAGATGTTGAGGCATCCACCTTCAACATACCAACCAATAGAATTTAAGCAAAATAAGGACTACTGATTACGTCAAGGTTCAACCATAATTAACGGTTGGACTTTGATCAAGTACTTACATTCTTCCCTCCTTATAAAAGTTCCGTCATTGAAATTAGAAAGAAACAAACAAACAAAAAAGAATATTAGAAATACCATACCTTGTCAGATCAAAAGGTGAGTTTACTTCTTGATTTCATCCTCAGGTTCCCAAGAAACTTCTGACTCGATTTTATTGTTCCAAAGCACCTTTATAAGTGAAATTGTCTTTCTTTTCATGATTTGATCATTCCAATCAAATGATTCGAAGGGAAACCACTTCATAAGAAACATCAACTCGAAGTTATAAAAACTACCACTCAACCATCTAATAAGGATCAAGAAAGAATCTCCTCAACATGGGCACATAAAAAGCATTGTACACAAAAGATAACTTGGAAAGCAGCTTTAAATGATAAAGCATTTTCCCAACTTTCTTATTAATCTCAAACGGTCCTGTGTAACGAGAAGCTAACTTTCCCTTCTTCCCAAATTCATATACAATGTATTACAAAAAATGACCTCAGATTTGTCACGGAATGCCAATACACTGTGTTTGTTTGCAAAATTATTGTAATATAGTATTTATTTCCAAATCTTAATCCACTAGTGTATTACGATAAAGTCTTAATTTTCTTATTTCCAAATCCATTTGTATTATTTGTGAGTTATGGGCATGACAAATGATCTTTGCTTTAAGGCAAGACAGATTCTCTCGTATAGCAGCTCCTTTGACAAAGTTAACCAAAAAAGAGGAAAATTCTGTATGGTAGTGCTTGTGAAAGAGCTTTCACAATATATACAAATGCTTCATGTCTAGGTTTCAGATGTGTCTTGATGCAGGAAGGAAAGGAAGAGGAATGTGCATAATGACAATTAAAACCATATGAGCTTATCTGACTCATGACTTGGAATTGGTTGTTGTGGTGTTTGATCTTAAAATATGGAGGAACTAACTATATGGGGAGAAGTTTGAGTTGTTCTCAAATCACCAGAGTTTGAAGTACCTATTTTTGCAAAAAGAGCTTAAAATGAGACAATTCAAATGGATAGAGCCAATGAAGGGCAACAACTTTACTCTTAAATATCATCCTAGTAAGTCCAATGTCGTGGCAGATGCATTAAGTAGGAAGCTTAAGAGTACCCTATATCATTTGGCAATTTAGGGAGATAGATTGGCATGAGCAATTATGGGCATGGGAATGTGCCCTATGTCTCAGCTTTCACAAAACTTTATTTCCAAGCTTAGTGTGCAACTGAGATTCATAGAAAGAATCATTGCAAAACAGAAAGGCGATCAGACACTTCAATGTTTGGCAATAGTTAGGCAAGATTGCGTTGTGCATTCAGATGGTGGCATCAGATTTCAGACCAGGTCGTGTGTTCCTAGGGAAGGAGAATTGAGAGGAAACTATAGGAGGTTCACAAGTCTAAATACACAGTGCAACCAGAAGGCAACAAAACGTACAAAGATATTCACAGAGTATGCTAGATGTGGGGGGGACAACATTAAACAAGATGTGCCAATTTGTATTGAGACCAAGGTTTAAAAACTCAGTATCAGGTTTGGTATCAGTCCAGCCTGATACCGAATTGTATTGGCCAATGCTTCCCAAAAAAACCAAGTATCGGTCCGATACTCGGTATTGGCCGATAGTTAAAACCTTGAATGAGATGTGCTATTTGTCAGCAAGTAAAAGCAAAAAAAAGGAAACCAGCAGGACTTCTACAGCCATTTCCTATTGGAGTTAGAAAACGTATCCATGGACTTTATTATGGCTTTACCTCTAAGCCATAATAACCATGATACAATTTGAGTCGTAGTAGATCGATTGACAAAGACACGTAGAAGATTGATTGACAAAGACGACACACTTCTTGCCAATCAAGTCTACTATCAGTATAAATGATTTGGTATTGCTGTATGCCAATAAGAGAGTTTGATATCATCGAGTGCCAATTACTATAGTTTCAAATAAGGATGAACTGTTTACATCAGAATTTTGGAAGTCTTCACAAAGCTACGGGAACACGTCAAGATTTCAATACAACGTTCCACCCACAAACAGATAGACAAACAGAAATAGAAAATCAAGTGTTAGAGGATAAATTGAGAGCTTACATTCTGACATTTGGAAGGAATTGGGAGAGCGACATTCCCTTGGTTGATTTTGCCTACAACAGCAGCTAGCAAGCAAATATTGGGATGGCTCCATTTGAAGCATTGTACAAAAGAAATTGCGGATCACTTTATGTTGGTTGAAGGTTGGTGAGATTTTTGTTAAGACCAGGTTTTATTCAGGAAACTATAGACAAGATCAGAATTATCAAGGACAAATTGAAGACAACACAAGATTGACAAAAGAACTACACATATCAATGGAGAAGGAAATTGGAATTCAACGAGGGAGATCTCATCTTTCTGAACATGTCAACTATGAAGGATATCTTCAGGTTTGAGAAGAAAGACCGTCTCCCTTGTGAAAGTACTTTGTAATAATCACAGTGAATCAAAGGCTTCTCAAGAACCTAAAGACGAGCCACTTTTCTCTAACTAGGTGTGATCTTCCTGTTAGTCAACTCTATTTTTGCTTCTTTCTAATTTCGAGGACGAAACTTCCATGAGGAGAGAAGGATATAAGGCCTTGGTCAAAGTCCAACCATTAATTATGGTTGAACCTTAACTAAATTAATGGTTGAACCTTAATTAAACCAATAGTCTTATTTTGCTTAAATTCTATTAGTCAATATGTCAAAAATGAGTGCCTGCATACCAAACAAGTGTGATTTTTGTTAGAAATGAGAACTCGAGAGCAACACTCAATCCACGCTTGAGTAGTAACTCAAAATCTTAGATAACTCATTTTTAATTCCTAAAATTATAGTAAGTTACTATTTGCTTTATTGGCTTGATGAGGATGATGCTTGGAGAACATATTGAAATTTGAATGATTAAATTTAAGGAATATTAGATTGATGGTTACATGTAAATTATATTGTGATGAGAATTATTTCTCTTGAATTGAATTAGTACCAATTTAAATATGTTGTTGGTCATGCTTTGAGAAAAAAAATTGCTAGTGCTAAGATGACTTGGATGATCTTAACAATGGAAAGAATTATTTGGCCTTTGGCTTGCTTTAGCGAGGTATTCCTAACGTGATAGTAATCCACTAGTGGTGGTACAGATCCATAGGTTGTGGCTAATTATTTACCTAATCTATCATGTTCTGAAATAGTAAGAGCTTAGTTCTCTTCCATGGCAATTCATGTGACTAGTTTACCTACAAACCATTCACAACTAACTGGTAGGTTGGAATTCCTGGGGTTTGAATCCCTCAATATAAAAAGGTTACGAATCAAGGAACCTCATGAGTTGCAACACTCTAAACCCCATAAGAGTCCTCGTACATCAACATTCAACTCTCTCACAATCTCAAAAGCATTTTTTTCAAAAACTAGTTTTTCCGGTCTTCCAGAAGATTAAAAATATATAATTTTAAATTCTCGTAAAATTGAGCTATTACTAAACATATTCAACTCTCAAACAACCTCAAAAGCATTTTTTTTCCAAAAACTAGTTTTTTCAGAAGGTCACAAAAAATATGGTTTTAAATGATTGTAAAATTGAGGAATTTGATAGCTATTGGCAAAATGGTCACAAACATATTCAACTATTGGCAAAATGGTGCTGGCATTTTGGGTCAAGAGGTGTCAAATCTATGGAAAAATTTAATAGCTGTCAAATATGGTTATAATAATTAGATATGGATAGCCGACCAAGTGAATGGTAATATAGAATGCAGCTTATGGAGACCGGTTGCAGATTTCACATTTGATTCCACATGGAGCAAGGTTTAGTTGGGGAAGGCAGATCGGATAAAATTCTGGCATGATCAAATGTTGCTCTAAAAGAGCTTCATCCAGAGCTTCATCCAAATCTATATAACATATCAGCTAGGCCCCAAGCTTTCATTTCAGATCTGTACTCCCAAGGGGAAGAAGGTTTAAACTGGATTTTACACTTTAGGAGAGGTATGTTTGAATGGGAGATAGATTTATATTGGCCCAACTATTGGATAACATTAATGGACGACATCCAAACAATGATCATGATAGGATGAAATGGAGGTGAAGTAAGGATGGGGAGTTTTCCGTAAAGAGTCTTTACAATCATATGAGCAAGCAGGATTTGAGTTTCACTGTCTCTAACATGTTGTGGCAATCTATGTTGCCATCTAAGATCGGTTTCTTCATGTGGATAGCGGTATTGGAGAAGCTATTAACCATAGATAATCTGATGAAGAGAGGGTGGCAGCTCCTAAACATATGTATTCTATGCAAGTCAATTTTGGAGACAGTACACCACTTACTTATTCATTGCAAGGTGACAAATGAAATCTAGAATAAATTTTTTGCAAGATTAAGAGTTTAATGGGTGCAACCTAGAGATGTGAATCTTGGTCTCTCTTCTTGAAAATGTAGTAAGGGGGTTTCACATGTTCAGGTGCTATGGAGATTGACACCAATAGCTATTCTTTGGTCAATTTGGAAGGAAAGGAATAAGAGAATCTTTGATAATAGGGAAAGGTCTCCTACTGCCTTATTTAAGCATGCTCTAAGCTTTCTGCTCTATTGGGCAGCCAGTTCAAAGTCTTGTGAAAGTCTACACCTTTAGGATGTATTAGTTTGTGATATTTTTAAGGAACCGTAGTGACCGTGGTGAAATCAGCTGTACACTCTTGTTGCCCAGCTTTGTAAACCATGCTATTTGATATTTAATTTAATAGAATCCTTATTACCGATCAAAAAAAATTGAGGAATTTCTAAACATCCCCAAAAAAGAGCAAAACCTCCATCTTCAAAGGACCAAACTATAGAAATTGATATCCCCTTATCTTGGACGTTTTTATCCCTTATCTTGAACAGTTTATAGAACTTCCAGGACAAACTATGGAAAAAATTTCTCTTGAAAATTAACCTCATTCCAAAGGTGCAAAATCTTCCCTCAAAATCAAAAATTAAAAAACATGTCACTATCTTTCTCTACAATGCAATCAAACTGTAACCCATTGAAAAGAAGACTATATGATACTAAGTCCTATTACAATCTCATGAAATATCTTTTTAGTGCTTTCTTAATGCCTTACTCCTTTTTCGACTTAAATAAAATATAAACCTTGTCAGAACCCCAATTTTGGGGATTTAATTTGCAAAACAGAAAAAGGAACTTTTTGAAATAAAAGTTGGAAAACAGGGGAAGAGTGAAATTTTTAAAATTAATTTTTAAACCCTGAACTTTTTAAAATATCAGGAAGGGAATTAACTTTCTTGAATTTACAAAAGACTGCCCCTGGAGATTCAACGAACAAAGCTTTCCTTGTTTTGTTCGTAGGTTGCTATCTTGCAACCAAAAATTAAGGGGAATCATTCTAGAAGGATTCCTAGGTTAAAAGAAGAAGATCTAATGAGGAAATGGAAGGTTTCTTTTAGGTTTTAGCAATTTCGGAAGTTTCCCATTGCTGTGAATTCTCGAAATCTAAATCTTTGCTGACTCACACCTCTCCTCCTAAATCTCACAGATTTCTATTTTTGATCTAGAATCTTCCATCCACAGCTCTTATTCCCTCTGTTCCGTGAGCAATCAACCCCTAGAAAGGGGATTTCTTCCATTTCAAGGGGGGTATCTGTTGGGGAAATTTTCGGACCTCTCTCTCTATCTCCATTATGAGCAAATCATCTTCTATAAAAGAGAGGCTTCTACCATTGTGCAAGGGGGACGAAAAAACTTTGATCTGTTGGAGGAGATTTAGCAACAGAACCTTCCACTTCTCTCTTTCGCCTTCTCTCTCACTCTCGATCTCTCTTGCTGTCGCAGCCTCTGTGAAGCATCTTCTCTTTCAATCTCTCTCGCCCATGCCATTTCTCAGTCTCTGTCACAGAACCCTTGGCAGACCTCTCTCTACCCCCTCTCGACTTGCGCTGCTGTAGTCGAGAACTAGAATCTGCAGTGAAGCGCCCCTCGTCAACCTTTTTTGTGCGATATCACTGTTTCAGCTTCCGTCTGGTCGGCCTCCTTCAGTTTCTCATCAGACTTTCTGTCGTAATATCCTTTCGCTCGACTGTCCAGGTAAGAGAATAAGTCCCTTTTTATTCTTTGCATGTCTGAGATAATGGAGGAGAAGTAGTTCCTGCTTACTGTTAAATCTGGATGACTTTCGTATTGAAGTTTTGAATGGATGAATAAATTGGCTTTGGAATTGGTTGTTATCTTCTGCATGATGTCTCTGGGATGATAGTTTTTTTTCTGGTCTATTTTAATCTAAGCGCATATGTAAGATGTCATGATTTTTTGTAGATTCAATATTCTGCTGGTTGCTTTACCCCAACATTTACACAAAACATGCAATACCGTAAACAGTAGCCTATATTTGGTTTTGGTTTAAATTTCTGTTCAAAGACTGCTATTCCATGATTCTTCCATTCCATTGTTTCAAAAAATGAGAGGGGTCTATAATAGGGTTCAGAGTTAAATTATAGATTTAAGGAAAATTACAATAGTTGTTTTGTATGTTTCTGTCATTATAAAATAGGTTCAATCGTATGTGCATAGTTTCATTAGTTCTAGATTGTATTTGTAGTTTACTCTATATGTTATAGATAATTTGTCTCCCATATCTTCTTATCCATCACTGTAATATTACTTCATTACATTAAAGTTTAGGAATCTTTTTAGAAATTTAAAAATAAATGAATAAATAATAAAAAATAAAAAGATAAAAATATATATATATATATATATATATATATATATATATAATAGAACTAATTAGAATCGTGTATTTTAGAAAATCTGTTTCTAATATTTTATTTTTAGGAATTTTGTATATATAGGATTTTAGCAAACTTAGAAATGTTGCCTCTTCAGAATTTGTAAATATTAATCAATTTAGACACATTTATAAAATGAGAAGCTTTCCTTTTTAGAAAATTAGGAATTTTCCTTCTTAACATTTAGAAATTTGTAAATATTAAGCTTTTAGAAATAATCCTCTTGTATAAAATCTAACATACTTAGAAATTTTCGCTTTCTTTAGATTTGTATATTATCAAATTTAGAAACATTTAGAAAATTAGAAGTTTCCCTTTTTAGAACATTAGAAACTTTCCTTTTTAAAATATTTAGAAATAATTACCTTGTATAAAATTTAACCAACTTAGAAAATGTTCTTCTTTTAGATTTGTATATTATCAAATTTAGAAACATTTAGAAAATTAGAAACTTTCCTTTTTAATATTTAAAATTTTGTAAAACTTTAGAAATAATTCTCTTGTATAAAATCTAAGAAATTTAGAAATATTTCCTTTTTAGGATTTGTATATTAACAAATTTAGAAATACTTAAAAGTTTAGAAACCATCCTCTTTTAGAAACTTTCTTTTTTTTAGAAATTTGTAAAGATCTTTTTTAGAAATACTTCACTTGTATCATATTTAGCAAGCCTAGGATATTCATTTTTAGGATTTATAAATATTTTAGGAATTTGTAAATAAATAAAATTTTTAGGGTGAAATCTAGATAAGGTAACTGGTTCATTAAACCAGGGGTGGTTGGGTGCCTAACACCTTCCCAACCACTTAATTGAACCCCCTAACCCAGAAATCTGGTTGAACCAAATTTGAAACTCTCATGTGATTAATTAATTTTCTTGGTGCCCATCCACACCCGAAATCGAACCATGGATGGTGGCGACTCCATTGACCCGAACCGACCCCCACGGGCCGTGTTCCCACAAACCTCATTCCAAGTGTCTACCATTCAAGGAAAATATTGTGTTGTTCACCAACCTATAACTATAATGCCCTTTATTTCTACGTCCTAACAATTATTTCCATATGGTTCAATCAGTTGAATTGCACCATATTCTCCCTATAAATCCACTCACTTGTTGACATAATCCCTTCCTATTCCTTAGGATCTAGATCCTCATCCTTCTGTAGAAATCACATTGTCCATACATCCATTCTCCAAAAATCTCATTGTTCCAAACCTTGCCTCTTTTAGAGCTTTCAAATTCTTACAAAAATAGATCGCTGGTGTTACATTAAAAGGCAAATTTTGACCACTATTCCTTCAAATTTACCACAAAGGATATTGCATCTAGCCATCATCATCATCATAAGCCAATTTGCACCAAAGTGGATTGGCAACACGAATCTTGTCTCTCCATCTCGCTCTATTAAAAATCATATCTTCAGTTAATTTACGGTTTTGTAAATCTTGTTTTATACACTCCATTCATGTTTCCTCTAGCCACATATTTTAAAATATAAATGCAAATGCCACTTTAAAAATTCATCTAACGTTTCAATAAATTATCTGAAATAGATCACAGCAAGACCAGTGAATGAACAACTGAAAACCATTTCCCATTATTAGACATACCAACCTTCAAAAAAGGGACGATCCTTGATTACTATAAAAGTTATACTCTGCAGCAAGATGGAGTCCACCAACTCATTTCTACTCCGCAATTCTAAAAACTGGCATACTATATGTAATTTCATTACACCTCTTGTTTTCAAATCTGAATCTAATAATAACCAAAGCCTCCGAAATACCATGAATTTGCCAGTTTTTTCTCATTCTAGCTCTTCCCATATCCCAAAATACCCAATCCATTATATGGCCCATAAAAAATCATCAACAGCCAACTCCTATCACCCATTTCAAACTTCACACCCACTAAAATGGAGAAAATTCCTATATGAGTTCATGAAAGTATAAAATACTCACTTCTCCACCCAACAAATATACCCCCCCCCCCCCCCCCCCCCCATCAGCCCACAACTGGAAAAGCCACCTAATCAACTCCCTGAGATTCACCTCCCTCAACATTTCCGTAACAAACACCTCCATTTTTGTTTCTTGAAAAAAAATTACATCAGGCAGCCTTACTGCCACCATTATACACATCCAAATTCCTCATACTCCAGGAAAAGAATACCATAGACGTATTACGGAAAGTTGGAAGCTTTCATAATTAATTATATAATAAAATCAATCATCTAATAGGCAGTGGGTTGTAAATTGCCTGAAACAAAAGGAAAAAGAAGTGCAAAGATAAGATAATTTTCATCTTTCTTTCTTTATCTCATAATTAAAGACCAGAATAAACATCAGTAATTGTGAGGAGGCTGTTTAAATACATAATGTAAGCTTAAGCTCATGATAAACATAATATTTTTTTTCATCAGTAAAAGTTTATATCATGATATGCTGCAAAGAAGCAAAGAATGGCTAAAGTAAATGCTACTTCTAGACAGGACAAGTAGAGACCTAAGTCCACGGCTGAGACTTAAATTAGCATTCTAACGAGATTAAAGTTCCTATATTCTTAATGTTTTGATAGTAAATCACAATCCTTAAAAGTTTTCTCATTCAGATAAACAAATATCAAGGTGTTAATAAACTGCAAAAAATAAAACCAGTTGATGCACAATGTACTTTCAAATGAGAGCAGTTGGGCATGGAAATGTTAATGGATATCTGAAACTAAATTCAACCACCATGCAACCGGTCCTAATCCTAAAGGAAGAAAGCAACAAATAGTATGCTAAATGTGCATTGCATTGCTGCAAACATAAACCTTGGAATCACTCTCAGACCCTGTAATGTGCCTTGCATTGCTGTTTCTCCAACAGGAAGAAGCTGATGGTAGTGAAGAAGGGAATGTAAAACAGGTCTGCCTCCTCTTGTTTATGTACTCTTACAACATTTTTCAAGTGTCTCTGCGATTCTGGAGCAATCAAATCGGCCCACAACCAGTAATCAATAGAGTGCTGCACACACAAAAGCAGGAGGAACCACGAAGAAAATCATAAGCATCTTTTCCTTATCTTAAAACAAAACTTAGACGAAATGAGTTACGATAAAAATAATTGCAAATTCAAGTGGAACCCTCAAACAACTAGGAAATACAAAAAAGGGAAAAAAAAAATTGAAAATGGACAAGGAAATGAACCGCGTGAATTGCATCAGGGATGTACAAAACAATTACTGAATTCACAAGATTTCCAAACGAAAGAGAACCCTTCCCAACCATGCGGAACTAAACAGTCATTGTAATACGGTAAGACCAAACCAAAGGCATGGCAAACCAAAAACAGAAATGGAGCCAAAAAGCATACCTGCTCGATTAAACGATGCACAGGACTGCCATTAGACGTCAGATTAGAAGTCTCCTTGTATGTATTCCTAAACAACCAAAGCAGATCATACGTGAACTTTGCCGGCATTTCATACACATAAACCCTCAAAACCGCCGGAGACGACATAAAAGACGCGGGAAACAACGGACTCTCGTAAATCCTCTCCATTTCATTCTTCCAGATCAAATCATCAAGCTGTTTCACGGCATCTTTAACGACCTCACCAGGCTCGGCTATCGCAGCATGAGAATTCGGAATCTGAGAATGTGATGTCAGGAATTTCTCTAGAGAATCTACAAAGGAGAATTCAGGATTGGCGTTAGGGTTTTGGAAGAATGGAAGAGAGGAGTGAGAGGGTTTGGGGTTTTGGTAAGGGAGAAGAGGAGACGAAGAGGAGGAAAAGAAGAAGACAGAAGCGAGGACGAGGAGAGAGAGAGCGAAGAGAAGGAACGCTGAGGAGGCAGTGGGAAGGAAGGAGGTGAAGGAAGATCTGTCTCTAGGGTTTCCGAAGGAGGGGTGTTTTCCGGCCATTAGAAAAAACCAAGGAGATGATGATCTGAGGCTCTCAGTGGGAAGATTATAATAAGAAAAAAAAAAGGGGATTCAGAGAGAGGGAGAGAGAACAAAAGAATTAGTGCCTCGTCGGGGCAATAATTTCTAGGTTCTAGCCAATCAAAACATATGTGAGCTTAAAGCTGTTACACGGTTTATTATTGGTTCATATTTTTTTTACTTTTATTTATATCAACGTTATAATGCCTCCGGGAAGTGTGCCAGAAGCAATGCGCTACTCCCAAAAAATAACCATTACCCAAGCAGCTCAAAATCCCAGCAATTACAAATTGCTCCGCTCACTTCTCCTCCCCTGGATTGATCAGTCCTTTCACTTCAGCAGTCTCAAAATGCATACGATTTCTGCGACGCCGCCACCAACACGCAACAATCGCATCACATTTAGCAATTTGACCTTGGAATTATCATCAATAATATTTTTCTCACTAAGATTTTCAATACCGGTGCTGCTGAGCATGTCGTTTCTGGAAAAAATGGGCACAGTGGCACATTGACGGAATAGGAAAAAAATAGCCTATGCTTAGTTTCAGCCGAAATTACGTCAGCACGCCGATACGTGTTGCGAAATTTCGACTGAAATCAAACGTTTTTGTTTGTTGGCTAAAAATTAATTATTATTCATAAATAAGATGATTAGAAGTTTATAATACATGAAAAACATAAACACATGTGCAATTAATCAGTAAATTAATAATAATAGTAATACTTAACACTTACATGACTAATATCATGTAAGCAACTGAACTGACAAATTGACAAGTAATAATGATTCAAAGTGCAAACAATAATAAACATAGCATTCAATTCATACAATAATCATACCATTAAGAATGAAACCAATGATGTCTCGACTGGAACATGGGAGGCTCAAACCCTGCTTGCTCTTCAATGTAGTGGCAAAAGAACTTCCATGACATCCGATACATGTACTCTTTCTTTAAACAACCTTACATGGTATTCGTGTTGCTCTTGAAACATGATAATAATTACACAAACTATTTGACTCTGGCTCGAGTTGAGGCAGTGCTAGTGATAGTGGAGGACAAGCAACAACACCGTATCTAATGCACATCACTCCACCCAGCACGACGTAGTATCCATATGGATATGGGTTCACTGAAAATATCCCAAAAGTATCAACAAGCTACATATTCTGAAAGTCAGGATATCCATAAGACCCATAGCTACCAGTGTTTGACGACTCTGCTGGACCAAGCTACTGAGGATAATAATATGAGCCGTAATGTCCGTGACCCTAATATAAAACCCTAGTTTTTAATAAGAATTTAATTAAAAGATTAATTAGTAGATTTAATTAAATAAATTGTGAGTGGAGATTTTGGCTATTAGGTAGCAAAGAATAAGTTGAATTTTTATTAAGTAAGTGAGTGCAAAATTTAAAATTGGTAGTGATTAGAAATTTAATAAACAAATATTTAATGTTATCCTCAAACTTAGGGGATCAAACTTAGGGGAGGGTAAATATGAGATTTCGAAGGTTAAGTCAAGGTGAGTAATAAATAAATTAGGTTAACGGTGGAGTGCTGCGAAGCCTATAAATAGATTGCTAGATTAAAAGTTTCGATGGAGAGAAAGAAGCTAGAGGCTGAGTTTAGAGGAGAACTAAACCTAAAGGCTACCTTAGACCTGGGTCATCGGCCGTTAGGTTTTCTGTGCTCTTGGGAGGAGATTATCAAAGGAATGGAAGCTAGAAGAAAAGCACTCAATAAGAGGTGAGTAGCACTGGTTTGGTTTTGATTCCTGAGTTTTAAACGTGATGCATGATTTAAGAAAATATAGTCTCGAACATGATTTCTTGAAGAATTTTTGAAGAAATTTATTGATGTGTTTAGATTAAATTCGAATCCTGTTTAAACATCTTTTGAGGATAGTACAAGCATGGGAAAACTGTCACAGAGGTTTAAAACTAGGTCAGACATAGAGTTTTTGCATTAACAGAGACTCGTCAATCGAAGGGGTATTCATCGAGTTGCCGCCAACCTTCTAGCTTTCAGAGGCAGCTCAACGTAAGGTGTTGTTTGGATCCGCTGAGTTGGCGCCGACCTGGCGCCAATGGGTTAAAGTTAGCGTGAGAGGAATTTTGGGTATCCGCTGGGCTGGTGCCAACCTTGTGCCAAGTGCCTGAGGTCAGCGCACCCAATAATTTCTACAATAGAGTATGGCTGACCTATCTAAGCTTATTTTTGGCACTTTAAGGTTTATATCTCTTCTCCAGAAGCCTGTTTAGGTGGCTAGAGACATTCTTAATTGTTCCAACTCTTGAAAGTCATTGAGTCAAATTTTTGGTGAGATTTACAAGTCTCAGAAAGTGATGTTCGAATGAATGTGGGAAGTTAAATTTTCTATTTTGATATCATGAGTTAGTAAAATTTTATCCATGTTTTATAGTTGTTTCCCACCATATGGTTTTGTTTGATCAGAGTTTATATGGATTTCAAAGTACGGAACAACATGTGTAAAATTGTTTTGGGTGAGTAAAAGAATTGAATTACTGTTGGATTTGATCTGCTTTGGGTTTAAATATTTATTGGTGCTTCATGAGTTCTGTTCTGGTTCGGAGTGATCTTTGATGAGTGGTATTGGGTTGTACATGATGATGACTAATGTTGGTTTATTGTTTTGCAAATGCTGAGTTTTACATAATTGATTAATCAATTTTGGTTTAGCTTCACCTGGATCCTTGTTAAGATAGAATTGAGCATGGAATCAAGACAGGAAAAATTATTGATTATTCTACCATGCCTAGCCAACAAGACTCCACCACTTTCTCAGCCCAAAAGAAAGGGAACAGAGTAAAGAAGAATGAAGGAAGAAGAGAAGCAGAAGTGAATATGGTGCAACTTACTAAGGAACCCTTTAAAATCAATGTCCTTCCACCTCCTATCAAGCCAACCCATCAAGTTCCTTTGCTACCTATCCAAATTAATGTCCCTTTCGCACAGCCTGTCAAGGAAGAAACAGAAGTAAGGAAGAGAAGGGAGTTTTCAAAACTGCCTATAAGACCATTTGAACTTTTGCCTACCTTACTTCAGAAGGGTTATGTGGCTTTGAAGTTGCCAAATCCTCATGCAAGTAAGGGGAAGGGTTATGATTCATCTGCAATTTGTGAGTATCATATGAGCACTCCAGGGCATACCACTAATCGTTGCTTGGCCCTAAAGCATGCAATTCAGGATTTACTGGATAATAACTCCTTATCATTCAATTTAGTTACACCCATCCCACCTATCGATAACAATGGGGTAGGTAGCTCAAATGCAATAGAATCAATTTTTTTAGGAAAAAAAAGATTTGACCCTTCTCAACTTATTGTTCCAATTAGTACCACGATCTGGGTTTATTTTGAAAAAGAAGATGAATGGGGCCATGTTGAGAAAGAGACTCACATAGGGACAAATTTTAATATCAATGAAAGGAAAGAAGAGGAAGAAGAAAAGCTAAAATTGAAAGGAAATGAAATGATGGGTGAAAAGGCAAAGAAGTGGCAAACAGAAGCATCAAAGCAGTGTAAGCTACAAGCCAATGAAAATGAGGCAAAGGTGAAAGAAAAGTGTCAGAGAAAGAAGGGGCAATAAAAGAAGAGAATGAAGCCAAAGTTGAACCTCCTTTCATTGATTGGGCAACTATCCAAATTCCCGATAATGTGATGATACCTCATTTAAGAGCGAAGGAGATCATCGCAAATCATGAAAAGAGAGGTTTGCCTCACTCAGCAAGAGAAATAAATTTTCTAAAAAAGAAACAAAAGTCAGTTTTTGCTTTTGAGAATATGGGCAGTTCTCAAATTCCCTTGTTATCTGAAAAGAAACCCCCATAAGAAGAATACACATTTCCTGAGGATCCTAAGGAGCTTTGTTCTCAGAAAGTGATTTTAATAAAGGCTTTTAAAAAAAAAAAGATTTTCCCCTTTAACATTTTTCTAGAAAAAAAAAGAGAGTTTTCTACAAGGTCCTTTTTACTTATGAGTTATATTTCCCATAGAATTTCATTAAGTTGAATATGACTTCAACATTGGGTTCAATTTTGAGACCAAAATCGAAGAAAAAGACATTTTATATGAAAATTCAAATCTTTTTAAGTGTCATGAGAAGAATATTCTTCAAAATTATGAAGTGACCAATTTTATGGCCTTTGGAACCAAAGATGACCCACAGTCACCCACAGTCTTAAATAGAAAAGATAGAAGAAGATTTGAAGTTTCTTCATTAGAATACAGAAAGGATCGCATCATTTGCTGATTCGTTCAAAGGGAAATTGATAATATTGTTTGAAGAAATTTTGGGGCTTTGTACTTGAAATTATGGGAGAAGATTTGAAATTTTCGGTGGAAATAGAATTGGGCATCATTTGATGGAAAGAATCCAAATTCATATGATTGATCAAAAGGTGAAAAACTTGTTCATAAGAAAGGTTCTATTTGAAGAGGCTTTTACCTTGATAGAAGTTGATTAAAAAAAGAATAGAAAAAAAAAAAGAAAAGAAGGAAAAATTCTGAGCTAGTCATGTAGTGCAACTCTACCAAGTCTGAAAATTCAAACTTTTCTTATCTTAAAATGATAAGAGGCCTTTTTTTCTTATATCCCAAAAATTTTTAAAATCCCTAGTTAGACCCTTTGAGCTTGATAAATTTTTCTAAGTAACCTAAATTGAGAATTGTAACCCCACACTGGGGCAAATTTATTAAGGCATAAAAAAAAGGAATGAAAGGACAATTGTTGAAGTTCAAAAGGGATTTTGAAGACGTTTTCAGAAAAGGGGGGCAAATGAATGAAAAAAAGAAAAAGGAAGAAAGAAGAAAAATATATCAACAAATGCTATGGGATATTTGGAGAATGTCTTCTAAATTCTGAAGAGAAGATTGGAAAAAGAAATTCAATACTGGAGAATAAGTTTCAAATGAAGAAATCAAAGTGGGGAAGAACTTCATTATTGGGGCAATTTTGTATTTATTCCAAAAGAAGAAATGCCTTAAAAATTACAATTTCGGTTAATCCATTTGATCATACGGTATTTGAGCCTTTTATTCCTTTTCTTTCTAAACTAACACCAAGCCTTCGTTTCGACCCATTCATAAGTCCTCTTTGATTAAGAAATTTTGAATTAAGGTAGTTTGACTACATAGTTGCTGGTGATGAAGGATAAAAAAAAAGAAGAAAATGTAGTAAACCCAAAAGGGGGCTACATGGCAAATAATCAGCTATCTACAAGAAAGAAATTGTCACAGAGGAAAGTCCAGAATTGGCATAGATCCAGGTGAAGTCCTCATGTTGGTGGTTATTTTAAGATACATCCACTCTTCAAGTGATTGAGGAAAATCTTCTTTTTAAGACTGAAGCAACATAATCAGAACTGTAATTGAAGCATCTGTGAACAAGTCGATGGCCATCAAAATTTCCATTAGGTAATGGTTGCTGAAGTTGAAGTTATAAATTCTCATATCACGGATATAATGGAGAAACAATTGCTCTTCAATTAGATGAAGGAAGATGTCTTTCTTGACTGGGGCAAAATAGTTAGATTGAAAGGGTTGTCATATCTGAAACATCAATTGAGAAGCCGATGGTCATAGGAATGATTCTAAAGGTTTCGAAGGCTTATTATGGTCTTTCTTCATTTTCTGAAATAATATTCTCATTATTCAACTTGATTTTAATTCTTTTGGACTATATGCTAATAAGTAATTGGATCATTTTTTAATATATATATATATATATATATATATATATATATATATATATATATATATATATATATATACATATATATAAACACAAAAAAGCAAAAACTATATTTTTGGCCCATGATGAGCATCTATGTCTTTTCATAAAACATTGGTTTTGCAAAAATTAGAGAATTCTGAGGCCACTAGTATAAACCATATTTTCTTATTTGCATTCTTTTATTAGGGTTTCTTTTTGGCAAAGGTAAAAAAAAAATTAGAAAGAAAGAGAGAAAAAGAAGAAAAAAAGAGAAAAAAGAAAAAAAAGAAGATCATCTCTGCTAAGGGGCAAATACTTCTTCTAGCAATCAAAACTGAGGCATGCTCAGTGTCTTTCCCTCTGGGTTTTCATTGAAATGAATTGCAACATCTGGAAGAAGCAGTCAAGCCTTAGTTTTTGGATTTGAAAAAAAAAAAATGAAGCTTCAAAGCAGTTGCATAAACAAGGGTTCCAATTCTTCAATCATGAATGTAAAACCCCGAATTTTCACCTAATAAATAAATAAATAATAAATAAAATAAAATATGAGTTAAGTCCTAATTTAAAATAAAAAGTGAAGATTTAGAGGACAATTAATCCAAATAAGTTCTAAGTTGAAAATAAAGAAAGAATTTTAATGAAATTAGCCTAAAAGAATAAAAAGGGTATTTTGGTAATTTCCAAAAAATGGTAATTAGTAAATAGATCATCAAATAATAATTAGAATTAGAAAATAGAAGAAAACAAATTATTTTGACAAGTTAGAAATTAAAAGAAATTAATAAAAGCCTAAAAGTGGGAAAAAGGGGTAATTAGGAGATTTCACGTCTTAATTTGGAGAAAATAAGGTTTTAAGTGATAGAAATGTTTAATTAAATATTTTGCATGAAAATAGGCTATTTTCATGAGTTTAGATAATAAGAAACTTAATTAGTATTGTTTAAGTAGAAAATAGAAGGTGGAGAAAAAGTAGGAATTAAATTAGAAGGATTAGACATTAACTAGACCATGGTTGGGTTAGCCCAAATTAAATTAGCCAATTAGGGTTGGTTTAGGATTTCTAAAGCCTAGTATAAATAGGAGACTAAGGTTAGACAAGAGGGAATTTTCGTGGGTTTCTTATGGAGAGAAAAGAGAGGGAAGAAAGGAAAAAGGGAGGTGCTACAGAGGTCCGACCAGCAGATTTTGAGCGACGATCCCCGGAGATCCAGTCGTTGGATCGTCATGAAATTTGGAGGTTATGCTCTATACATGAGATGCTTAAATCTGAACGGTGGAGATTGGATTTGGATGAGTCTAAGGTGGTGCGAATTAACCCAGACGTTGGTGGAAAATCGGATTTTGGAAGAAAAAGGAGTTGCAGGGATGGCCGACTAGTCAACTTCGAACGGGGAGATAGAAAGATCCAACCGTTGGAATGGGCTGCAATTTTAGAGTTTTGTTCTACTCATGGAGGACTTCAAACTGAACGGTGGAGATCAAAATGTGAGAAGTTTAGAGGGGTCTGGTCGAGCTCCAAAAACGTGCACAGAAGATGTTCGGAAAAATGTGGGTTCATCAAAAAGGCAAGTAGCAAACACTTGAAACTGGAGGAATTGCATATTTTCTTGTGTTTTTTATGATTGATCGTATTTGTTCTTAAATTGAATTTCATTGGAAAAGTTAGATGTTTATAAAGTTTCGATTTGGTGATGTGAATCTTTTTTTAAGAATCAAGAAAGAATGTTATTCATGGGTGGGTTGAATTAGAAAGAAACCCTAGTTAAGTTTTAATTACCAAGATGTGAGTGGCATTGTTTTACCACCGAGGTTTCGGATTTATTCGTATATTCATTGAATGATATCATGGTATTGAATTGCATTGATATTGAGGTTTTCTGGGCAACACAGTTACGGAGGGTTTTGGTTTTGCACAGTGAAATTGGGGATAACTGGAAAATCATGTAGATTAAATTCAAATTATGTTTGGATGTATCCTGGGAATATTAGGAGGCTATATAAGTGGTTACAGACTGAAAAATTACAGCCAGATATGGATTTCCGGCATTAACAGAGACCTGGAAATCGAAGAGGGTTACCGCCTAGCTGGCGCTTACCTAGCGCCCACCTAGGAGGTGAGCGCTAAGAAAAGCAGACCTGGCGCCTAGCTAGCGCCCACCTCGCGCCTAGCTGGCGCCTACCTCCAATTCTCGCGCTTATCTCGCGCTTTTCTCCCGCCCGTCTGGCGCTTAGCTAGCGCCCACTCGTCCACGGGTGAGCGCAAGCTAAGATTAATCAAGGGGACCTACCGCCCACCTAGCGCCCACCTGGCGCCCACCTCAGGGAAGTGAGCGCCCAGTGGTTTTTCTTGCAGAATCCCATAATTTCGTAAAACCAAGGGGGTTCTGGATACTAGAAGGTCTTCGATCACTTAGCAAAGTACTTGTCTAGGACTTTAGGGATAAAATTTCTTATGAGAACATTGAAGATAGATTCTGGAATTTCTTAAGAGTTTCCAAGGTAAATGTAGGGCAACATTTTAGGTAATGCTCTGTATACCTAACACTGGGGCTTTTATTTTAGTACTTTTGGATTACATACTGTACTTGATTGAGATTTATTAAACCCTGTTTTCTTGATGGCAAGTTCTGAATTATATTGCAAAGATTATTTACTTGTTTACTTGTGAGGAATTATTTGTTCTGGTTGGAACACTTGTGTGAGTTGATGTTCTGGTTGGAACACTTGTGTGAGTGGATGTTCTAGTTGGAACAATGGGTGATGTGTACTAATGCAGAGTTTTAAACGGTTATTTATCGGTTTTGGTTTAGCTCGTCCTGGATCCAGAGTCTAAGCTTAGTAATGTGATGTATATGCTTTATTGGTGTAATGGCATGGCCATGGAGTGTTGCCACGACCGGTGTAGAGCCGCCAGAAACCCAGAGTAGGCCTGGTTGTCAGTGCCGATACCCGGAGTAGGCCGGCATTGGATGACGATACCCTGAGTAGGCCGTCATTTCAGAGTGTCCGATACCCTGAGTAGGCCGGAACTGTGTACATGGAGGTGTGGATGTCGCTCTGGCATGGTTGATTAACCAATCTAAGCAACTACATGACATTGACCATTCGATGTTTTATCGGTATTGTTATTGAAATATGAGTTGATAATAATATTGGGATTTGATTTAAACTTTGGAATTATCCTTGTTAATGTTGTTGGTTTAATCGTATACCTCATGACTTATGTTGTAAACATGGACTGATTTCATGCATGCACCTTGCTACTTGTTGAGATTTATTCTCACTCCGGTTTCTCCCATTTTTCAGGTACTCTTGGTGAGGATGTCAAGTTGTGGGCTAGTTGTAGCTGGGTAGTCTATATAGATGTAGGATTGCTCATATAATTGAAATCCTTTTTATATTATAATTGTTGATTAATAAAGAGAATTTGAATTCCAGTTTCCGCTTTTACTCTGATTATAAGGTTAGAAAAAAAGTTTTAAATTATTCCATATTTTAGTTGCTTTTGTTGCTTATCATAACACCTCGGGTTTTGGGAATTGGACCCGGAACCGGGGCGTTACAATGAATAAGGATTTTACTGGGGCAGTAAGAAGGCATGAAAGAGAGGTGATGGGTAGTAAGGGCATGAGGTTAGATCAACATATCGTGATTCTCAAATCCATGAACCAAGAAGAGGGCATTCACTTGGGCAGTAGGTTATAGGTAGAAACGGCACATACATCATTATTGAGAGATCAAGAAGATGAAGAAGCAAGTTGCAGAATATTCAAGCACAGGTTTAGGCATCAAATGGCATCCAGGTATGTCAAATAAAAAAATTCAATCAAGAAAATTCAATAAAATATTTCCTTCCTTATAGTTGAGTTGTAAAATGAAAAACATCAAAAGCAATTGAGTTTGCAGAGGTCAATTTTAAATTCACATTCTTTTCAAAATTTGCTTGTCTCAGATTTCTTTTCATAGCCACGAGAGCTCCAAGAAAGCTGAGATAAGGAAGAGACGCCACCCCGTCAGATTTCAAGCAAGGGTTTCATTGGCTATCTTCAAATCCATATTTTTTTTATCATTTCTTTGTTTAATCAAAACAAGTTTAATTAATGAGATGTCTTTCAAATGTGCAATTTTGAGTTGTATCTGTTTTTTGTTGTTCATTGTGTTACAACTCCAGTAAAGAGGGGCAGTTGTAGACACCCCAAAATTGCACGATTTTTTGATAAATCTTTAAGGAGAGAAATATTTTATTGGAATTTTCAATTCTTAGCATTGGGTTTGAGATCCTTAACCTATTTGAATCCAAAACCACGAAGGAAAAGGCCTAAATTCAATCTTTTGCGCAAAGTCAAATTTTTCCTATTGAATTTTGTTGACTTTTGACCCCAAAAAATGAAATATTTTTTTAAGGCAAGATTTCAAGATAATTTTTCCTGGTAATTAGGTTTTTAGCAATGTTATTACATAAATGAATTTTTTTTAGCCTTTAAATCTTGACGAATACCTTGGTATTAACATGTTGAATCTTTTTATCGGACCTGAAAAACTGGAATTTAGCCTTGAACTAGAAAGTTGATTTTTTATTCACTTAAAATTTGGGTCTAGAACTATTTTTAATGGATTCAAATGGGGGGTGTTTGCTTATTTACATGTAATATTTTAAGTAAATGGAGATTAAAAAATACAAGGACATTTACTTAAATGATATTACATGTAAATAAGTATTGTCTGTGCAGAAAAGGGTCAAAATTGTTAAAAATTGGTAAAACCTGTCATGTCCGCATTTTTAATGCGGACTGGTGGTGACCGCATTTAATATGCAGTCATGCCTTGACCACATTTTAAATACGGTCAAGGCACGACCACATTATATATGCGGTCGCGGGCTTTTTTGTACGAATTCGTCCTTTTTCGATTTCTGAGCTTTATTTACACTCAAACCTCTCTCTGGGAGATTCGAATCCCCTTTTTTTTACCCTCTGTGGTTTAATTGATTTACCCCAACTCAAGTTTTAAAACTGAGTTGGAATATTCTAAAACCCTATTTTGGCATGCCCTTGGGACCAACCATGCCCCTAGGTTTGCATATAAATAGAAGGCCTCACCTCAAACAAATGGCTGAGAATCTGAAGCTGGAAGAGCTCCAAGTGAAGAAGGAAACCTCTGCCTCTTTGCTTTCTCAATCCAGGTAAGTCCCTTTTCCCTTTTATTTTCTATTTTTAATTCTAGAGATAGTCTGATCTTCTCTATTTCTGGAGAATAAGGCTTACTTGTTATTTGTACTCCCAAACCTATCTCCAAGTACCTCAAGACTCCTCTCTAGCCGTAAAACGTGAAGAAAGAGTTAGGGGAAAGGGGAACAGGTGGATCCTTAGAATAGAACCCTATAGTCTGTTTTTTTCTCTTTTTTTGTAAAATAAGGCCTCTTGTTTGTGTTTGGATCCCCAAACTTATTTCCAAGTACCTCAAGACTCTTCGTTAGCCGTAAAACATAAAGAGAGAGCTAGGGGAAAAGGGAATAGGTAGATCCATAGGATAGACCCCTATGTGCTGTAATTTGTGATATGTGGTTTCTTTTATTACTTTGTTCATGTTTTGGTTTTTCACACACTATTGCACCTATATCATTGTTTTCTTGATTTTTTTTATTATATTAAGGCTAGGATTCTGGATCTACTAGGCTTTATATGGTAGATCCGAAATCAATAACCTTAAAGTAACTTCTAGGGTTTCATAAGGTGATTTTGAAGTTGTTTTAACTTGGAGAGAGGATCCTGTGGTCCAAACTCTCCCTTTTTGATGTTTTTCATCAATCTGGGTGTATCTGGTTGAGATCTCTCAACTAATGAGAGATCTGGTCCAGATCTGTATCCTAAACAATTCAGGTTTTTTCCTTCAAGGTTTTGTTAAAATACCTTAATTTTATCCTGGATTTTCAAGAGTTCAATGATTTTACCTAAAGTTGGTTTATTCAAGTTTTGACTTTTGAGTCACTTTCTTTGATGATTATTTTCAATCCTGAAACCCTAGAGATGTCACATTCATATGAAGGATCCAGAGTTAATTGGGTCATTCATAGAGAAAAAACTATACATGTTTTTATTACTTTTTCTTTACTTTTGATTTGATTTTCGTTAGCAAGCCTTTTTCTAGCATAAACAACACCTGGCAACCACCTTGTGTAAATGAATAGAGGTGCCTAACATCTTCCCCTATTCATAACCTAATCTCCTTACCCATCTCTGGTTTATTTTAAAATAGAGTTATTTTTACTCTAATTTTGCCTTTTTGGTATTTTGTTTGATTATTTTTGTGTCCATTTACACCTAAAAGGAATGGTGGCGACTCCTTGTTTTTATGAATCCCGTATGATGATAGGAAGTCATCGAATTGATTGTCCATGTCTCACACCTTGTAGTATTATTTCTTACAATTTTTTTTCTAATGAGGGGAACCTGTAGGGCTTGACAAGATGTCTCTTTTCAGGTCTGCAATTAAGTTGCTGCTATTGGACTTAAGCAGCTATGCCTAATTGGAAGATGTCAAATTATTTGTTGATTTTATGTAAAATTCAGCAACATCAAGATCAATGTATTGCTATTTTTTCTGATTTTTTTTTCTACTATTTGTTTGAATTTTGTCTTCTTTTTCATTAAACTAGGGGGTTGCACGTGCTACGCGCATAGAAAACGTGACCCACTTAGATAAATAGTCAAAGGTAGTTATTTAAAATATTGAGGGATTGTTTTATTTGGAGAGGGTAATGTTTGGAAAAAGAAAAGGGGGGCCAGAATCTAGAGGGAATATTCTCCCCTCTTCTCTTTATATATAATATAGATTTATTTTGAATTAGCATGATGCTTCTTTGGGGTTCTTAATTGGTGGGGGCAAGGGGCAGGAGGGTTTGGTAGGGGGCATGACAATAGGGGCAGCAAGGGTGAGGAGCAAAAAATAGCTGGATAGAGGAATGTGTAGTTTTTTTTAAAAGGATGACCCTGTTGCGACAATCTAAAACCGTCGCTAAAAATTGAAGTGACCGCTGCTAAGCAAGGTTTTCCAGACCGGGATTGGGGATGGCCTATCCGGTAAAAAATTTGAAAAGAATTGATTTGTTTTGGATCGGCCGGTGCCTGTTCGATACTGGTCTGGTCCAAAATGGTACCTTCCGGTTCGGTTTTAAAAATTGAGAAAAAATCAAAAGTGTCAAAAAATAAGAAAATTTTATTTATAAATGTTATAAATTATAGATAATTGATATAAGATATAATAAAGTTGAAAATCTATGTTAAATGTCAAATTTTAACATATAATTTGATATGTTATAATTATAACAAACAATATGATATTTTTCATAATTTGACATTATAGCATATCATATTATGTGTTATAATACATAATATAATTTAACATTATAAGTTGTTTTAAATATAATTTGATATATATTAAATTATATGCTATAATAAATCTAACATATAATATCAAATTATATATATGTTACTTTTTGTGATAATATAATTTGACAAATATTGATATATTATAATGTAAAGATATAATTTGATATTATAACATATAATATCAACTTTATTATATTTATATCAATCATCTATAATTTTTAACAATTATAAATGATTTTTTCTGATTTTTTTTTAAATTTTTTGAATTTTTCAAACTGGATCGACTGGTATTGCTTTGGATTAGATGGATTGAACCTGTACCGGCCGGTCCAATGTCATCCGTTTTAACAGGATGATCTTGGACCGGAATACTGGACTGGGATCATCCGATCCTGGTACGGACCGGCCAGTCCGGTAAACCATGTTGCTAAGAGATTTAGCGACGATACTTTTCAAGGTTGTCATCCGTCTAACCCGCAGCTTTTTAGTGGCCGGATTTTATGCTTTAGTGGCAGTCTAGGATTGTCGATAAAGCCCTTAATTCTTGTAGTGTCCACACTACAACATCTCACTACCAAAGTAGGTGGCAATTCACGAAAACATAGCAGAAAATTACATTTTGAGTATCTCACTATCAGTATCTTTTTCTCAATTGGGCCCTACATAAAAACATCTACAACACTTGAAAAACACTGATTGTGAGGTGCTCCACATGGCAGCATCTTACACTAGCAGCTAACCAATGTAGGGAAAAGGTTCCAGTTGATTTCATCCCAAGAATATCCTTGAAATGTGGAGATGCAAACTTATCGCAATAGGAGGGCGACCCCAAGACCATGGAAGCTGAATACCAAGTTTATGGTACTAGAGGAAAGGATTTGAATCATCTATGGTTGAACTTGTAAAAAAGTCCAATTGTAGCCAATGTCATGTAGCCACATGGGCTTGCATGGCTGACATAGTCCTAACATGTTGATAATGTCAGAATTATTCCTGTCATGTAGGTCCATGTGGCTACAGTTGGACTCATTTTACAAGTCCAATTGTAGATGATTCAATTCCCAGAGGAAATTGGTTGGTTGTTTGGTGATATTGTAAGAAGGGAATGATGATGTACCTTGTGGTCTTAGGTATATTCGTACTATTTGACAACAATTCGACAAATATGAAGCCTTTCTTTTAAAATGTTTGCTACGTTGCATACGTCTTGAACGTATGGATTTCCCTCGAAATCAAATTGGGAGGCACCACATTGCTCAAAAGAATCATTCGATATGAACCCTTATCACCTTGTATTGGCGGCATTAGATGACACTTTGCTTTCATATTTGAAATTTCTTCCACGATCATTCTTAACTTTCTCAAAATAAATTAAAACATGTATTAAAAACCCTATTGTCATTTTTTTTATTCTCATGATTTTCCTAAAAAATAAATAATTAAATTGAATAACAGCAAATTGATGAAAATCATGAATTTGAACCCTTCACAATTTAAAATCTAATGTGCATCCTCAATTAGTAGATTATTTTATAAGATTTTTCAATGTATAATATGATGATTATATTAAGGAGCTCATATTGGTGTTTAATGAAGCTGGTTTCAGGCTGTTAACAGAAATTTTAAGGCTGGGCCTTGATCAGGAGCAGAAACCAGGGCTTCCGAACTCACCAAAAAAAAAACCCCTTTTTAAACATCTTCAATCTTCACCAAACCCATTACTCACCTTGTTGGCTACAGGAGCACAGAACATATGAGGATGGCTTCGAAGAGCAGCACCACTCTCCCGTGTTCAATCCCTTCTCTGTTTCTTTCATTCACTCTACTCTGCATCCTCTCACTCCCTTTGCTCTTCCTCTTCTACCAAAGCCCACAAAAAATATCTACTCATCCTCCTTCCCGTCCTCACAAAATCTCTGATAACACTCACGAATCCATCAAGGTGTATGTTGCAGATCTTCCAAGATCACTCAACTATGGACTGCTAGACGAGTACTGGTCCCTCAAGGATGACACCAGGTTGGGCAGCGAGGTTGACAACGAGTTACGGTTTGTTCTTTCTTCGAGGAGTGAGGGAAAGCATGAATTCCCTCCTTATCCGGGGAACCCTTTGATTAAGCAGTACAGTGCTGAGTACTGGATCTTGGGTGATCTGATGACGACCCAGGACATGAGAGGAGGGTCGTTTGCGAAGCGGGTTTTTGATGTGGATGAAGCTGATGTTGTTTTTGTGCCCTTCTTTGCAACGCTGAGTGCGGAGATGCAGCTGGGAATGGCTAAGGGGGTTTTCAGAAAGAAGGTTGGTAATGAGGATTTTGAGAGGCAGAAGCGGGTAATAGATTTGATTCAGGGTACTGATGCCTGGAAACGATCGGGCGGTCGAGATCACGTTTTCGTCTTGACAGGTATGTTTCGCTTGTGCTACTTCACTCTAATTTGATTATGAATTTTGGGGATTATAACTGTTTGCCATTGAAGTTGTGATTTCTTTGTTTTTATATGTTGATAATGCAATTAGAATTGGTTGTTTGTTTGATTTCGGTTGTGGAGAGCTTGAATTGTACTTTGTAATGGATTCTTCTTCTAACATTGTGTATTGGGCTCCGATTCCATGAATGGAAAATTGGATCTTTTATGAATGTAATATAGTCTTGTTTTGATTTTGAAACGAAAAAACTCTATGATTTTCATTTGAGAGATGGCTTCTTTCAACCTGCTGAAATAAATTTTATTGTTTGCAACTGGTTTTCTAGTTCCATGCATCTTGGGTGTATATGTTTTCAGTCACTAACAATTTTTGCTGCTTATAGTTGTATCTTTTGTGGGTAATACTTCTCTATCATTCTGTCTTTTTTAAGAAACAGCTTATCCAGTTGACTTGAGAACATTGCTTTCGTTTTGAGTCAATCAATATTTAAAATGTGATTAGTGCTTATTTGGAATCCTGGACCTTCAGGAGTGGCTGGAGTATCCAGGGATCATAGGAAATCAGTGATTAGTGCTTATTGTGGACCTTTAGGAGTGTCAGATTTCACTAGGGCTGAGATTATGGCACTTCTCAGAAGCTTGCTCCTTATTCATAGAGAAGACTTTCGTGATATGTTGATTGAGGGGGACACAACCATCATGTTGAAGTGGATAATGGAGGCCATGGACAGTCCTTGGAGACATCGGTAGCTGATCAAGTATGCTAGATATTTGGTGCATAACCAAGTTCCAAGGACAGCCAATGATATTGCAGATAGGCTAGCAAAAAATGGAATATGGTACGAATAGAAAGAAAAACAAAAAATAGTTGAAAGAAATGGGAGATCTACATTTCTGAGAATAAAAAAATATAAAACAAAAAGATTAAGTACTTTTTAAGTAGGCCATTACATCACAGGGGACAACAGGCCAAACCTGAATAAAGCACTATCTAATCCTAACATGAAAACCTAAATTAGGGTTTACTTTACTCGAGGAAGGCAGCTTGTGATATGACCTGCATGAACCTGGCTTTTGTTGATGGCAACACAAAGCATTGTGGCTCAGTTGGAGCGAAAGCTGTCAAGCAGTCCTCCTTTTATTTCAGTGAATGCAGAATCAGTCCCGGGCCTTAGGTACAATCCTCCAAGACTTTGTCACCTTTCCAAATTGTAGATCTGTGTTATTTAGGTCCAACAATATACTGAAATTCAACAAACCCATAAAGGGTAACGGTTCCCTCTTTTCTCTTTAAGTTAAAAGACATTTGAGCCCTTTTATGGTTTTCATTTTTTTTTTCACGGTTTATTGATCATTAGAAAAATATTTTCTGTTATATTGTACCATAATTTCATATTTTCTCCTGTTCTTGACTCTATCAATCATACCCAAGAAACAACAATTTGTTTTCAGATTCTCCCTTTCCTTTTTAGTGAGTTCAAAAATTTGAACTGTCTTATCATCATGTAAAATGACAGGAGAATCCCATTACTGAGTGACTCGTCACAACACCACAGTTTTGTGACAGTTATTGTATAAATTTTAACAGTAATTAAGATCTGGAACAAAATCAGAATGAGTGCTAAATTGAGTTAAGTAGTGATTTCTTGTAATGATAATTAATGTTGAATCCCATTACTGCTACGATTTTTTCCACAGAAAAGGGCTGCCTTCTTTTGCACTTAATTATATAAATATGAGTGAAACAAACTGTCTCTCATTCCACTTTCCATGTAGTAATTGGGAAAGCTGTTTTTCTCATGTAAGTCACACATTAAATATCATACTGCATTATACTTTTCGTGTTTTATGTTAGTTGTTCTTTGCACGAAAGTGGAAAATATATGTATATGTCGATTTTCTTGCCTTGCCTAATGCCATAAATAATTCAGCCATAGTACCTTATGATTTAGTCTCTTCATTGTCAGGTTATGTTAAAACTTGAGGCATTCTTTGGCAGACCCAATGGCAATGTGGCATGTCAGAGCTGAAATAGCTACAGCAGTTCTCCTAGTGGTTGATTTTGGTGGGTGTTATCAGCTTGACACAAGAGCATCCCGCAGTAACACTTCAGATATGATACATCACACCCAAGTTTCGCTGCTGAAAGATGTCATTGTCCCATACACTCACCTGCTCCCTAGACTGAAGTTATCAGAAAATCATGATCGCCGGACACTTCTTTACTTTAAGGGGGCTAAACACAGACACCGGGTTAGTATTCAGTTTCCAAAGCAATTGAAGTAGAATTTGAATTTGTGGTTTGTGTTCAATGGCTTATGTGTGAAGTAATCCATAATTTGGCCATGATTATCCTTTCATTTTCAAAAGGGATGAAGCTCCCTATCATACATTCTTCTACAAAGGATGTGTTAGCTTTCATAATAAGGAATTTTTGTCCTATCACAAGTTTTCAACAAACTTTCTGTCAGTGCATATCCAAGTATGATTGAATTGAATGTAGGTTGTGTAAAAATGACTGGTTCATGAATGAGCTGGGATTTTGGTGAAGGTCTAGCAATTCAACTAGTTGTTCTAACACCATATCTTCGCATGAGCAACCATAATTTATACTATATATGTTGCACTTCTCAACTGAGCCACATTGATGACGAATATTCCAGAAAATTTCTATATTGCGTTGAAAATCTTTCAAAAGAAGTATTTTATACATTGTTTTTTTTTCTTTTGAGACTGATTCAACAAAATAAACTCTTATCAGCAGCATAAATGTGAATTGAACAATGCAAAAAGGAAAATATGGACTTTTCATGACTGATTGGATAATTATCCTAGTGGAGAAATGATCTGTTTGAGGTAGTAGAAGGTAATTCTCTCATCTTGCCAACCGAAGCAGGGAATTATTCTTTTCCATGGATGATGTGCCATTTTGAGTGTTTTTATTGTATTGATGAATCTGTTAATGATATGGTAGACCATTCCTATGTGTTTTTTCCTTTATCAATACCTTTAATCTTAGTTTAAATGTTGTCTAAACAGGGAGGCCTTGTTCGGGAAAAATTGTGGGACTTATTGATTAACAAACCTGGTGTTGTGATGGAAGAAGGTTTCCCTAATGCCACTGGAAGGGAGCAATCAATACGAGGGATGCAGACATCAGAGTTTTGCTTGCACCCTGCGGGGGACACACCTACTTCATGCCGACTTTTTGATGCCATCATAAGTCTCTGTATACCTGTCATTGTCAGTGATGACATTGAGCTCCCATTTGAAGGGATGGTGAACTACCTCGACTTTTCAGTCTTTGTTTCAGTTAGTGATGCCTTGCAACCAAACTGGCTTGTGTCTCACCTTAAAAGCTTTTCGAAAGAGCAGAGAAATATATTTCGCCAAAATATGGCTCATGTTCATCTCATTTTTGAGTATGATAATGGCCACCCAGTTGGATTCGGACCTATTCCTCCAGATGGTGCAGTGAATCACATATGGAAGAAGGTTCACCAAAAATTACCTATGATAAAGGAAGCAATAACTCGTGAGAAAAGAAAGCCACCAGGTGTGTCAGTTCCTCTTCGTTGCCATTGTACATAAACTTATTTTGTACCCATCAGACTCTGTGTCTTGTATTGTAGAACTGAAGGTCAAATTAGAACTGAAGGTCTTTCTGTACCACAGTCACACATTTCTAATACTTTACAGTTTGAGGAATGAAGTGCAAGTTTGTTTTGATGCATGTTATTATCACCAGTTTATGGATGACAATCTGCTGTTTCAAGCTAATCTATGCCATCGGGTAGTGTATTTACTTCATTCGTCAAAATCCCATAATTAATCTTTTACAATTAATTCTGCAGAATGTTACACCACCATTTATCTGATGCTGTTGGTCTTGTATTGATGCTGATTGTGGCAAAAAATCAAAATGGAGTAAGGAAAAACACTTTTATTGATAAAAGTAATGCAGGCTAAGGAACTATCTGTTACCTGTTACAAGGTAACTTATATGATGTCATCTGGTGGGGAAAGCCACAAATAACTTACCGCAGATTAGGCCAATTCCAATTGGGAGTTTGTCCAGAACAAGTTGTGTCTTATGTGGGGGGTTTGGGTAGAAACAAGTCAAGATGTTCTTATCTTTCAGGGCTACAGAAACAAACACAAGAATCGATAGGACTGCATGGCACCATCAATAAACCTGAGCTGATAGGCTTGCTGCTGTAGCTGGGTAGTCAAAGAGCCACATGCCTTCCAGAGTGGCAAAGCCATAGTAGACCTCTCCCTCAGGCGACTTGAAGCTGTTGGTAAAGCAAGCAAGGAAGCAAGGACCAGCGAGGAGTGCTAATAGGATCAGCATCATTGATTGTTGGTGAAAATTGGGGTAAGGATCTGAAAGTCTAAGAGGGTTCCTGTGGGGAGTAGGTTAGCTAGCTGGGCACTGCTTGCCAAGGTCTGATGAATGGCTTGTCATGAGATAAGAGGGAGAAGGCGGCGACAAAACTTTCTGAGATTGGATCTTCTGCTGGTCAGCATCAGGAATAAGAGGGGCTGCCTCTTTGGATGATGTCTTATGCTTTTTGGTTCTTGCCTTGGTGTGAGAGACATCTCCATGAAAAAGATTAAGAGATATTGCAGATTTGAAACTTGGAAGTTGAAGATGATGGTGGGATGGAGGTGGAGGTGGAGCTAAATAGAGGTATTTGAAGCAAAGAAGGTTGCCATGACTTTTGCTATAAGTTGCCTGTTCCCATGGTGTTTCCGGTTGGTTCCAAGCATGCTCACATGTTCCTTACCATCTGTGTGGACTGGCTCCATCCTTCCTTGCAGCTCAAACGTATATAAATTCTTAAAGAAAGAGAGAATTAAATTAATGTATGAATTCTATATAATTGGCATTCACATGGTCTGAATCAGAGTTATCTGTTTATGTTAATTCCACAATACGCGTTTCTTGTTAGCCAAATGGCCGGATTCAGACCACACACGTTATGGAGGAGGTTAGGCAGAAGTTCTTGGGGGTGGGCATCAAACGTGAGTGAGGCTCCATTTAGTTTTGCCTTCATTGTAATATGATAATTATAGTAAGGAGTTCATATTAATCATAAAGCATTAACATTGGCTAAAGCTTGGAGGCAAATCAATTAGTTCTTGAAGGAGGCACCAAGAATATTATTCATAAGCTGTCAAACACTTGTGCGCCTATCCCTTGGAAGATTTGTTTCAATGGTAGTGAAAGCACATGCACTACTGTACATAGAAGGTAATTTGCATTGGATCTTTTTAAGTGGTTTTACCTTTTAAAGGATAGGCATTGGGTAGTTACATGAAAAGACTAGAATCATTTGGGTTTCTCTTTAAGTGGTTTTACATTTTTAAGGGATAGGCATTGGATAGTTATATGAAAAGCAACAGATGCTCAAGTCAATTTCGCTTTAGACAAATTCTCATGGACTTGCGTCTCAAAACCTCCCCAATTCCTAGCTCCTCTGTTGTGTGATGATGCTAGAGGGAGGGTGTTTGTAAGAACTATTTCTGATTTCAATTAATGCAATTTACTTTTTCCATTAAAAAAAAAAAAAGGGAATCATTTGGGTGATTAGTTAGTTACATGATAAGACTGAAATAAATAAAATTACTATCTTTTTTGTATATATAAAAAAAAATGTTCATTTCGTACAATATCTCATGTCCTCTAACATACGGATGTGCTCATGTTGAGCTCTCATGCTCATGTATTAAGCTAAGAGAGCTCGTGGATGTGGTTTTGGTTAGGGATGCAACTAGGTTCAGTTAAAACCAAAAACAGACCCAAAGGTGGTTTGAGCTGATTTCCCAAGCACAGGGTTCGGTTTTGGCTTTGAAATATGCAACTCATACAAATTGGATTGATCCATTCTTAATTCAGTTCAGTTTGATTTTAGATCGAGAATCACAAAAATTGGATTCGTTCTGCATCGATGTCACCAAATTGCACCCCCTAAGTTCTGCCTATTTAGTTGCACGGGAGTGAGCTTGTGTTTTGCCTGTAGTAGGTTTGCATTGAACCACTTTAAACTGGTATCAACGTAAATTTCATACCGAGATCATGTTACACAGAAAAGTTTACAGGCTATTAATTTGTTAACTTGAAAATATTTTCCTCTTTTTGAAAATAAAAATCCAAGAATCTCGTTTGACATGCGCAATTTTCGAATTATTTTTACGAAAGACAAACTAAAAACTTGTCTTGAAAAAGAGAATTGTTTTCAAAATTTTTATAATACTTTTGTAATTTCTTGTAGATTAATTAAATCACTCAAGCCTTCGTTTATATCTCATCTACTACAACCACCCTCGCCATAAACTCCACCTTTACCTCTACATCTCCACTGTCGCATCTATCTCAAACACCACCACCACAACCACCCCTAAACTCCATCTCCGCCTCTACCTCAAACACCACCTCCCACAGCCACCAAACCCATTATCAACTTCATCACTACAACTATCATTAACATAAATATTACCATATCAATAACTAACACTATTATCATAATTACAAATTGTTTTTAAAAACTTTAATGAACTTATTTTTAAAATGGTAATTGATTTTAACTAGATGTTATCAAACGGGTTTTTCTTTTACTTGTTTCTAAAAACACAAATTTAAAAAGTTATTTATTTTTTCAAGTTGTTTTTAACATGAATGTTACCAATTAGACTCCTCGTCCAATTTGCCAACCTAAGGGAAACCATTGATTGAAGCAGCGTCAAAGACCCAGAGTCACAAATATCCATTCCGCCGAGTCTTTGGGATACCAAAATCACCATGAATACGAGTTAGATACAAACGCTTTTAAGATCATACAAATGTTAGTGAAATCTTTTTCTAGCATATTATACTCACCTAAACATAAAACACACTAATAATTCTTTTCATCCCCTTTTTCATTCTTAAATCAAACTCTTCAGATTTAGAAGCCTAAGCGCTCAGACCAAAAGTGATGCCGTGCCGGAGTCAAACTTTTCCAAGGCAGTCAAGCCTTAGTCTCCTCAGCAACTGCTGAAGTGTGCTCTTCTTTCTTTGTTTCCTCGCCTTTCTTTTCTTCGATTTCTTCTGCAATATCACAAATACTTCTGTTACAATCACCAGGACTAAAATAGAAAAAAAAATGGAGGCAACAAATCAAAGGAACATCACCCCCTTAAGATAACACACATCCTAAATGAAATGGAGCACAAGAAATGAACATTTGCAACAGCCCCGGTCTCAGATTTGGAAATGCTACTTGACAAGAATTAATAAAAGAGTTTCTTGGAGAGAGACGGAGCTGCGGATAAATCCTAACCTTCTTCATCATTTGATTCATCCATATCAAAATCATCCCCACCCATGTTTAACTTCTGCACAATATTCATAATGTCAGAAACATAAAACCCAAAAATTTTGCTTAAAACATAGATTCTTCCCCCCTGAGCAGGAAGGTTGTAAAATCAAATCCTATAATCTAGGCAATCCTCCATATGCCTATCTGTTCGTTCCAGGATTTTGTTGCAATTTCCCTTCTAGTTGTGGCACAAGACAAGCATTTAATGCCTATAAACCTTAGAATGAAATGTAAAAAGCTTGAAAAATGAAAATAAAATGTACAATTCACAATAAATGTAGGCAAACTAACAACCTGAGATGAAATGGCATAAAACTTCCAAAACAGAAACATCCTCTGGGTGAGGACTGTTGATGCCATGGATGGTTATGACAGTTTTTAACCAGCCTACTGAAGTGAGGCATTAAGTATTTCATATTAACTTTCAACACAAATGATTTTCACATTGAATAATCTTGAATCTTTCTTAATAGAGAAACTGATTACCACAATATAATATAACATGAAACTGAAATTTACAGTTTAAAAAAAAATAAAAAGAAAAATAAAAAGAAAAAGAAAAAGGAATATGATACATGAAAGTCCCATCTTGCAATCTCCCTTTTTGAGATGGTAGATTGCATTGTTGGGGATACCATAAGCAAGAACTTTTCACAACAGGAAACAGCTGTATTTGATGTTTAAGGCATAAAGATCAAAACAAGAGATCACAAGATTCCACTTTTGAAAGCAAAGGTAAACCATGTGAATCAAGCAACCGCCTCGATAAAATGATTAAAAAGAATAAAAAGATCAAATTCTATCATTAATTTAGACAATTTATAACATTGCAATCCTACAGTGATTCATTCAGATCCTTCAGGTTTGTTACTTACCGAGAAATCCATGTCATCGAAGTCCATGTGAGCTTTCTCTGATAGAAAAGGGGGGAAAAATAAGCGTTAGTAAAGCTGTTTCACTGTTTCTAGGGGCAAGGTTGCGTACATCAGACCCTGCACAGTGGCGGGAGCCACGTGCACTGGGCTAACACTTAGTAAAACCGTTTGATGTGATACCAAAAGAGATTAAAAAGTAAATAAAAAAGAAAGCTATGCTCAGCACTAACCATTTTCATCATCTTCATCAACCCATTTATCCCAGTCCACTTTGAGAAAGGGATGCGGTTTTCCTTCCTGCTTAACTAGCCTCGGCCACCATTTCTTCTCAGCTTTCTTTATGACATAAACAATGCTCCTTAAACCAACATTAACCTTGCTCTCCTGCAAAATTCAATAGCTCTGCTTATACAATTCACAATAACTAGTTCATATTAGTAGCTCAATTATCAAATTACTGTACCTCTACATTGACCTTATCAAACAACTCTATGTCAACTTCAAATGTAATATCATCTTTCAGAGCTGAGAAAACAAATTTCCCCTCTGGTTCAAGCTTGAGCTTTACATCCTTGGCATCAGGTAACTCAACAGTGAGATAGATCTTATCAGACCTCTGAGCCCACTTCACGCTAGGGTGTCGACTGTGAGGAAGAAGAAAATTCATTATGTGGGTATTCTCATCCCTCAGTTTATTGATTGTAAATCAGCTTAATCAAATATCTTCTAAAAAATAGACTCTTAATCATTCATCAATTTTATACCAGCCAATCATATGTATTACATTGCAGACTAATTCCATATCTTTCTGTTAGTCACAAATTTTAATATATCCAAACAGGCTACAAGGGAAGAACATCAAAATCACTACATTTTTTAAGGGAAAAAATTACAGGTTCTAACAATTGCGTCATTTAGTTGCAAAAACCTTCTGAGTAATCTTTTACTATTTACATACTTAAAGGTCATGACTAATGCAGAACAGAACTCAACCATCTCATAAAGTTAAGGTACAAAAGACATATACCCAAACGAAGAATAACAAAAGTTATTCCCTGGAGGGATTGATGGTAAGTTGTGTTTAAGAACTTTCAAATATGCTTACTTGAATCCATTTAAGGGAAGGCAAAAGAAACCCTTAAATGCAAACCCAGAATTAAAATCTAAGACAGAGTCCTTGCATATCATTAAATATATTCTTCAGAGATGTTATCCCACTCATTCGCCAAAGAAATATAAAAACATGAATCGGGAATCAGACATCTTACAAGAATTCATCACACATGTATGTAACAGAGAGATCAAACCCCATTACCATATAAAGAGCAACAAAACTAACAACTCACAACAGAGATCATCCTTTAAAAAAAGAAAGAAAAAGGAAAAAGAAAAAGAAAGCAAAAAGATAATAAGTGAAGAAAGAAGAAGAGCAACAAAGAAAAATACCTTCACATCGAGGTGCAATGTGAATTAAATTAAACCCATGATCAGGAATTGAAAGAACAAGACCAGAAGAACAATAAATTAAAAGTAACTCCAACCACAACCCAGATTGAAATTCAGAAGCTTAACTTTACCTCATGCTTGAAGGACCAGGCCACACGAAACAAGAGCAGAAGATACAGAGAACGATAAGTTGAAAGACCAAGAGAAGAAGCAGATAACGAGAACAAAATCGTCAGTTTTCGTTAGGAAGTAGAGAGGACTGAATCTTATAAATGGCAGACAACAATGGCGAAAGAGCCCGAATGTTCCAGAAACAGCTTTACAAGTGCCTCTCGGCTTTTGGATATGAAGTAAATCCTTTTTTGTTTTTTTGTAATGATATGAAGTAAATCCTAGGCAGGTTATTTTGCCACACATTTGTTTATAAGTCAGGCACTCAACATTAAGATTAATTGCCTCGCCGCCAAAAAGGTTTAATCCGGTATATGACTCGAGCCTTGAGTAGGGTTGTCAGGCTCACGCTCAGACTCTCTGGGCTCGCACGAGCCAAATTGAGAACTTTTTTTAGGCTCAAAACTAAAACTCCAAAATAGCTCGTTAATTTAATGTAGTTCAACCGAGTTTGTCTCTACTAGGATATATAAGTGTTTATCTCTTCTACTTGAAAAGGTGAGCATTTCTTCTGAAGCCAAAATCTGGTGGTTTAGTGAAACCACCGAATTGGATGCATTTTGGGGTGTAGGCCTCTATATTGAAATGAGCCATCCATCCGCACGATTCACGTTGGAATCATTTAGTGGCTCCAGATGAAACGGTCTCCTTAAAAAGCACAAAAGGGCTTAAGCATCTGGATACTTTTACATTTTGAAAATGTCCTTCCTCATATGCTTCTTTCTTCCGCAAATCCTCTCTCTTTTTACATACTTCTTCCTCAAGCCACAGTTCACCTTGTTACGCAAGATTTAGGTTGCTTGTGATTACCACTCGTTATGTTATTGTGATTACACGAACAAAGTTTTTTTCTCTTCTGAATGTAACTTTTGGATCCTATTAGTTTTTAATATATGATAGAGAAAGAACACAAATGACTATAGGTAAAGAAGCCTTAACTTATTTTATTTTTGCTTTTTTGTTATCGTCTATTAACTTTGTTCTTTTCAGTCATCCAGTTTTCTTTTTCAACTTTTGAATGCCTTTGTCCCCGTATGATGCAATAGGACCTGACTTATCACTTTTATATATATAAATAAGAGCCTAGGCTCAAGAATTTTTTACGAGCCTAAGTTGAGCCTAAGCCTTGCCCAAGGTTTATGAGCTTTAGCCTAACTATATAAAGCTTGGATTGGCTTGGCTTGTTTACAGCCGTAATTTTGAGTGTTGCAACTTAGTTCTGTTTCATCAGGTTTAATATAAACCTAAAACGGAACTGAGGTTATGGGCAGCAACCCAAAACCAAATTGAAACAAGTTGAAAACCAACCAAGATCAATGAAAAACCCTAAACCCAAGCCAACCTGTCTCAAATAATAAATTCAGTTGATTTGGGTTTGGGTTTGGGTTCTATATGAATGTTTCCAATGCGTTTACTAAATAGACCGGTTCATGTGCGGTTGAACCCATTCATTTCTGGGCTCAACTCAAGCCAAACACTTACTGTCAACTGTAACTTGTACATACTCTTTGGTGGTTGTTTTGTTAAGCCTCATATATTTTGAATTTATTGGCAAGGTTGGCAAGCTCTTGACGTAAATCTGAATTTTATCCAAAATCTTGCTCAATTTTAAATGGGCTTGGATTATAATAAACAAGGAATAACTTGAGTTAAATTCAGTAAGTTTTGAGTTGTGGTTGATTCGTGTTAATTCGATGGGTTTTGTGACATATGAACCAGGTACAAGTAGCCCAGTATCCAAGCAGGGGGTGGCACTTGGTTTAAACCTGAAAGCTGAACGACCCAATCCGACTTTTGTTGGTTTAGGTTGGGTTTCCACAAATTTGGCTTGGTTTTCGTTCTAAATCTCTACACCGAATTAAATTGATAATGTGTTTGATTGACATATTAACAAAAACAAACCGAGCCTACGCTCGAGTTATATATACGTACACACCCACACAATAATTAAAGTATTATTTAAGAATTATTCCCTATTATATCTACTTAAACAGGTTCTCAATCCTCAAGATCTTTAGTAAAGAAAAAAAAAATTTTTATTTTAGAGTCACATTTACTCGAATGAACCTTTTTCCTTCTTTAGTCACTTTAAAAGAAGGTAAAAGAGGGAAGTTGAAGGTTACACTGTTTTAAGAATATAACTAAATGTATGAAAATTCACCCTTATTATCAGCTTGAGCTTTTAGTAAGAATAGTGTTCTATATGGTATCAGAGTTTTAGGCTAATGTATTTCTTGTATAAAGCATCTCTAAAAATAGCACATGTAAGGGGGAGTGTTGGGAATATAACTAAATATATGAAAGATCACCCCTATTATTAGCTTTAGCTTTCCCTCCCCTTTTTTTTTCTCCCACGACCAAAAGAATCTAAACTATAACCACCATATCTACCGCTCTTTCTATTTTCAAATTTAAACCCCACCCCTACCCCTACTTCTATGCTACAGTTACTAGGTCGGGTTGACGTGCAGTATGCATATGTCACCACTAGTAAAAGGAAAAGAGGAGAAAGAAGACAACCAAACACCATAAACTAGGTTCTCATCCTCCCAATATTTACGTTCTTCCATTGTTCCACAAACAAATAAGGTAATACCCTCAAAATTAATCAAACCAATCATTCTTAAGCAAACCATTACATTCACAGAAACTATAAATGAAGAGAAGATCATGCTTATACAAGAAGACAGATCAAAATATTAAACCGATATTTATTTTATTCGTGTCAAAATGAATTCAATCACTTAAAGTGGAAGATTAAAGGATTGCCCCTGAAGTTAGAAAACCCTAAGTTGGGTTGATATACTCCTAAAACACTTGAGCATTAGCTGAGGTGTTCTTTCTTTTAATTGATGAGTGCAGCAGTTTTCGGGAGCTTTTTAAAAGTTTGAGATGGTTGGAAGTGATCTTGAGAGGGTTTGGGATGGATTTTGAAGAGTTTAGAGTAGGTGATGGGTGGTCGCCGGAGCAACGCGAGTGCAAGGTGAAGAAAACAATAGAAGTTCTAGACTTCTGGCCGAAATGGGTATTTATATAGACCTTATGTGTTGAACTGGTCATACAGAAAAAGTTCTCGTGCCGTGATCTCGGTACAAATCAAATGATTTCATTACGGCTCACACTATCAGTCGGGGCAAAGTGGAGATCGTTTCATCTAATGTCACTCAATGATGCCCATGCAGGAAGGGCACACATCGAAACTCTATCCCAACTGGTGGTTTCACCGAACCATCATATTTTGGCTCCTAGAGGAAATGTTTTCAGCGAAGTGGATAAGATTTGAATCATTTTTGAAGCATAGTTAAATGCAATTACCATGCTTAATCATATCTTATCTTTTAAATCCAGCAAGATGATTATCTTTTATTTTATTATTATTTTTCATAATTATTGTTATTTTACTTGATTTATAGAATTTATTATTATCTTAATAAGACATTTTTATTTTTTATTATTTTAATAAAGATTTTAACCTTTTATTAATTACTAAGAAACTTAAGATATTCAATTAGACATTTATCTCAAAATTTGTCAGCAAAAGCCATGAGCACAACACAGACTTACAAGCATGCCGTGAGCTATACCATGCAACCTCCCTAGTTTGATCATTATCATCATCATCATAAGTCAATTCCCATCAAAGTGTGATCAACGACACTAATTTTGTCTTTCCATTCCGTTCTATTAAAAGTTATATATTCAATTAATCTAGTTTTATGTAAATATTGTTTTATACATTTCGTCTATGTGTTTTTAGGTCTTCCTCTTACTTGGTTAGGCTCTTAAATATGCATACTATCACACCTTATAGGTATACATCTCTAGATCTCTATTTTATATGACCAAACCATCTTAACCTATTTTCCCTCATTTTATCTTTATCGCATTTAATGTTTAACCACTTTCAAATGTCATCATTTCTTATTTTATCTTTATTAATTTTCCGTTCAACACAACATGATTAAATAAACGAGCCATCACAACATAGTATTCGGAGCATCGAATCGAGGTTTTTGTGAACTGGGTCCTACAAGTGGACAGCACATGCACATGTCAAAAGACGCAACGTTTACGTGTCTCATTCCTACCAGCTTCGAAAAGAAAAGTGATCTTGGTGGAGGAAGACGTCTAATAAACCTTATATGCACACCACAAAAGCTATTTCAAAAGCAAAGAAAAGATGCTCATAATTTTATAGAAGTTTAAAGGCATTTGTGTAATTTTAACAAGCAAACACTAATTATATTAAATTATAATAAGGGTGTTTACGTAATTCCCCTTTCACTCTGAATCTATAAGGATTATAACCATTGATTTTTTTTCTCTCTCATTCTTTTCTGCAGCCAACTCAAGAATTTCAGCAAGCTTTACTAAATTGGGATACCACCGGCAACCTGCAAAGAGACTGGAAACTTCAACCCTTTGTACTAGTGAACAACAGGGTTCGTATCTATTTTAGGTTTGTAAAGTGTCACCTGTAATTTGCAATTCCTCATCATTGGTTATTGATGGAACAAGTACACAAGATAATAAAACCTAAGGAAGAGATAAGGAAATAGTACATGAAAGTGCAGATCAATCTATGGAGATGGAAAACTTCTACCCTTTCTGAACTGACATGTAAGTGGAAATCCTCATACTGAGCAGAAGTGTAAAGTCCCATGGTAATAGGAAGTTGCCAAGATGCATGATTTTCTTGTGTTTTGGTCCACCTAGAGGATTTTCAGTTCCAAAGTGAATTTCATGACAGATTACATATGGAAAGATTTTTATAGTGATGGCATGATGAGAAATCACCTACATTCAGTGATTTCTTAACGTTTACTGATCTATGCACAAATTTATAGAAGTTCAGTTGTGAATGCCTCAGGAATTACGTGTTGCAGATTCCATTAAACCAGTCTAGGATAACAGATTCCAAAATAATGCCAAGGAAATACCAAAACAAAAGAAAAAAGAAACAGTCCTATAAGCAATATCTTTTCCAGCTGAAGAACCCCTTAAACTGTATATGAAATATTGTCGAGCACACACACCGAGCAATCAAAAAACTAAGCCACAAAAAGAGCTTCCCTCATTGTCCAAGCTTCAATGTCTTTTAGGAAGAAAGCTTCAGAACGACTTGCAGGTAGAAAAGAGTAAATTATGCAATAATTACTCTTCACTCATTTATCTCTAGCTATTTTGCTTGAATCATGATGTAATATTCTACAACTGGAGAAAAACAACTGGTGTGGCAATATTTCTTACCTTCCATTCCAGAAAACTTCTTTTTATCCAAAATCACCAAAACCCAGCAGTAATTTTTTTCATTTCCACCACTCCTAAAATCCAAAAGGTGAACAGATATGGAAAAGGCTCTGTTCTACTTCTTAAAGCTGACTATGAACTAGGATGATCCGATGTTACAAACCTCACCCTATGAGTTTTTCTTCTATCCATTTTTTCATGCATGCTGGATGTTTTCAGACATGACTTTAAATTCAAACCTGGAGGTTGCACCATTGACAAAGTTACCTGAACGGATGAGTTGACTGTTGCTTGTCTTCTGTTCTCAAAGGGATCAAGCCAAAACCGGACATTGGCTCTAGCAAATACATTCCTCCTCTTTGCATAATGGTAAGCAGTCATTGCATCAAGGTGGTGCAGGAAAACCACCTTTGCTGAACCAGTATAAAAATAGACCTTTGATTTCGAAATATCAATTTGCCCAAATTGTCTAAATTTCTTCACCAATTCACCCATAGAGGGTAGATTGAAATCCTTTGGAAACTTCATGTGCAAGGAAACAGGAACCATAGAGCTGCAATTTGATTCTGAAAATCGATGCCTAACTTTATTATTTAAGAACGGCCTTTTTATTGACAAAGACCTTGCACTTCGTCTGGTTAGATGGAATCTACACTTGGATTTATCTGCTTTCAATGAAAAATCAGAAACAGGCAGTTCACTATGCTCCATTGCCAACTTATCCTGGCGGCGAATGAGATCCTTGGCAGACTTCATGTGCAAAGATGACAGATCAAACATTCTATTTTGTTCCGAAAGTTGAGATTGGAAATTACCAGAGTAGAGAGGACTTGCATATAGTCGGTTTAGAGGGAAACACTGCTGAGGTGGACCAAGCTCTGTAGCCAATCCATCCTTGGGAGGAAGACTACATTTCTTCAGAAAATTTGTATGTAAAGATGAGGGTACCGCACAGTGGCTAGTATTTTCTGAATATGAACGTTGAATGTTGCCATCATAGACATGACCTGGCATCGAAAGTTTTCTTTCATGTAATCTGGTTAACAGGGACTGGTTCTGAGATACTACCTGTGATTCTGATGAAAAGTCAGCAGTATTATGTTGATTGAGGTTCCTGTCCCCAATAGAATTGTTTCCAGATACTCCCCTCAGACCCACATTTGTGCACATAATGGTAGAGGTGTTAGTCCCATCACCAAAAGGCTGAATTTCAATGTGATCATTAGTTAGATGAGACAGTAACAGTTCACCACTTTTTACATCCCTATGATCAAGAGCTTCCGCTGAATCCATCGATACTGCTTCAACAACAGAAGCTTGCTGCAGAAAACTCAAGTTGCAGTGAACTTCCACATGCTTCATCCCAGCCCCAATAGTAATCTTATCAGTAGGCTGGAGCTTAACATCTCCCTCTAGAAAGTGAGAAAGGTGGCTCCTATCATCATTCACAAAACCAACTTTTTCTTCAAGTTCTGGCTTACCAACAACCTTACAGCGATGCAATGCTGAATCAAGTCCAGGATGGAATTTTAGCATAAAAGAATCAAGGACATTCTTGTACACCAAATCCCTGGACTTCAGTATGTTCCAGCATACAGATGCTGAGCTCTCTGGCTCAGAGCAGAAAGTATCTAATAAGGTCTTGCAGACAGATTCAGGGTTCTCTGATCCAGAATATAAAGGGTCCAATGCAAGTAAACGTAAGTGCAACAGGAAATCACTGACAGATTTTATCTTCCTCCGTTCATCGTCATATTCCTGGGTTTTAAAGGTTACCAGAGGCTTTGTAGAGAAATCATCAGATGAATGGGCAACAACAGTGGTTCTTGTTCTCCGCATACATGTGGCAGCGATATTGAGTGAGATCACAGGTTGAATCTTCTGCGACTTGTAAGAAAAATCAAGAATAGTGGATAGATCAAGATGTCTCTTTAAAGAAAAAGAGTCACCAGGGCAGTCTTTGGATAATATCAAGCTCTCTCCCTTATCTGATTTGCCATCAATATCAAGAGCAGCAGTGTCAACCTCATCACAAGGCTGAATGTCAACATTAGTACCATCAACAGACCCATATAAACCTAATGACCCGTGGCATTTATAAAAAGAGTGGTTTGTGGAAGGAAGATCAAGGATATTCCTGTAAGAAAAAAACCTGTACTTCAAAATAATCCTCCTTATGATGTTTGAGCTCTCTCTTCCCAAGTGAAATGGATTCAGTGCAAGACCATGCAAGTGTGCCAGCAATTTATGAAGAGATTGTTTCTTGCCATGCTTATAGAGGCAGTTTTGATTCCTTGACCCACCAGAAGGATTCATGGAAGAAGATGTAGGCAGCTCAGCCTCTTCATGATCTGCTACAAGCAGAGTGGCAGGTCTATGGGCATAAATCCTTGGAGAAGTACTGTTCAGGTCTGCAGAAAGTAATGAAGCTAGATTTGTTAAACAATTATCCACCTTGCATTATCTATGAGCAAAAGTAATCCTATCCCATAGTTGGTCCATTATTTCTATTGTTTTGGAGTTGCTTCAAAACTTGTGTTCGTGGGAGTAACCCAAGACCAATCCCATGCAATGTTGCGTGTTTCTCCCTTAAATGACATTGTTTTCAACACCCAGCTATCATACCATACGGAAAAAAAAAATCCAATAACGCAAAAGAAAGAGATTAGATACAGCACTAGTAGTAACAAATGAGAGCTCAAAGTCATCAAATTTACCCTGACAGAAACAATGATGCATCTGCTCAACATTTTTATTAATGTGACCGGCCCATGGTACAAAACTACTAACCATATAACAGTCCATTATGATGCATTCATCCTCAGAAATTTTCAAGTCTCACTTTTGAAAAACTATCATACCTCTTAAATAGTGATATTCTGTGCCATTGCAATGTCCATGAACAAAATTATAAAGAAACTTTGTAATAAGGCAAATATTCATAAAAAGGACATTTCTGTCTCTCAAAAAATGGAGATAAATTTATCAGAAAATTTAAACCCAAGATCGACACCATAATTCGCCTGCATGCCTTCAAATGAAAAAAATTCAAGAGTAAATTGTGGTTTGCTCTTCCATATTTATGGGATCTAGCAAAGTTAAATGACCAAAGGATTCCAAATGAAGGGTAAATCTCATCAGGCCAACCATGAAAATGGAGCAGAATGTTGTGCAATTAGGAAGTGACCTGTTAATAGGGTGAGAAAATCTGGGATGAGGATATTGGGATGAATGAAAAATGAGTTGAAGTAGATAAGGAATGAACATGCTTGAGCAAGTCAAATTAAGGCCTTTTTGGGCTTAAAGACTCAAGTGATAGATAGGTTGGAATAAAATTAAGCCCAAACAGTCTAGCGCTCAGCCCATTGGGGAGCTGAGGCTATGTATTAGAAAAAAAAATACATTCAATGAAAGAAACAATAACTATGATATAAGTCTTGTTATTAATTTCTCTTCTATTATTTTCTAATTGGGAGAACTGGACGTGTGGGAGAGGAAGATGAAATCTGGACGTGCCTAACTTTGATAAAAGAGGAAGAAACCTAAGTCGAACATTGGAGAAGAGGAAGAAACTGCATTGGCAAGTAAGCAGACCTCATGTGTTGTGAAGATCATCTGCAGTAAAACCACAACAAATTAATGTAGGTGGATCTATAGCCTTGTATTTTGTTGGCGATGTTAGAATGTAGGATTTTCATGCTCCAACCATGTTTTCTATGTCTTATTGGGTGGAATACTGATATAGGATATATATTTGTTCTTGCAAGTGCTTTCATGTCAGATATCATGTTAAACACCTATATGAACCATGGAATATATTGTAAAAGTATGTTAAATAGCTTCAGGATGATTCTGTTGTTTGAAAATTACATGAATATCACAGTGGATAAAAATATATTTTGAACTTGTGAAAACATGAAAAATATAACTTGGGCATTATAATTATATTTTCAGAAATGTTAATCTTGTGAAATTATGTAGGACAATATTTTTGAATGTTGTAATGCTTATTATGATGAATTCGGGGTTCTAGTTTAATGGGTTATACACATGTAAGAATTACAAAGATAGAAATTCATAAAAATTGGACAAAATCTCATAGGATTGCAGATCCTTCAATGTCGATTAGTCAGGACGTTCCTCAATTAACCAAAGGGAAATTCTGGTGTGAAAACCACCCTCGGTTTTCCTAATTGAGATTGGTCAATTAACTGGTGAGATTAATCAAGGGATCTTAACTGCAGAAACCTATTTTCTGGATTCCTAATCGAGGTCGATCCTTTAATGAAAGGATTATTCGATGGAACCTTCAATTATTAGTGAGTATGGTCAATTAATTGACATACAATATTTCCAAAATCAAATTCTACTTAGAGTCAATAACCCTACACAAAAATAGTCACACAATAGCATCCGTTATTTTTTTGAAAGACATCTAAGTAAATGTTTTATTATATTTTGACATCCTCAACCCAATCAAAAGGACTTCACAACCAAATCCTCCACTTCTACTTCATCATCGTCATTATCATCATCATTATCGACATAAACTAGTTTGCACCAAAGTGAGACCGCAACAAGAATCTTGTCTCTCCATTCTGTTCTATCAAAAATCTTATCTTCAACTGATTTAAGCTTATGTAAGTCTTGTTTATTAACTCCATCCATATCTTTTCAGGTCTTCCTCTTGATCTCTTAGACCCTTAAATATGCATCCTTTGACACCTAACAAGTGCATCTCTAAGGGGGTGTTTGGCGGGCACTATAGAATTTGAATTATAGTAGAATCTGATTCTATCATCCAAAAAGGGCATTTGGTTGGGATTTTGAGGCCAGATTCTACAATCTAATGTTATAATCCAGCCTATAATCAGAATCTATCTTAAAGGTGATTATAAGGATTATAGGCATTGGTACTTAAATTTCCAAATCTAGTTATTCTACAGATTATACATAACATATATGTAATTTTTTACACCCGCCATAGCCTAGCAAATGAAGAAAAACCATGTGGCGTCTACATGGGCTAGTCTCACCAGTAAAGCCATGTAAGCATACACATATGTCTAAATAGGAAAACCGTATTCATATGTCTAAGGGATGACATCACCATTAGTACAAGACTGACAACCGAGACCATCTGGATAAACAATGGGAACAAGGAAGTTGTTTGTTGGGATCGTGACAAATGGTTATCTTACCCGAATGAAGTGTACAAGGTTGATAACTTCCAAAACCGATATGAAGGTCGTGCAAACATGGGACGGTAAGCAACCGTCAAAGTTTGGCTATAAAAGGCATAGTTACGAAGGGCTCAAGGACAACATCCACTCAACCGCAACCGGTTATTATGATTATAATCCGATCATCCGTGATCACTATCCAGTCTCTTACACTCATCTTGTAGCAAGAAGGGATAATTTAGGACTCATCTCACTGCTTCCTGTCGCAGTGACATTCCAGGCTATTATTTACTCCGATTGAAGTGAAGGCCTTGCCACCAGCAAGAAAGTTGAGGCCGCCCCTGTCTCTTAATTCTGTACTCTGATTACGGCTACAGGGTTACTTACAGTCGGTACTGAAGCTGTCTTTAGTCAAGCCAGGTGATTAGCGGAACGTCGGTTAAATAGTATTCCTGGGTGAATCTCCGAATCAACTTTACTAACAGACGCCCCATATATCCCTACCTTATACTCCGATTACAGCTATAAGGCCAGGGGGAGGCCGGTACTGTTAGCATTGATGGTTTTCATTTGTTTCATTTCTTTTTGAGTTATTTGGAGACTTGTTGTAATCAACGGTTGCATCTTTGGCGACCGATATCTGAATATAGTATTTCGTTATTGTCATCTGTCATTTTCAAACACAAATAAGGGCCCAAACGAAGACCAAACCCCTAGTTTTCATTTCTTTCGTCTGATCAGTTTTATTATAGGTGACTTGCAGTACGGCTAGACCGATTTCTGTTTAGATCCAGAACAGGTGCCTGGGGTTAGGATCTGACCCAAATCATTATATCAACAGATATTGGCACGCCCGCACAAAGACACATCAACCCTACCGCCACGTGTTGAGCCCGGACCAATTTAGGAGGAATAGTAATACATGTTATAGTATATAATAATACTATAAGCATTATAATATAATATATTTGTTATATTATATAGTATTGATAATATAATGTTATATTAATGATATGATATTACATATAATATAATATTATTATATTATAAATAATATATTATAATACTAAGTATAATATTACATATTATAATATATTATAAATATAATATCATATACAATATAATTTATTATATTGTAGTTATTATCATATAAAATATATTATAGGATTAAATTATACATTATAATATATTATATACAATATTATATAATCTAATATAACATTATATATATTATATTATATATAATATATGTCATATACAATATATAATGTTATATTTTTTTTGAATACAATATATATATATATATATATATATATATATATGTATGTTTTATAATATATATTTTACTTAGTATGATATTATACAATATATTATATATAATATATGATATATATGATGTATATTATATATGTAATAATAAATATTATGTATGATATTTATTATAATATATATATAGATAAATTTTATTTTTTATGCATTTTTAATATAAAGACTCCAAATTTAATCTCAATAATCAATGTCAACCAAGGGGGCGTTTGATGGGCATTATAGAATCTGGATTCTACAAGAATCCAATTCTATAATCAAGAAATGGTGTTTGGTTGGGATTTTGAGATAGGATTATAGCATCAGATATTATAATTTAGCCCATAATCACAAGCTGCCCTGGAGGTGAATATAAGGATTGTGGTGATTTGTGCTTAACATCCCACAATCACCGATTATAAGAAAAGGAAAAAAGCCCGACACTTTTCTCTCTTCTCCAAAGTTCTTCGCAGCTACTCAACAAAACGAGAAGAGCCAAAACGCAGATCTTCACAGCTCTTCTCACTCAAAAACGCAGATTTCCGCAGCTCTTCTCACTCAAAAACGCAGATCTTCAGGTACCTCTCTCTCTCTATCTCTCATTCTACACCCTTTATCTTTCTCTCCTTGCTCTGTTCCCTTTTCTCTCCTTGCTCTTTGTCCCTGTCTCTCTTTTTCTCTGGTTTTGCACCCTGTCTGCACTCTCCCAACTCAGCAAAAGCGAAAAGGGAATGCCGATATCTTCATCTAGGTATCGGCATTTATCTTTTCAGACTTTGGGTTGGGGGTTGTTCGTTTGTTGGGATCTTCCTCTTCTTCTAAATCAGCAAAACACGAAGAGAAAATGGGGTTGGGGATGGGTTCGTTATTGATTGGGATGGGGTTTGAGGAAATGGGGTTGGGGATGAAATGGGGTTGGGGATGGGTTCGTTATTGATTGGGACGGGGTTTGATGAAATGGGGTTGGTGATGGGTTCGTTGTTGATGGGGGTTGAGGAAATGGGATTGGGGATGGGTTCGTTGTTGATTGGGATGGGGGGTTGAGGAAATGGGGTTGTTGTAGATTGGGATGGTGGGATGGTGGGATGGGGGTTGAGGAAATGGGTTCGTTGTTTATTGGGATGGAGGTTGGGGCTATTCATTTGTTGGGGTTGTTGATTGAGCTTGTTCATTGATTGATATTGGGCTGTTGATGGGGATGGGGGTGGTTGACATTGACGGCCATACCAATCCTTCTTGTCTCTAACACATCCACACAATCCAAACATGCGTCCCATTTCACACTCAACATTCTCCTTATTACTATTATCAATGTGTTACTGGTCTTTAATTCAGTTCTAATTGTTGTTCATTGAAAGTATTGATGAGATTTTAGATCAATGACTTCTGATAGGTTGGAAGCATTTGTCCTCAGATTTGGTTTCATCAGTCTTCTATGTGATATTTGGTGCTTGTCTGTGTATATGGTGCACTAATTATCACATATTTGATATGTGCCGTTTGTACAAAGGCTTCTATCCACAATTATTGGGGGAAAATAAAGGTTTTTTAGGAATTCTTATTTGATCTCTCTTATTTGATTGCTTATCTCATGGATAGATTGGTTTAGTGACTAAGATACTTTTTTTGTTTTTGTTTCTTTGCCATCTGAGATGTCTTTATGAACTTTAATGGTATGTTACCAATTTATAGTAATCTCTCTGCCCATGTACTATATTTTAGCTAAACATTTTTTCTCTCCTGTTCTTTCATTTACTTGGAGTGACACCAGGCCTAACTAATGAGATGGCGGCTTTTAGAGACGTACTTGCAAATGCGATGGAACAAGCTACTAGAAATTAATTGTTTTTTTTATTAATTATGTTTTATATATAAACATAAGATGTGTACATTGAGCATATTCACTAGTTTTTGAATATTATTGCTTGTTCAACATATTTTATTGTTTTTTTGTTTTCATAGTTGGATATAGAAACTACACAATTTTTTTCAATAATCTATGTGAACCAAACAAGATCCTGGATTCCAGAGGCTAAAATCTGAGTTCATAATCCAACTTCCCAAACAAGAGTCTGGATTATAAAATAAAGGAAATATAATATGTGATTCTATAACCTAGGATCATAATCAGAATCCAGATTGTATAATGCCCACCAAACGCCCCCTCAAATGAAATTCTAGATTCTAATCATATAGTTAGATTCGAAAACCTAAGGTATCCAAACAAGATTATGGATTTTGAAAATCAGCGATTATGATCTAGATGATCAAAACCCATATTATAATCCATAATGCCCACAAAACGCCACTAAGTCTCCGCTTTATATGTCCAAACCACCTTAACCTACTTTTCTCAAATTAACCCCTAATGGATGCTATGCAACCTATCTTTGACTTCATTTCTTACACCTTTGACCTTATTTCTTACTTTGTCTTTTATGGTTTTGCCATCCATCCATCTAGGATCCTCATCTTTGTTACACTCATCTTTTGAACATGTTATTTCTTTGTCGCTGAACATTTTTCATCATACAACATAGCTTCTCTAATTTCTATCTTATAAAACTTACCCTTTAATTTGAGAGTAGCATGCTTATCACACAAGACCCTAGAAGAACTCCTCCACTTAGGCCAACCAGCTTTAATTCTATGTATAATAGCATGCTTATCACACAAGACCCCAGAAGAACTCCTCCACTTAGGTCAACCAGCTTTAATTCTATGTATAACATCTTTAGAAATATCTCCACCTTTTTGTACTACTAATCTAAGATATTTGAACTTATTGATTAAATGGACATCTTGATTTTCAATTCTACTAGTTTCAGTAGTAATATTGTTATATGTATTAAAAGGCATTTTATATATTCAGTCTTCGCACGACTTATTTCAAAACCATCTGATTCTAAGGTATCTCTCCTTAATTATAACTTAACATTTACTTCTTATCTAGTGTTTCTTACCAAGACTATGCCATTTGCAAATATGAATCATCTTAAATATGACTCGTCAACTCGTCCATAACTAAAACGAATAGATAAGGGCTAATAGCTGACCTTTGGAGTAAACATATCTTAATGAAAAAAACTTGGTTGCCTCACTATCAACAATTTTTATTTAACGCTCGTTTACACATATCCTTAATTGCATCAATATATTTCATTGGTCCATCTTTTTTATACAAAGACCACCAAATTAGTTCTCTAGGATAAAAACCATATGCAGATCTTTTTTCTTCTCTCAAATGTCCAAGTAAAAATACAGCTTCTATAGTAGACCTTCCAAGCATATATTCAAATTAATTTTTTTTTCACTCTAGTTATTAGTCTTAATTTATGTTCAATCATTTTTTCACACAATTTCATAGTGTGACTTGTACGTTTAATTCCATAGTAATTTGTACACTCTTGTACATCTCCCTTATTCTTATATATTGGTATGTACTATATTACGCCTCCAAGCATTTGGCATTTTCCAAGTCCTTAAAATTTTATAAAATAGTTTAGTTAACCAAGATACGCCAATAGCTCCCATATACTTTCATACCTCTATAGGGATGTCATTTGGGTCCAAGGCTATTCCTATTTTTATTTTGACTAAAGCATTTTTAACTTCTACAACTAGAACCCTAGAAATATAGATTTGTTCTCTAGTTCCATTAAGCTATCATCCACACAAAACCTAGATCTATGTGTATTGACCACATTTAATAATTTCATAAAATATTCTCTCAACCTTTCTTTAAACTCTTCATCTCTTATTAAAACTCTTGATTCTTAACTTTTAATACATTTAACCTTATCTAAGTCTCTTGTTTTCCTCTCTCTAGATCTAGCTAGTTTTTCCTTTCTTTAGTACCGAAAATAACATACAAGTTCTCATAGGCATGTTTTCTAGCTTCACTAATTTTCTTCCTCCCTTGATATCTTGGCTTTTAAAGTGTGCTACTTTTGGATGTCTTCCAAGCAAATAGTAAAATCTTTGTTTCATTTTAATATTTTTATGTACTTTCCCAGTTTTCTCGAGTTTTCCTCTTTTGCCAAGATTTTTCACTCTATCACCAAGTTTCCCTATAAGATTGAATACTACCTTACAATTCTCCTAAGACTTCTTTCCCAAGTGTTGTGATTCAAGTAGCCATTTCATTCCACATCCTAGATGGATCACCATAAGGTCCCAAAAGGCCTCATTCATTAGCTTATTCCTAAAATTACTAAATCCTCTCCTTTCAACTTCAACTATTTTGTTTCTGAGTTCATTTTAGTGTATTTATCTTTCTTCCACTTTTTAACATAAATATCCATCATTATACCCTTAACTCGATATTCGATCTGTTTGAACCCTCTAGCCTATGGGTTAGAGTATTCTATTCTGGTATGAGGCTTGTATCCGGTCTGATGTTTTATTAGCTATATGTAGCCCGATAAACTAGATGTTTGGACCAGTATTCTGTGCTGTATTCTGAATCACTTATCAATTTTATTTGACTGGGTGACTTGATAATTATATTTGACATGTATTCTGCTTATTACGATTCTAATCAGTTACACCTTTACATTGCTTTAAATTCAAATTATCTTTCTATAAGTTTTCTAGCATTCGTTTCTATTTTTGTGAGATTAATAAGTCTTCTATTATTTGTTTCTATTTCGCAAGCATATGTCATACATTTCAGTTAAATGCATTTGTTCTTGCTTATTGGGATTGTAAGCAGTAAGCATCCAAAATTTTCTTGAAGAAAAAGTGCTAAATACAAGAGAAACCTAAAAAGCAAGCTAAAACCAAGAGCCAAAATTTTGATTTCTGAAAGAGGCTGAATTGGTCATAGATCCATACATCATTGAAAGTAGACTCTGAGACGATTATAATGACACTACGTTTGCACAAATCGGAGTCCAAACGAAGAAGATACGGCCAAAACAATCTCAGGGGCAAAATTGTAACTAAATGCAATTTGGTTTGCCAAGTGGCAAAATGTCAAATAATTGAAAATAAAGCAAATAAAAATGTAGATTGCTCAAGGGTTAAGCAATCTAAAAAGATCTTAAATAAAATATTAATAAGAAGACAAAAATACTATAAAATCTCAAACAAATATAATAAAATATTAAAAAAAATCCTCAAAAAAAATTTTAATATAAGGGATAAGATCAGCCGTTAATGTAGTGGCTGAAGATAAGATCAAATTGGCATAGATAGAACTATGTTCAACCATGCATGAAGCATGGTTCTACACGTGTTTTAGTTGAACCATGCTTCATGCACAGTTCAACAAATTTTGCCTATAAATAGGCATTCATGTCCACATTTAAAGGGGAAGCTGAGGTGATGTCCCTTCATCTTCTTCACTGCCTCTACTCTGGAAACCCTTTTTTAAGCCTTCCCAAACCTCCTCCACATGCCATAAAAATCTTCCTCAGCCAAGGAAGAAGACTTATACTATTATGAAGCCTTGGAAGGAGCTCTTGTTAACACCAACTTTGTCCTTTTGCTAAGGCAAATAAAAGGTAAGTACAAAAATCTATTTCTTTTATGTATAAAATTCTATGATCTCTTGTTTAGGCTATAAAAGTTTGATTTTTATTTATGCTTTGAGAACGGTTTGAATTTATGTAGGTTAATTTTTTTTTTCTTTTGGTCATTTCATCTTTCATATGTGAATGATGTAAGTAATGGAAAGATAAGAGGCTTTATTTTACTGCTTTTTGTTGTCTTTTAGGATCCAACGCATGAGAAATAAATGAGGTAAGGGTTTTTGACTCACAATGGAGGAATCTTAAAGTCAAGAAGATTATGGAGCTGAAGATGGAAGTGTCCTTGGGGGCTTGCAAGCATGAATATCCACTCATTTTGTATTTCTTTTAATCCGGATGACCGGAGCCAAGTAGTTTTCATTTTTTTTTAACAGTTTGAACTCCTTATGCACAGACCATGGTGTATGGATCATGCCTAGAATGATGCTAGCATGCATACTCAACACACTATAATCACGTTTTCATGCACACTCAGGGTAGCATGTTTGTGCTTCGGTGTCAGATGGATGTTCACAGTTGTCTCGCTTTGTACCCCATTTTGTGGATGCTGATAGTTGCAATGCAAATAATTTTTGAGTAGGGTTTGAGGACTGCTATGAGGAGCCGAATAGCTACAGGTCAATTGCAGTCCTATGTCGAGGTTGTCAGCAAGGCTCTGGTGGTATAGCAGGAACTGAAAAATTGTTTGGCAGTAAGAGATTAGAAAGGTGTACCAAACCTGGTTTCAAGAAGCCATATTCTTTTGGGCCAAGCCAATACCGAGGCCAGTCCTCATCACTTGGGTCTAGTTCAGCATTTGACATTTCGCAAAATTTTGCCAAAATTTCGATTTTGCAAGTTCAGTGAAATGTTGGGGGAAAATGAGATTTCCCTTGTTTCCTTGATTTTGGTGAAATTTCACCAAATTTCAGCAAATTCTGGCAAAATTTCCCTAGATTTCCTCATGTATTCATTTATTATGAATATATTAAACCAAAAAATACAAGAAAAAGTGAAAAACACATATTTCCCTATTTCCCCTCATTGGGGAAATGTAGGGAAAATTCCTTAATTTTCTCGAAATTTCTCAAAATTTCGCTGGATCTCCCTCAGTGAATCCAAAGAAATTTCGATCCAGTGAATTTTTGACGAAATGCGAAATTTCCATCCTTTGTCTAGTTAGAGCAATAGGGCATATCTTATTTAGAAGAGAGCCCGGTCTGATTGGCAGCAACCGAGTAGTAGTGTTGGTTTTGCTAGTGCCTATTAGAGATATGGGTGACCCCGTATGTAATGCTATTGTACTATGGGATTTCAAGTGTGGTCAGGTTGGCCACTTGGTTTGAGATTGGCCGCAGTTGCCCTAGAAGCTGCCAACATAGAGACCTCAATTGACAGTGTAGGGTAGCCAACACATCATTCTTAGATGCCATTGTGGCAGGGTCACGGGCCAGTTTAGGGAGGCGAGAGACAAAGAGTTCAAAGGAGAGTTTTTGCCTTGACCCAGCAGGATGTGCAGGCATCACCATCTGTGGTCCAAGGTGAGCTGGTTACTTCTAGTTTTCTTGCTAGTGTTGCTTGATTTAGGCACTATCCATTCTTTTGCATCTTCTCTATTTGCTACTAGTTGATAGGTAGTTTCTAAGCCACCCAAGTTTTTTTTTCCCCTTTTTTTTTCTTTCTGTTGCCACGTCTGTTGATGATTATTTAATCATTGGTAAATTGATGAGGAGTGATCAACCCAAAAAAATAAAGAATAAAAAATAGTTGATGGGGAGTTGTGTGGTTAACATTGGGTGTAGGAGTTTGGCAACTAACTTAATTTTGTTAGACATTCAAGATTTTGACATTATCCTTCATAGATTGTCTTTCATCTATCATGCTAAGGTGGAGCATTTTAAGAAGAAAGTTGTTCTTTAGTTGTTGGGTCGGCCGGAATTTTCTTTTTTGTGTATTAGGAGCTTGAGTTCATCTCACTTGACTTCTGAATTGAAGGCAGAAAAGCTAGTTAAGAAGGTTATCTAGCCTATGTGTATAGTAAGATTAGATCAGAAGGACCAGAACCTCAAGGATGTTCCTGTAATCCAATAATTTCCTGATGTTTTTACTCAATGAATTGCCTGGATTTCCACATAAAAGAGAGGTATAGTTTGGCATTGACCTTATTCCAAGATTAGATCCTATTTCTAAGGCTCCTTATATGATATCCATTTTTGAGCTACATAAGTTAAATTAACAGTTGCAAGAGCTATTGGATAAGGGTTTCATTTGACCCAATTTATGAATAAGATGTTTTAATGGTATCTGTATCAGTTTGTGGTTATCTTCATTGATGGTATATTGATCTATTCAGCTAGTGTAGAGCTTCATGAGTAACATTTGAGAATTGTTTTGCAAACTCTGAAGGAGAAGCAGCTGTTTGCAAAGTTTTGAAAGTGTAAGTTATTTTTTACCAAATCAATTTTCAATGGCTAAGGTTCATAGTTTTCTTGGTTCGATTGGCTACTACAGGAGGTTTGTTGAGGACTTCTCGTCAGTTTCCAATCACCTCACTAGACTAATAAGGAAGAGCACACCATTTGTTTGTAATTCAGCATGTGATGCCAGTTTTGAAGAGTTGAAGCGTCATTCATGCTGGCCCCAGTTTTGTGCTTTCCTAAGGAGGGCATTTATTAAACAGTCTATGTTGATGCTTTTAGGAAAGGACTTGGTTGCATTCTTATGCAGAAACGCAGAGTAGTTGTATATGCTGGCAACTTAAGGATTGTAAGTATAGATATCTCAGCCATGACCTTGAGATATAAGTCATTGTATTTGCATTGAAGTTGTGGAAGCCTTATTTGTATGAAGAGGAATTCGATTAGTATACAGACCATAACAGTTTGAAATACTTGTTCTTTCAGAAGGAATTGAATATGAGCAGAGGAGATGGATTGACACCCTTAAGGGTCCTTAAGGGTTTGAATGCATCATTCAATATCATCTAGGCAAGGAGTTAACATGGAAAATTCTTCGTACCCATGCTTTTTGTTATGGGGAGAGTGATTCTTAGACCCTCCACAGTTTCTTGGAAAGTTCCTATCCCGTTTAATGTGGACTACATCATGTGAGAAGATCTTAATTGTGGATTATCTATTTAGCAAAGTTCCTATCCTTGCTAGCAGATGTAATATTGAAAGTCCAAGGGATAGATGGCATACTTATTGGTGCATTGTGATGTAGCAAGCTACATCTTGCGAAGCTAGCTTTTGCAATCAAAGTTAAATGCGGAATCCTAGATATCTAATGGATATTGGCTTATGGATGAAGGAGAAGATCAGAAAAATATTGGTAACCCATGTCCTGCGGCAATTTGGGACCATTACCCGGTGGCAATTGTGATCAATGTTAACTTCTGTGTTAGTAGCCATTTGTCATAATTAATAGGTTGTGTAATTGTTTTGGTCAGGTTAGCTTGTATATTCTGCAATAGGGCTAGATAATTTTTGTTAATGGTATGCAGAGGCTCAGCCCTCAAAGTTTAAACACAAGCACACTCACTCACACATACACACACACACTCTATATCCATCATAGAGAATAACTAGATAGATAGCAAATTCAAAAATCATAAATGTTTAACATGGGCGAAGTTCAGGATAAATATATGTGAAGTGAAATTAACAACATATGGTCTGCAAAAATAACAGCAGCAAGAAACAAAATTTTTTTTGATCGGTAATCAAGATATATTATTATATAAATTACTAGCAAACAGTTTTATAGGTAGACAGATTGTGTACCTAAGATTACAATGCAGTATTTCAGACCAAGGTTTATAGTTTCGCGGCGTGCCGCCGAAATTTCGGTTTTTGGACCCCCAGCTATGCGTTTCACCAGAGGAAATCGTCAGGGTGCATCATTGGTGACTTCACCGAAATTTCGACGATTTGTCACCGAAACGGGGCGGCGTGCCGAGCGAAACGAAACGAAACGGGTGAAACGGAAAAAATTTTATTTTTTATTGGCGAAACGGGGTGGCGTGCTGACGAAATTTCCCCAAAATCAGGAAAAAAAAAAACCAATTTTTGGCGGCACGCCGGAAATTTCGTTTTGGCCGATGGGCGTGCCCACTGGCACCGAAACTGCAAACCTTGTTTCAGACTCTCACATCTCCCTTGTTCTAAAATCAAACATGAATGAGCATAATTTCCCATGGCTGTTCACAACACAATATTAGGTAACCTGATTACTATAAAAGACCTTCCCTAATCTGGAAACATTTCACACAGGAGCAGCAAGAAACAAAATTAATGGCAGCTAACCTTAAATATTCAAGCAATTTCATGGTCATGATATATAAGAGCCACCGAAAAAGGGAAACAAAAGAGTATCCACCATCAAAATAAAATGAACCAGAAAAACCATGTAAAGCTACTTACACCTCATGATAGCTTCTGAATCATCTATGGTAGAGTGGCTTCCACAGAACCTGCTCGTTTCCTGGTACATCTGGCTTTGCTCAAAAGCAATGAACTGTCGAAATGTTTTAACTTCGGCAACCATTCTTATGGCACTAACAGCCTCTGCTTCTTCTATCACTGGTAAAACAGCCATCCTAAGAACAAACACCAAGACTGCCACTGGCTGAAATGCCTTCTTCACGTCCACAGTCTCTTCTAGACTCTCTCCTTGGCATGGACACATTAATCCCAAGGCCACCCTGCATCCAAATGCCACCAAAGCACAATCTAACGCGGCTGACTGTTCCCATCCAAATTTCTCTGACAATGCATCAAAGTTATGCTCAAATGGGCAAATTTCAGATCCCTTGAAACACCTAGTTCTATTAGAACCAATGAGGGACGCTAGAACCCTAACTCGACCACTTCTTATAATCAAACTAGGCCACCACATTTGAGGGCATACTCTTGCCCAAACAATATCTCCGGCATTAAAGCTCCCAGTCCTCAAGCTCTCATTCTCATTCTGTTTCACCATCTCCACCTCCTTCAAAGCTCTGAAATCATCTTCATTCCCCTAACCCCAGCAAACCAAAAATCCCATTTCGTTAAGAGTCTCCCAATGTTCCTTGTCTATAGTTCTTTCACCCCTCCCAATACCAGGTTCATTTACACTGTTTTTTCTTTCAAAACTAACGATTCTTGAAAGACCGGAGAGTGTAGAGTCGCCATTACTTCTGTCATCTTGCTCTTCAGAAGTTTTTGAAGTAGATCCCGTGTGTGATGTAGGTATATCCCGCGACAGGCAATCGAAAGAGCACCATAGCGAGGGTTTCACAGAGCGATTGCTCTTACAGAACGAAGGATTATACTTGTCAGGATCGGAAGAATAATATTGCCAGGTTCCCGCCATAAATCGAAATAATAATGACATTTTTTTACCAATGTGACTCGGCTAAAACATGAAACTTAAATGCCGTTTTACTTGTGCTTAGCACCGCAACATATATATTTAAATATGTTATCTTTAACTAAATTTAAAAAATTATTTTAATTTAATTAAAGATAATATTGGAGAAATGACAGTATCTTCGTGGAAGTAAGATATATATATTTGAAGAAATTATTGATTTCAAATAAATCATTTTAATGTGGGGCCCAAAAGAGCTGTGGGAGAAAAAAGGGATGCCCACGTGGAGGAGAGAGAATGTGGTGTTTCAGGACTTTGCTTTATTATATACTAGCGGTGGTACTTGCATACTGCACGTCCTCATCCTTAACTATAGCATATAAGTAGGGTTTAAATTCGAATGTGAAAAGAGTAATGGGTGGTTATGGTTTTGGATTATTTTAGTTGGAAAAGACAATAGTTGGAAGAAAAAAAATGGAGATCAGAATCTGAGGGAATATTCCCCCCCCCCCCCCCCCCCCCCCCCCCCCCCCCCCCCAACACAATTCCCTTTTTCCTTTTATTAATAGTATAGATAAAATATATCTATACATATGATATACTAAAAAGATAAGGATTAATCTTATAATTTTAATTTAGTTAAGATAATATTGTAGAAAGGGCCGTTAAGGCCCATTTTTATTAAAGTATTTTGTTCTTATATATTTATTTCTTTGGGATGTCCCTTCTATTTTTTTTAATAAGATATTTTTAGATAAAATTTATCTTGTTTGTGTGGGACCCAAAGAGTTATGAGAGAAGAAAGAATGTGTACACGTAGAGGAGAGAGAGTATGGGGTTTCAATGGGGCTTAAAAGGGTCATTGGAGAAAGAAGGGATGTCCACATGGAGGAGAGAGAATGTGGTGTTTTTGTACTCTGCTTTACACCTCCCTTGAGGTTTTTAAAATGACGCTTACTTCCCTAATCAGACTTTTATATTGTAATTTGACTATTCTTTCCCTTGTCAATTTTTTATTTGAAATAAAAAAATTAAAAAATTAAAAATAAAATCACATTTCTAAATTTATTTTAATACCTTTAAGCTTTTAAAAATTGTTTTTTATTATAAAAACATAAAATCTTACAGTTTTGTATTTAAGGAAGGGTAAATTCATCAAAACACATTCAAATTTTAGTAATAATTGTACACATTAAAGGGTATAAAGTAGACAACAAATATAAAAGGGAGTAAAGTATCATTTTAGAAACCTAAGGGAGGTATTTACAATTGAAAGGAACTAGAAGGGAGGTAAGTGTAAATTTCTCTTTTTTTTTTAATAATTAGGCATTCATGATCAATCTAAGGAATGAGTTTCCCCTAAATGAATTTGCACGAACTACATAGAAGCTGGATTTGATATTTGATATGAAACTTTTCATTCTCATAAAAGAATATAAATATTACAGGTTTGCCATTGTTCTAACTTAAAATTACTTTTCATAAATAATAAGTCTGACCTTGTAGTGTAAAGAAGTCATTCTTATTTCAACTACTATCGGAAAGCACACGCTATGCGTACTACTATCGGAAAGCACACGCTATGCGTGTCTTAAGAAGGAAAAGGCAAATGTTATTATTATTATTTATTTGGATAACATGTCTTGCTAAAAAAAAGTACGTTACATAAAATTTTTAAATTTTAATTTGCTAGAAATAATGTTATTATGTATGAGGAAATAATTTTATTATATTTTAGAAAACGAAATATTATAATATATAGATTATAATTATCTATTTATTAAAAATTAAAATAATTAATTATTTTTAAAGATATCTAACTAATCCTTGCATAATTGGGATCCAATACAGGCAAAATATTTCCCTTATTCATAATTATCTGTGTTTTATATTTAGACCACATACTTTTCTTTTATTTTATATTCCAACATCAATAATTCACGATTGTTTTTAACACAAATATTATTTTATAGCAAATCAAAATTTAAAATTTTGATCTATCTTGCTTTCCTTTAGCAAGTCATGTTGTTTAAAAAAAAAGTAATAATAACATTTTTTTTCCTTTTAATACGCACATAACGCGTGCTTTTTGCTAGTACTAGTTAGCCCTTTGTATTAAAACATAATAATAAATAAATTTTATAAAAAGCTGTCAGAATTTGTTAAATTAATTTTTTTTTATAGTCAGTTCAGTTCAAAAACTTCAATGATAGGTATATGGGAGCACGTTTTATTTGATGGGAGTTGATGGCCCTTGACTAATTACATGGAAATTGAATAACATGTCAAAAGCATGATATCTCATAACATCTGAAGAACAAACAATCTCAAATTACAAGTAGAAACATCTGTAAGAAACTCATCTCTCTCTAACAGACAATGATAAGAAATGTCTGGCACAGAAATCAAATCTAGCCCAATAATGATAATTTTCACTAAAAAAATGGATTTTACTGACTCATGCCTCTCTAAGAGACAATGATAAGAAACATCTGGCACAGAAATCAAACCAAAATCCTTAAGGCAGAAGTCCCCAAAAGCTCTAGCCATTGCTAAGCTAGGTGAGTCACAAATTTAATAATTGAAAGAGCAAATATGGAAGAATGGTGAAAGCTCTTAAATAAGCGTAATAAAGAATCTAGTCACTAAACAATTAAAAAGTTTGCAGGAATATCAAGGTGTGGTCAACAACAGGGTCATTCTTTCATTTCCTATGACAAGGATTAGTTGTCCACCATATTGAGGTGAAAAGACGCTTCAAGGGCACAAGTTGAGCCTTGAAATACTACAAAAATGCACAAATTGGAGGAAAGTTGATTTCAAGAACCTACAGCACTTGAGGCACTATATCAAAAGTGTTTGTCCATTAGTGGAATGAATTGGGGTAGGATAGTAATATAAGTTGCCTTACCCGAGGAATGGGTAATGGCTGGCAAGGCTGTAGCTGGACTCACATATGGCTGGGGATTGAATGTCGTCACAGCTTGCTGAAATCAAAGCATTGCCGAAGGCCACCTTGTGAATAAAGTATGTAAGCAAGAATGAAGTGAGATAGGCCCACACGAATCTCCCAAAGGAACTATAACCACATAGGTGGTTAGGCACACATAGGCATATATAAACTGAGTGAGAACATGAAGCAATGACTTACCATCACTGGATCACAATAGCTCCAAATAAGAACAAATTATTTAGTCTCATACAGTAAACTACAAATTTCTGCATATGCTACTGGCAAAAATATTGACAAGAAGAGGAATGAAGGTTAGGCGGCAATATAAATTGGCAGAATCAAATTGTGAAATGGAATGACTATATCATAATATTAATGTTCATTACCTCCATGTAATGCAAAGCTAATCAATCTAATAATAGTGCGTGAAAGCAAGAATAGTAGAATGAAATAATAATTAAATGCTAACATGGTGAAGATGCAAGCTTTCAATGATATGATATCAACAATATAGGAAGGAAGTAATGCATATGTAAATAAAGTATTAAGTTTTATGACACGGTCATGATAATACGAGGTACATGAGTAATCGGAATAAGCATAACAACAAAACATGACAACATATACAATAAGCATAATGGAACTGTCTGAACAACTGGATAATGTGCTTGTTCCATGAATCTCTATGCATCCTCCACTTGATTAACATTCCATGCAGTTGCTAGTCTGGCGTCACCTGACCATCCCACGCATTTCATACGGAATAGGTACTTTTCCTGAACGGTGCGTGCATTGAACTTTGTGATTATATCGGCTCTTTCCTGACAGATACACCACGTGTAATTGTAAAACATTGATTATTCGTAGAATGTTGAAGAAATTGGTTGTGTAAGAATATGTAAAGGTTTTGTTGTTTAAAAAACCTCATTGGCCATTTGCATAAGATCCAATGCAGATTTCTACAAGATTTTCTCTGCGCAATCTCCAAAAATGGTGACGAGTATGTTGCCTGTGTCATCTGCAAGCCTTCCTCGAAGTAGGCACCTACATTATAAGTTGAAGCCAAGTCAAGCGATAGGAACACATTACAGGAACCATAATAGATTTACATAATGTACGTGTGAACACTAAAGAACATATTGCCATAAACACACACCTTGGTTCAGCAATGGAACAATTGTTTTTGCATTCTTGACAAACAAACGTACTCCTATATGTTTCTTTTACACCACGCTTGCACTTGTTGCAAGACATGTACCAGAAGCGTTGATCAACATCAATCTCTGATACAATTGCTTTGATCTACCCACTTGTATACTAAAAACGATAGTCCATGTTATATAAATTTCAATTCGCAAAAACAACGAAGTCAAATTTGAATAACTTACCGAGTCAAGTAACTTGTCGATGGGGAGAAGTTCAAACTCATCAACTGAGTTGACTGGAGTTAGGTATGTCTTTTGTTCTTTAAGTTGAGCAATCATGGTTAGATTGTCATTGCACTTGAAGAGATTGGCTATAAGATGCAATGTGTAATAATCACATGCATGATAACAAAAATATGGGCATATTGTACGCATACCAAGAACACAAAGCTGTAGTTTCTAGGATGGAAGGATTTATTCGAATTGTTATTGAAGGGCGAATTGTAAGCGACAAGCCTAGTTAATATAACAAAGTTATTTCATATTTAAAAAAAACAACACAACTAATATATTTTTTTACCATTATAAACCCTGACTCGAATATTTGTTGCAACGATTATAGGGAATGTCTCAAGAATATTGCATATATCCTCACATTCACAACTTGTAAATTCATCCCATGTAGTAAGCGTAAATGGCTTCAACCTAGAAGGGGATAGAAACAAATACAAAGCAATCAAGTGACAGGAATCATGTGGTGTCATATAAATTAAACAGTGTAGTGCAATAAGACGTACATCTTGTCAACGATAATTAAGTCACGTAGACGCACAGGTGAGCTTGTAGCTTTTATAACCACATTTCTTATAGATAGGACATCAATAACCACAGCAAGAACATCTAAAAAAAAAATTCATTAGGAATTTACTACATTAAAATAAAAAAGGTTGAGTTACTATGATGAGTATGTATAGAAAGGTACCTGTCTGTGAAGAAGACTCAATTGGTTCGGCAAGTCTGCAAGTTCAATGAAATTATATGTTTGTTGAACACCATCCATTGTGCCATCAGTTGCTTCTTCAATGAGGGTACGTGAGTTGATGGTTAGCTGGAAATCATTTTGCACAATTTGTTATTGCGGCAATATTCGTTTAACAATAGCATTAGAAATATAGTACACATGATCCACACTGAGCAAGCTATCAAATATGTCAATATCTCCACCAAATAATGTTGCTTGGATGCGAGTGCTCTGCAAATGATGCATTGCATATGAGACACCCATAATAAGTATGAAAGATAATGCAAAAATAGTTAAACTTAGAACTTGCTCATCCGAGAATATAAGGCGTTGGAATTTGGTTGGCCCACTTTTAGACTGTCTTGAATGCCCTTTTTCAAGTAATCGTAATTTAACTTTCAAATTGCGCATGCGATCATGGATCTTTGAAAGCAGTTTGTATACACGTGCCATCAAGCCAAATAGGATATACCTGGATGTTTTGGATATGTGCGAAAAAACATAAATCTCTATTCAACAATGAATCAAAATAGGCAAATATTTTTAGGAGGACGAAAATTACACACTGCAGAATAAAATGTTATACTATATAGGAACGTAACTTGAGCAAGATGATTGAGATGAGTACATATATTAATCTGAAGTAGCCAATTCAAGTAATTGATGGAAGACAACATTCTTGGTGTAGTAACTATCAGAAGGGTCACCGGTCTTTGGTTTTATCAATAGTTTAATATCATCAGCTGACTTGGCTCTTGATAAAGCGACGTATAATTGGCCATGTGAGAAAACGGGTTGTGGTAAATAAATCCCAACCTTCTCCAATGTTTGGCCCTGAGCTTTATTTATTATCATGACAAAGCTCAAACGTATAGGGAACTGCTTTCTTTTAAACATAAACGGAAACTTATCATTTTCATTCGGTTGAAGTGGAATCTGTGGAAGGAATACCCGTTTTCCCTGATGGTGGCCTGTTGCAATCTCGGCATCTATAACATGGGTTTGGAATTCTTTGCATATCAACCGTGTCCCATTGCACAATCTTGAAAAGGGGTTGATGCTCCGCAACAATATTATCGGGTAATTTTTTTTAAGACCAATTCATGTGGTGGGAGCCCATTTGATGATAGACCATTTAGGAATTCTTCTGGATAATTGCACTGAGCATCATCAATTGCACTGTCGAAACTATAATACTTATATGGAACACCTGGAAATAGATCGATCATGCTGCAATTAAGCTCATCAACACTATCATTCTTAGGAGTAAGGATTGCTTGAGTTGTCATGGAAGACGTGCTCTGACAAATCTGCTCAATGCCTGGGAAAATGGTATGAATCAATGCCAACTTTGAATGATATTCATCATCATACGGTATAACCATGGAAGGTGGAAGCCAAATGTGGTCAGCTTGAACAAGTTCCGCTGTTCCATTGCCAACCCGTAATAAAAATTCACTAAATATTGGGTCACAAGATGCTCGCATGTTTTGAACCAACCGTATCTTATGAAGTTGCGACCAAAGTTGAGACGACACCAAACTTGCATTAATTGCCTCATGCTTAGTTGCACGAGGGACAACATGTAAAACTTGCCGAAAATCACCGCCAAAGACAATGACTTTTCCACCAAATAACAAATTACAATCACAGATGTCTTGTAGCATGACATTTAATGCATTGATTGTTTGCCTTTTGGCCATTGAAGCTTCATCCCATATAATAAGTTTCGCACTTCGTATCAAAAATTCAAGGTTGCTTTGCTTTGATACATTACATGTGAATGAATCTTGAATGTTGATAGGAATTTTGAAACGGGAATGTGCAGTTCTACCGCCAGCAAAATTGATGCCGCCACTCTTGACGTTGCTGTGGCAAGTGCAATATCTCCATTCGAGTGAATGGTAGCAAGTAGTACTCGATATAAAAAGGTCTTACCAGTTCCACCTGGGCCATCGATGAAGAATGCATTGGGCTGACCATCCAAGACCTTTTGTAATATGGTCGTGTATGCATGATGTTGATCAGCATTCAAGTTGGTGGCACCAATTAAATCACTTTCCAACACTGGTATACTTAATTCTTCAGTAACTTCATTTGACATACATTCTTGCAAATCATGCACATAGCTAACTTCTGGTAAATCATAATCATGAATGCTTTTGCCCATCGATTCAAGGAATGCTGTTATACTTTGCAATGTTCAACATAGAATAGCTGTTGGTTGTAATGCCGGAAGATGAGCAAAGTCTGCTGACATTGGAACAAAGAATTTCTCCCATAAAAGCCTTGGGCTAGTGGGTTCACAATAAACAAGAATTGTTGCAAATAAGCGATGCAGCTCAAATGGCATTTGGAATAAAGCGACTTCTATGAGACATTGTTCAGCACTATTATCTAATTCCAGCAACCCATGCTTCTTTGCGGCCTCACGAAATGTTAAGTAAGTAGTGCCACTAACAGCTCGTAATGACTCAAATGAAGTTGATCCTTTAACATGATTGAGTAGTAATCTTAAATAGTAACGTTCACCTTCGGCTGGATTAGAAGCAACAACTCTGCCAATTGCCACATTTTGCTTTCGCTTACTCCAAAACCTATCATCTCTATGCCATACATAATACTCGGGGAATTCTCTGTATAAGTATGACCAGGCACTGACATCAACTCGATTCATTTTGAAGAACTCAGTCAACATTGTTGAAGATGCACGGTCATTTTCAACAACAGCATTAAGATCGTCATTCTCATGAAATCCAACCACTTGCATGCCTGTCAAATGTAACTGTAAATGTGTAACTGATGGATACATTTCATTAAGAGTGAACTGAAATATTCGCCACGTTGATTCAGGAGGTGAAACCCACCTAGCTGATTGGAACAATCCGATTTCATCGATATCGTCTTCCTTACATTGAGCAGATACATTGAAAGCTATTCGATCATGACCTTTATAAATGTACTTGTATAAATACTTGACTGCATTTATAGTCGAGCATATCTCAACATTCATATGACAGCCAAACTTTGCCAAGAGATATGGATTGTAAGGAATGACCCATCGGTTATCCAACCAACAGCGACGTACTTTAACTGTATGCCTTGTATCTCAACGTTTATAAATCGGATAGGAGTTGTGGCCTTGTATTGTAATGTCGGAGAAATTCCGTGGATAATGATTCTTGCACCGTCCCTTTTTTCCCATACATACATTTTTAGGATTCAATTCCCCACATGGCCCGTGCATCATATGCCTGACAACAGTCTTGTATAAATGTGGGTTCTTTTCTTTGTTCGGGAGTTCAGCAGAAACAAACTTATCATAATCTTCAGGTGATATAATTTTGTATCCAGTTGCCAAAATAATCAAGAAATGAACGTGCGGCAATCCTCTCTTTTGAAATTCGATGACATATGCATAAGCAGCAACCTTCCCAAAAAATCTCTTCACAAGAATCTCATGTTTTAGTGCAACCAGTTTAGCATAGAAAATCCTTGAAACCAAGTCTGGCCTATTTTGCACCTCTTCACCTTCAGCAATTTCCTGTTTAATTTCAATCCACGTAGAATTACAAGTCATGGTTAAGAAGATATCTGGCTTTTCAAATCAGTGCACCAAAGCCATTGCATCAAAGTAGCGACGATGCATATCTCGGGGACCACTGATAAACGATGGAGGCAAAACAATTCTTCGACCTACTTGATAACCACGAGATTCACCAATTGCAATAGAATCAAGAAGGCCTTGATACAAGTCTGCCCGAATTCGGGTTTGGTTATTTCGATGGAAATCTAACTATGAGCTCTCAATTTTAACATACATATCAACAACATATTGTTGTAATAATCTGCCAGACCGCGACAGGATAGATGTCTGATTAGGTCGAACTTGTAACTTGTAACAATAATATTCTCGACATGAAACAGCTACACGACTCTTGTTATTTATCTGCATAACTGGAACAATTGGAAGAGGAAAGTAATAAGCTAAAAGTGGTAATTCATTATAACTAAGATCTTTACGTCAACCAACGCTATTGAATTTAAGATGTACCTGTGGATTCATGTTGTAATAATTGTTCAGCAGATGAATGATTGGTAGGATTAATCGATGAGGACATGGAAGACAATATCATATTCATACGACGGGTCACTCGTTGAATGCTTTGGTGCCAACCCATATCTCCATAAGGAAAAAGCAACGGATATTGTAGTGGGTCATAACATCCATAGTAGTGCATAACTTTATGACCAATACCAGAATGGCTGTGAACAACAATATCACGGTCACCTAGCTGACAAGGCCCGTTATTCTCGATCCATATTGCAGAAACTTGGGATGCAGCCGGCATATTATGTGTTCGTTGATCCATACCAACATCACATTTAATTATGATTTGATTGAGCTGTTCAACAGGTACATCCTTTAACATTCGGAAGAATCTGGCGTAAGGGTTGACCTGTAGAATATCCATTAGTAAATTTATTGTGGATGCTCGCAATCTTGGGGCTTGTTGCAACCGATTCTCAACTTCATGCTCCGTATCATAGAAGTATAATTGTAGATAAGCAGGAGCTCTATCTTGGGGGAGCAAATCGTTTATATAATGATAAACCTGACCCTGCACCTTAAAAGTATATATGCCCTTGTTTCTCTTCGTAAGACTTCGATCACGTTTGACACCTAGAGATGTAAATGCAAAAGTATTGTTATACGTTCGGACATATGTTTTGAAATCTAATGCATCTTCATCACTTGAAAAAAATAGTTGATATAGTTCGGAGGGGACATTTGTAGATGCAAGACTAATCTGTCCATTTGAGCATGTAACGCCCCAGACCCATAACTAGCAAGATATTGTCCGCTCTGGGCCCACGGGCCCTCACGGATTTGTTCTTAAGGATAACACGAGAAAACTTCCCAGGGGTCACCCATCCTAGCAGTACTCCCACCCGAGCACGCTTAACTTTAGGGTTCCCAGGAGATTTAGTCCCGTGTTGCTCCTTAAAAGGCCTCTTGCTTAGTTGGGGGTCTTAAGATTACTTATAGCATCCCCAAGCGTTGTGGGATCCCAACCATATGCACATCTTCACCTGGTAGCTTGCCCAGGTCTCTCACCCCGCCCACATCACAGCCGCCCACTTAGACAGCCAGGATGTCACATACTCCCCTCCATGGGACAACGCGTCCTCGTGTTGGGCCGAACCCCCACACTTTCCGGTCGGGGCAGTCTCTGATACCATTTGTAACATCCCAGACCCATAACCAGCAAGATATTGTCCGCTCTGGGCCCTCATGGATTTGTTCTTAAGGATAACATGAGAAAACTTCCCAGGGGTCACCCATCCTAGCAGTGCTCCCACCCGAGCACGCTTAACTTTAGGGTTCCCAGGGGATTTAGTCCCATGTTGCTCCTTAAAAGGCCTCTTGCTTAGTAGGGGATTTTAAGACTACTTATAGCATCCTCGAGCGTTGTGGGATCCCAACCATATGTAACATCCTGTTAGGCAGCTGTGAATGGGTAGAGCTCTCCATGTGATTGATATTGAGCCTTTGGCGATTCGGGAGGACTTATCTTATGAGGAGGTTCCAATTCAGATTATGGATCGACGTGATCAAGTTCTGCGAACCAAAGTGATACCGTTGGTGAAGGTGTTATGGCAGAATCACTCGACCAAGGAGGCTACATGGGAGAGAGAGGATGAAATGAAGCGGAAGTACCCGAGCTTATTCATAGCGTCATGAGGTAAATTTCGAGGTCGAAATTTTTTTTGTAGGAGGGGAGGATGTAAAATCCCTAATTTTCTGGAAAAATAAAAACTTATTTTTCTTAGGGATTAAATTAAGGAAAATTTGTGTTTTGCAGAAAAAGGGATTTTGGGTAAATTCGGAAAGGTTTCTTGAGCATGTTGGAATAATTAAAAGTCAAAAAGGTATGAGAAATTCCATAATTGTAATTAGTAATTTTATGCTTGGATGAGGTGGCCAAAAAAAAAAAATAGTGGAGCTAACTTAATTTGAGCTGCTGATGTAGGGAGCTTGGTGTGGTGGCATATCAGCGGATGGTATTTAAGTTTCTGCTGGAGCGGCAACTATAAAATCAGGTCTTTAGAAGCTGCTGGTTTGTTTTGGCATTGTTGGAGTTGAGCTTGGAATTTCAGAGAGGAGTAGTGGAAGCTGGGGATTTGCTGGAGCAGATCTGGAGGGGTGGAGTAACCTGAGTTTTGGTGCTGCCGAAGTCCTGTTCGAGAGAGAAAGTTGAGGAGATCAATTCTGCAGGCATGGAATTCATCTAGATGCTGCAAATCTGGAGAGGTTAATCTGGAGTTCAGGTAAGGGAGGGTTCAAATGATGCTCATATGGTTAATTTTATCAAGCAAAGATTTCATTGGAAGAGATCTGATCCAATTATAAAAAAAATTCAGATCTCTGTTGGTCGTTCAGTTTTGGAGACAGAGGAGTGGTCGAATGCAATTGAGGAATTGAGGAAAATTGTTAGAGATTTGGCCTGAGCATTTAAAGTAAGTAGCAGTTTTACTTTGCTGATTTTCGTGTGATTGGATTTGAAGCATGGAATTGTTAGATTTAGAAAAACAGTTTGATCGAAGGATTAGGAGGTGCTGTGTTTGTGTAATGTGCTGAATGACTAGTTAGATCTAAAGTAGAGTAAAATTTTAAAGAGAAGACTCATAAAATTTTCTGGAGAAATTTTGTAAGTAAAACCTTTGTTTTTTGAAGAGTTGTATGCAATAGAAGTTATATTGAACTTCAGATCTGCAGTGGTAGCACGAGTGTGACCCTAGAAATGTTATTTCAGATTATAGTTCAGCAAACATCACTGTACAGAAACTCCTAAACATGATTTCCATGTAGGGAGCACTTCTTAATCTGGTTTTGAATGACTTAAATTGAATTATGGATAATTTAGGACTGAATTGAATCTTGTTTTCTCTGTTGTGTAATGGCCATAACTTCTAGGTTTGTTTAGCATGATCTCCTTGATTAACTAATTCCAAATGAGTGTTAAAGGTTGGTTTTGAGGTTTAAGATTACTCTAGAAGTGGTTCGAATGCTAAGCATTCGGTTAGTTCTAATGAATGTTACATTAGTCAAATCTGAATCTGGAAATTTGCATTGGTGCTGAGTGGTGAGGTTTGGAGCCTACCTTCCCAGAGGTTGGCGCCAGCCTGATTTCTAGCAATTGTTCAAACAGTAGCTTTATTGTTTATGTAGTTAAATATTAGAGTGGTGATGAAGGAATTGATTCAGTTGTGTCCATACTCAGTTGTAGTAAGTTGTTGCTGTTTTTTTTATTGAGGTGAATGCATGAGCAACCAGGTCTGTTCAAATATTTTAGTTGGCTAATTTAATCTAATTAGGATACATGAATTTAACTAGATTTCGGTTGGAAATAACATGGATGTCAAGTGTGGTAAGTAGCATGTATTGAGCTGGTCTAAAGGTTTCCCATTGAAGTGTGGCACCCAATTTAGCATATGGAATTGTTTTCCCTGTTTTCTGGTTAGTCATGGATGCCTATCATGAGCAGATTTTCTGAAGATGGATCAAACAAGAACTAAAGGTAAGTTGCTGTTTTATTAAGTTAATTGAATTGTGTTGGGAGTGTAGAACAGGGGAATGGATTGATTAGATACATTGGGAATTAAGGCCTTATTGTTATGGCAGAATTTTAAAATGAATAGCATGGATATATGTTGCTGGTGCCTAGGTTTATTGAGCATGGCTGAGTGGTGTTCAGCTCATTCTCAATAATTGGATGTGGTGTTGCAGCTTAGTTTCAGCTCACTTAAATATTTTGTTGAATGTTACATGAGGTTTTCTTAGGAATTGCATTAGTTGATAAATTGCTGAACTTTTAAATGGAATGGGAATGATTTAGAGGCTATTATACTGTCATGAGTTACTGTTGGTGGGAATATCTTAGGTGCTGGTATATCATGATGAATCTAAACAGGGAAATAAATCTAAGTTAAGAAAATAAATCTGATTAAGAGCTTAGGATTGTAATGGTTTAAATTCTATAAGAGTAGTGGTGTTCCACAATTAAACATAAGTAATATACTTAGGAATTGTTGGTATAGTTGCTGGAAAGAAGTAATGGGCATTGCTGTTGGCCAATCTACTAAGAGGTCAGCAGCAACTATCAAATAGTAAAATTAGTATCACTTATGGGAAGTGAGTTAGAGTTTAAGCTCAAGAGACTAAATTAGAAGTGGTATTCAGTAGGTAGGTATGGGTGAGCAAACAAATTTAGCAGCATAGGAGAAGTTATACATGCTGAATTCTGAACATCTGTGTAGATGTCAAGTGCTGCAGTAGTTGATGGCAGCCTTGGTAAATTTCTTTATTAGCTATTTCCAACTTCAAAGGTGGGAAATGATATTTAAGAAAGATATCTAAATGCTGAAACCTTCTCCCAGGTATATAAATATTTGCAAACTACACTTGGGAAGTTACTTAGAGGATTGTATATATATAAATAAGTAATTTAGAAGTGACCTCATGTTGCTAAGAACTAATAAACTAGAGTATCTAAGAATTGTGGAGCATTGTTGAGTGGCACTCCACTCATGCTCATTAGTTGCGTATCAAAGACTAAATTCTTACTGTTAGGAAATAGAAGAAGCTGAATTGAAGGTAATGGAAGTGTAAGAAAATCTGGAACTAGAGGAGAGTGCGGGTGTTTGGTGCTGTTATGTACGGCTGATTATATACATATAGAAGCTTAGGTTCAAGGGGTATTACAACCTACATTGGGTCTTCATTTGGGAATTATCTTCCTATTAAATTGGGGTTTAAAAAGTAAGAAATAAATGCTGATTTGAAGCATGCCGTGGTTCCAAGAAAGGTACTCAAATTCGACTGGGTTATCACCTTGGGTTCTTGATTGCTGAATTATCTTCAGCATTAGCATGTGTAATTGTGAAACTTAAAGAGATGAAGTTACCTACAGCACTAATGGGAAATGATTACAAGGGAGTGTAGGGAACTAAAGCTACTAAAGGGAAAACATATTTTAAAAAGTAAATTTCTGAAAACAGAATTCTTAAGAAAGGTAAGTTTAGAGAAACCAAAATGTGTTAAAGAAGGAATTGGAAATGTGGACCAAATAAGAGGGATATGAGTATAAATTCTACTTGGCACTTACTGTTTAGGATGTAAGCAAACCCTATAAGATAGATTTAAGTAGCATAGTTGGATTTTGGTTTCAATACACGGATTTGCCGGTTTAATCGAAAATTTGAGGAATTTTCATCACAACTTTGACTATAAAGATAAATTTTATGCAATACTTTGAAAAGAAACTTTAAGTCAAGTTATTTTGGATAAATATGATTATTTTGGTTTTCTCCATACACTTGAACGAGGTTTTAGGATTCTTTGATGGATGGATGGTTACATTACCTCCGTGTACTCGGGGATGCCCACGTACTTGGGGTTGGTTCCTCTGTGTACTCAGAGATGGATGTGTGCTCGAGATAGCATGTTTTGGGTTTGAAACCTGTGCGCACCTAAACCTGGCCTAGATCGCACACCGGGCGCACCTTTGGTGCGTGCCTCGGGACATTCGGAGTCGCCACTGCCTGAGAGTGCAGGCAGACACGGTTTTGCCCTATCCGGGTCTAAGTCTGGTCTGCGGCTTATTAGAGATCTAGCTAAGTCCTCGGTTACGTCCGGGGAAGCCCTAAGACACCCCGACCCGCCCCGTCGGTTTGACGGGTCCCTCGGGTCTTCCTGGTTTTTTGAGTCAAGTTCACCCTTTTCCTAAACCAGCATGCTGCCTTGTTGGATATGGCGGGGCCCTTTGAAGGTTCGGGTCCCTTTTATTTAATTTTATCTTTTTATTGATTTAAGTGGAGTGGGTCGGACCCGGGTCCCGTTGGAAGACCCGTGGGCTGCCATGGTTGGGCCGTGGGCCCAGTTGGGTTATTGGGTAACCCATTTGGTTATTTTATTAAATTTTATATATTTACAATTTTAGTCTGGGCTTAGTGGGCTTGGAATGGGTCCATTAGCCAAAGTCCAATGGCCTGGGCCCGTTTTATGAAAAACGGGCCGGGTTTGGGCCGGTCAGAAATGGGCCCCACTAGTGGGCCAAAGGGATCTTAATGGGCCTATCTAGGCCCAAAGTCCAAAAATGGGCTTAAGGTAGCCCAAATGGTTTAAGGGAATGGTTCAAGCCGGCTTAGGCCGGATCCGGTCCAACCGAACCAAGGAATTACAATTTTTCACCACTTTTACATTTCGCCCGTGTTTTCTCTACGGTCCAGCCTCGCCCGTGAATGGAATCCGGATGGCCTTGCCCGTGAAGTAAACACGGTCCAGACGGGACCGTTCTGAGTTTACGGGCGCCTCCAGTTTTGCATTTTTAGACGCCGATTTCAATCTGGACCAGTTCCGTGGCTTTCTTGGGACCCCCAGTGGCTTCTGTGGGTTTCTGCAACTCATCCAGATGCTTCATTTGGCCTAAAAGGCCTTCTTCCTTCTCTTTTGGGTCTTGTGCTTCTTTCTTTTTTTTTCTTGTTCAACCAACCACAATCCTCGTTCAAAGGAGGGGAGGATGCATTACAAAGAGTCATACATCACAATGTCATGTTAAAGAATGACATGGATCATTAAGTTTGTTAGTTAAAGTGTCCTTTAGACACTTTCTTCCTCCCTTTTTTTTTTTCTGTTTTTGGTAATAATCCACTTTTTATTATCATCTTCTAATGATACTCAAAAAGAGACAACAAACAAGTTAGTAGCATAGTAAAAAAAAATTGTTTAAAAGAAACAATTCACATATATGTAGATTGAAAAATATGTTAAAAAGGTTACCACAATATGATTTCTTTAGTTTGAAGATGTAGTAATTCTCGGAAGACTTCGGCAGCGCTTCCGCGTCCTCCAAGCTTTGTTGGGACGAAATGGGAAGAGCTTGGTTAGGGTGGATGGGTTTAAGATCAAATTGAAGAGGATTCGGGCATGGATTTGGGGTAGTCTAGAAGTGCAGGGGTAGTTTGGGGATTAAAATAAGTTTGGGTTAAGGGTGGTGGTGGTTGGGCAGCATTCAGTCGTGGGGAGCTCCAGGAGGGAGAGGGTCATGGCCAGGGGAGAAGGCTTGTTCAAATGAAGGGGGGTGGCCTCTCTATTTATAGGCAAAAATCTCGTGCCCGTATTTGAAGTACGGGCATGCCTTGCCCGTACTTCAAGTACGGGCGTGCCTTGCCCGTAATTCAAGTACGGGCGAAAAACGAATATTTGCAATTATCGCAGATTCGGCCGTACGGGACGCGTGTTCCGCCGTACAGCGACGCGTGTTTCCTTCTAGAAGCGTGCCCGTACTTTAAATACGGGCATGCCTTGCCCGTAATGCAAATACGGTCCCGCACGTTTTAAAAATGTGTGGATTTCAAACCTTTATTCAATTTGGTTTTCTGCAAGATTTATATTCGATTTTATGATTATTTTATTATATAAACGAGATTCCTTTATTAAAATATTACTAAACACTCTTATCTTATTTATTTTATTGGTTTAGTCCACTTTTGCTGCTTTTTTGCCACATGGGCAGTTTTTCTGAAACTTCAACTGCTCATAACTTCTTCATCCGGTGTCCGATTTCAACAAACTTAGTGTCGTTGGAATCAGCTCGGAACCACCTATCCATTGGGATCAAGTTTGGCAGCTGAATTGGGGTCGAGCAAAAAGTCAACTTTTTGCTTTCTGGAAGTTTGACCGGGCCATATTTTTCTCACCTGGACTCCGATTCCAGCAAATTCAGTTGCGTTGGAACCGTGTCGAAATGCTCTTTCCAATGATATGAAGTTTGATGGCCAAATTTACTTGAATCAAAAAGTCAATTTTTGACCCCCTCAGGGTTTGACTTTTAGTTTGACTTTTCACTTTTCTTTATTTTGGGGGTACAAAAATCAGGTGCTAACAAAACCCTTCGATATTAATGAGATTTCGTTTTTTGGCTTTAGCTCAAGTCTAGATGGCATAGCTCGGTGTGGATCCACATTTGTCAAGTTAAGAGCTAGGTAGTGGAATAGATTGTTTTCTTTGCTAGTCGTAATGAGTTGTTCACGCACTCGTTTCCACCGTGTACTCGGTGAGGTTTGATCGTGTACTCGGCTGGCTGCGGCTATCCCTCATTTTATCGTGTACTCGGACTGTGACTGGATTAGTACATGCCAACTCATCACTGTACTGGATGGGTTCTCCCGCAATAAGACGATGATCGTGTACTCGGCTTCACACCTAAGCCAGGAGGTGGCAGAGTGAACTTCGGCATTACCTAGTTAAGAGCAATCTTATTTCATGAGTCCACCGTGGACTTGTTTTATGTTTTCACTTATGAATCGCTGTTATGCATTGATTGTGGAGATTGCTCTTTATCGGTATATATATATATGTCGTAATTGGATTATTCGGATTACTCTTAAAGGTTGGTTATCGTTACTGATGTATGGTTTACTATTGAAGCATGTTTTTTTGAACTAATATAAATGTTTTGTGCATGCATGTGCTACTTGCTGGGATATTCGTATCTCATTCCGTTTTGATTTGTTTTGTTTTCAGATCCTGGTGAGGACGATATACGTGGGGTTGAGCCAGACGCAGATTACCCCGAGTATAGGGGAGAGGATTTCTTTGTTGAGTGACCTTTGAGATATATTGTAGTTGCTATTTTCATTTGAGATAGTGAGTAACTTTGGAATTGTAATTCTTTCAATTCATTGTGTTTTGGTGATTGGGATATTTTAGCGAACTCTGATATTGTGTTTGATGAAATAAATGAACTGTCATGTTTCTTACACTCTGATATAGATCCTGCGGTTTTGTTATCTAACCCTCGGGTACGAGCTACGGTTCCATTACGTAACCCGGATTCGGGGCGTTACAGACCCATAACTAGCAAGATATTGTCCGCTCTGGGCCCACGGGCCCTCACGGATTTTTTCTCAAGAATAACACGAGAAAACTTCCCAGGGGTCACCCATCCTAGCAGTGCTCCCACCCGAGCACGCTTAACTTTAGGGTTCCCAGGGGATTTAGTCCCGTGTTGCTCCTTAAAAGGCCTCTTGCTTAGTTGGGGGTCTTAAGATTACTTATAGCATCCCCAAGCGTTGTGGGATCCCAACCATATGCACATCCTCGCCTGGTAGCTCGCCACTGTGGTAGCTCGCCCAGGTCTCTCACCCCGCCCACATCACAGCCGCCCACTCAGACAGCCAGGATGCCACAGAGCAACAGAAGCCCTTGCGCTCATTAGCAAATCGTCTAGCACCACAATGTAGACAATCAGGAAGTGTAGGCAATATGGTCGCTTCACTTGGGATTTCACTAAGCACATGGAGCGAAGTTTTTGAGCAACTTCGTCCTGCAGGGTAGACGCAAAATTAGCAACATTTGCTAAAAACGTTATTGGATTGAAACATTATTCAATTTAAACATTATACGAATGCCAGTTGTCCACAAATTAAGTACAAACCTTTGGCACATGGACGTTTTGGGTAGAAGGTAATATTGACGGACCATCAATGTCATCACAATGTCTTCCCAGATAGGCATCGTCACGAGGAACTTCATCACTGTGCATATCTAATGAATCTGCACGTTGATGGAGGTTAATTTTTAACATTACCGGTGGACATTATAAGAAAGAGACATAGATAAGCTTCCCGTAGTACCTTGGAATTGAATATAGGAATGCGAGCTGCTATCAACTTCCAACACCCTTGATGCATCAACGCCTTGAATGACACCAAATGAAATAAATCTTTAATAACTTTTTATATTACATTAGATCAAGCAAGAGTAGCTGTAGATAAGGCACCATAAACCTATATTAGTAAAGATCGTGGTTTCGAACCTTTTTTTCGAGCATATGAGGCTCGTTTTCTTGAACGAAACTTAGACCTTTTTTCTTCGCCAAGGTTATCATAATACCTTTGGTCTCTTGTCTGATGCTCATAGTGTCTCTCTGAATCTAGAAGAGTGGAAACTATTAGTACGATGCGGATAATAATTACGAAGTATATATGATAACTTCAGACATAGTTTAAGACAAATATGATACATTGACCAATGCCATGCCGGAGCGTCATGATGAATAGTTATGGACATAGATACTGGGCAATGAATATGTTGATAGGAAGATGGTGCACCAACTATTGCATGCCATAAAGAAAAAAAGAAATATAGAGTAAACAGTAGTGGGAATATTCAAAACATATTCTATAAGTTGTATAGAAATAGGAGATGAATTACCACCAATAGATCGGCTCATATAATTTGATGGCATTGCAGAAACAACATCTGGAAGTGTGGAAGATTGGACTGCCTCTTTTCCAGTATGTAATGTAGTGCTTTCATCCTGCATTGGAATTCTCGGTTGTCTCCTATAAAACATAGAAGATCCTATGGTTTGTGATAGCCATGGAAGTTTTGTAGTGCATGCATAGAAAATTTAATGTATAAATGGTCTCAAAGACATATAGACATGCATTATTTATGTGTACATGTATGCACGTGCTCATATACATAAATTTAATGGCAAACTAAGACCAAAATGTGGTAATATGTAATCTTCTTTATACATCGAAATTGTAGTTAACACCAATATGACTGGCAAGAGTCGGTAATTGGTCAGAGTATTTATGGTACCTGGAAATTATTCATAAGATTTATACTCAATTAGAAGGAATGAAGCATGATTATAGTAATAATTTTGTGCATATGAATATGCACTAATGCCTATGGGCAACATATTTTAATATCTTGTTACGCTATTTACTCAAAGGTTTGATGGTTTTTAGAAATTATTCATAAGATTTATACTCAATTAGAAGCAAAGCAGCATGAATCTAGTAATAATTATGTGCATATGAATATGCACTCATGCTTGTTTGTGTTTATTTTTATTTATATTGTTTGTAATTCTTCGATTTTTTGCGTTGTGTTATGGTTTGATTAATTTGTTATTTTTGAAAATGTTTGTTCGCAGTAGAGGAAAATTAGCATGTTTCAAGAGGTGGGGTATGAAGGGCTGAAAGAAGGGAGTGCATCAAGTAATTTAAGTAAAACATCAAAAGAAAACATCGGTTATTGCATAATCACCCAAATCGTTTTTGGTTTATATGATGTAACAGGAAACATGAAGCATAAGTTGTAACCTTCTAATAGTATCGTACATTAAGCAAGAAATATTTTAGCTTGCACACAGCAAGACTAAAGCGCAGTATAAAAGATAGAACATCTTAAAGCTTCCAAACACTATAACTGAACAACGAATCCACTACACATCAGACAAAAAGTTACGAACTTGACAATGAAGTCATCGAGGTCCAACAGGGTACCAACATCCAAGCTGCTCATGGGCAACAGTGGCAATCACTTCATCTGGTAAATCAGTAGCATTCCATCTATAATTTCCATGGCCACGAATTATCCGCTTACAAAGCTTATCTGCCACCGTATTTGCCTCCCTATACACGTGCGTAACTTTGTAGTTCTTAAACCCACGCAAACGCTCACGTATTTTAGAAATTAACTGCCTTGGGAACAAATGGAGTCGTCAATTCTCGAACATTGCCTGGAAAAGAAATAAGGCATCCCCTTCCACCCAAAGCGATTGCCAACGCTTCTGTGCAGCCAATTGTAGGCCACGACACATACTAGATGCTTCAGCAAAATATGCATCATGATCTCCAATAAAATCTGCGAAGGCAAACAGACAGTCACCATTATGGTCCCTGAATATTCCGCTATGCTGGCCACATTTCCCATTAAATGACCCACCATCAAAGTTCAGTTTAATCCAACCATTCTCAGGAGGCCCCCAATACACCCATCTCGGCATGTAATGTTGATTAACCATGTGAGTGGTTGCGTTGTCGGTAACATATAGATGTGGAACGCCAATGGATAGCCAACAACAAGGGTTAAATTGTAGGGCATGTAGAGGGAAATGAACCACTCCATTGTAGAAAGCCGTAGTTTGGGAATCAACATGGGGCACAACTTGTTGGGGGTCATTGGCAGCTATAAGACAACCTGAATGATGCTCCCAATTGAAAAGGGTGGGTCAAACCGAGGCCAAAGCTACTGATTCAGAACTCACATCCATAAGGACCAGCTGCGATGAAACAGGTCGTATCAGAAATCAATAAAGGAAGAATGAGTAAGAAAATATTTAATGCGATAGAAATTGTTAAGAATAAGGCTTCATGGCCTATCAATCGCTAGCTCATTAATGTCATATGGGGACATACATAATTCAGTCTATGAAGATTGATAACCACCTTCGCAATCCATTACGACTGGGTGTTCCCCAAATGAAAAGAGGGCAACGGGAAGGTTGGTTAGCCAACACATTAGAAGTAGACATAGCTTATTCCATAAGGCATCACGAAATCTATGGAAGCGGACATCTATTGATAGTAGACATAGCTTATTCCATAAGACATCACGAAATCTATGGAAGCGGACATCTATTGATAGTAGACATAGCTTATTCCATAAGGCATCACGAAATCTATGTTGACATCATGTGTCCTTATATTCTCCGTGTACGAATTAAGGTTATTTTCCCTATACGAATCTAGGTAATATATTTTCATGTCAACACTTACGCTACCTAACAATTTATGATCATATAGCCTTGTTTAGTGAGTCTGTAGCCAACCCAAGGTCATTGACCACCTGACTTTTAATGCAAAGATTGCACCATTCTTATATCTTTATTGTAAACCAAACGTGTAAAGGCAAAATACAATAGTATCACTATCGGAACTACAATGTTAATGTATAGTAAATGGATCTAACAAAATCTCTACAAGGTCAGAAATTGATCAGGCAAAAAAATAAAGTAGAGGAAATAAATTGTGACCACCACGTAGGCATTCCATATTAATATTAGCATGTGTGATGTGATTGCGTGTTTCAGGTGGCACGAATTGGAGCTTTAGCAGCAACAAGGAAGATAAATGAATGGAAAATACAAAGACATGTGCAAAAATATTGGTAATGCTATAACATCTAACAAATCAGCTTCACATGATAAAAGGATAAATGGCAAAAATACTGAACATATACAGGGTACATAGAGAAAAAAGAAACGCAGCAATTGATGACCTAAGACGTCTTCTATTCATGAGTAAAGGTTGCAAACACAGGTGAAGGAAATACATTGCATGTCCCATCAAAGGGAAATTTGCTTTTTTCCTCTTATTTGTTTGAATACACTGTCAAGAATATATTGGGAAGAAGTGAAATGTGTGCAATTGCAAAGGGGTTAGCGGCATCATATGGTTAATCACACACACACACGAACACGAGTGAACACGAGCACAAAGTTACTGCATTTCACACTTCTTAATTGGGTATACATAAACCAAGTGTTATATGAACTACAGAGTCCTAATGTTTTCTATTCATCCAAGACAGAAACTTGTTTAATTAGGAACCTGAGTTTCCTCTCCTTAATTCAACGCGTTGTGGTTATGATTTTTGGGGTGCAGGCCATCTAAAATATGGTCCTCAGTTTTACAATCTGATTAATAAATAAGAGGACCTTATATGAGGTAGCTTCCATCACTGTTAAAGACACAAGATTTGTATCCCTCAAAGTTCTGAATATACTGTATACCAGTATAGGGAAGTTAATTAGTTTTAATGGTTATGTATATTTTATATTTGGTATAGTATTTTGTAATAAACATACATGAGTTCTAAAAAGAAAACCTAAAAAGATCAAAGGCTGACCCATATAACAGTTTGGGCGTTCATAAGAAATAATGAAGGAGCTTCTCTCTGGGTTGAAGATTGGAAGCAGGCCCATCATCCACGGTCAAGCCTACTATTGCAAGTAGGCCTGCACCCATAATTTTAAATTTTGGGTTATTTCTTCCCTTCTTTCTCAGAATGGAATAGGTATACATCAGCAACTTTCCTAATGCTGAATTCAAATTCACCTTCTAATCCCTAGATATATTTTGGGAATTGGATTGAAGGGGAAAATATATTTTGCGAACATCCATCTCAGAACATCCTTGATACGAATTATATCAAGGGATTGTTTATATTCCATTTTGTGCCATTTTTAGCCAGCAAGTCCATGATTGTATAGCTGTAAGTTGTTTGAGATTTAGAACTTTTATTTTATTTTATTTATTTATTTAATTTTTTGAAGATTTGGATTAGCACTAATCATATAATGCATGTATTTGTTCAGCCGACACATGCATGCACATCATATATGTATGCACTCATGTTGTATTGTCAGCCATGCTTGAACATTGATTAGTGCAAGTCTAAAAAATAACCAGAAAATTGACTATTGGATTTTTAAAATAGATCAAATGAAGTTTAAATCAGAATTATTCCTTTTGTAAATAAATAAATAAATAAAAAGTTGAGTAATGGGTATGATATATATTTTTCATAATTCAGATTTTGGATTAATAGACAAATAGTTGACAAGTTCAAAAAATCAGAATTTGAAACTATCATCAAAAAGACAAAAGTACGAAAAAGAAATGAAAAAGGATAAAGAGAAAAGGCCCTACATCTTTTTATTTTTTATGTTTTGTTTTGTGATACAACTGAAATGATTTTCCCTGTTTTCTAAAGTACTTCCAAGTAGAAAAACAAACTTTATCATGGGTTATAGTTCTTTTTAATCTTTGGATTACAATTTATCTATAAAACCAAAAAGAGGGAAAACGGTAGAAATGCTCTTAATATTCTTTCATGTGTATAGTTATAGAAATGAATTGGCATGTACATTCACAAGCATGTGTCTCTGTTTGTCCACCCTGTGTGTGAAATGATTTTATTTTTGTGGTTATATATGTGAAGGACTTCCATCATATCTTCAACAGAAACTTCACTCGGGAGGAAAGAGCATCCAAAAGTGATGCTTAAAATTGACAGGTTGACACCTTACAAGGAAAGGTTGGCCACCCCTTTGTCTCCTTTCTATTATGCCAACTTGATCATTTTAAAGAATAAGATTAAGATGAGATGCCCACCTGTGGGTTTATGCCTCCTCCACTATACATTACTCAATTTGGGTGGATATCAATAAAATGTTCTTGGTGAGAGTTTGTCCACACAATAACTTGTTATATAAAAATAAGATTAAACTTTTTACATATACTAAAGTTTTCTTAATGTATAAATGTCCTCTCAATCTCAATAAGATATTAAATGGAAGTTTTCTTAAAGTATAATCGTCCGAGGTATTGAATGACATTTCGCCTGATGCAGAATAATTGTCCTCTCAATCTCAATAAGATATTAAACGGAAATGTATAGATAGATCAAGACAAAGGAATTAAAATTTGTTCCTTGCAGGTAGAAAAACAATCATCAAATACAATACTTTGGCTCTCTAGTTTGTAAGGGTGAAACATTACCATAGAGAAACTGTTATTTCGCAATTTCTATTGCAGATTCAGACTGAAGTGGTTCATTTATTCATACCACAAATAATCAGTGATCCTTTGTGGGGTCCTGCGTTCTGTTAAATTGGGGAAGTCTTGGTTTTGTTATCCGATAAATTATACATGGACGAAGAGATAACCAAGAGAATACATTAGGGACCAAAGCCTGCTGGATAATAAATAAACGATGAGAGGGAGACCCAAGACTCACTTGCTTTTAGAAAGACAATGGAGCAACATGTTCAGTGCACTTAATAGGAGCAAGTAATGTGTTAGAAAAAAGGATGTCTGCAATAACTTACAAGGTCCGAAACTTGTAATCTGCAGTGGAGGGACAGTGCGGGCTTGATGCTTCTTCAAAACAGCAGCAACTCCAGATAGGAATACGCAGCTGAGAAATATTGCAACCCTTGCTGATGATAACATCCCTACGGAGCTCAAGCGTCGCGGGTCGGACAAAGCGTGTAGCAGATATTCTTGAACAGTGCAAAAGTAACAGAGGAGCATCATGAGGCACTCCTGGTATGTAGAGGCTATGAGGGTTGGACCAATCATCCACCAGGGGCGTTTCGGAGAAAGCAGAACCGATGAGTTGAGGAGACGTGACTGGTTGCTTGGGGAGAAAGGAGGAAGAAAGCACGGTAGTGGTGAATGCTTGGGCGGCTATCTTTGGGAAGAATTTAAAAACGTTCATAAAATCTATTTCAATCATATTTGTAGCAGCATGGTGGCTCACCCATATCACCTTCTGGTCTCTCACACCCTCTTCAATTGGTCCAAGTGCTCAATAGAGCTCTTCAATTGCATATATTTTTAGTTCAAATATTAAATTTAAAAAGAAACCATGGTTGTAACACGGAGGGTCTATTTACCAATTTAGCTTATTAAGTCAAAATTTAATAAACATTCATATTAGGTGAAACTTAAAAGTACACTTGCAACAGAATAATCAACATATATAAAATAGGATAATTAATATTAATAGTAAAACAGGCACACCAAATGTGTCTAAAAACTAACCGTCAAAACCATGGCCAAAACTGCAGGATGTTTATTTTCGCACACACATGCATGCAGTGATTCTTTTTAGTAGTTGCACAAGATGGGGTGCTGGTTTTGTGATCTTTCTCACTTGATCATATGAGAAAGATCTATTTTCACCCAAAAAAAAATATATGAGAAAGATCTATTCCACTCAAGAAGTTAATTTATCACCTTCCATATAGGTTGTTAGGAGCTTTGAAGGAGGGAAAATATTCAGCCTACCTTCAAGCACAACATGATAAGATGCTCTGCCAGTTGGTGGTTTGGATTGATGGATGTTTTCTCATATAAACTTTAGAATTATGACGCATTCTAATATGTTGATTACATATTCATGACGAGGTTGCCTAATGGATCCCACAATCTAGATTTAAAAGTCTTTGGCTCCACTTTGTTGACAGGGGTATAAGGTGCCTTCAATATGCAAAACTTGCATCGTCAGTTGTGGATTTGGTTCCATATCTTTTCTATAAGTTGAGTTTGTAAACAAAGAGATGAAAATATGTTTATTATTTGTAGAGTACGGCTGGGCTTTTGTTTGCTCATGTTAACGTTGTAAAAGATATATGCATTGATATTGATATCGCAGATTCATATTTCCCTTTTGATTGAGTTTGTAACAACAGGGCCATTGTTCTTTGTTTCTAACTTGCTTGAGTTCCTTGGGACCCCCTATAGGTTTCTTCCACAAGCTCAATGAACTGTTAGCTTTTCACTGTAACTTCATAAAATATAACAGGTCTCCTTTTGGGGTTTTTATATAGAGAACTCTCACATGGTTTTGACTGAGCATATATCTCGACGATGTACTCAAAACCAATTTCCATAGTTGTGACAATACTGTTATAAGGGTCACAAAAGCAATTTCAGTTTTTGATCCGATTTAACTGAATAGAGTTGAAAACCAAAGCTAAATAAAGCAGGATAACAGTGAATCAACTAACCAAATTAATAAAGTCTGATAAATAAAGATTCCAGGAAATAAAAAATAAACAGTACCCACTAACAATATATTTCCCTCCCTCTTCTACAGAGAATCCCCCAACGCAACCCCAACACCACAAGGAAAAAAAAAATATTTAAAATACATGTTTTGCAGGAAATGATACATGTAACCACAACGTTCCCAGCTCAAACAACAGTGAAGGAAACCCACAATATTTCAAAACATGAGCAGATCCCGGGGGGGGGGGGGGGGGGGGGGGGGCGCGGGGCTTGGCCAAAATTTTACATTCTTCTTGGCAAACCCACTACCTCCGAGCATAGTAGATTGAGGCTTATAAATCCTAAATCCGACCAATCACCTCATCATAAATCAGCAAGTAGATACTGGATGCTGGAAAATGAGAAACTACAATATGGCTGAATCATAGGAAGTAATCTGGCATTCTACGTGTTACATCAGGCTCTCCTCTCTTTGGAACTGGCTCAAACTGCAACCATGAATAAACTTGATAATTTTAGCCTCTGTTTGGGAGGTTATCATATAAACAGTGACAAAGCCAAAAGACAGATAAGAGTGTGAGATAGAGAAACAAGCGACAAACCTGAATAAATGTGTGCCCTTTGCAGTCATCAACTTCCAAGATAGATGCCATGTTCCCACAGCGATAACAATAGTTAGGTGCACTTACTTCCCACAGCGTCTTTACCTGCATGATTGAGAGTGGTTGGGAGAAAGATCCCATGACCCACCTTAGATTCTGAAGGGTAAACTTAGTAGATCTTACATTCTTAGCACTAAGCACATTATGTAGAGGACATTCTGGTTGGGAGAAAGATCACAAAGCACTCTATGTAGAGGACATTCTGGTTGGATTTAGTTTTAGGTAGGCTCTAAAACCCAATCTAATAAAAACCCAAAATTTTAAACCGGAAAAAGAAAAGGCATTCCACAGACAAAAAATTTTTGACTTTTTTTTCCTTTTCCTCTTCTACGGCATTCTCGGTCAATATGCTAACAAAGAAATGAAAATTGAATGCGGCTTTGATTTGTAAAAACTTTTTGAATGGCAACAATTAGCAAAGGTCAAAGGAAACTCTGTGATTTCTGAAAACCAAAGAAAACCCCAAATGGGGTCAAATGAGTTTACCAAATTTTCAAACTTTTATGATGCAGTAATGCTTATGCATTCATGATTTCCATCAAGTGATTAAAAGAAAAATGAATTACCAAACTATTTGTGAATATCTGTGACTTGGTCTTCCTCAAATACGAACTCTTCTCTGGAAAATCACAACAAAAAAAGAAGGCGGAATACATAAACCACAAAAGAACCATATTTGGTAAGAAGACAGATGCTACAAAAGCAATATAGCCTTAGAAAGTAAAGGATTGACCTTCATCAATATCTTCCTTCTCCCAGCAGATATCCAAGTAGCGCAAAGCCTTGCTGTACTTTCTAAGAACCATTTTATAATCTTGCTTTTGTATATATTAAAAGTTAGCTAAGTCAATTAATCAGGGAAAAAAATGGACAGCCAAAGATCCCAATTTTTTTTAGGACATGACATCAATAGCCAAACACGAAACTGAAACAAAAAGAGGGACCAAAAATGCCCTACAGATGAAGGAAAGCATGTATTTACAACAAGTAAACACAACACTCAATTTTTTTGACAAGATGTTATATAAAGATAAAGGAACGCATGTATTCAAATACCTTGTAGTGCTCATTTCCAAAGCTTTTGGGAGAATCAACAGCACTAACCCACCAAGAAATCTCCTTAGGCTTCTCATCCAGGTCAGCTGGCCAATCAGGATATGCATCACCATCTTTGAAGATGTTTGATATCCCCTCATCAGCACCCTCAGGAATTTCTCCACAATCAGAAATTATAACATCAACAGTAGGATAATCACCATCCCCGGTAGTAACATGCTCAATTGAGCAAACCACTCCCATGCCTTTGATTACCTTCCCAAACACAACATGTTTTCCATCTAGACGAGAGGTTCGAGTGGTACTAATAAAAAATTGAGACCCATTAGTGTTAGGACCATAATTGGCCATTGACAGCATTCCCTTTCTTTCATGTTTCAATTCAAAATTCTCATCTTCAAATGTGAACCCGTAAATGGATTCTCCCCGAGTTCCATGCCCACCAGATAAGTCACCCCCCTGTATCATAAATCCTTTGATAATGTGATGAAAACAGACACCCTGTCAGAAAAAAAGAAGAAGAAATGAGATACAGATAAACTTGATACTTTCACAACAATTCATATCAGATTTTCTGCTCCATGAGTGGATGAAGCTAGAAAAAACAACTACAAAGACAAGGTTATATAGGAACGTGACGTAAGTACACGAAACCATAGAATTACAAGCAAACAATCTCAAAATAAGAAAAAAAAGAAATAAAGAAGAAATGAAAAAGAGAAAACACATAGGTATTAATTTCTGACACAGAGCACATGTCTAAGCATAAAAATATTACCTATGAATAAGCTTTGATTTTTCTCTGTATGGTTTCACCAGGACACAAGCCCCGCATACAAAATGGGGATTCCTCTTTGGCAGGATTAACTTGACAGTCTCTAGATAAAAAAATGTTACAAACCCAAACATTCTTTTCTGTTGACAGGGAATCCTCACATCTTGAACAGGTCCAAAGCTCCTAAAATTCAAAATTATACCAAAAGAACACTTATAAACAAAAAACCTAAATTTGAAGAATACTGCAACACCTTTTCGAACGTCATTACTTAAAGTAGTTTGAGACATCTTCCTTAGTAAAAGTGCTCTCAGCTGGAAATGTCAAGTATATCTGACGGGATCTTGCAACTATTCCACCAGGATCACTCCTGTAATCCATATATTTTGGAGCATCCTCTGCCAAAACCACGCAGTGCTGCCTGTGAGGTTTGTAACCCAGTCAACAAAATCAAACTGTTATTTTTATAGATGAAAAAGCAATCCAGTAAGAATATGCATAAAAGTTAATGATTGCACCTGTCAATAGGACGAATACTATTCTTCAGTCGAGCAAGAAGCTTTGTTAAACTGTAACCAGCCTTACCATGTCTCTGGCTCTCATTGAGATAACCTTCTGCCTGGAGCAATCTTCCATACTTCTCATAGTACATCATAGGTGAATAGTAGATGCGAAACATAAGCTTTAAGGAAGCCAAAAATGGTAATCAATTACGCTCTTCATAGTGCATCAAAAGTTTAAAACCAACAACTCATATAATATCACCATTACATCAAAGTAGAAAGCTATTCTACTCTGATACAACAAACCGCTCCTCTCATTAGGAGCAGTTGTGCGTTAGTGAAGAATTAAGCATACTAGTATACTATATTACCATCGATGGGGTCCTTTAGATGTATATCAAAGTAGTGAGCAACAAGAAGAAGCAAGGGCATCATGTGTAAATCAAAGTAAGAAAAAGCCGATAAACAAATAACAAGCGTTAAGAGAAGGCCGAAATGAAAACACTTGCCTACAACGAACGTGCGAATAAAAACAATATAATCCAAAAAAACACGTATGACACCGGTCAAAACAACTCTTGAAGACGTCGACAAATTCTCGTTGCTCGTATGCAGCCAAACATATATTAGAACAACACCGCATCGCCAAGCCTACCGATGGGCCAGCAAGCTGAATTGGGTAGAAATTACCGCAGCTAGGGCGACGATAACGCCATCGAACAAGAGGCACGACCGTTGGGTCATATATGTTGGGTGCCAAAAAACCAACCAGACGTTCACGGAAACGATGGAGACTATTACCACCATTCCTAGCCACGACACCTCTTAGTACCTCCACTGCCATATGACGCTGCCCCTCTTGATAAAAAAGCACCATCGATAATGCATACAAAGCATATTCATACCTCAAAGATGCAATAACAAGATAAGGGAATCCAGTACTGACATCTCCAAGACAGAAACAGTAGCTCTACAAAAGCGAAGTTAGCGTGCATAAGATAAATCGCAGTTGAAATCTAAAAGTACTTAACAATTGAGATTGGAATTCAGAGACGAAACCCAGTATCAGGCCAAGAACCAAAGATGCATCAACATTTCTTGCCACAACACATCGCTCCAACAGCTCCCCATATGATCGATTACAAAATGGAGTCATTAATTGTGCATGGTCAATGTGAGCTCGTTCCAAAACATACGTAGCATGCGTAGCCGCATAAAGTCCTCGACACATGATGGCAAAGGCTTTTCGTGAGAACAATAATATAGCATAACAAATGAAACATAGTTCAAGATAGAGATACTAACATAATGCTCAAGGAAACCCAGTCTTGTAAACCCGTATCCGACTGAACGACACGTGACACAATTTCAACCATCACCAAATCTATTGGTAGGGAGTCAATCCCAACACCAAGGCGGGTTGAGTCATCATGAGCAATAGGCTAGGTGAAGGAGGAGTCAAAAAATGCACGCCCATTATATCATATATCCATGGTATACACGTTAAAGTAACTTATTAAAAATAAATAAAACTATGCAATCACTTACTAATAGAAGGTCATTTCGATAATGAACAACAGGAGGAGGCGTGGGGAGCATTAGTATTCTTATGAATCTATCCAATAGACAAGTGTAGGGTTTGAGAGGGGCGATTTTCTCTCCAATGGCAGTCAACCTTCAAGGTGGATCTTCCTTGGTTCCTCCTGATAAGAGATCTTTTGCTTCTGTAGTAGCCGGTTCTCCGCTTGCAGTTGAAGAAATATCTATTCCAAGAAAAGCAGTGACAAGTTTCCATGGATTCCCTGCAGTGGAGTTTTCAGACGTTGAGATTAAGAAGTCCATTAATCCTTTTGTTCACTCTCTGGTAGCAAAGTTTATCAATGGCAGACCTTCGGTGGATGTGGTTCGAGACACCATTCAAAAAACTTGGGGCTTACAAGATAGGTTTCATGTTGGAGTGCTGGATAACCGGCACTTGTTATTTCGTTTCAAAGAGGAGAAAGATTTCATAAGAACATGGACGAGAGAGAATCTATCTATCAAGGGGATTCAGTTTCGGTTATTTCAATGGAACATGAGATTTGATCCTTCTAAAGAGTCTTCATTAGTGCCGGTATGGATATCATTGCCTAACCTTCCTATAAATTTATTCTCAGAATCCTTTATCTTCTCCATTGTAGGAGCTGTTGGTAAAACTCTTGCAGTTGATGGCCCAACAAGAAACTTAACTAGACCAAGCTTAGCAAGAGTATGTGTTTTATTGGATCTGTTAAAGGAGCACCCAGCAAAAATCTGGATACGGATGGGATCTGAGTATGGTCGATGGCAACATATATTCTACGAGAAGGTTCCTCCTTATTGCACAGGTTGTTCTCATCGTGGGCATGATGTTTCAAGTTGTCGAATTGCATTGAAGAAAAAATCAACATAAATTCCACAGCAGCAGTATAGGCGTATTGGGGTTTTTGAAATATGTCCTTCATTAGAAGATGCTCTTGAAGTTCCTCAGCAGCAGTATAGGCGTATTGGGGTTTTTGATAAATGGCCTTCATTAGAGGATTCTCGTGATATTATTACATCTGGGAAAGAAGATGTGGAGATCCAGCAAGAAAGTCCACCATCTGATTCTATGGAGAAGAATACGCAACAGCAAAATTCATTATTTTATTTGTCAAGTGGTACAGAACAGGTTTCAGAAGGAATCCAAGAGGAGCAGAATAGAAATCTCGATAATGGTATATTGGAGCAATCTCACAAGGAAGTAGAAAAGGTTATAGAAACACTGACAACTGTTGAAGAAGGAAGTTGTTCAAAGCAGAAAGGAAAGTTTGTTGAAGAAGGGAAGGAGGAATACACAAGTAGCAGGAAACAAAAAGGAAATTCTAAAATGAATGATCAGCCTTCAAACATATTAGAAACAAACCTTATTGTGGATCTCTCGTAGTATATATCTTCAGATTCTTTAATCCAAGCTCTTACTTTGGATTTGGTTAAGGCAAATTCTGTTAAGGGGCATCTAACCTTGAATGAGGCAAAGATATCCTTATTAAGGGACCAAGTTGCTTTGTCAAAAAGAGTGGATCTTGCCTTTAATACTTTGGATTGTAATTTGGAAATTTCTCAGAGAGATACCAATCAGTTGGCCTCACCAATTCAGACTTCAAAGAAGAAGCATATTAAATCTGCAACAGGCATTACCACAAGGTCCAAGGTAAAGACCTCCTCTTCTAAATTTATCAAATCGTTTTAATGATTGACACAATGATATGGAATATAAGAGGGGTGGCAAACTCAGATTCTATAAACATGTTAAAGTCTCATGTAGTCTCAAATAAAATTCAGCTTCTAGAAGTTCTTGAGCCGATGTGTACAACTGACAGGTGCAAAAAGGTAGCAAAGAAGATTAAAATGAAGAACTATTTTTGTAGTCAAGATCGAATTAGCAAAATCTGGATTTTCTGGTCTGATATTTTGAATTTGGATTTAATAACTGTTTTTGAACAATACATTACTACTCTTGTAAGTCCAGGAAATAATGTTTCTTTTTCTCCTTATTTAATATCCTTCATCTATGCTAAATGTGATGTGCTGGAGAGAAGGCAACTTTGGCAAGAGATGCTGAGTTTCTCAAATACTGTTAGCCTTCCTTGGGTTCTAGGTGGAGACTTCAATGCTATTCTATCTGTGGAAGATAAAAAAGGTGGGAGAAATCTAGAAAATAGATTGATGCAAGAGTTTCAAGACTTCATTCAATGTGTAGGATTAAAGGATATGGGATTCCATGGAGATAAATATACTTGGTGTAATGAGCAGGCCGGTCAAAGAAGAATTTGGGCTCGGTTGGACAGATTTTTGATTAATCATCAGGGTCTTAATTTATTGGATTCTCTTAAGGTAATGCATCTTCCTCGGGTATGCTCAGATCACAGCCCAATTCTTCTAATTGTAGCTCATGCACTTGGGAATCAAGGACATTCTATGTTCAAATTCCAGAAGATGTGGATTTCTCACCATGAGTTTTCAGATTTTGTGAAGTCCAATTGGCATGTTAATATTATGGGTTCTCCAATGTTTGTGTTTTCAAGAAAGTTGAAGCAATTGAGAGCAGCTCTTAGGAAATGGAATTGGGAAGTATTTGGAGATGTTCATACAAGAATAAAGAATCTTTCTTTGAAATTTTTTGAGTTTGAAAATAATTTACAGATACAATGGAATCAGCAAAGTGCAGACTCTGTTCAACTCAATAAGAAAGAGTTCATCAAAAGCATATCCCAACAAGAGATCCTTTATAGACAGCAATCCAGAGTTAAATGGTTGCAAGGCGGGGATAGGAACTCAAAATTCTTCCACGCCTCTCTTCAGATTCGTAAGCATAAACAAAGGATGCAAGGTAGTGAGTGGTTTAATGATAACCCGAATATCAAAGATGAAGCGGTTTCATTTTTCTCTAACTGTTTCACCTCGCCTCCCCATTGCATAAATGACAGTTTGGGTTTCATCCCCAAAATTCTTAATGAGGATATGAATGAGAAACTTACTGTAAGCACCTTATTTTTGCACCCCTGGAAGTGCTGGAAATGCAAACCCTAGACAGAAGGTCAAACCCTAAGGGGTGAAAAGTTAACTTTTTGATCAAGTGATAATTGGCCACCTTGATTTATCTCAGTGGATAGAGAATCCCGACACAGTTCCAACGCAATTGAGTTTGCTGGAATCGGAGTCCGGATGAAGGATCTACGAGCTGGTCAAACTTGAAGGGGAGCAGAAAGTTGACTTTCTGCTAAACCTTGAGTCAACTGCTTAACCCTATGCCAATGGATAGAGGACTCCGACACGGTTCTAACGCAATTGAGTTTGCCCAAATCGGAGTCCGGATGAAGAAGATGTAAGCAGTTGAAGTTCTAGGGCAGCGTGTTGGAAAACTGCACACGTGGCAAAAGTCTGCACACGTGGCAAGCAGCAGAGCAAAAAGGTCTCAGGGATTAAATCTGTAATTACCCAAATCAGTGAAAAATATCTCAATGGTAAAGCTGCAGATATCCAAGGGTATCAGGGACTAGATCCATAAGCATCAAAACTTGAGAAAATATCCCACGGACCAATCTGTAAATATCCAAAAGTATCAGGGACTAAATATGTAAATATGAAAAGTATCAAGGACTAAATCTGTAAATATCCAAAGGTATCAGGGACTAAATCTGTAAAAATCCAAAGTTCCAGAGACCAATCCACAAATACCAAGATTTGCCCATGATTGATGTCCCCTATGGGCATGCATGGGCATCATCCATGCATGCATCCCTCTCTCTCTCTCTCTCTCCCTCCATGATCATACATCATCATTCATACATGCATCCCCTCTCTCTCATGGTTGATGAGCATGCATGTGCATCATACATGCATGCCACACACCCCATAACTCACTCTCTCTCTCTCTCTCCCATGATTATGCCCCCATGCATGCATGCCCATAGCATTGCCACATAAATAAAACCCCCCAAGCACCCATACGTCCCTTCCTCTCTCTCACTTTGAGCACACTTTTTTGCTCCCACCATTCTTCTTCTCCAAAGCTCCCATCTCTCTCCCAAAACCCTTGAAGCATCTCTTTGAGCTCTTCCACTTCCTCTTCTCTTCTTCTTCTCCATTTTTCTTCATCCAAGCAAGAAGAGAGAAGCTTGCTGTTGGTGGAAGGAGGGAGCTGCTCCAGCAGCCATTGTTGCTTCGAAGAAGGTTGTACACCACACCTCAAAAGGGTGTTAAAACCCCAAGGTATTGGTCCTCACCACCATTTACTCCACATATGTAAAAATGAAATGATTTTGAGCATATTGGAAAGTTTTATTTTGTCTTGCCATGAGGAGTTCTCTAGCATGTTGTTCCCCCATCTTTTCTTTATTTTCTTCATAAAAATGGCCTCCCATGGTAAGAGGAAGGATCCCATTGGGAAGCACTTGTCATGCTTCTTTTGTATTGTCTCACCATTATTCCAAGGGTGCATGTTCCCTTTCTTGTGTGAGTCTCATGTACCCCCATGTTAACCCCCCTCTTTCCCTTCTTTAAGTAGGTTTGGTTGGATGGCTTGGTGTTTGTTTTTAGCATGAGATTAATGATAGGGCTTGTTGGCATGTTTAGGGTAGGTTACATGTTTTTTTTAGGTTCATACTCTTTGATGCTTTCATATTAATCCCTTTAAGCTACTTGTAAGTAATATGCTTACCTTTCAACACATGCTCCCACATGAAGCATGCTCACTCACACACACACTTTTGTCCCATGTATAAAAATCTGTCAAAATGCATGTAGTTTTCATGGTTTAAGAGCATGCATGCTAGGCTTTGTTGATGGATTTGTGTTGTCCTTGTTTGATTATTGACAAGTGGAGTATGAGGAACCAAGACAGGGACACTTAGGTCCCTATCACAGTGCCGGAACACCCCAAGAGGCCTAAGAATCTAAGCCCATAGCAAAAATCCGAAAAAATAGCTCCTGTAGGTTGATCCGGCAACTCAGGCCGGATCAACTGAAACCCATGTGTAGCCGGCTAAAGATGCCGGATACACAGAGCCCTGTGTGTAACCGGCATCTCAGGCCGGCTACACTGCCAGATTGCATTTTTGCTATTTTTGATGATCTTTGCTATTTTTGTGCTTGGTTTGACCGAACCAAATGAACCAGAAGGGTTTCCGGGCCACCCGGAAACCCAAGATGGGCCATGGTCCGACCCGGTCCAAATCGATTTCCGGTAGGCCTTCCAACGGGGCCCACCAAGCCCGACCAACTTATTTGTACTTAAGTAAGACAATTAAAAGAATAGAGTGGGCCAGACCTTGTGAGGCCCATCAAAGCCCAACTGGGGCAACATGCATGCTTAGATTTAGGCTTGGTTTGGCCGAGACCAAGGGCAGGGCCTATCGGGCCCACCAAGCCCATTAACCAACCAAGGTTAGGGTGTCAAAACCCTAACTCAGGAAGTCTTGGGCTTTCAAGCCCAAGCCCAGGTAAAGGGCCCCAAGCCCAATGCTTGGCCCATTTTGGCACAGTTAACAAAGATAAACTAAATCATTTGGCAACCAGTAGTGGGGCGCACTCAAGGGCCCACAAAGCAATCCCGGCTCACTTTTGGCATGGAAATCCACTTAAATAATCGAACTTAAACTTCAAATAAAAAATCAGTTCATTTGAACCAAAGCCCAAAGGGCCTCTCAGGTTTAGATTGAGGCCCACCAAGGGGACATATGGGCCACACTTGGCCCACCAAGGAATCCGTAGGCCTTCCAACGGGGCCCGCCCAATCAGACTCACATCACTTTAATTAAAAAGATAAAATCAAGTAAAGGGACCCACACCACTTTGGCGGTCCCGCCAGACTTAAACCAAAATTGAATGCTGGATTAGGAATCGGGTGAGTGAGAGACCAACTGAGTTGACTCAAACCAGGGAAACTTATGGGACTCGTCACTTGACGGGGTGTACTGGGGTGTTTACGGACTTCCCCAGACCGCAACCGAGAACCTACTTAGAATCTCAAGCCGCAGACCAAGCCTTAGTAGAAGAACTTAGGCACCCAAGTGTCTGCCTGCACCCCATCAGGCAATGGCGACTCTAAATAATCCCGAGGCACGCATCGTTTTGCGTGCGCCTCGTCGTGCGACCGAAATCGGGTGCGCACACTTACTGCCAATCCTTCCAGGGAGGAAATTAAAAAAGCAGTCTTTGAGCTTGATCCTGATAGTGCTCCAGGCCCTGACGGTTTTACAGGATGGTTTTATCAGAGTTGTTGGGAAATCATTGCGGATGATCTAGAAGCGGCGGTTTCTGAGTTCTTCCACGATAGAATGCTTCCTACCTCTTTTATAGCTTCTCATATAGCTCTCATTCCCAAGGTGGATCACCCTGAATCTTTTTCAGATTTTCGTCCAATCAGTTTATGCAACTATTCTTACAAGGTAATCTCAAAAATTCTGGCAACAAGGCTTTCTGTTATTCTTCCTAACATTATTAGTAGAGAACAAAGTGCTTTTGTCAAAGGGAGAAGCATCTCGGATAGTATATCTCTTGCTCATGAATTATGCCAAGATATCAACAGAAAATGTCTGGGGAGTAACATTATTATTAAGCTCAATATGGCAAAGGCATTTGACAGAATGGAGTGGGATTTCCTTATTGAGGTTTGCAGAAGGTTTGGTTTCTCTAAATCATGGTGTAATCTTATTTCTCGGTGCTTAAACAACTGCTGGTTTAGTGTTCTTCTTAAAAGCACGGCGTGTGGTTTCTTTAAATCCTCTAGAGGTCTTAGGCAAGGAGACCCTCTTTCTCCTTTGTTATTCATCATTGCTGAAGAAGTTTTTAGCAGAGGTTTGTTCTCTATGGTCCAGGAAGGTTCTATTGGTTTCTATCACTTTGGCAGAATAGCTCTTAAAGTGACTCATATCCTCTTTGCTGATGATATCCTTGTCTTTACAAATGGTAAGAAATCTTCTTTAGATAATCTATTGAATTTCATTAAGACTTATGAGGATGCATCTGGACAATTGGTGAACAAGTCCAAAAGCTGTTTGATTACTTCTTCAAGAATTTCTAGTTCTCGGTTGGCCATGCTTCAAACGATGTCAGGAATCAGAAAAGTAAGTTTGCCTATCAAATATTTGGGTGCTCCTCTTTTCCATGGTCGTTCTTCGATGCCTATGTTTTTTGAAATCTTAGAAAAAATACAAAAGCGGATTAGTGGCTGGAAGTCCAAAATTCTTTCCCATGGTGGGAGAGTGACACTTATTCAAAGTGTCCTCTCAAGTATACATATTCATACTTTGTCAGCTATTCCTTTCCCTAAAGTTGTCTTGAAAAGAATTTAAGGGTTATTTGCTAATTTTTTCTGGGGGGAGAGTATAGATCATGGTCCTAAGAAGCATTGGTTAAGATGGGAGAAGATTTGTCTTCCTAAATCACAAGGTGGTCTGGACATAAAATCGGTTTAAGATGTTATGAAAAGCCTGCAAATAAAAATGGGTTGGAAGGCCTTGCATGGAGATAGTTTATGGTCTGAATTTATGAGGGCAAAGTATTGTGCTTCGGGGAATCTTCAAGATAGAAGTGGCAGTTCTAAAATATGGAAATCAATCCTAAAGGTGAAAGAGGTCATTCTTGAAAACACAGCCTGGTCTATAGAAGAAGGTAAAATAAGCTTTTGGTTTGATCATTGGTCCCATCTAGGAAAACTATCTGAGTTTGTCCAAGATGAAGAAATTCCTCTTGCTGAGGCAAGGGTTTCAGATATGCTCAGCCCGACCGGTTCTTTGAATGTGGGTATTCTAAATGGCGTCCTCCCTCCTAATATCAACTCTAAGCTCTTGGATATTCAATTTCAGCTATCCAATCTCAAGGATAAGCCTCTTTGGAAGCCATCGTCATCAAGTATTTTTTCCACTTCATTAGCTTGGAACCTCATCGGAAAATTTGGTAATAATTGTGTTTGGAGCAAAAGCATTTGGGTTAACCACATTCCAAAAAAGATCTCAGTATTTTTTTGGAAGCTTTTGAATGGGGCGCTGCCTACAGATGACAGAATTACAGCAAGCGGTATTCAACTTTGTTCTCAATGCAATTGTTGCACATCCAAAAATTTGGAGACTTTGAATCATCTATTTTCCTCTGGGGAAATTGCAAGTTTTGTTTGGGAATACTTTGCTAATTGTTTCAAGTTCCAATTTCATCCTTTGCATGATCTTGCCACTAAAATTTCTTTCTGGTTTAGTGGGCATCTCGATGATCAATATGGTCTTCTTTTAAAAGCAACTCCTCTTTTAATCTGTTGGGAGATTTGGCTATCCAGATGCAATAGCAGATTTGAAGATGCGCCAATGTTAAAAGAGCAAATAACAAGCAAGGTTTATCATTGGCTTCAAGAGATTGCTTATCTTACAAAACCTATTTGGAATTGCAAGCCCCAAGGAGTCTTAGTCCTTGAGTAACTGCTGTTGTATTCTCCATACATCAGAGCCAGAAGATTTCAAATTGTTCGTTGGTCAAGGCAAAGGACTTCAGCGCTTATCTTAAATGTGGACGGGGCATCTAAGGGGAACCCAGGAACTTCTGGTGGTGGAGGAGTAATTCAAAACAATTCAGGTTTATTTCTTGTAGCTTTTTTTGCTAATTATGGGTTTCAATCTAATCTCATGGCTGAGTTACTTGCTTTAAGGGATGGTCTCCGCTTGGCTAATAGTTTTGGTTTACAAGAGCTGGTTATTGAGACAGATTCAAAAATTCTTGTTGACATTGTTAACGGTAAGGCTTCAATCCCATGAAAGTTTATGATCTGGTGGCAAGAAATTAAAGGAAGACTTAGTATCCAAAATCGGATAGTGCATCACATTTATAGAGAAGCTAACACTGTTGCGGATGCGCTTGCAAATGAAGGCTGTGAAAATATTTCCAAACACATTTTTGAGTCACAAGGAACCCTTTCTTCTAAAGTTAAAGGTTGCTTGTTTCTTGATCGATCCGGATTGTATGCATTTAGGAAATAATTTATTTATCTTATTGTTTTCCAGGGGTAAGGCTTTAAGTCCCCCCCGTGATTGTGTAACACTTTCTTTGGAATTAATCTACAGGTCAGGGTCTGCCTCAGCCCTCCTCCCACCGTTGGAGTGCCACTAAGGTTATTCCTGCCTTAGTGGGTTTTTATTAAAAAAAAAAGGTGTGGGGAGCACCATAATTGATCTGGGTAGAACCAACCTAAAAATTCTGCACAAAACAGCACCCAATTGATCACTCATAATCTGAACCTACCACGGTGACTATGAAGCACGGAAATTGTAAAACAACATTGCAAAATACAAGCATTCAACATAAATTAAAGTGCATATATATTGGACAGTGGTTATGCACAGACAGGAAGAACGTACGCAGTTCTATAAAGTACACTATAATGTGACCATCGCTCACACTGGATAGTGGTGCGCATGGTAATGCAAAACTCACCAAAGATAGATTCACATGCTTGTGAATGTACATGTGAATTCATTTCTATAACTACACACATGAAAGAATATTAAGAGCATTTCCTCCATTTTTCCTCATTTTGGTTTTATAGATGAATTGCAATCCAGAGATTAAAAAGAATTATAACCCATGATAAAGTTTTTTTTTCTACTTGGAAGTACTTTAGTAAACAGGGAAAATCATTTCAATTGTATCACAAAACAAAACATAAAAAATAAAAAGATGCAGGGCCTTTTCTCTTAATCCTCTTTCATTTCTTTTTCGTACTTTTGTCTCTCTGATGATAGTGTCAAATTTAGATTTTTTGAACTTGTCAACTGTTTGTCTATTAATCCCAAATCTTAATTATGAAAATTAGATATCATACCCATTACTCAACTTTTGTATTTTATTTATTTATAGAATGAATAATTCTGATTTAAACTTCATTTGATCTATTTTAAACTTCATGTGCATGCATGTGTCGGCTGAAGAAAGACATGCATTTTATCATTAGTGCTAATCAAAATCTCCCAAAAATTCAAAAAATAAATAAATAAGAAAAAAGTTATAAATCTCAAACAACTTACAACTATACAATCATGGACTTGCTGGCTAAAAATGGCACAAAAGGGAATATATCAGAAGGTGGTTAGGAAACAATCCCTTGATATAATTCGTATCAAGGATGTTCTGAGATGGATGTTCCCAAATACGGCACACACACGGCAAGTGCACCTCCTTACAATTGAAGGATGCACAATTCATACAGCTTTTTCATATGCAGCACCGTGGAGGAACCATCGGCTTTGCCTATTTCCAACATGTTGCATGAAACCTCATTCAGAGACTGAAATTGCAGAGATTAGTATCCATCAAAGAACGAGGGTTTCGCAAAAAAGCAGTATCACCGTGTGTATTAGAAATAGGTTTCAGTATCTAAGAAAGGCCTTGTTTTACAAGCACCTATAAAACCCCGAATTTTCACCTAATAAATAAATAAATAATAAATAAAAGAAAATATGAGTTAAGTCTTAGTTAAAACAAAAAGTGAAGATTTAGAGGATAAGTAACTCGAATAATTCATAAGTTTTAAATAAAGAAAGAATTTTAAGGAAATTAGCCTAAAAGGGTAAAAAGAGTATTTTGGTAATTTTCAGAAAAGGGTAATTAATAAATAGATCATTAAATAATAACTAGAATTAGAAAATAGAAGAAAATAATTTAGTTAGACAAGTTAGAAATTAAAAGGAATTAATAAAAGCCCAAATGTGGAAAAAAGGGTAATTAGGAGATTTCAAGTCTTAATTTGGAGAAAATAAGATTTAAGGTGATATTAAGGTTTAATTAATTATTATGCACGAAAATAGGTTGTAAGTAGGAGTTTAGATGATAAGAGATATAATTAATAATGTTTTAGTAGAAAAATAAAAGGTGGAGAAAAAGTAGGAATTAAATTAGAAGGGTTAGACTTTAATTAGACTTTGATTGGATTAGCTCAAATTAAAGTAGCCTATTAGGGTTGGTTTAGGACTTCTAAAGCCTAATATAAATAGGAGATTAATGTTAGACAAGAGAGAATTTTCGTGGGTTTATTATTGAGAGAAAAGAGGGAGAGAAAGGAAGAAGGCTGCTAATGGAGATGTTTGACAAGCCATCATCAACTCATGATCGGGGAAAATCTGTACGGTGGATCGCCTTCAAATTTGGGGGTTTGGTTCATGACTGATGGAACTACAATATGAACGGTGGAGATGTGAATCAGAGAACTCTAGCTTGATGCGTTTGGGGAGCAAAAGTCAGGTCCAGAATTAGAAGCTTCAATGGAAGAAGGATTTTAGCGTATAAGGCAAGTAGAAACCTTGGAAAACGTGAGGAACTGCATGATTTCGTTTTCTGTGATTTAATATGATTTCGTTTTTTGAAAAAGGCTTTAATTGGATTTGTAAGGATTGAATCATGGTTTTCACATGGAAGTGAATATTTGGGTATGGATTGGTATGTGGTATGATGTCATTAGCTTTTCTTTTACGGTTGGGTGATACGGCTTCTGTGGTTGAGTTGATACTAACTTTTACGGCAGAGATGGGTAATCCTCTGTGTAGAGATGTGTAATCCTTTACGGGTAAAAGTGTGTATGCCTCCTACAGTAGTGTGTCCTCCCGTATGTGGTTTTATCGTGGTTTGTGTCAGTGGGCTTAGCTGTATATGGATCCATAGTTTTGGCTGGTTAGCTAAGTGGTATTTAATTTGGGTTGAATTACTCCTATATGCGAGCGCGCTTCCCTTGCAAGTTAGTTTGCTCTCGGAAGGTCCTATGTCTGGAGGAACACCCCGGTGCGCCGCTGGTGATTCCTTGTACATGTGGACAAGCGACCATCTCCATGTATTGATTTTGGTGCTGCATGCTGGTGGTACATGCCAACTCTGTTGAGTTCGTGCGCAATAAGTCGGTGACTACGGCTCTTGTCTATAGCTGCACTGCATGGGGCTTGAGTATCATTAAGTAGCACTGCCCCTAAGCCGCACGGTGGTATAGCAGTTAGTTGATTGTCATCTCAAATACTTATCATCTTTGTGAGTCCTGCAATGGCACGTGTTTTATCGCTTTTGTCGGTTTTACCCCGTTAACATCCAATTACTAGTATTTGTACATGATCATATGTTTTTATCGCTTTATTTGGAATTGCCATGGATAACTTGGATTTCTCATCTTATCGTTGATTAATTGAATACCTCATGACTATTTGCTTACACTGGACTGTTTCAAATTGCATGCACCTGCTACTTGCTGAGATGTAAATCTCACTCCGTTTTCCCCTATTTTTCAGGTTGCTTGGAGAGATCGCGAAGATGGGGTTTATTTGATGGGTAGAATTGTAATCGATATAAATGTTCACATGTTGATTAGATAAATGTGATTGTAAAATGAATTGAATATATTGATTAAATAATTGTTTTTTTTATTTGCCACCAGAACTTTGATGAAATTAATAAGTTTAAAATTATTGTGAATCTTAGTTTGTATCTGACCCCAGCTTCGTGGTAACACCTCGAGTTTGGTTGTTGAACCAGACTTGGGTTGTTACAGTAGCGAACCGGGTTCGGGTTGGGTGCCGGTTTGCACTGACCCGGGTTCAGGGCATTACAGCAACCATCCCAAACGCACTTTGCAATGCCGCAAGAGTGCATCTGAGGTAGGTTGTCTAAATCATGAGAGTGGAACGGCACTATTAACCTTTAGCAATAATTAGATAGCGGCACCACAGACGGCGATGGGTGGAAGAATACCTGTGATTGAGGAGGCGGAGGGCAGAAGCAGGAGGAATAACGTTGCGGGGGAAGAGGGGCGGCATTTGGGGATGTCGTGGCTCACCAACACGGATGCACAACAGGGGCTCCTACGCTTTGGCTTCATCCCAAACTCATGTAAAGACGTCGGTGGTAGCAGCCGCCCGTTGGCAGCCAATGGTAGAGGAAGCTTGGCCATGATGACTGCAACTTGAGATTATGGAAGGTTGGAGGGAGAAGAGTGATGTGAAGGGCTTTGCTGTGCAGCAATGGCCAATGGGCGAACCCTAGAAACAACGGCCAATGGGTGAAGGAGAGGATGTTGCCGTGTTGGTGATAACTTGGGGAAGAAGAGACGTGGAGACGGTGTCTTATATCAAAAAAAAAAAAAAGTGGAGACGGTGTCGGTGATAACTTGGGGAAGAAGAGACAGTGGAAGGGTCTAACCAATTTTGTAAATATATGGGGGGAGGAAGGGCAATTCGGGTAGTTCGATAAGTCGGACGAAAACCGCAAAACCTTCCCTTTTAAGTACAGTTTGTAGATCTATACTATTAATAAAGAGGAGGGGGGGGGGGGGGGGGGGGGTGGAATATTTTCTCCAGATTTTGGCTCCTCTTTTCTTTTTCCACTCATTGCCCTTCCCAGACAAAATAATCCCCCACTATTTCAAACATGTCACGATTTCCTCAAGTTGTTTATTTAAGTGGGCCCACGTCTTCTACGCATGTAGCTCGTGCAGCCCCCTTGTAAGACTATGAAACAAAGAAAGACTCTCAAGAAAGAAGAAGCAGAAAAAAATGGCAGAGACTGAAAAGGACGGCGACGTATAAAGATTGGGGAGTGGCATCTCTTTGTAAGCTTGTGCCACCATTTAGAATTTTGTCTCTTGGAAAATCAATTGTCGTTGAATCGATTACTAAAGAGTCTCCACTGTTGATCACAGTGAGAATGATCCATCGGACGTGCTTAGTAAAAATACGCATAGAAGGCTTGGATGAAAAAAGTAATAAAAAAGAAAAGAAAAACGTGTTAAAGACACAATCAAAGGTTCGAACAGTCCTAGAGACCGTTTGATTCTAATCATGATTCTTCAATTAGACTGAAGAGAACAACCTTCTTACCCCTATTAATTTGCTAATCTATTGGTAAAAATGGGCTAGTTGCCATAAAGAATTGTGATACCATAAAGTTGGGGTTATTTCGGGCACCGACAAGCCATTTTTGAAGAAGGAAATATGGCATAAATAGGTAAGTGGGGGGTATTTTAGGTACAAATTATCAGGCCAAAATCTGGCCATTTTGCTTTATAATAGTATATAACAGATATCTTTCAAAGTTTTTAAATATTACAAATATACCATTGTACTTTTGCAAAATAAGTTTCAAAATCAAAAAACGAGTCCAGACGTGATTCTCTCTTTAATGCATTTTTTAAAACTTATTTAGAAAAGTTCAATCCCAAATTGCAACCAAACACTCATTTTGTGAGAGCGGAACTCATTCCATGCCTTAGAACTAATTCGAAACCACAGAATGAGTTCTCAAGAGGAACTTCAAACGAAGCCTTACATGTACTTTGTGTTCCCTCATGCTTTATCTTTTCTTTTTTGTTTATAAAAGCAAATGAAAGGATAGCCCACTTCACAAATAAAATCCAATACTCGGTATATAATGTATACAATTTATTGAAAATACATATACCCACTTCCCACATAGTGTTGAAATCAAATGAACTATTTGCAATTATTATAGGAGAGAGCTTTAGTAGTTTAAGAATTTTACTATATGATAAATATTGAATATAAGCAAATAAGAAAAAGGATATAAATTGGGACGTTCAAGGGTTAAAAATGTTAAGGAAATTATTTGAAAAGTAAAAAGTAAAAATATCAATTCATTCTTATAAAATACTAGGGGATCGCATGCACTACACGCCTAGCAAGTTACAAAACACTAATTTTTAAATTTTTTCTAGGGCTCACATAGAAAAACACTCCACGTTAAAAATATGAGTTGAAATCGCATATCTTTTTATTCGGTTAGTTATGTTGACATAGAATAACAAATTTGTAAAATGGAAAAAAAAAAAAAAAAAGTTAAGGAGCATTTCAGACATGGAATGTTAGACTCGAATCTTGCCTCATTGTTTTATATATTAGCGTAGATTATAACAAAGTATTATAGGTTAATTATAAGAGAAAATATAATAATTACGTTTTTTTGGCACATTTTCTTTGAGGCTTAGTGACATATGTATATATCCACACGCATAGGATTTTGCTCCGAAGACGGAAAGATAAAAAATAAAATAATTAGAGGAAAAAAAGGGAATATTTGCCTCCTCATGTGTAGGTTTTTGGCAACTGACGATTCTTATTTTTATTTTTATTTTATTTTAGTTTTTAATAAGGTATCCACCTGATTAGAACTCTGATCGTGCACCCCATCAATCCTTTCAACCCCAGAAAAATTCAAGATCTCGCCCCATCTCGAGGAGATCCCAATACAAGAGTAAGAGGACAAAGAATCGAAAAAGCCTGGGTTGTCAAGAAATTAATTAAAAAATCTGAAATTTATAACAATTAACAGCATCGGACAAATTCAAATGAGGGAAAATATTCCCGTTACAAGATGAAATCGTTGTCTTTTCCCGCGGAAAAGCCGCTTGGGCTTGAGATATCCGCCGATGCAATTGTTACAACTCACAAGGCACAGAGAGAGAAACAGCTGTTAGAGAGAGAGAGAGAAATAGTCCTTATCGGCTTTGGTGGGGGTGTTGGAGAAAGAGAGAGAGATGAAGGTGACGTTTTTGTTTTGATCCATTTTAGAGGACAATGGTGAGCAGGGGTAGCTGGTTTTGATCCGATTAGACCCCGAGAGAGCGAACCTCCTCCCCTGCTTCATCCAATCCACGTTCATCTTCTTCAGCACCCTGTATCGCCGGAAATTCCGAATCCTTGTGATTTGATTTCTTCTTCTCGTATGGGTTGTAGATGGTAAATAGGGCGATCTCTAATGGGGGAAGCTGTTGATGATGTGAAGGTGTCAAATACTGGACATATGATGGGGCTCGGCAATCCGAATCAGGGTTTTTGTTCTAAAGATATGCCTTCGCTCCCCAGACGCAAGAGGCTCTACCAAGTATGGAAGGGGAGCAATGTGAGCATTTCTTGTCTTGTGCTTCCAATTTCTTTGTTTTGTTACTTAACATCATTTTCTTCTTCAATTTTGTTTTTAATCATTAAATGAGTTGGGTTCATCATATTTCTCATTATGATGGATGAATCTGCAAATGGAGGGATGTGGGGTCATGGTTAACTGAAATCCCATTTGAAATTAAGCTTGTCAAATGAAGATTCAACAGAGATAAGGTCTTCTATTATGAAGAGTCGGATTTTAAAGGAAGGCCTACTATTCTTATCTTTTATTTTTTTTTTTGTGAAATTCATACAAAGGAAACAAAATTAAAGATTGTATGTTGGTGGATCTGGTCTGTTGAAGGGAGGTGCTTGTATATTCATTAGAAGTTGTTTGCTTGTGTGATCACAAAATGATTTGGAATTTTCTTTATCTCTTCTTCTTCTTCTTTTCCCCTCCAAACCTTTTTAGGATCTAATTTAGAAAGCAAGCAGTTTAATCACGATCTTTATCTAAGTTCTGTTTATGATTTTGATGTTTTTATCTGCTTTCAATTTGAATAATAACGTTGTTTTGGCAAACCAAACTGAACGTAGACGCAGCAATCTTTTTCCTAATTTAAATCTTTGCATTTAGAAATTGATCTTGTTAGATTGTTTCTTATGGCTTCAAAGTCATATGCAATTGCTTGAAATGTGGTTGAATTGAATTTCACATTCCTAGTAAGAGGTCAGAATCCATAATAGTGCTTGTTTGTACAAACAAGAAGTTATTGATGATGGAGTTAATGGGTTTATCAGAAGGTCAAATGGATTCATATTGCTTTCTATTTTCCTTTTTAATGATAACCAACTTAGATGTAGCATTATTAGTGTTTTACTTTGGAAGCTCTGGAACTCACTTCATAGAAATCTGAATTTTTTAGATCCCTATATAGAAGCTTTCTTTCCCTAAGATTACTAGACAGTCCTGATCTGTAGAAGCTCTCGGAGAATATGCCTCTTGGGTGAGTAAATAATCTGGCCATCTCAATGGTATTGACCTGCAGTAAATATGTTTGAAATGTTATTATACTTGGTAATTATATCATTATAGCTTTATGATTCAAGGTTTTCATAATTTGATTTGGCAATATAATATTGACAATGTTTGCTTTGGTTCTTTCAGAAATTTTTCTGTGGAGGGAGGATGATCTTTGGTCCTGATGTGGCTTCACTTCTTTTAACTATGGTTCTAATAGGAGGTCCTGCAATAATGTTTTGTATACAAGTCTTTACACAGATGATAAAACATAAACCAATTCTTGGATATCCTGTATTTGCTGGAGGATTAATCATCACTATTCTGGTTAGTAAAGTCTGTCTCATTTCCTACCAGAAGTCACAGTCTCAACTGTTTATACTGAATGATTTTCATCACCTTGGTTTATTTTAGATTTCTATTTGCAATTACTGAAACAAGTCATCGTACCAATCTTAATCAGCACATCTGCTAGACCTATCACAAATGAATCTAGCAAAAAGATTATATAGATCAGTTATTCTTTCAGATTAGTAGCATTTCTGAACATGCTCAATGTGGTTGATGCATAAAATGTGACTAATAAGATTCAGGATCACCAAATGATGCAGTTTATTGAATTATTCTACAATCAAGTAGTGGTTCATAAATTAGAAAGTTCAATTATAAGGTATCGACGTATCGTGTGATCATATGTAAATGAATGAACATAAAATTTTATCACTTGAATAGTAAAAATATCAAAATGGATGGAGAACATGTTTTCATGGTTTTACAATGTCAAAGAACTTAAATGGTAGAAGTAAGAGAAAGATATACCAATGAATGGTTTATGAAAGAATCTGAATTTTAACTTTTATGAAAACATAAAAGTTAGTAAATAGCTAGTTTCCAGAAACTGTTGTGCATTTATATAACAATGTACTACTTAGAAAGCATCTGAATTTTGATTTCCCTTTTTAGAAATTTAAGAATAATTATGAAAGCATAATATGAAACCCTTTTTATTTTTCTTTGAAGTCATCTAATAGAATATTAGAAATTAAGAAAGCATTGGAATATTTTAGAACAATGAGTTTTAAACATGTAGGTACAATGATATATGATGCAGTATACTTCCATTTCATTTAAAGTAGTTCTATGTCTTTTGTTTTTTTTTCTTTTTCCAAAATTTGAATGCTATATAACTCAATTCTTGAGTTGTTTTTAGTCAGGATTATTCCATGGGATTAATGTGATTTTTATTATTATTAATTTTGACCCTTTGGTGAGTGTTGCAGGATTTGACATTTCTCTTCTTGACATCTGGCAAAGATCCAGGAATAGTTCCAAGGAACTCAAAACCTCCTGACACTGATGATGCATGGGATATCACTACACCATCTATGGAGTGGGTTAATGGGAAAACCCCACATTTAAAACTACCAAGAACAAAGGATATCATTGTTAATGGTCACACAGTAAAAGTGAAGTATTGTGACACTTGTATGCTTTATCGTCCTCCCCGTGCTTCTCATTGCTCAATCTGCAATAATTGTGTCCAAAGGTTTGATCACCATTGTCCATGGGTGGGACAATGCATTGGAGTAGTAAGTCATTCCCACATTATCATGTTTAAGGATTTAACTGTACTGAGGTGAATCTTAGGTTACAGATTTTCCTCTGAAGTGTCTTATGTGTCAGGCTAACAAAATATCAACCAAAATTCAATGAAGTTTTAACAATTTGATGTGTAGATATTCAGTGGCAATGAGGCATCTTATTGTTGCATAAGTAAATATTTTGGGAGCTTTTCTGACGTTCAATCTTGACTCTAAAAAATGTAGTTAATATGATGGTTTTGGTTTGCTCTAGGCTCTGAATAAGATGAAGCAAGAATGTGACTGATAAAATGAAAAAATTATGTCCTTTGTGCATCTCAATTTATACTTGACTAAAGAGATCTCCTTGGTAAAATCCACTGAATAATGGATCTTACGCCATGCACACTGTTTGAAATGTGTTCTCTACATTTAATAATTTAACGTAGGAAAGACACATAGTTCCAATTCCCCTGTATAGAAATACATAATTTTATTAATTTAGTTATTATTATTATTTTTTGGAACTAACAACCCTCCACATCAAATTTGTTGCAGCGTAACTATCGATTCTTCTTCTTGTTTATATCTTCATCAACTTTCCTCTGCATTTATGTATTTGTCTTTTCTTGGGTCAACATGCTTGAGCAAAGACATGGAAAGAAGCTGTGGAAGACAATTCCAAGAGAGATATTATCAGATTTCCTCATTATATACTGCTTCATAGCTGTTTGGTTTGTGGGTGGGCTTACAGTATTCCATTTCTACTTGATCTGCACAAACCAGGTGACCTTCTTATTACTGAGATGTTAAAAATGTTATTTCATATTAGTATTTAAAATTTATATAGCTGCTAAAAATGTGAATTGATGATGATCCTCGTCAATATGGACCTTGGAAGCATCAATATTGCCAAATACATTTTCCATTGTAAAATTCTTAACTGATAAATTGTCAAGAAATCTATGAATTCCTGGTTTCAGATTGGTTAAAATCATCAAGTAATACATGAATTAATTAATTTCATTCATCCATGATTATTTCTTGCCTCTTAATAAAATCAGAAAGTTGCCTGTCAAAAATTGAATTATATAAGTTATGCATTGATAGCATATACCGTTTTTCATTTCTTTCAAATTCTTATTTTCAGAAAAATGAGATAGATCTAGATAAATGGAAATTCAATGTTTATAATAAAAGGTAAACACTTGCGATGCAACTAAGCTGAAACAGCGCTATAGCTTTTATCTTTGCAATGTATGTTGCATGCTAACATAATGGGCTATACTCACTGCTAATAGGTTTAGCCAAGGAAAATTTTTAACATGAATTTACCGAAAACATCAAAGTTATTTTGCCTTGAAGATCTTCTAGGTGGAGCCTCATCAAGTACTGTCCAATAACTTTTGGGGGGAAAAAAATTGTTTCTTCCAACCCTCTAACCTGATCTCTCTTTTGCTCATTCTCTCCCTTGATAATATAGGTATATATTTGGATGTTTTGCTTCCAGAAGGCATTCATTTATCAACTCAAATTATCACAGGACACGTGATAACTAAAAATAATATTTGCATGCCTATGAATCTACCACATTTTTGGTGTCTTTGCTTTTTTTCAGAATCCTTTTTTCCTGTAAATTTGTGATTAATTTTTATTTTTATTTTAAATTTTCTTGCAGACAACATATGAAAATTTTCGATATCGCTATGATAAGAAGGAGAACCCATATAATAAGGGAGTCATAAAAAACATTACAGAGCTTTTCTTTTCAAAGATGCTGCCTTCATTGAATGATTTCCGTGCATGGGTGCTAGAAGATGATCTTATAGAAATAGGTCCTATAGGAGGAGGTGTTCCTAGCACAAAGGAGAAAATTGACCTGGAAATGGGAAATAGAGATGTGGAAGATGGTGCTCTTCCTCTTCCTGATATTTTGCGAAATTTGGATTACGATGATCTTGAGGGTAACTTGAAGAGTAAGGAGGGAGACAACGGTATTGTGTATGATCCATTCTTCTTTCATATTGATCAAGAGCTGAAAGATTCAGAGCAAAGCTCCACTAATGGAGATGGGACTCTTGGTGATGAGAGGACTGATGAAGGAAGTAGCTCCAGTCTAACGACGATACCAATTCTTAAAGCATAGAGGTAAATAATTTTCTCTTTATTCACATTGTTCACATATATGTTCTTTGTTTATGTTTGTTCAGCAGTTGCTAGTATTAAGTCTATCCTGGTTCTCAATTATTTCTCAGCTCTGGGGACTTTGGATTTGATATCAACCTAGATTCTCACCACTAATAAAGTGTTAAGAATAGTAAGGTTAAAATTTTAGAACGTGGGTTTTGATTAGTTGGTATAGAATTCGATAACCTACTGTAAATTTTGGAACCTGGGTATTAATTCTTATCTGCGTTGTGGTTACTTCATTTGTATTGTCATTTTTCATGTTCTAACTAGTAGATGATTTTCCTTGTTGACTTGACAGGTTTGGCTGCCACTATCTTCTCTTATTCGCTATCTGGACTTGTCTGATATTTGGGTTATTCGATGAAGGCGTTTGATACTTTGAGAAGGATTTATGTTCTGCAAGTGTGCTTTTATTTTTACTGAAAGAAAGGAGAAGACAGTAATCAAATCTCTCTCGTTGAATTTTAAACTCACATTTGTTGTAACTAGTAAACACGGCACATGGTGTAAAAATAATGCATGAACTTGCAAGGGAATGTAGGTGCTTTCTTGGAAGAATATATTGGTCAAAAATAGGAGGTAGTGTTGCTTCCTTCTGTGGAACCCATTGTACTTTTGCTCTTTCTCCTTAGGATATTGTAGAATATCTATAGCAAAATGTCATTTTAAAATTAAATGATTAGATTTATTTTGCAAAAAGGCGTTCATGGTACATACAGAAAGCAAAAGATTGAATCATTTTTCATCTGAGCTTCTCTGTTTTCTCTGTTTCATTTGTCATAATGTTGCTGCAGCATACAAATGCAAGTTTTTATAAATTATCCAGAAAGAAAGGGGATATTGATAGTTATATTTAAAACCAACAGAGAATCAAAATGTTATAATAAGCAAAATCATCTATAAAGAAGAGGGGATATGAGTAAAATCTTGTCAATAAAGAAGCAACATATAATAAGATTTGTATTGTTGAGGTAAGTAAAAAACTGATTCTTCTCACATCCTAAAAGGGAATGCTGGGATTAATATAGGGAAAACTTCAAAAACAAATCATCATACAAGTGTTTAGAGAGTGGAATCTCCCTCTAGTTCCCCTTAATCCAACAGCCAAGAAATGCAAAATATCTCTTACCATATCCAGTATACACACCATAAAAATAAGAATATTGAACTTGCTCTGCTCCTTCGTACTAGTCCTGCCGGAAAAAATGGCGTCCATTGCCGTTAATGCTCAACCCACAGCTTCTTCTAACAAGCGAGTGAAGTACTTCACTCGGGAGAAACTCAAATCATCCCTCGAATTCTGTTGAACCAAATGCCAGAAAATTTGCATTACCTCTCCATGACAAAATCGTTACCGAACAGGAACATCGATAGTAGGCACCGTGTTATCACCGGAAAATCAAGTTCCAAAGTTACAGGCTGAAATCTAAGAGTCGTAGTAATAGGCGGAGGCCCCGACCGTGGTTTGGCCACTGAGACTCTAGCCAATGGAGGCATAGAATCCTACCTAATTGACGGGAAGACAAAGGAAGAAGAACCGAACGAATTACTTGCGGTTCATCGTGCCCTTGTTGCAAGTAAAACAATTGTTGGGCCTGATCCCCAAAAAAACAAAGGAAAATAGCATTCCGCTCAGTTTTAAAGGAAGTTATTTTCCCTTGTTTTTTAGGAGGGAAAACGTTTTCCATTAGATTTTGTTTTCCCCTAAAACAAAAATCTAAAAAATTTAAATTCTGGAAAACATTTTCTTTCCCCCATTTTCTTTTGAAACAAATAGAGCTTAAAGAAATTTTCACTTATATTAAATATTTAATTTTAAAATTATGTTTTTTTGTTATTGTCGCAAGTCTAAAAAAAGTAGATATACCGTAATTATATTTATATAATTAAATAATATAAACCTAAATTATTAATAAAAATGATTTCAGGTATTTACCCATTTGTTATAAAGATATTGAATTTCAAAATTATTTTTATGGCTAATTAATGAATTTTAATCCCTCCGAGGACGACTCCCATACAATTCTTGCGAGAGCTGGAGAAGCGTCTACGAGTAAAGCAGTGTATCCATATAACTGCTTGCCACCTATGCTCTGTCATCCATTCCAAGTTTAGGAACCTGGGTAATAGTATCTCGGTCAAACAGCTGACAAAGGGGATAAGCGGAACAAGGAGTCTATTGGACGCGGTTGAAATATGAAAAGTATTTTAATTTAAAAGAATTTTACTTAAGACTTGAAAGAATTGTTCGTCTAAGTAGAAGCTCTAAAATATAATGATTAATGATAAATATGTTGTCATATTTTAGTTAATTAGTAGTTTAAATAGCTGTCTCTCTTGTTTAATTTATTAGTAAATAATAATCTACTAATCGACGTCTCTCTTGTTTAGTTACTTAATGTCTCTATTAATAATTTACTTTTATGTTGTTATCTAAAAACCTTTTTAAATAATGGAATATGTGGATTTAAATACTATAAGGTAGTTCGTGCTTTTTGTAGTAGTATAGATATATTTCTTGAACTTTTGACTCTACTCTATGGTGTGACATTGGAGCCTTAGCAGTTGCTTTTAATCCGATCTCTCACCACACAAAACGCAGTGAAATAGATTTCCATTTTATTCTGGAAAAGGTCGCTAAGAAGGATATCTCCATCAAGTATATCAACATAATTGATCAATTTGCTTATCTCTTCACCAAAGGAATCAATACGCTCGTTTTGCTCTTCCACGCTCCGAGCTCATGACTTGTTCCCCTCCCATCAGCTTGCAGGGATATTAAGCATGATGATTTAAATTCAAACGAAATTCAACAAAAGACTCAAACAACAAAGCAACAGATTGAGTCAAATGATGTCAGATTCTCTAGCAACAAAACTTCAAATTTAAAACTTGTTTCTCGGATGTGTTTTATATATAGTTTACATAGTAACCAACCAATCTCTTTTGTATAGCCTTCTAAAATTTTATCTCTCTCTTCTATGTAATAAACTCCTAGTAATGTTCTATGAATCAAATACATGACTAACTCAAGGAAGCCAAAACCATTTTTCCTTCCCAACTGTTTTGATTTTCACTTACAAAACTAATCACGCTAAAATAACATTGTTTTGATAATTAATTGGATTTTATCTTTTGTTGTTTAATTCTTCCCGTATAACATTGTGGGTGGCGAATAAAGAAAGGGACATGGATAATTGTTTGGGACACCCAAGAGTTTGAAAAATAGTAGGTCATTATTTAAAATATTAAAATCGAAAAGGCTAACTTGCACCCATAGAAATATAAGGCCAAAGATATACGAAGTAGATGACTATAGCATGTCAAATATTAAAAATTAAAAATATTATATTATAATGCTTTATGTATACGCACACTGAAGCTTGACTTAAAGTTCTTATTTTTAAAAAAATTGAGTTTTGTTTTCAAGCTCATACTCTCTTCAGGAATCTAATTATTGAACTAAAATTATATGAGCGAAGTTGATCCAAGCTTTGTGGTGGCATACAAAGAACTTATATTAACTAGAGATCATCCGAGTCATACATCTATCACTCAGATCTGCTGATAAACAAGGAGAAAAAAGGGGGTTTCTTAATCTAAGGCAAAACTTATTGCAAGTATCAACAACTTGATTTGCTTCTCTAAAAATGTGGGAGATCTTTACTTGACAAAACTCATTCAAACCGTCTCTTATCTGCTCCAATAAATTCCGGATGCGCCAAGGGGGAGGTAAAATTTGAGAGGATGAGATTTATAAGCACTTGAGAGTCACCTTCCAACTGTATATATTGACATTGCAGACTCCTAGCCAGTCTAATTCCTTCAATTGTCGAAAATGCTTTCATCTCTAATGCTGATTTACTTCCCAGGTCAAGAGCAAAACCACCAAGAAACTGCCCCAGATCATCTTAGTGTAGACCTCGGCTACTGGTCTTCCCTTTACTCCTCTGGATGCACCATTGAAATTGATTTTAACAAATGCAGTTGACCGGCATAAAAGAGTTGGAACTTTAAAAATTAGGCGAGATCTTATAATGGAAGCGACTGTCAAAGAAAAGACCTTTCCCCCATGTTATAAAACTTATATACAAGAGGGTACAATTTGGGCTGTTCTATAGCGCATCGAATCTGAATTCTCAAAACTTCTTTTACACAGATTGAGGCATCAACTAAGTGGTAACAACAATTAGTTAAAAACTGTAAAAATAGAAAGGATGATCAGAGTGTGCTAAGATTTAAAATTTAACCATTAATAATCTCAACTTACTCATATATCCAACTATTTAAATTTTAATACAAATGATAAGAGAGTCAAACACAACTTATATAAACTAACAAGTCTCTATCAATTTAATTAAATAAGTTAATTAAACCATACCTAACCAAAAAAAAAAAAAGTTAATTAAACCATACTTTAAGGAAATAAAAAACGTCTCCTATTTCCATGCCAATTATTTAGGTTTGTAGTTGTATAACTTACAAGCCAATGTGTAAGGATCTGTAACACAGACAAGATACAATGTTTGGTTACTTAGAGGACCACATTTAAAATACTCAAGAGTTCCATGAGTAATCATGGTTTAGGGATTATATGACCGAACTTATGATTCAATATTATCATTTAGAATGATTTTTAGGTTCTTTGGTCATGAGTCTGAAAGGGGGATCAGAAATTTATAGAAAACGCGTGCTTCTAGCAATGGGGTTGAATGCTTCATAATCAGTTTTGTATACATTAGAATATCCTTTATTAGCCAACAAATGACTTATGGCATATCTGTTAAGGAATATATTAAATACATAAAAGTTCACCCCTACTATCAGCTTGAGCTTTTAGTAGGAATGGTGTTCTACATAGTATTAGAGCCTTAGGCAAACATCAAGGTCTTGGGTTCAAATCTCCATTCCATTCGTTGAGAAAAAAAATATTCCACGTGTAGGGCCTTCCTAAAAATGGGTTTGAGTCTGGCCCACCCTACACTTCCTAAAAATGGGTTTGAGTCTGGCCCACACGTGAGGGGGAGTATTAAGGAATATATTAAATCCTACACTTCCTAAAAATGGGTTTGAGTCTGGCCCACACGTGAGGGGGAGTATTAAGGGATATATTAAATATATGAAGTTCACCCCTACTAAAAGCTCAAAAATATATGAAGTTCACCCCTACTATCAGCTTGAGCTTTTAGTAGGAACGGTGTTCAATAATATCATGTAACTTGCTGCTAAACAAAAGGGAAAAGGAAAACGAAAGAAGCAAAGAAATTTAGAAGAAGCAAAAGTGATAAACACAATGATTTATTTATTTCAATGGGTTCAAGAAGAGATAATTACAACTTTGGGTTCTCCACAATTATTTATTTTGTATTCATTTATTATCTTTTGTATGTAGGTTTAGTCACCAATGAAACCAATTGCAGCTAGAGGAAGAATGCCTTGCGGGTGATTAAACACATTACTTGGATCAAATTTTGTCTTGGCTCTAAGTTGCTGAACATAGTTGTTCAAGAAGTACTTCTCCCCCCAAGTTCTAGGTATCTTCACTACATCACCAGGCACATTGGCTACTATTGGTCAGCCCCATTACTCCAAGTAGTTCACATAAGCTGCCCTTGGACTAGCTATTTGACACAAAGGGTTTCATGGAGTTATAGAACTTTCTAATCCAATCTATGCAATTATCATTGTTGCATTCATTATATATATATATATATATACCATATACTCAAGAAACTCCAAGAACTCCAAAACAATTAAGGGTAAAGATGTTATTACAATAGACAAATATTCGGATAATGAAGATAAATTAGAAATAAACAAAATGAAATGGTCAAAATAAAAGAAATATTTTTATCCAAGACCAACTTTCCCAGATATGCAATTTGAAGAAAAAACCAATTTACTCAAGCTTCTTATAATCCATGTACAATATGTGAATGGAACATTGATGGAAAAACTAAACATTTAATTATGGAAACTTTACAACATATGACAATGGTAAGTACTGCATACAAAATTAAACAAGAAAATGTTTCGGATCAAGCAATAGCTTAAAATTTAATTGCAGGTTTTATAGGTCATCTAAAAGCTTGGTGGGATAATTATCTCACAGAAGATGAAAAATACAATATTTTAAATGCTATAAATTTAGATAATGATGAAGAACCAATAAAAATTGAAGATGGTGAAGAAATCCTTGATCCAATTTCAACTTTAATTTTTTCTATAGCAAAAATGTATTTAGGAGATCCATAAAAAATAAAAGACAATTCATCTGAAATATTATTAAATCTTAGATATAGGTGTAGACACCCCAAATTGCACTACAAGAGAAGAAGATAAAGGAAAATATTTAATTGAGATTTGAAACATGTTAAAAATTGAAAAACTGGTCAAACCTGTGTTGCCCGCACTGAGTATGCGGATTGTTCTTGACTGCATTTTATCTGCGGTTTTTACGTGACCACATAGTATATGCAATTTAAGCAAAACCGCAATATATATGCGGTCAAGCGTAATTTTGTGTGTTTTTGCAAATACTCGATTTCTAAACCTTATTTACACTCTTACCTCTTTCTAGGAGATTCGAGTTCCTCTTTTTACCCTCCGTGGTTTGTTAGATTTACTCCAACTCATGTTTTAAAACTGAGTTGGAAGATTCTAAAACCCTAATTTGGCATACCCTTGTGACCAACCATGCCCTTGGGTTTGCCTATAAATAGAGGGTCTCACCTCAAGCAAATGACTGAGAATTGAAGCTAGAAGAGCTCCAAGTGAAGAAGGGAACCCCTGCCTCTGTGCTTTCTCAAACCCAGGTAAGCCTCTCTCCCCTTTTTCTTTTCTTAAATTCTAGGGTTAGTCTGATCTTCTCCCTTTCTGTAGAATAAGGCTTTTTTGTGTTTGTAACCCCATATCTAACTCTAAGTGCCTCAAGTATCCTCTCTAGCCGTAAAACGTGAAGAGAGAGCTAGGGGAAAGGAGAACAGGAATGGATCCGTAGGATAGAACCCTATGTGTTATAATCTCTGATATGTGTCTTTTAATATTCTATTTATGTTGTGTTCTTATTTTATTCTAAATCTGGAGGAATCCCATGGATCTATGCTGTTCATAGCATCGGATCCTCTTCTCCTCCTAGAGGTTTTGATTTTCCACAACTACACCCACCTCACAATTTCCTTCTTTCTTTTGATTATTCTAGGCTAGGATTATGATCAGTATGGTAGATTTGAAATCAAAAGCCTAAAAGTAATCTTTAGGGTTTCATGGAATGATTTTAAGATAGTTTTAATCTTTGAGAGAGGATCTTATGGTCTAAACTCTCCCTTTTTGAGGGTTTTCTATCAACATGGGTAGATTTGGTTTCCATCTCTCAACTAATGAGAGATTTGGACTAGATCTGTACCCTAGATTGTTCAGGTTTATTCTTCAATATTTTGTCAAAAGATTTCAATCTGAGTCATGTTGATTTAAAATATTTCAATGATTTAACCTAAGGCATTTTTTCCAAGTTTTACTTTAGGTTTGTTTTCTTTAATGTTCATCTTGATTTTTACTTAATCATGAAACCCTAGAGATGACATATTCATATGAAGGGTCCAGAATTGATTGGGCCATTCATATAGAAAAAGCCATACATCTTTTTATTCTTTTTCTTTACTTTTGATTTGGTTTTTGTTAGCAAGCCTTTTTCAAAGCATGAAAAACACTTGGCAACCACCTGGTGTGGATGAATAGGGGTGCTCAACACCTTCCCCTATTCATAACCTAATCTCCTTACCCATCTCTGGATCTAATTTTAAAATAGAATTACTTTTAAATCTGATTTATCTTTTTTTTATTGATTTGATTTATTTTGGTGTCCATTCACACCCTAAAAAGGAATGGTAGCGACTCCTTCATTTTATTAATCCCATGTGATAATTAGGAAGTCATTGAATTGATTTTCCATGTCTCACAATAGGAAATTACAAGATTTTTGTTGGTACAAAGATATCTTCTTAACAAAGTTTATGATGAGAGATGATTGTAGCCAACCCTTCTGGAAAGAAAAGTTTCTTTTTGGACTACTACAATCCTTTTCTGCAAAAATAATATCAAAATTAACAGAAAAATATAAAGGATCAATCCCGTATGATAAACTAACTTATGGAGATTTAATAACAGCTATAAATGCTGAAGGATTAGCAATATGCATAGATTTAAAATTAAAACAACAAATTAAAAAAGAAAATTTAACAACTGGAAAAGAATTAGGTTCATTTTGCAATCAATCTGGTTTTCAAAATATTAAGCTACCATCAAAAGGAAAAGAACACAAATCTAGCAAAAAATATAGAAAATCTACTAAAATGGCACTGTTGCATTCATTTATTTTTTTGTTTTAATCTACACTTGTTTGCATAATGTTCTATTCGACCACACTTGTAACAAGAAATTTATTTATTAAATTTTTTTGAATAAAATTCTCTTTCAATAGTAACAATTGGGAAACTTTTTTGCTTTTGAAATATTGGGATGGATTTGATATTTTGAAAATTGTGGGGTTGGAAGCCACCACAGATTGATCAGGTTTTGAAGTTCCTGCAACTTCTTTTCCATTTCTTGAATTTTTCTTCACTACTTGAGTGAATGGTTGGGAAGTAATTTCTTGTTATATATTGCAAAGAATGTTTTTTCAGCTTTATAATGACTTTGTTTTGGAATTTCTGCGTGATTAATTTTTTTGCTATATTTATCTTTGTTGTTTTTTTACTTCTTATTGCGGCTGTTGAATTTTTCGTTGCCATTGGATGATGTTAAAGAAATTATTAAAATGACAAAATTTTTGCTCAATCGAAATTACTGAGATTAGATATATTAGTTTTTTCTCTGCTACTGCAAATTTTCCCTATCTTATTTTGTCGAACAAATATAGCAAGTTAATATGTCAAGTTCTATATTGAGGCTTCTTCAATGTAGGGATGGGTCTGAATGGAATGATATAAAAGGATTGTATGAGTTTTTGTGTAACTCGTTTCTGTCATCTAATACGGAATAGCCAGTAGATACATCACCTCTTGTACTATAATTCAGTATTTCCATTGCTAATTGGCAAGAATTTTGTGTTGAATAGAGTTTTTTTAGTAAAGATTGTTTCATTATAATGATTTATTTTGTCTATTTCTCATAGGCTATATTCATACTGCTGGATTTTGGGGAGTAAAGAAAAGAAATGCTAGGGAAAGTGCTTTCTTGGTTGAAGAAAGGAAGAGTAATCCATAGGGATTTGAAAAGAATATGAATGAAAATTTTCCTTTGGGACTAGAACATTTGCTCTCCAGAATATTGAAATTTAAAAGAAAAGAAAATAAAGATTGAAAGGAGCTCACCATTACTCCAATCTAACTTGCTATATTTCTCATCTTTCCTTGAAATGGATAAACCTTACCTAGATATATAAGAACTCGCCAGAAAGTCATTGAAAGTTAATGTGACTTTATTTTCTCTTAATAATTCTCTACTTAACCAATTAATTATGGTTTGAGTTAGAGCTTTGGATTAATACAACAATCTCACTCATAGGTCCTATTTTAGTTAAATATATGCACATATATCTCTTGTAGACACATTAAAATCTGGACAATCTGTTACTCCTTACATCAGCTATAGAGCTTGTGTTAATGTGGTAAATCTCGTTATGTTTGCACACAAGTTTTCTGAAATTATTGCTCTAACATATTTGACCTTAAATTTTTGTAGATTGCAAGATTAATTTTCCTTTTATTTAGAGTGGATCTCTTTAATTCAACTGGTCATGCAGCTTTGAGGGGTTTTCACATGTTTTAATGGTACAATTGAGTTAGATGTGGACCGATTAATGTTTAAATGTGAAAAGATGAGTAAGACCCTGAACTAAGTTTTTTTTTTGGAAAGTAAGCTGTTTGTATTGATAGGTAAGAATGTACAAGATTTACATCCAACGGAGCACTAAGACAAGACTGCTATCCTCATTCACAAAGGAGAAACAGAAAAAAAAGCATACAAAAGTGAAATGCAAAAAAGGTCAAAGAGTAAATTGACGATCAGTTCCCAATTTTCAATGATAGCTCTATTTGTGTGGTTATCTTTGACAGTTGGCTTCTCAACCTCCACTTTGCATTGAACATCCCTTTGCACACGCTTAAGGATCTCTTCCTTGGGCAAGAAATAGTTTTGGAATCTCCTTCTATTCCTCTCTAACCAGATGTGATATATCATTGATGAGAAGGATATTTTCCCAATCCATGCGATAGGTTCTTTACCACAAAACTTATGAACGAACCATGTGATTTCTTCCGTCCAAGTTTTTAGGTTGCGGTGGTGGCCATTTAGTCTCATTATCCTGGTCCAAATCCATTTAGAGAATGAACAATCAAAGTATAGATGTGGTATGGATTTCCCCCCATCTTGGTAGAAAATACAGCTTGAGGTAGCTATAATACCAAGGGAACACAACCTATTTTGGGTCAAGAGTCTCTCTTTGATGGCTAACCAAGAAATCATCGAATGCCTAGGGATGTTTCTATGGTACCAAATCAGCTCACTCCAAATAACAAGAGGCTTGGATTCTCTAATTGCATCGTAGGTATCCTTTATGTTGTACATACCTGTGGAACTAGGAGTCCACGAAATCCTGTCAGGCTTGGGGATTTGATCAAGGTACTGCCATGCTTCTATCAAGAGTGGCGAGAGAGCTCCCGGAGTGTCCCAATCATTACCTGAGATGATGTCCTGTACTTGTAGACACCCCAAATTGCACTACCAAATGAGAAAATAATAAAAACATGTAATTAGAGCCTAAAACAGGTCAAAAGAGCCTAAAAATAGAAAGAACAGGCTTTGCCCGTATTGGATTCACGGGCCTATCTCGCCCGCAAAATATCTACGGGCAGGCGCGCCCGTAGTATCTATACGGTCACCATTGGACCGTAAATCATTTACGGGCATTAAGGACACGTGCAAGTTTTGTCCTTCTCTCGATTTCCGAGCTTTATTTGAAGTCCAATATATCTTTAAATGAGCGAATTAAGTATTTTATTCGCTGAAGCCACTATGGATGGGCATTATCTCTATATTTCACTCTATCCTGAGAATCAGGATATATCCTTCTGGACCAGCCTTGCCCCTGGGTGTGTCTATAAATAGAGGCTCTTTCCTCTAGCTAAAGGCCACGAAATTTTGAAGTCAAAGAAGTCCAAGGAACTCCAAGAGAAGGAAAAGAACTCCTGCTGCTCTGCCTGCTCAATCCAGGTAAGTCCCCTATCCCTTTTTATTTTCTGTCTTCAATTCTAGATGTAATAGGATCATCTCTATTGCTGTAGAATAAGGCCATATCTGTTTTCGTATTCCTAAACTTGTCTCTAAGTACCTCAAGGGTCTCTCTAGCCGTAAAACGTGAAGAGAGAACTAGGGGAAAGGGGAACAGGTGGATCCCTAGAATAGAACCCCATATCTGTTTTTTTCTTTTTTTTTTTTCATAGAATAAGGCCTGTGATTGTGTTTGTGTAACCAAACCTATCTCTAAGTACCTCAAGAGTCTCTTTAACCGTAAAACGTGAAGAGAGAACTAGGGGAAAAGGGAACAGGTGGATCCGTAGGGTAGACCCCCATGTGCTCTAATTTGTGAGATGTGGCTATTTTGAATATCTTGATCATGTTTTAATGCTTTTATGATGAATCGGAATGAATAACATGAATCCATGATGTTTATAGCATGAGATCCGCTCTTTTTGATAAAATTTGGATTTTTGCCACTTTTGCACCTATAGCACTGTTTTCGTGATTTTTGTGATTTTAGGCTAAGATCTTGGATTTATCATGATCAATATGGTAGATCTAAATCCAGTAGCCTGAAAGTAAATTTTAGGGTTTCATGAGATGGTTTTTAAATTGTTTTTCATTATTGAGATAAGACCCTACGGTCTAAATTCTCCCCTTTTGGTGTTTTTCATCAACGTGGGTATTTTTGGTTTTGATTTTCAGATTTAACGTGAAATTTGGGCTTTATCTATGTCCTGGATTATTCTAGTTCAATTTTGAAATATTTTATAAAAATCATATTTTTCTAGATTTCTAGAATTTTGACTTGAAGCCAGATTTTTGGATTTTTCACTTAAAATTGATTTTATTTGATTTTGTCTCAATTTTATCTTGATCATGAAACCCTAGGAATGGTATGATCATATTTGAAAGTTCTGGATCAATCAGACTATTCATGTGAAAAAAAACCATACAATTCTCTATTTTTTGTGATTTTGTGTGATTTTTATAGCAAGCTTTTTCTTTTAATTTAACATGAACAAATACCTGGCAACCACCTTGTGTGGATGAATAGGGGTGCCTAACACCTTCCCCTGTTCATAACTTAATCCCCTTACCCATCTCTGGTTGTTTTTTTTAGGAGGGATATTTTGCCCTAAAATTTGCCTTTTATGCTTATTTGATATTTTGGTGTCCATTCACACCTAAATTGAATGGTGGCGACTCTTTGTTTGATTTAATCCCGTGTGATGATAGAGGAAATCATTAGATTTGATTTTTTCCCATGTCTCACAACTGGCGACTCGACTGGGGACTTGTGGATTTGAGCCTTTTTGGTGTTTTAGTTCATGTTTTTGATTTTTTTGATTTGCTTGCTATTTTGTGTTCTTAAGCATGTTGAGTATATTTTAAATCTGAATTAGTGCTTAAGAATTCATGGGGGTAGAAACATGCTTAATTTTGATTTATAGGATTGTTTCTACAAACATGCGTAGGGGAGGTCCGTTTTGATGAACCATGCTTATTTTTGCTATATTTTTATGATAGCATGTTTTAATTTTCAGCATGATCTCCATGATGATTTTGGGTGTATAACATGATCATATGTTTGCATGATAGATGATTTTTTTTTATGAGCATGTTTTGGGTGCTATAGGACTGCTTTAGTTACTTGTTTATTTAAAATATGCTTTCCTATTATGCCTTGGTTTGTTTATGCATGGCTGCGAAAAGAGTGGCAAGGGTTTGGGACGTTGTGAATGTGACCTATTTTTACAATGCACTGTGCACCTTTTATTTTTTTACACGGCCTACCTATCACCTATAGGAAGTTGAACAAGAATGTGTGTAGCTTGGCGCACCGAGGTCGATACTTCGGAAAGCAAAAGTGAAAACATTCACCTTAGAACTTTGAGCTAATGATGTGATGATAATGTGGATCTGGGATTCTGGTCATCACTAGGCTTGAGTGCTAAGTTGCCATTAAGCCAAAACCCAAAACCCCTACGCTTGAAGGTGGAGTTACACGTTTTTGGCTAAAGTACACAATTCCGTGGGAATATGGGGTTGTATGATTGTGGGAAGGCCGTGTGCATGGCTTACAAACCAGGGCATAATGCGGATGCTATATTGAAGGTAAACAAGGTAACAAGGTAATCCTATTGTTTTTGCATTACTTTCATGTCATAGGGGTGTCATGGTGCCCATTGGTTTGGGATAAAATTGGTCCCAAAATATGCATGTTTTTAAAATTGGTACAGCCCATAGGAAGAGTCTCTCACTCTGTTTAGAATCAATCTTACCCTATGTTCATACAGGAATCAACAAAAGGGTATTAAATTCTTGAGTATGATGTCAATTTGGAGGGTACATGTGCCCTCCCTGGCATGTGTTTTACAAATAGGCCAAAGTCCACTTTGGGACAGTTTAGAAGCTCTGTACTGGGTGAACCGTACGTTTGGATGAGCAATTAAAGTGATCAAACCACTAAAAACTGGAAAAATATAACAGGGTTCCGTAAAACCGCATTTAGTACACGGGCTGGGCTTGCCCGTACTGGTTATACGGGCTAGGCTCGCCCGTGGATTGCATACGGTCACAGCTTGCTCGTAGTTTAAATACGGGCAAGGCTGGACCGTACTGTGTATACGGTTTTCTCGGAATATTCAACTTTAATTAGTTTTTTCCACTAAAATATTCTTTTAACCTTTAAATAATGATAAAGGGAAACAAGTTTGAATAAAATGCTTCAAAAAAAAAAAAAAAAAAAAAAAAACAAACAAAATAATTAAAAGAAAAAATGTGAGAGAAAGGTTCCTTGGGCTTCTGAAAGCCTTTGAATTTCAGACTTTTTCAAAACTCTTGGGCCTCTGAAAGCCTTTGAATTTCAGATTTTTCAAAAAAATCCTGGGCCTCTGAAAGCCTTTGAATTTCAGACTTTTTCTCAAAAAACCCCGGGCCTCTGAAAGCCTTTGAATTTCAGATTTTTTCTCAAAAAACTCCGGGCCTCTGAAAGCCTTTGAATTTCAGACCTTTTCCTTTTGGGCCTCTGAAAGCCTTTGAATTTCAGAACTCCGGGCCTCTGAAAGCCTTTGAATTTCAGACCTTTTCCTTTTGGGCCTCTGAAAGCCTTTGAATTTCAGAACTTTTGGGCCTCTGAAAGCCTTTGAATTTCAGACCTTTTTTTTGGGCCTCTGAAAGCCTTTGAATTTCAGAACTTTTGGGCCTCTGAAAGCCTTTGAATTTCAGACCTTTTTCTTTTTGGGCCTCTGAAAGCCTTTGAATTTCAGAACTTTTGGGCCTCTGAAAGCCTTTGAATTTCAGACCTTTTTCTTTTTGGGCCTCTGAAAGCCTTTGAATTTCAGAACTTTTGGGCCTCTGAAAGCGTTTGAATTTCAGACCTTTTTCTTTTGGGCCTCTGAAAGCCTTTGAATTTCAGAACTTTTGGGCCTCTGAAAGCCTTTGAATTTCAGACCTTTTTCTTTTGGGCCTCTGAAAGCCTTTGAATTTCAGACTTTCATCAAAAATCTTGGGCCTCTGAAAGCCTCTGAATTTCAGACCTTTTCCAAAAATATCCCTGGGCCTCTGAAAGCCTCTGAATTTCAAACCTTTTCCAAATATATCCCTGGGCCTCTGAAAGCCTTTGAATTTCAGACCTTTTTCAAAAAAAAAAAAACCCCCGGGCCTCTGAAAGCCTTTGAATTTCAGACCTTTCTCTCTTTTGTGGGACCTGTTGGAAGCCCTAGAATATTCCAACAATTTAATTCAAAAAAAAAAAAAAAAGAAGAAGCAAAAAAAAAAAAAAAAAAAAAAAAAAAAAAAAAAAAAAAACAAAATCCAAACTCGTGTTCACCCAGCTTGCACATAGGCATACCTAGACATGTGAATGAGGTTAAATTGGCACTGATATTTTCTCTTTATTTTCGCCAGGTACTAACACACTTGCAATCATAGCTCCTGTAACCAGATCAAGAGCTCGAGCCATGAATCCCATTGAAGATGAAGTTGATGCTCCTCATCCAGATGTTGTTCTACTCCAAGAACAAGTGGCAGGACTAGCCCGAATGCTAGAGAACATACTGTCAGTACAGGCCCAACAAGTGCAGGCCCAACAAATGCAGGCACAGAACCAGGCATCCACATCCAACCCTGCACCTCCACCCCAAGTCAATGTTCCACCTCCAGTGCAACCAACTCCTGAACCCGTCTATGAACCCACCCCTGAACCTATACTGACCAGGGATGAGACAGCTGAATCTAACAGGGCTAAGGAAAAGGAAAAGATAAGGGAAGAGGTTGAAAGAAAGTTCATGCATAAGTTAGAAATGATCCAAGATGAACTAAGGGAAGTCAAAGGGGTAAACAACTTTGGAGGCACCAATTTTGAAGACCTGTGCCTGTACCCCAATGTTAACCTACCGGCTAAGTTTAAGTGCCCAGACTTGGACAAGTATGATGGCACTGGTTGCCCCATGAGCCACCTAAAGTTGTATTGTGGTGCCCTATGCCAGTTCGGGCAGGATGAGGGTATCTTGATCCAACTTTTCCAAAGGAGCCTGACAGGAACCGCATTAAGATGGTTCGCCACTCTGGACCATGGGAAGATCAAAAGATGGAAGGACCTAGTTGATGCATTCCTAACTCAATACCGGTTCAATTCAGAAATCATGCCAGATAGGTACGACGTCATGAGAATGAGCAAAGGAAGAGAAGAGACTGTAAGGCAATATGCCAAGAGGTGGAGGGAGACGGCCTCCCAGGTCAGGCCACCCATGCTAGAACAGGAAATGATTTCTACTTTCATAAGCACTTTGGGTCAACCATTCTACAGCCACTTGGTGGGTCAGACCACCACTAATTTTGCAGCTTTGGTTCAGGTGGCTGACCGAATAGAAGATGGGATCAGGTCAGGTAAGATAATTGACCACTCTGCCATGGTTAGCCAGCAGGACCCCAACCTAAAGAAAGGAGGCGGAACAAAAAAGAATGGGAACAAGAAGGAGGGTGAGGTAAACATGGTACAGCCACCATCTGGCCCTAACAAGCCCATACAAATCAACGTACCTGCTCATTTTCCTACTCCATCTCCACCTACCCAGGCCCCTATGAGGGTTAATGTTCCAACAGCACCTTCAGACCAAAAAAGGGTTTTTACCAAAGAGGAAAAGGATGCCTATTTTGCAGCAAGGAGAAATAGGGTTTTTACCCCTATTCCAATGACTCCCTCTCAATTGCTGCCCACTTTATTGCAAGGAGGGTATATCACCTTAAGGGAACCTAATCCGAATGCATCTAAGGGGAGAAATTTTGACCCCTCCACCACTTGTGATTACCATATGGGTGCACCTGGGCACCCTACAGACAAGTGCTGGCCTTTGAAACATGCCATTCAGGATTTACTAGACCAGAATACCCTGTCTTTCAATACAGGGGCTTCCAATCCTCCAAGAACAGATATTGGACAAAACCCACTGCCCCAGCATCACGGGGCAGGCCCATCTAATGTCATAGGAGTCATCTCTTCTGACAAAATAACCTTTGACCCATCTCAATTAATTGCTCCCATAGGGACAACGGTCAAAGTATATTTTGACAAGAGAAGTGAAGGTAAAGAAATAAATATGATTTCAAAGGGGAATGATAGTGCTGCAAAGAACATTAGCTCATCTTTGGACCGGGTTTCATCCCTCATGGCCCAGATGAACATCACCAAGCCACCTTTGGTCATTAATTGCCATCCATCCACTTTTACTCCGCCTATTCAGTCTAAGCCATCATTGGTCATAAATTGTGACCCCCTTAGTGCATCAGTCACTTCTGCAAACCCCCAACCAAAACAACTTCCTCCATTGGTTGTTAATGTTCCTATTACTCAGACTTCCATTGCCAAGTCCAAACTTCCCCCATTGGTGGTGAATGTCCCTAAGCCTTCCTACATTGAATCGGCTGTACCATGGAACTATAGTGAAGCATTTACCACTACATGCCCTGCAATTGAAAGCAAGGAAGAAGTAAACCTTATGATGAGGTCAGGAAAGTGTGTAGGGGCAGAAGAAAAACAGAAAGAAACAGAGAAGGATAAAGAAGAAGAAAAAAATAAAGGCAAGGCCAAAGTAGGGGAAGAGGCCCCTCAGGTAACTAACAGTGAGGCTGCTGACCTCATGAAGGTAATAAAAAAGAGTGAGTTCAATGTCCTCGAGCAATTGAACAAAGTCCCTGCCCAGATCTCAATACTGGGCCTATTGTTAAATTCTGAAAAACATAGGGACTCCTTGTTAAGGATACTTCAGGGGGCCCATGTGCCTAAAAACATTGAACCAGACCAACTAGGCCGGATGGTTGGTCAAATTTTATCCCATAACGTCATAACCTTTTCTGAGACTGAAATCAGTTCAGCAGGGTACCATCATGTTGACCCATTGCATATTGCTGTGCTCAGTAAGGGTTGCATGATAGCCCGGGTCTTGATTGATAATGGGTCAGCCCTCAATGTCTGCCCTTTAGTAACCTTTGTTAAGCTCAATCTGGAGCGAAACAAAATAAAACAAAATGGAAGAATCATAAGAGCATTTGACAGCTCTAAAACACACTCCCTAGGGGAGGTTGAACTGCCGGTCACAATTGGACCGTATATTTTCAACATCACATTTGAAGTGATGGATATACCTGCGGCTTTCAACCTACTCCTAGGAAGGCCGTGGATTCATACGGCTAGGGCCATACCATCTACCCTCCACCAGAGAGTCAAATACATTAGAGGGCAAAAGGTGATTACCGTCCTGGCCGAAAATTTGGTTCCCCCCATGTGGTCCCCTGATGTACCCTGTATTAACACAGAAATGACAGCGGATAAAATGGCGTTTCACTCTTTTCAATTTGAAGCTGTGAATTATATACCTGGGGGGTATCAGCAAAAAGAAGGAAAATTGACCTGTGCTGAAAAAATGGTCAAGAATGTGCTAGAGAAGTACCATTTTCACCCTGGAAAAGGTCTGGGGGTTAACCTGCAAGGAAGGATAGAACCAGTACAGGTTAAGAAGATGGTTCACAGAGCAGGATTGGGGTCCAAGCCAAGGAAATGGAAAAGTCAGGGGCAGATAGAAGCTATGAAATTCCCGCACATCAGGGAAACTTTTCCTAAGCTGTCTCACATGATTCAGCTGTCTCCTCCTGAGGATCAGTCTAAACCTCCATACTACAATGTCAACCCATTCCAGAAACCCAAACCCTCCACAATACAACCATGTGTTCCACCTCCTCAAGCATCTGGGGGGCCTGGGCCACAGACAGAACAAAAGCAGGATTTTTCTGAGGACATAGGGGCATTCTTTGCCATGACAGAAGGCAACCAAGAAAAAGTAGCAGAGGAGCTACCCTTTATTGATTGGGCTGCAGTAGAAGTTCCATCTGGAACTGGCCCTATCGAAGAAGCAGGCAATGCAACTCGCCCAGTACTGGTGATTTCAGATGTAGATCCTGAGCTTGAGGAGCAGGCTTGTATCCCTGCCCCAGATTCTTTCATTCTGAATAATTGGGAGGAAACTCCCCTTACTTTTGAAGCCGCGTTTGTTTGGCAAACAGACATGGCTTCCAAAAAAAAACTCCATTAGTGGAATGCCTTTTTCCTGAAGGTTTTAATGAGCCTTCGTCTTCAGGGAAAGATTTTGTAGAAGGCTCTCAAAAAACACAAAAAGATTTTTCAGTTTTTTATAGAAAAGATAAAGTTTTCAAAAAGGTCCAAACCATTTATGAACCATATAAGCAAACGGAATTGGATCAGGATGAGTATGACTTCGACCTTGAGCTCGACTTTGACCTAATGGGGGTTGAAGAAGAGACCGAGGACGAAGAAGACGACGTTCCAAAAGAAATCACATATCAATTAGAGCGTCATGAAAAGGGGGTCCAACCCAATATTGAAGAGACCATATCAATCAACCTAGGGACCGAAGATGACCCAAAAATAGTGAAGATTGGGGTATGTCTATCTGAGGTACAGCGGGATGAAATGATACGATTTTTGGCTGATTATGAAGATGTGTTCGCATGGTCGTATCGGGATATGCCGGGATTAGACACAGATATGGTGGTGCACAGGCTACCCATTCTACCAGACTCTAAGCCAGTCAAGCAGAAACTGAGAAGGTTAAAACCTGAATGGACATTAAAGGTGAAAGATGAAGTGGTTAAGCAATTCCAAGCTGGATTCTTAGCAGTTTCCACATACCCCGAATGGCTTGCAAATATAGTACCAGTACCAAAGAAGGATGGAAAGGTCAGAATGTGCGTAGATTATAGAGATTTGAATAAGGCAAGTCCAAAGGATGATTTTCCACTTCCGCACATAGACATCTTGGTGGATAACACCGCTGTACATAGTCTATTCTCATTCATGGATGGGTTTTCTGGGTATAATCAGATTAAGATGGCTAAGGAAGACCAAGAGAAGACAGCCTTTATTACCCCTTGGGGTACCTTCCACTACACTGTCATGCCATTTGGACTTAAGAACGCTGGGGCAACCTACCAGAGGGCCATGACAGCCTTATTCCATGATATGATCCATAAGGAGATGGAGGTTTATGTGGATGATATGATAGCCAAATCATGTGAGGAAGAAGACCACTTGATCAACTTGAAGAAGGTATTTGACCGGCTTAGGAAATACAGTCTAAGGCTTAATCCTACTAAATGTGTCTTTGGGGCTACATCAGGAAAATTGTTGGGCTTTATAGTAAGCAGAAGAGGAATTGAGATTGACCCAGCTAAAGCTAAAGCCATCATTGAAATGCCATCACCTAGAACCGAGAGGGAAGTTCGTGGTTTTCTTGGGAGGATTCAGTACATAAGCCGGTTCATAGCACAGCTCACCGCTATCTGTGAACCAATTTTCAAACTTTTAAGAAAGAATAACCCGACAGTCTGGAATGATGAGTGCCAAGAAGCCTTTGACACAATAAAGGAATACTTATTAAACCCACCCGTGCTAGTACCACCAACTCCAGGAAGGCCACTAATCCTATACTTGTCTGTTCTGGAGACATCAATGGGGTGTGTTTTAGGACAGCATGACGACACAGGCAGAAAGGAGAGGGCGATTTACTACCTGAGTAAGAAATTTACAGAATATGAAGCAAAGTATTCCCCTTTAGAAAAGACTTGTTGTGCTTTAGTATGGGCAACTCAGAGACTAAGGCACTATTTCCTTAGTCATTCCACCTTATTGATATCCCGCATGGACCCTTTGAAATATCTATTTGAGAAACCAGCCTTAACTGGCAGAACAGCAAAGTGGCAGTTATTACTCTCTGAATTTGACCTCACCTATATCACACAGAAAGCCATTAAGGGTCAAGCCATTGCAGATCACTTAGCCGCACACCCTTTACCAGAATACCAACCCTTAAAGACCAACTTCCCTGATGAGGCAATCCTGTTTGCTAAAGAGGAAGAAGAGGAAAGCTCATGGCAAATGTTTTTTGATGGGGCCGCCAATATGAATGGAAATGGAATAGGGGCTGTATTGATCAAGCCAGATGGGGCACATATCCCAATCGCAGTGAAGTTAAGGTTCCAATGCACAAATAATATAGCAGAGTATGAAGCATGCATAATTGGGTTACAAGCAGCCTTAGACCATGAAGTATAGGAACTTGACGTATATGGGGATTCGAGTCTTATCATCTTCCAAACAACTGGGGAATGGAAAACCAAGGATCACAAATTGATCCCCTATCACCAGTATTTGGAAGAAATAAGCACCAAGTTTACTCGAATTTCCTTCAATTATATGCCAAGGGCCAAAAACCAGTTTGCAGATGCTCTGGCAACATTGGCTTCAATGGTCAGTATGCCAGAAGGTGTTGATATTAGACCATTAGAAATTGAAGTCAGGGATGAACCAGCTTACTGCCTTGTTCTAGAAGAAACCCCAGAAGAAGAAGTACCATGGTTTCAAGACATTAAGAACTTCCTAAATGATCGGAGTTTACCAGAAAATGTCACCTCTACAGAGAAAAGAACAATACAGAGGCTGGCAGGACAGTTCTTACTAAGTGGTGGGCAGTTGTACAAAAGATCACACAATGATATACTACTTAGATGTGTTGCAAAGACTGAGTCAGAAAGGATAGTTGAAACGGTACATGGAGGAGTGTGTGGACCCCATATGAATGGGCATATGCTTGCAAAGAAGATTCTGCGATTGGGATATTACTGGTCAACTATGGAGCATGATTGCTATATGCATGTTAAAAGGTGTCATTTATGCCAAGTGTACGCGGACAACAAACATGCACCCCCAAGTGAATTACACAGTATGACATCTCCATGGCCTTTTTCTATGTGGGGTATAGATGTCATTGGAATGATTTCTCCAAAGGCATCAAATGGACACAGGTTTATACTTGTAGCAATCGATTATTTTACCAAGTGGGTAGAAGCGGCTTCATATGCAAACATTACGAGTAGCCATGTTCTTAAGTTTTTGAAGCACAACATCATTTGCCGCTATGGTTTGCCAAGTGCCATAGTAACAGACAACGCTTCAAACCTTAAGAACAAAGACATGAGGAAGATGTGTGAACAATTTCAGATTACCCACCACAAGTCAGCGCCTTACAGACCAAAAATGAATGGGGCAGTGGAAGCAGCAAATAAGAATATAAATAAGATTATTCAAAAGATGGTGGTGAGTTTTAAAGATTGGCATGAAATGCTGCCACTTGCTCTACATGCTTACAGAACCTCAATCCGGACTTCTACAGGGGCAACCCCATACTCCTTAGTCTATGGAATGGAAGCAGTTTTACCAGTGGAAGTGGAAATACCTTCACTAAGAGTGCTAATGGAAGCAGAATTAGAAGAAGCTGAATGGATACAGTCTAGACATGATCAACTCAATTTAATTGAAGAAAAGCGTTTGAAGGCACTTAGTCATGGCCAATTATATCGTAAGAGGATGGCTAGGGCTTACAATAAAAAGGTGAAGCCCAGAACCTTCCAAGAAGGAAATTTGGTATTAAAGAAGATTTTACCCTTTTTGGAAGATCCTCGTGGAAAGTTCAAACCAAATTGGGAAGGACCTTATGTGGTCAAGAAAGTTCTATCAGGGGGTGCTCTCATCTTAACAGAAATGGATGGGAAGGATTTTCCTGAGCCAATTAACTCTGATGCAGTAAAGAGATATTTTCCATGAATGAATATTACTAGGAAAGGATCTGAGGCCATTGTTCTTTATATCCCAAAATTTGAATCCCTAGTCAAACCAATTTGAGCCTGTTCGTATTTTTTTGATAAACCCAAACTGGACTTACAGCCTTATACTGGGGCAAAGCCAATAAGGGCAAGGCCAATAGGGGCAAAAAGAAAAAAAAAAAAAAAGAAGAAAAAATATGAAAAAAAAAGAAAAAAAAAATAGGGGCAAATAAATGCCAAATACAAAAGAAGGGGAATGGGATTGAATTCACCATGACTGTAAGTCCAGTTGACCCATTTTCACACTTAGAAAATTTTGAGCCTTTAATACCTTTTTCTTTCATAAACCGAACCTAGCCTTTGTTTCGTCCTATTATTAAGACCTCGGTGATTTTAGTATATTCATTCAACTTTCAGAGTAAGATTGGTGATGACGGAATGCAGAGGCCAACCCTAGTGAAAACCGTAATTGGCACTAGGGGCAAGAAGGGCAAAAAGAAAAAAAAAAAAAAAGAAGAAGAAAAGAATCAAGGGATGAGTTGATCATGGGGTCTAAGTTTCAAATCAGCATGAGCACTGGAAACTGAGCAGATTAGCAAGGCCAATCATGAAGGAAAAATCATTAGGGGATGACTCTAAAGGTCACGGGGTAGACAAATTTGGTCTCTCCCTATTGCTTGGACTACCCTTCTCATTATTCAACCTGATTTTAATTCCTTTAATTATATGTGATTAAGTGTTTTGGATCAGCTTTCAAAAAAAAAAAACTATACTTTGGCCAGTGATGAGAAATCAAATACTTTTTCATAAAACTTCTGTTTTTATAAGCATCTGAGAATTCTGAGGCCAATAATATAAAACCTATTTTGAATTAAATATAATATCTTTCCACTAATGGAGTTTGCTTTTGTAAAAAAGTATGGAAAAAAATGAAAGAAAGAAAGAAAAAAAAAATGATGAAAGAATCTAATCCCTACTCCCTAACTGCTCCTCAAGCTCCCTAATCCTAGCTGCCTGAGTTGCAATGATTCCAGAAGCACCCTCTGCATCAGGATCACTCAAAAAGGAGATGACCTCATCTGAAAAAGAAAGCTTGATCTTCAACGCCCTAAGGTCAGCCAAGGAATCCTGATACTTCTTCCGCATCACACGGACTTCAAAGCGACGAGCTTGCCTTTGTTCTTCAAGTTTCTTATCCATGGCAATGCGGCCAGACTTCTGCTCTTCAAGCTTCCTCTCCAGAACAAGGACTTTTATCCTAAGTTCTTGAGCCTCCCGTACCCATATTTGTTGTAGCCGCTTATGGGTTGCCCTTTCTGACTCCAGAATGTCCTCGTAAGTAGGAGAAAGAACTGCAGGAGGATCCTCTGGTACTGGGGCATGACTCTGCACCTGTTCCTTGATCCAGAAGTGATAGTCCTTCACATGGGACTCAGAAAAGACTGGACCCCGCAGAAAGCAAACATAGGACCACTCTTTCATTAATTGAGCATTTAGCCCCATGGTGGCTGAAGTAAGTGGCCCTATAAAGCTCTCATAACCTGTGGGGATCATAATTCCCTGGGTCGCTCCAAATTGCCGAAGAACCCTCAAAGGAAGATAGAGAACAGCAGATTTCAAGCCTGCTAGGGCCAGAAAGTTTTTATCTCTAAAGCTGATCACTGTCTCTGGAGTGGGTTGATAAGTGCCAGGCCATCTCACTTGATCATCCTGGAGAGTACCCAAGAAAGTGAACCAGCCTTGCTTGCCACCTTGGATGTTAGGACATCCCCTATTGCTCATCAAAACAGGAACTTTCAATCTTGGAAAGAAGCGGCGAGTTATTTCTTCAACCTGGCTAAGATGGTCAAGCAACCAAAGCTGCAGAAAAAGGGAGTATTTTAATTTATTTCCAAAAAGAAAAAAAAAGAAAAAGAAAAAAAAAGAAAAAAGAAAAAAAAAAGAAGAAGGAAGAAAAAGAGAGAGAAAAAGAAAAAAAAAAAGAAAAGAAAGAAAAAAGAGAAGAAGAAAAAAAAAAAAAAAGAAAGAAAGGAAAGGAAGAGTAGAAAGGAAAAAAATAATAATAGAAAAAAAAAATATGCATATTTTACCTGTAGGATAGGGGCGCAGGCAAGGAAGCGTTTCTTCTTCCTGAAATAACAATCAGTGAGAGCCTGATATATCTCTGCTAGGATCATAGGGGCCAACCTCTCGCGTTCCCTAACTTGACAGATAACTGAGATAAGAGCCAAGTCAACCTGGTCATCACCCCGTGGAAAAAGCAGCTGATTGACCACTACCAGGGTCAATGCATTAAACCTAGAGTCCTTGTCATTACTTCTTAGAAGTTTTTCAGTCAAAAAGGTCTTGGACAAGGTCAGCAGTGCATCAGAATTTCCTAAGTCCTTCTTCCCTATACCCAAGAAAGTGGAAGCCTCCTTTTTATAACTAAGCTTTAAGGGTGGGTTCACAACTTTTTCAGAAAATCTAAGGCCAAGGATGGTTTCAATCTCTTCTATGGTGGGAGTCATCTCTTTATCATCAAAACGGAAGAGATTCAGCTCAGGTACCCAGTGGCCAATCAAAGCTTCAATGATTTCCCACTTAAAGGGAATTTTAGGGAGGTGTAGGATATGCCCTAAGTGGATGGAATCCCAACGAATCTCCTCATCAAGGGTCATGGAGTTGACCCATCTATCATAAAAGGAATCCACAATATTGTACCTGGTAAGATTAGGAGGTTTTGATCTAACAGGTTGTCTTGCAGGAGGAGATTCAACGGCAGGAGAAAGCGGTGTAGGGGAAGCCATGGAAACGCCAAAGAAGCCAAGGAAAGCGAGAAAAGACGTGCTCAGGGAGTTTTCCAACCAATAAAAGTGTCACAATGACGTTCCCTAGGAGTCTATATAGAAAAAAATCGCAAGGCAGTAAATTCCGTAATTATATTACGGGCAAAGCGCGCCCGTATAAGCATTACGGACACGCCTGACCGTGAAAACTTCACGGGCAAGGTACGCCCGTAGTAATTTTACGGGCACGGCTTGATCGTAGTATAAATACGGTTCTTTCAAAAAAATGCAAAAAAATGGGAATTTTTAATTTCCCTTGTTTCCCTAAGCTTCACCTGTCCCTGTCTAACATTCATGAGGTAATAAATACTATAAATAAAGAAGAAAGAACACAAATGGAAATAAATCAAACTTCTTTTATATACATGAATGTTTACATCACTTTTACCAAAAAAAATACAAGTGTATATGAATAATCCTAATCTAATGACCATGCAGGTCCGATCCTACTGCCACGGCCTCGTCCTCTGTTTCGTCCTCGGCCTGAAGATCGCCTGCGCTCAAAGACATGCCGCACCACATTGCGGGCTGTGCTACGCGGCATCCTACTCAAAACAGACTGAACATCATGCCACATATATAAAGGTACAAGGCCAGCAGTGGGATGATCAGGAGGGACATACCCTGAAGTATCTACATCAGAATCAGTACGGGAAGACTCCTCTGACGTATCCACAGCAGCATGCGTCTCCTCGATATCCTCCATAGTAGGACTAGCAGGGGCAGAGGTCTCAGGTACATCAGCATCAACCCCAGGCTCTACAGGATCAGCTGTAGCCTCCGCCATCACCGCAGTCTCCACGGTAGGCTCTACCACAGCAGCGTCCACAGCCGAATCCATATCAACATCAGCAGATGTAGCAGGAGCCGTCTCAGCTACTGGGGCAGACTCTGGCACGTCCTCAGTAGCAGGTATAATATCAGCCTCGACCTCGGGCTCTGCTGCAGGAACCTCCACTGGACTAGGAGACGTCACGAACTCCACCCGTGCCACAGAGAACACCTCATCCCGGAAATGCATAGGCACGGGTGAAGCAGGTGAAGAGGGACCAGCTGTGTACTCCTGAAACTAAGAGAAAAATTCAATCAGAACAAGATAGGCTAATACAAAAGCAGGAATGGAAATAAAAGAAGAAATTAACCTGAGTATCGGATGGACCCGCCTGGTCCTGTGCATCAGATGGACCCGCCTGATCATGTACATCAGATGGACCCTCCTGGCCCTGGGCTCTGGCTAGCTGCCCCCGGAGATCTGAGATGGTAATATAGAGGGCATCCCGCTCAGCAATCGCGGCATCACGCTGGCGCTCTAGATCAGCATAGCGAGACCGGATCTCTGCCAACTGAGCCTCCTGAAATATAGAAGAAAGAAGTCAGAAAAATGCTAAGGACAGATGAAATAGAAATAGAAGATCACAAAAGAAGAAAGCATACCGTGGTGTCGTAGGCCCTAATCACTACCCCTCCTATCTCCGTGACTCCGCCACGGACAGGCATGGGTGACATAAGGCACCCAACAGAAGATCGCCTGAACCATGCATCATAGTCACCCTCCTCCAATAATGTCTCTGCCTCAGTCCAATCTAAGAACTGGGCAGGATCAACAGGCATAGGAGGATAGAGAGGAGTAGTATCTGGCGGGATGGCAGGAATCCGTGGCTCTCCCACATGCTGAAAGAAGAAGCGCTCGCCGCAATACCAGATGCTGCCCAGCTGACCAATAAAGAACTGGTATCTTTGTCGTCTCTGGTCAGGGACAAATGCATCATCTCTGGCTGCCTGCAGGGCTAGCACCTCATGAATGTCCTCCATCCTGGGGACAAATAGCTGAAAAACAAAACAAGACATCAGATATGTGATCCAGGAAGAAAAGAAAAGAAGAAGTAGAGGAATTAAAAGAAGATTACCTCAGACCGGTATAACCTGTCTAAGTGGGCCCGGGCGGACCTGGGACGACTCTTTTCAGAGTCGTGCTCTACATGACACCATCTAAGTGCCATGGGATACGTCTCCTCAGGCATCGTAGAGGTAGGGCGGAAATAGGGTATATAAACCCTAGCAAAAAACTGCAAGAAAAAAAGAAAAGAGTTAGAGGAATAGAAAATGAGAGATAAGGAAAAGAGAAAGAGAGAAAAAAAAAAGAATAGAAATAAACATTTCACCTGCAAGAAGGGCCAGAAGAACCTGCACCCAACTCCAGCCCCTCTGGAAGTAGAGAGGCCACTCACTGATCGGCGCAGGCCAGCCAGAATAGTACCAAATATGAGTGGGCCCCAGGCATACCTCCTCGCCCGCTGCAAATCTCCCAGAAGACCCAAGAAGTGAGGACTAACTGAAGTCGTGTCCTCTGGGAAGAAGCAGGATCCCATCATATACAGAAAAAGAAATCGGAAGGCGAAGGGGAACACATGGTCACCGGCAGCAAGCTGGCCAAACTGCCTCCTCCCGAAAGTCTCTCTCAGCCATGTCAGAGACAATCTAGCTCTCCCCCGATCCCATGCCTCAGGAGGCAGCACAATATATCCAAGATAACCAGCAATCTCATCGGCCTCTGGCATCGCCATCTCAGTAATAACATCACCGATCATCCTAATCCCGGTGATGAGCGTGAAATCAGAAGGCCGGATCCCAATCTCAATATCTGGGAAGTGGAAGCTCAAGGTCTCTGGGAAAAACCTCTCCAATAATGCTGCAATGAGGGCTCGATCCAAGCGAACGTCCGGGATGGTGATAAACATGCCGAAACCGTATAATCCTAGCTCCCGACGATAGGCTGAACTGCAAGCTCTCAAGAATCTAGTAAAGCTGGCCCAACTCCCTCTATAATGGGACATAGCAAAATCCAAAGGGATATCCGCCCTAACGCATGCTGAAGGATGAGTCCTCAAACCATGCAGAAGATCAGTGTCCCTAATCTGGGCAGCCACCTCCTCAGGGATCTCAACCCTGGTCCTGGCCTCATCTCTGCCACGGCCCCCTCTGCGGCCTCCTCTATGACCCTCATCAAGGTCTCTATCTACGCCTCCAGCTCGACGCCTGCTACGGCTCCTATCTCTGCCAGAAGCCTCAACAGCCGGCTAAAAGAAAATAATGGAAGAATCAGGAAGATGTATTTTGGGAAAGGATAGGAAATTGCAGAAAGGTTAGAGTATACCTCTGGGGTCGCCTCACGCGAATCCCCAGAAGGGAAATCTGGGATATCAGAATCGGAATCCCTCTCAGCCCTCGAAGACGAGGCCACATCAGCAGGATCTCGCCTAACCCTCGAGGAGGAAGGCTCATCTGCAGGATCTCGGGAAGCCGATCTAAGGCGGGCCATCTACGGTTCAAATCAGGGAGTTGGTTAATTGTTAAAAGTTTCTAATTGCTTAATTTTCATTAATTGATGTGCAAGAAAAGAAAAATAGAGGATGTAAGAAAAGGAGTCTAATTTTCTGTTGGGAGAAAGCCTATTGTTATATTTATCAAGAAAATATATAAAAAATTATATATAGGAAGTTTAGGCTTCTTATATATGAATGTGTTAAGAGTGGATTTTAATCATTTTTTTTTGGTTTCAGGATAAAAGTTCAAGCATACTTGTATTGAGACTGAGGTAAAACAAGAAGGTAAAGTCAAAAGTTCATTGTATTCATGCCAAGACAGTGGGACAAGATGATCAACATCAAATTCAGTCAAGAATCAGTGCATTGGTTTACATTGGTTGCAATCAGAATACTGAAATGGAAGCAGGAGCAAAACGCAAACAATATGCTAAAGCGAAGATGACCCAATGACAATAGCAAGATTACTCCATATCAAAAGGGAATACAAATTTCAAAGGAAAGCATAATGCAGATAAAACAAATCCAGTCTCAATCAGAATATTTGCGAATATCAGTTCAGTCCACAGGAAACAAACTTAGATACACAAAGATTTGCTCATTCAAAATTTCAGTCAACAGGAGTTCAAAATTTCAGAACCAAAGATTTATATATAACTTGAGGAATTACCCAGCATTCGAAAGATGGAAAATTTGTAGCTTGAGATAATTATCTCTCATTCAAAATTTTGCCAATGTCATTTCGGACATATCATTTACAGAGAAAAGCAGCATGTCACAAGGATGAATAGAACAATGCTTGGGAAGTTTAATCATTCTAAAATTCAAGGACATAGAGGTTTCGAATCAAATCAGGATAACGAAGACAAAGTAAACATTCAGTTCAAACAAGAGCAAAATTTCGTCCATGAATTGTTACACATACTGTTCATAAGAAAAATCAGGAAAATTTCGGCAACTTACTGGTCACGGTCGAAATTGAAGAAACCTGGCAAGTAAATAGAAAGCCCTTACTCTACCAAAGCTGCAGAGAATGTCCACAGTCGATTGATAGAAGAAGAAACACTCCAATGGATTAATCAAGGCCACGGCAATGCCCAAATCCAAGAACAGTCGATGGTTGCTGAAGATATTGTGGTCGTCCGAAATGAGAATAATCGTCGGAATGAGCAAGTCGTCGCCGGAGGGATAGAATCGCCGGAGAACAACAAGTGCGGACGAAGATTGAGAAGAGAGGACCGGAGAAGAGAATACGGGCAAGAGAAGTTAGGGCAAAATACGAGCAGAGAAGGAAAAGTCGCGTTCGCGAGATTAAGAAGGAGTTCAAAATCCGTAAAATTAGTACGGGCATCAGACGCCCGTGAAAGTACTACGGTCCCGTTCGCCCGTGAACCCTCTACGGGCAGGGTCTGTCCGTAAGCACCATACGGGCGAAGCCAAAAATTGCGTATTTTATCATTTTCTCACAATTTTTAGGAGATTAATGTTTATATTAATTGTAAGTTGCAAGGATTGCCACCTTACCCACTTTTGTTTAAAATTTTTGTCTCAAATCTCACTTCATAGCCCACAAGTGCTCAGTGAGAGGAGAGAGGAGGATTTGGCCCTTAAGCTGAGGGACTTCTTAGCAAATCTTCCACAATCAATTCTTTTTTTCAAAAATCATCCCTTTAATCCTTGCAAAGTGCAATTGATTATACAAGAATCTCAGAAAGTGCAATTGGCGGGTCTTTTTGCTCTCTGCTTGTAATTGGTTCCAATTACCAGCAAAGAGGGGGCAGCTGTAGACACCCCAAATTGCACTACCAAATGAGAAAATAATAAAAACATGTAATTAGAGCCTAAAACAGGTCAAAAGAGCCTAAAAATAGAAAGAACAGGCTTTGCCCGTATTGGATTCACGGGCCTATCTCGCCCGCAAAATATCTACGGGCAGGCGCGCCCGTAGTATCTATACGGTCACCATTGGACCGTAAATCATTTACGGGCATTAAGGACACGTGCAAGTTTTGTCCTTCTCTCGATTTCCGAGCTTTATTTGAAGTCCAATATATCTTTAAACGAGCGAATTAAGTATTTTATTCGCTGAAGCCACTATGGATGGGCATTATCTCTATATTTCACTCTATCCTGAGAATCAGGATATATCCTTCTGGACCAGCCTTGCCCCTGGGTGTGTCTATAAATAGAGGCTCTTTCCTCTAGCTAAAGGCCACGAAATTTTGAAGTCAAAGAAGTCCAAGGAACTCCAAGAGAAGGAAAAGAACTCCTGCTGCTCTGCCTGCTCAATCCAGGTAAGTCCCCTATCCCTTTTTATTTTCTGTCTTCAATTCTAGATGTAATAGGATCATCTCTATTGCTGTAGAATAAGGCCATATCTGTTTTCGTATTCCTAAACTTGTCTCTAAGTACCTCAAGGGTCTCTCTAGCCGTAAAACGTGAAGAGAGAACTAGGGGAAAGGGGAACAGGTGGATCCCTAGAATAGAACCCCATATCTGTTTTTTTCTTTTTTTTTTTTCATAGAATAAGGCCTGTGATTGTGTTTGTGTAACCAAACCTATCTCTAAGTACCTCAAGAGTCTCTTTAACCGTAAAACGTGAAGAGAGAACTAGGGGAAAAGGGAACAGGTGGATCCGTAGGGTAGACCCCCATGTGCTCTAATTTGTGAGATGTGGCTATTTTGAATATCTTGATCATGTTTTAATGCTTTTATGATGAATCGGAATGAATAACATGAATCCATGATGTTTATAGCATGAGATCCGCTCTTTTTGATAAAATTTGGATTTTTGCCACTTTTGCACCTATAGCACTGTTTTCGTGATTTTTGTGATTTTAGGCTAAGATCTTGGATTTATCATGATCAATATGGTAGATCTAAATCCAGTAGCCTGAAAGTAAATTTTAGGGTTTCATGAGATGGTTTTTAAATTGTTTTTCATTATTGAGATAAGACCCTACGGTCTAAATTCTCCCCTTTTGGTGTTTTTCATCAACGTGGGTATTTTTGGTTTTGATTTTCAGATTTAACGTGAAATTTGGGCTTTATCTATGTCCTGGATTATTCTAGTTCAATTTTGAAATATTTTATAAAAATCATATTTTTCTAGATTTCTAGAATTTTGACTTGAAGCCAGATTTTTGGATTTTTCACTTAAAATTGATTTTATTTGATTTTGTCTCAATTTTATCTTGATCATGAAACCCTAGGAATGGTATGATCATATTTGAAAGTTCTGGATCAATCAGACTATTCATGTGAAAAAAAACCATACAATTCTCTATTTTTTGTGATTTTGTGTGATTTTTATAGCAAGCTTTTTCTTTTAATTTAACATGAACAAATACCTGGCAACCACCTTGTGTGGATGAATAGGGGTGCCTAACACCTTCCCCTGTTCATAACTTAATCCCCTTACCCATCTCTGGTTGTTTTTTTTAGGAGGGATATTTTGCCCTAAAATTTGCCTTTTATGCTTATTTGATATTTTGGTGTCCATTCACACCTAAATTGAATGGTGGCGACTCTTTGTTTGATTTAATCCCGTGTGATGATAGAGGAAATCATTAGATTTGATTTTTTCCCATGTCTCACAGTACTTTTGCTACTATCCCAAGCCTGGAGTCATAGATGATTCTTCCTCCAAATTTTTTGAATAGAGGTCCACAAGGTAGCCAATGATCAAACCAAAGTGAGGTGGCCATGCCATCACCTATCTTGTGATGGAGGAGTTGCTGACATTGCTCTCTTGCTTTCAATATTTTTGCCAGGCCCATGAACACAAACTTGGAGCCTTCAATATTTAGAAAATTCTGCCTTTGATCAGATTTTTGTAGACCCTGAACTAAGTTGTTATAAGTAAAATAACCAATTGATGTTACATGATTGCCGAATTTGATTCATGCAAATAATAGATAATATCAATCTCTTTAATTTTTATTTCAGGATCTAGGAGTGGGTTCTATGCCATTTTTGGTTTCCTTTTTCTTTGTTTTTAACCAACCTCAGTTCCTGATGGATAATTCTCACTGTTTTGAAAGCTAAAGCATGAAGAAGTTTTAATAAGGATGCTTTCCAACCACAACTCCTGAGGCTTTGTTCCTAATATTTGTAGAATAATATGCCACTAAAATTCTGCAGGGAATAAATCATCATGTAGTAAAATGTAAAAAATTTCAGTAACCAATATTGTTAGTGTTTAGAATGAAACATGTTCACCATTGTTTGCAACTCAAAAAAGAAATATTCTTTTGTTAGCATAAGCATGTCATGGTACTAGGCAATATTGATTGATATTGTGTGATAAAAAATGAAATTGGATTTTAGACATTGGAAGTTGTTAATTTGAGGTGCAGGTTGGGAACCCATTCTATTGACTGGGGAATGATGTTCCAGAAATCAGAGAGCCACTTCCATCTTATATTGCCATAAACAGCAGTTTTGGGAGGATAGAGGAAAAAGTGTACATGCATTAACAGCAGCTTCATAGGAACAAAATCAATGTACGTAGAATATCGTCTATTACATCCTTAGCTTGCTGATTTGTCAATTGAATTCCGATATTTTGTGAGCGCTATTATATATATTGTTTAATTTTCTATTAAAGATACCATTTATTTTTGACATAGATAGCACATTTTTGTATTGAATTTTTTTTTTACTATTTTATAAAAAAAAGTAGTAAAAATCTGTTTGCTATTTTGCATTGATTTTTTTTTTTTACTTGAATAGTTGATTCTCAAGAAAGCTATTGTTACTAGCATAAACATATTTGCCCATGCAATGCACGGGTCACATTGCTGTATTAATGATAATTAAAAGCTATCCATTGGCCATATAGTAGGATGATTGAGGATTGTTCCTTCCTCATGATCATATTTACTTGGTAAAAAAAAAAATCAGAGTACGCGAAACCTGGGAAAACAAGGGAGATTCACGTTGAGCGCACATCAAGCTCTATGAATAGGAAACCCCCTCCCTGTCAAGCTCCGGAAGGTAGAGGTGTATGATTCTACTCTTGAAAGCTTCTCAACACCTCAAAGATAAGCACCTGGCCAGGTATGAAGAGAATGGAATTATAAGGAAACAAATTCAGACCTAAATAAGATCACTTGCTATTGTTAGACAAATATTTTCCTCAACCTTATTACAGAACATGTCATAAAACCTTCATTTCAAGTATTATTAGTCGAATAAAAACATGTCATAATCCATTCCATTGACTATTGACCTTTATGTGACTCATGAAATATTTACTTATAATTACAAAGGCTCAATTTTATATAAGATGGATATATAGTTTGAGTTCCGTTTGAGCAAAAGGAGGTGTATATGCATTATTTGCAGTATTAAAGTGCTCATAAAAGCTACTTCGACATATTTTTTACAATACAGGTAGTTTATTAATTCGAAGCCTGGCACATTATTTTATCATAGATACATTTTACTATATGTATTTGATAGGCTGATAGTTATTTATAAAAAAACAATAGAGACAAGCAAGAATGGAATGCTCACAAACCTATGTATAAGTGCATGTACGAGATTAATATCATAAGGTTGATTTATATTTATATTGTTATCATGAGACATCAAAGCATCAAATAATCTGGGATTTGTTTGCTACTGTCCGCCTACTGGAGATTCGTCGATGGTGCTCCACTCCTTGTGGCTTCTCTTGATGGTGGTGGGGCTCGGTGGTGCTCCGCTCCTGGCGGTGGCTTGACCATGGTTGACCCAAATTCAAGTGATTTCCCGCCATTGTCCATGCCAAGACAACCTGAAAATCGGTCAATCAGACAAGCAAGCTGTAAGCAGGTTTCTGAAGTTTCTATTCTTGGTATCATGCCAGATAGCCCATTCACTTTTTGTCAGGTCTCTGTTGTTAACTCAATGCCTATCCCGGTAGCTGATCCTGATCCTGACATTGTCTTGCAACCCATCATTGTTGAAGATGAGCAGCCTGCACATCTCATCGCTGTTGAAGATAGTCACCCCACTTTTGGAAATATAGCAGCTCCCAAAGGCTCATGGGCAAACCTATTTGGTCCTCGCTCCCATGCAAAGCAGAAGCTACACTTTTATTCTCCAGATATTGAAAATAGCAGAATCATTGTATCACCCCCTCCTGAGGTTGCCGAAGAGGGATCTAAAATCTGGAGTGAATCCCTGGTGGGTCATTTCCTAGATAAGAAGTTACCATTTGCTGTTGTAAAGAATATGGTTGAAAGACTATGGGGAAAATTGGGCTCTGTACAAACGGCTGAGGTTGGGGATGGCTTCTTCATCTTCACCTTTGCTAATTCCCAAATGAGAGAGAAAGTTCTGCAGGTGGCACCTGGCTGGAAGACTGCTCATTCTAAGGAACTGGGAATCGAATATGCAGATGGTTAAGTCACAATTGAACAAAATTCCTGCTTGGATCAAGTTGTTCAACGTCCCCATGGAGTACTGGACCCCGTCTGGACTAAATTACATTGCAAGTGGAGTTGGATGCCCGTTGTGGCTTGATGAACCCACAGAAAAGAGGATGAAATTGCAATTTGCCCAAGTTTGTGTTGAGGTGGAAACTGACTGCTCCTTTCCATCAAGCATCTTCTTGAACACAGCCCAAGGAGAACTTGAAATCGAAGTTGAATACCCTTGAAAGCCTCTTAAGTGTGAATCTTGAAAAATATTTGGTCACTTGATGACTCATTGTCCCAAGACCACAAAGGTTTGGGTTCCCACAGGTAGAATCATGCAAGAACGTGAAATGAAGAAAATTGATACTAACCAGGCCTCTGATTCTAACATGGAGACTGAGAAGGACCAAGCCATTCAACATGGCGTGGCTCCAGAAGTGGGTGAACCGTGGAAGGCCATTCATCGCAAGGGTAAAGGAACCAATTTCACAGAGATGGGCGAACCGAGTGGTGTTGTAACTCCAGAACAACTATCAATTGTACACCCTTTGGATGATGAACAAGCTAAGGTTCATGAACATGCCAACCAAGCTCAACCTCCATGTTCGGCAAGTACTCCACAAGTTACTTCTGCTGCCATTTCTGCTACCCCAAACCGATTCCATATTCTTGATCAGGAGATGCAAGAAGAACAGGCTCATGAATCAACCTCTGCTCCCATTCCTCCTCCTGTGACAAGCTCGAAGGATTCCTTAGCAGTATCCCTTGATGTCGTTTTACCCCCAGTAGAGCCCCTACAGCAGCTTCCTTCAAGCACTGTGGAATCCCCCAACAAGTTTGAACCTTTGCAGATGCTACCCTCAGATTGCTTGAATTATTCATCCTCTTCAAAGAAGCAACGCAGGAAAATGAAGAAGAAAATTTTCGTGGACGAAGTTGCCATGAAAATAGCCAGGTTGTCAAGTAATAAAGAGGGTAAAGACAGTGCCCGGAATCCTTCCACTCGCTGTTGATATGATTAAAATCGCCTCATGGAACATTAGGGGCCTTAATCACCCTGCAAAACAAAAAGAAGTGACTAATCTTATCACTTCTCAGAACTTGGATGCTATATGTTTAGTCGAAACTAAGGTACGCGAGATTAACTCTATGGTTATCAAGAACTTGATTTTCTCTTCTTGGCAATTAGTCTCAAACTACTGCCATGCTCTTAAAGGGTGTATCTGGGTCATGTTTAACCCTACAAAAATTCGAATTAATGTCATCTCCTCCTCTGAACAATTCATCCATTGCTCTATGGAAATTTTGATTTTGCAAAAGAACTTCTTTTTAACAGCAGTCTATGCATCAAATGATAGCAATGATCGACTCATCCTATGGAGAGACTTGCAACACTTTACTACAACTAATCCCTGGCTTCTGGTAGGCGACTTTAATTGTGTGAGAAGACAAGCAAAAAAAATAGGTGGCAAGCCTATCAATAATTCATCCACAAATGGCTTCAACACCTTCATTGATGACTATGAGCTGAGCTTGCTGATCTCAAATGCAAAGGCCTTACATTTACTTGGAGCAATCAAAGTGATGGTCCTAGACGTATTATGGCTAAGCTTGATAGGGCTCTTATCAACCCTGGATGGCTGAATGACTTCATGACATTTGAAGTTGAATCTCTCCCACCTGGTATCTCAGATCATTCCCCACTTGTTATCACAATTCTACCTCCTACTCAACTGAGTAAGGCTCCTTTCAAGTTCTTCAATTTCTGGACTAGACATCTTGATTTTTTACCGTTGGTTGAGGAGGCTTGGAAAACCCCAGTTTTAGGTACTCCAATGTTCAGAGTGGTCAAGAAGCTCAAAGTGCTCAAGGCTTTCTTCAAAGAATGGAGCAAGAAGAAGGAGTTTACGGATATCTCTACAAAAGTCCATAATAATAAAGCTCAACTTGCTGGCTGCCAATGCATGTTGTAGACAAACCCCTTCAATTCTCTTATGGCAACAAAAGAAAGAGATCTCAGGTTGCAACTTAGTGATGCTCTCCGCATTGAGGAATCCCAACTTCGCAGCAAATCAAGAGTTCAATGGCTTCAGGAAGGGGACCACAACTCCAAGTATTTTCATAGAATGCTTATGTCTCGAAGATCCTCCAACAGCATTCTAAGCCTATGCAATGATCAAGGTGTGAAATTAGTTGATACCCCGTCTATTGAATCATGTATTACTCAGCACTACTCTAATCTATTGGGGGAAGCCGGCCCAGACTCTCCTCTCCCTATGCCCTCAGGTCTCAATACCCTTTCTGCCGCCCTCATGGAGGACTTAGACTCCACAGTCATGGATGAGGAAATCAAGAGCACCCTTTTCAACCTTAAAGATGATAAGGCTCCGGGACCAGACGGGTTCACACCACTTTTCTTCAAAGTTGCATGGCCTGTGGTTGGTGTAGAAGTCTTAGAAGCCATTAGAAGTTTCTTTTTGTACAAACGCCTACTCAAGCAAGTCAATTGCACGGCAGTTACACTTGTTCCTAAGTGTAAAAATCCTTCAAAGTTTAGTGATTACAGACCCATCTCCTGTGTCAATACGTTATACAAATGTATATCCAAAATTCTTGCAAATAGATTGAAGCTTGTCATTGGAGACTTGGTGGGAAATTATCAAACAACATTCATTGGGGGAAGAAACATGGCAGAGAACATCCTTTTGGCTCATGAATTGCTTTACAAATATCATCTTAAAGGAGCCAAGCCTAATTGTGTACTTAAGATTGACTTGAGGAAGGCCTTTGATTCCGTTTCTTGGAAGTGCATCCACAGAGTGCTACAAGCTATGAACTTTCCTTCTCTGTTCACTTAGTGGGTCATGGAATGCATCTCTACTCCAGCTTTCTCAATCATGATCAATGGAAATCTATGTGGTTTCTTCAAAGGGGCCAAAGGTCTACGCCAAGGTGACCCTTTATCCCCTTACCTCTTTGTCCTTGTCATGGAGGTCTTCAACCGAATACTGGAAGAAGAAACTGCAGTTGGCTTCACATTCCACTTTGAATGCAAAAAGAACAAGATTAAACTCTTGAGCTTTGCTGATGATTTGCTACTCTTTGCAAATGGTGATTATGGTTCGATACTGTGCATATCAAGGGCTTTGCAAAGATTCCTAAACATTTCTGGCATGGATATCAACAAGGACAAAAGTCTTTTCTTCTCCACTAGTCTTGATGATGAACCTAGGGATTCCTTGGCAAATATTATTGGCTTTCAAAAAGGCTCTCTTCCAATAAGATATCTTGGATTGCCTCTCATTTCAACAAAACTAAAGTCCAAGGACTGTGAGCCTCTTATCCACTAGGTTCAAGGCAAGATGCAAGCTTGGCAAGGTAGGTGCCTATCTTATGCTGGGAGGCTTCTTCTTGTGAAAACTGTCCTCTTCTCTATTAAGGAACATTGGCTTTCCACCTTCATCCTTCCAAAGATTATCATTAACATGCTAAATCGACTTTGTAGAAGATTTCTTTGGTCTAGCCCAAGCCTCACAAAGAAGCTCATTCCTATCAAGTGGGAGGTTGTATGTTCTCCAAAACAAGAAGGTGGGCTAGGCTTACTCAACCTTGCTCTATGGAACAAATCAGCCATTTTGAAGTATGTTTGGCTCTTAGCCAACAAACCTACCAGCTTATGGTCCGAATGGGTACATGCCTCTTTACTAAGAAATAGGAATTTTTGGTCGATTGCCATTCCTAGTAGTTGCTCATGGTGCTGGAGAAAAATCTTGAAAGCATGCATCTTCGCCTCTACCTTCATCAAATCAAGAGTTTTCAATGGCAAAACCACTTTCTTATGGTTTGATAATTGGCACCCAGATGGTCCTTTCTTCCAAAGGTATAGGCCAAGGGTTATTTATGATTCTGGTCTTGGTAGGTCTGCCAAAGTTGATACTATAATCCACGGAACAGCTGGGATGTTCCTCCTTCTACCACTACAGATCTCACGCAGATATGGGGACGTCTACATGAGTTACCACCACCAGAAGCTACCAAAGAAGATGTAGTCATTTGGAAGCTAACAAATACAGGTCTCTTCACTATCAAGTCTGCATACCAAGGCCTTGACTTGCCTCGTCAAAAGTTGGATTGGCATAAGCTTATATGGTTCCAATGGCATATACCGAAAGCATCCTTCACCACTTGGATGGCTATCCACCACAAGCTACTAACTCGAGACAAGCTAAAGGCATGGAGAATAACTTAGGCCGACACTTGTGTGCTATGTAGAGAGGAATCTGAAAACCACGACCATCTATTCTTCAACTGTGGATATAGTAAGCTCATTTGGTCCACACTCTTAACCATGAGCTGCTTGCCAAGTAGAACTAGATCGTGGAATGAATGGATTACATGGGGGAAATCAAGACTTGCTGTTCGTCAACCATATACAAACCTGGTCAAGCTCTCACTCACAGTTGGAGTCTACCATATTTGGCGAGAACATAACCGCCGGATATTTTAGAATTGCTATCATCCCCACTCATGGTTTCTTCACAAAATTGTTGCTGATATTGTAGACAAAATATCTACAGAAACCGTCGTCCTAGTCAATTCACCCCGACATCGACAAGTTCTTGCTAATTGGAGGCTACCTTGGACACTTGCATAGCTTGCTATCCCATGGTCGGAATGTCACATTGTGTTGTTTAGAGCTGTAGTTCCCCTAACCACTTCGGTTAGTGTTTCCATCTTTCATGTTGGTCTTGCCTTTGGTTGTATGAGCTAAAATTGTAAATCTTTGTTTATCTAATGCACAATTTGGACTTACTTTCCAAAAAAAAAAAAAAAATACAACTAGTCATTAACAGTAAAAACAGATGTATCCACTGGTGTTTCTATTTACTTTTACTTACATCATAAATGGATGATGTATCTTTCTTTTATTTTTACTAGAAGGGTGCACGTGCAATACAACACGTCATGGGAGGAGAGGAACAATTGGGTAACTAAATGTTACGTTTTAGAAGGGTAGAGACATTTTTTTACCATTCTATCCTTAATTAATGGATCTAGGCATTGCTGTGTAAGGGCTTTTGTGGAAAACTTAACATTTTTGTTGGCGCGATTCCCAAGGGGGTGCCTCGCATTAAATATAGTATAGATGAGACACTAGGGCAATAGACAATTACTACCCAATAACCATCATAAAAAAATTTGGCTTTGGATCTATCTCTTTACCTTTTGTCGCGCGCGATTCCCAAGGGGTGCCTCTTGTTAAATATATATAGTATAGATGAGACACTATGGCAATAGACAATTACTACCCAATAACCATCATAAAAAAAATTTGGCTTTGGATCTATCTCTTTACCTTTAGTTTCTAATAGTTTTTACACTAGAAATCAAGAAACTTACAACTACCTAATATATAGTTTGAAAACATGAAATTTCGACAACATACCTGTATTGTATGCATGGTGCCTTGAGCACGACTTTAGGCTTCCAACAATTGTCTTTCATGCCTTCTTTTTGCCTTCACAACCCTGGCTCCATCTTTTTTATGTATCAATTGGTCATAGAAGGAAAAAATATATAACACATTAGGCGAATAATATACTCTAGATAGCCTCCAACCATCATCTATACTATTAATAAAGGGAAGAGGGGGGAATATTCGCTTCAGATTTTGGCCTCCCTTTTTTTATTTTTCTGACTATTGCCCTTCCCAGCTAAAGTAATCAAAAAATATAACCACACACTACTCTTTTACATTCAAATTTAAACCCCTACTTATATGTTACAGTTAAGGCCAAGGTGAGTACGTGCAGTATGCACGTGCCACCGCTAGTATTATTAATGGATAGAAGGCATCAACTGTGATGATAACATGACAACCCTTCCATCTTTCTTTCTCTCTATAAATATATATCAATTGAGAGTGGGAAGAATCTATTTTTTGCTGCCTTAATCTTCCTATAGCTTCTTATAGCTACAGCTTACTTATCTACTCTTTCTATTTGCCATCTTTAACACATAGCTCTAACAATCCGATAAAGAATGATTCATAGAAAATGTTGATGAATGATTCATAGAAAATGTTGATGATGGTGAATGAAAGCCTACTTGTTACCTTCTATAGAAACTGTAAGAATTCTAGAGCTTTGTTTTAAAAAGATTAAGGCCCAGTCACATTAATGAGCTCAAATTAACGATTAGTATGCCAATTTTTGCAATTTAGGCAAAGTAACTTTTTAAAATTAATCTTAAGTGATCAAGGTTATAAAAATACTTAAATACCTTCCGTAGCATTCCAACAATATCCTTCTCTTATTTCTGAAATTTACAAAAATTGCAAACAAGCCACAAAACAAAACCCCTCTCTCGTTCTCTCTCTTCCCCCCTCTCTGTCTCCCTCTCTCTCGTTCTCTCCTGCTCTCGTTCCCCTCTCTCTGTTGAACAGACTCTGGAGGGTTTTCGGAATCGTCTTGGATTTCCCAGCGCTTGTTCCCCTTCGTTTCCTTCGTCTTCGCTCCCCAAAGGTACCTTGTCGGCTTCGTCGGCGCCTTCTGGAGTGTAAGAGCCCATCCACCGTGAAAGACATTAAAGCTAAGCTTAAGGAAGCCGATCTTAGGAGACAGGTTTGCTCTGTTTCTCTTTATGCTTCGTTTCGAGTTTTTTTTAAGGATTATTTGTCTAAGTTCTGTTGATTTAACGATTATTTGCACTCTGGGAGGAAAGAGAGGGGTAGAGCTCCTCATAACTTTTATATTTTCTAAATGCAGAATGTCTTTTCCTCCGAGAGCAATTGCTGCTCTCTAAGAATTTAAACATCATCTTTTAACAACCTTCTTTTTAAACCAGGAACCGATCCACCCCCCAAAAGACGGAAATAATTCAAGGTATTGATGCTTTCTCTGCCAACCAGATTATTTTTCGTTAATTTTCAATGTAAGCTCTCCACTCTTCCTTGGATCCGAACCTCTTCTTCTGTTTATCTATCGTTTATCTTTTCCAATCACTTTTCTTTTCCTTTGCTTTTTAATTTGCCTTTTTAAAAATCTCTAGATAATCTTATTTCTTTTCTTCTTTATTTTTGGAACTCTTTCTTTATGTTTGATTGATATCTATTCATGGTTCCGATGATTCTTCAATCATGGCTTCAGCAATTGTTTTCCCTTTGTCTTCCACTTTTCGTTTCAGTGCGTGGAACTTGATCTTTTTTATTTGCTTACCATTTTAAGTTTTACTCTCAGTCTCTCTTTCGTTTGTACTCTTTATTTGTTGTTGACTTCTTTGAACAGATGAAATTGTTAATGTATTCTTAACTAGACTTCTTGATCGAATGATTTTGTTACTCTTATCTGAGTTTCTAAATTCTATGTTAGAACCTAAGTTCTTCTCTAGGTTTACTTGCGCTTGCAATATTCTAAAGAAACAATTCCAAAACAAAATCACTACAAGCTTGGAAAAAGGCTCTCTCTCTCTCTCTCTTCCTTGTTTTCTAAATGAATTGCTAAACCTTCCAAAAAAAAAACTTCCTAATACCCTACACATGCCCCTATTAAGAATTAGTAACCTTGTTAGATTAAGAAACTATCCAACGTAAGTGACTCCCAAAAAACAACCGAACCCCCTTATAATTCCTACGCATAGACAAGATTAGAAACCCATCTTTAAGGATCCTACAACTTAGTTTTTCAGGAATTGGAATTTTTTTTGGGTTAAATTTCCCAAACTTATTTACAATTTGCTGAACAAAAATCATGTTACAAGATTACCATCGACGTTTATAAGTTTATTATTGAAGTTTACAAGCTGAAGCATCAACATGTTACAATCTATACCATCGACTGTGCCATTTATTAACTAATGTTAAACCATCAATTTTCTGAAGCAAACCGTCGATTTAAAAGTTACATCAAATGATTTTACAGGTTGTACATACATCAATTATTGTGAACCAAATTAAAAAAAAGGGCAATTTTAATGGTATTACAAGATTACCATTGATATTTACAAGTTTTTTTTCTTTTTGATTTTTTTATTGAAGTTTACAATTTGAATCATTGACATGTTACAAGCTATACCATCGAAACAGTGGATGATTTAGCTTCTAACATGTCGATGTTTAAGCTTGTAATCTTCGATAATAAATTTGTAAACATCGATGATAATCTTGCATTACCATTAAAATTGCTTTTTCCAATTTGGCTCATAGTAATTGGCATATGTACAACCTGTAAAGTCATTTCATGTAACTTGTAAATCGATGGGTTGCTTCAAAAAATTGATGGTTTAACATCAATTAATAAATGGAATAATCAATGGTATAGCTTGTAACATGTCGATGCTTCAGTTTGTAAACTTTGATAATAAATTGGTAAACATTGATGGTAATCTTGTAACACCATTAAAATTGGCCTTACGCTATTTGTCTCACAATAATTGGTGTATTTACACCCTGTAAATTCATTTGATTTAGCTTGTAAATCAATTGTTTGCTTCAAAAAATTGATGTTTTAACATCAATTTTAATAAATGGCACAGTCAATGGTATAGCTTATAACATGTCGATGCTTCAGCTTGTAAATTTCAATAATAAACTTGTACGTCGATGGTAATCTTGTAACACCATTAAAATTGCCTTTTAGATTTTGGTTTAGTTAATCTATATACTTAACTGCAGTGCACAAGTTAGGTGTTGTCTTTATGCATAATTTCATGCATGGTATGCCTAGTCACACATGCATAAAGACATTCTATACCTTCAATATCTTTGTTTATTCTTTTAAGTCTTGGATTTGACCATGCTCTGACTTTAGGGTTTGTATATGTATAGAATTGTACAGAAGACGAGTAGATGAGAGTGATAGCTTGATACTGGACAGTATAAGGCATTCTCTAATCAGGTAAGAGGATAGCATAATATTTAGCCTTTTGGGGAGGGCTCAATACTGTTACAATGTTGATACGTATGACAGCAATGCATTCACCATGGATGGGTTTGATGGCTCGTTGGGTGAGTTCATGGTCAAGGAAACTGAAAAACTTCATTGCAAGGTATGCCAATATCCAAATCAGAATAAAAAAAAAAAAAAAAAAATGGAAGAACAAAAAATAAAACTGACATGGTCGAAAAATCTCTGATTGGATTTCAATATAAATTAGGTGGGAAGATACAAGAGCCTAGATGAGCATCCTTTCTTCCCCGAAGACTTGCCTGAGCCAATGCTTCCACCACTTCATAGTATTACGTTTTAGATCTGCAAGCATGCTGATGAGTTAGTTGAAACAATGGGATTCCTTTTAATTTGATACAACCTTAGAATTGCAAAACCAGGTCCTTTTTTCTTTCACAATTCTATGTCGGGTTTGATCTTTATAAACAATAAGGTTTTGGAATATTCATTTTATTGACTTTTACCAGGACTGGCAAAGGAAGGGGCTGATGGTAATTCTGGATCAACTGCAGTTTGCGACACATTTTACTTGCAGGTATTTGTTTTTTCTTACCTAATTATATTCACTTTATAATCAATTAACATATCTTCGTGTTTAGAAAAGATTTGCTCTCATAAGCTTTGATGATATGTTCTGGGTGGGCATGGAATATGTATTTCACGTTTCTTCAGTCCAAAGCCAACTGTCAAATTTCTCCTTGTACCACACAGGATAAACAAGTGACATGTAAAAATTTGATAGAAAGAAGCCTGAAGAGAGTAATCATATATGTGAACATTGGAAGGGTTTAATCATGCTAAAAGGAAGTGCTGTATGAGGATAAAATGGAAAAAAAAAAAGGTACTCAATGAAGTCTTAAGTAAAAAATGAGTGGTGACAAAAGAAGTTGAGAAGAGTTTATTTGACATTAACTTTCTTCTCGGACCCTTCCCAGTACAAATTCAAGCTCAACATTGTTGGAATTGATCGATCATAGGTGAAGTAGCTTACATTCACAATTACAAAGACCCTTAACAGCTTCTCTACAACACCAACCCTCTTTACTCCTGAAAACCTTACCATCATTCGTTCCATCATTGTTGGAATTTATCCACCAGCTGCTAAAATCTGTTGCTCCAGTTGCAGTCAACAAGGAGAACATTAAAATCTTCAGACAGAGGTTTCTGATTGGATCCAACTAATGATCTCTGGAACAAGGACGAAAAAAATATGCAAGATTACTGAACATCCTGTTAGAATACAGAAGTTGATTGAGCAATAAATTCATCAGAAAAATGTGGATGTGGAACACATGATGAGTAGCAGCTCACAATGAACTCTTTGATTGGATTCCCAATGTTTAGTGTGCTAAGCTAAGCTTCTCAGCTCTCACACTTTGTTTACTTTGCAGCACATATGTACGATAAAGAAGAGAACAACCCTCCCTCCTTCAACTCCATTTTCTGTCCACATTGAATAATAGAAATATGGCAATAAAATTACTGAATACCGACTGAAGAATACAAAAGACACTATACTTCCAAAAGGGGGAAAAAAATGCAAAGTAACAACTAATGATCCAACTAATGATCTCTGGAACAAGGACGAAAAAAATATGCAAGATTATTGAACATCCTGTTAGAATACAGAAGTTGATTGAGCAATAAATTCATCAGAAAAATGTGGATGTGGAACACATGATGAGTAGCAGCTCACAATGAACTCTTTGATTGGATTCCCAATGTTTAGTGTGCTAAGCTAAGCTTCTCAGCTCTCACACTTTGTTTACTTTGCAGCACATATGTACGATAAAGAAGAGAACAACCCTCCCTCCTTCAACTCCATTTTCTGTCCACATTGAATAATAGAAATATGGCAATAAAATTACTGAATACCGACTGAAGAATACAAAAGACACTATACTTCCAAAAGGGGGAAAAAATGCAAAGTAACAACTAATCTTAATAGAATTTGATGCATCTCGCAAGCTAAAGAATGATCCAGATCCTAACAAAAAGGATGTTTCTCACTTTCATATCTAAGTAAAAACAAAAAACAACAATCCTGGAGAAGTAAAAACTAGAAAAGAAATGTACCCGGCCAATTCATAGACAAGTATCCATCTACATAGAATAATAATAAATTGCAATATCCATGGTTGTTCAGGGAACCATACAAATCTGAGTAGGAATTTGATTCAAATTCACACATGAAAGTTAAATTTCAGGGGCATGTATGTACCAGTTCAAAAATGACATTTGCGCTACCAGAGCAACAAATGAAAACAAAACTCATGACAAAAACACAAATCTGGATCCAAGGATAAAGGTAGAATCCCATTGGTAACTCCAATTCACAAGACAGATCAGTGGATTGCAAAAAAACTAAAGATTAAGGTAAAATAAAATCAACAATGTAACCATGTCATTGATCCGTGTTCATAACTGTATGACCTAAAATCATGCATCCAAACATTCCCCAGATGAAAAGGAATCTATATACATAATATATAGGAATCGGTCGTTTCCTTGAAACCCTCACAGAGCTTCAAACTTCAAGCTCTCAATCCTGGTAGCCCCACGTCATTTCTGACGTGGCTGCCTACTCTAAATGCTTTTGTCTTTTCAAGATCCTCACACAGGCAACCCAAGCGTTTCAACTTACTTAAGAGACAACCCAAGCAAATCTATATATATATAGGAATTGGTCGTTTCCTTGAAACCCTCACTGAGCTTCAAACTTCAAGCTCTCAATCCTGGTAGCCCCACATCATTTCTGACGTGGCTGCCTGCTCTAAATGCTTTTGCTTTTCAAGATCCTTACACAGGCAACCCAAGCGTTTCAAGTTACTTAACAGACAACCCAAGCGAATATGCAATGCGACCATTGGTATCCAGAAAAAGAAACATCATCAGCGGAAAGAGAAAATATCCTTTGAAAAAAGTTTTCAAACGAGCTTCATCGCATCCGGTCACCCCAAGTCGGACGGCATCCACAATGCACACACAAACAGAAAGAGTGTGAGGGTTCCTATTTGCTGATGATTTATCTCCATTCCGGTGAAGTAACCCCATCTTTGATAATCCCTAATCAGTACCACCTTCATTCGCTGATGATTTATCTCCCTTGTGTGTTATGAATTAACTTAAATTTCTATCTGCCTCTCCCTTGTTCTGCATTTTTTTATTTATTTTGAATTAACTGCAAGTTTCCTTTTATGGGTTTTGTCTTAAGAAATTTTGATAATGGACGAAAACAAGGGTTATATTGTACCTGTATTGAAATTTGAAAATCATGATTTGGGTGGAGACCATTACCAATTACTCATTATGAATTCAAAAGTGGTTTCAAATGTGGTTATTCATGGTTGGAGAATGGATCTGTTAAACCGCGTAGGCATAGTGTTAAATCATGTTATGGTGTTATTAGGGTTCTTTGCTGTTGATTTATCTCTATTCAATGTTTATGGATGACCATATTGTTTTCTATCTTGTTGCTGCTTCTACCATGAAACCCAGCTACGATTGGCTTTTCCTCCTAGGTTCGACTGAGCAATCTTAGCAATAATGGATGATCTTAGTTGATTCCAATCACCCAAATTCTTCTCTCAGATTTCGGTGAAGTAACCCCATCTTTGACAATCCCTGACGCACAAAACCAATGAACCATTGTGGAAGAAAAACACTTATTTTAATAATCATCTTCCACAGTGAAGTGTTTTGATTTCTAAGTTTTAAAAAAAACCACTATGTCATTGCTCTCCTCTTTTTCTGACCTAAGGTGTAAGTCTCTACTTTGATAAATCCCGATAGATAAGAAATGCAAATCGACTTGTTTAGTTCTCTAAACATTTTGCGATGCCATTTTGAAAAGTATTACTGAATTTGTTTAGCAATTCCTTTATGGTAATTGGAGTTTTTGGATAAATGTAGGAATACCCATTTTGCTTGAGAAGGGGACAAAGGGTGGCAGAGAGAAAAACAACAAGGCTCTTTTTCTGCCAAGGTATATTCGTCTGGGTCTCCTTGTTTCTTCAAGAACTTTTTGATTCTGAACTTTTTTGTTTCTTCAAGGACCAATGTGTTAGTTTTATTGAATTTGGGTTTATGAAGATCTCTTTTGTTTAAATCTAAGTGTTTGTTGTTTATTTATTTCTTGCTTTTGAAAAATCTGTTGTAGGGCTTGATGCTTAAAAGATTAAGAAAGAGTGGTGGTTGATTTCACGGAAGGAGGGATGTTTTTGGTCTAGGTACAATCAAATCATTGTATCAATTTGAAACCAGGTGAAATCTTTATTTTCACCTCTGTTCCTCCAAACATCTATTTTTGCAGCTTAGAGTTGTTATTCTTATTAAGTTTTGTGAATTTTGGTTGTTTTCTACATGTCTGATAAATTTCTTGTGTGATTCTGGTAATTATAATTTTGCTTTGATTTGGTTGTCTATTACATGTTTGCTGAATTTACTGTGAGAACCTCAGCTTTGAGACAACAATCCAGCTTTGATTAACTCCCTCTTTCTTTTGCTATCTTCTGAATGTTTAATTGGATTGAGTGCTCCTTGCAATACCATGAAAACAGTAGGATTAACGTTTCTGTGGTGACTGGGAGGACCTTTCATATCTTCATATCTTCAGACTCTTTTTTATATTATATTTGTTCATCATCTATGACTACACCTAAAGACTTTAAGATCTCAAGAAGAGCAATAAGAGATTTGTGTCATGTAACAAAAGTTTCAGGATACCCTTCTGATGCAGAACTGCATCAACATTTCTTAGAAGAAAGGTAACTGTGATCAACAAGATTGAGAATCACATTTTATTAATGATTTCATTTTCAAGATTAATAACATGATCAAGAGGTTCAAATATTGTAGATATTGGATTTAAAGCTTTTTATTTTTCTTTAGTGGGATTGCTTTAGTTTATATTTATCTTAATAGCTTTTTTTCTTTTTAGTAAAAGTCTTTCTTTTTTGTTATGTTTTCCATTGGTCTTTCTTTTTTTGCTTCATGTCTCTGTAACTGTTACCTATGCTATCCTTGTAACTACCATCTCTTATTTTTATCTTAGTTTTAATGTTGTTTTCTAGGCTTCCTGTGGAGTTGAATTGTCTCTAGAGGCTTGAAACCAATGATGGCCTTCAAAATGTGTTTCTTTAGTTTCCTTTTCTTATCATCTTAGATAACTTATATGTCCTTATTGAACATGCATTTTGCTTCAAATTGTTAAGCATAGTGTATGAATTTTATCTAAAATCAGGTTTTTTAAAACCATTATTAATTGATTTATTAGATTAACTTGGTAAATATATCGACAGCTTTGATTGTATTGATCATGATCAAGTTTTTTTTTTTTTTGATCTATTTGAAATACAAGATAGAATGCCACAAAAAAAAAAAAAAAAACTAAAATAGTTTAATGGAGACTATCATAGTGATTACATGGAATACCATTTATAATACTGATCAGCAAAAGGGAAAGACTTGCAATCATATTGGCCATTTAAGCAAATTTACAATTTCTTCACTAGATAAAGTTAGCCACAGGAGACCCATAACAAATCAGTTACAATCATATAATATCTTTAAAAAACAAAAATTCAGGATCATTCATAAATTATCACATGCATCTATTGTTTAGTTTATTTCACAAAATCTTAAATATAGAAAACTACAGCCAATCTAAGTATCAACTGCAACCAATCAAAATGTCAAATGGATATGGAACCCAAAAAGTTTTGGACTCAAGAGGCAGTATCTGGTGGTAGAGAGAACAAGAATGTTTATGGAGAACATGAATGTTTAGGGAGTAAAGAAGGAGATAAAGTGGGGATTTTTTTAGCACGGGCAACATTTATATAGAAGATCCATCAAAATACACAACTTCCCCCAAGATACAATTTCCATTGATTCTGCATGTTACAAGTAAGGCACACCATACTTTAGCATCCCTCTCAATGGGCATGTTCTTGATAAACTTGTATTCTTCCTCTAGCAATCCTATACAACTAGGAAGATTTGCCATCCTCTCAAAGCAGTTCTTTTTCTTTCTATCTAGGCTTCGTGGGACTTCCAATAGCATGTCTTATTTGCCATGAACACCAAAACCATCAATAATGAATGTCCAAGATTTCACATTGATTTCACATCTTGTTCTTCATTGGCTTCCTCCGAGAGTCCACGTGTTTAATTAGAGACGTGCCAAGAATAAGAAATTGTCTGTTGACAAGACAAAGAAGTGTTTGATTACTTATCATTTGTAGTAGTTAATCACAATAATTAAATTGATTGTCAATTGAGAAAAATAAAATTAAAGTAAAATATAGAACGTGTTGCATTTTCCTCTCCTGGCCTCACAAAAGCCTTAAATCAAGAGAAACTTGAAACATCAAGAAATTGCAAAAATGAAAAAAAAAACTCGGAAGAGCAGAAAATTCAAATCAATAAAACCAACTTAACAAATAGGGCATTCAAATGTAAATGCAAAGTGATAGACATTTGGGTTTGTTTATGATACTTTTGTGAACTGTAATTTCTGCAGAAGCAACATCTCCAAATATGGTGAGAGCAAGTAGAGTCCATGAGCTGAAGAACAAGAGGGAACTCTTTATTTTTCACTTGTTATTTACCATAATCTGTTTAATAGATAAGTTGGGGCAGTGTTTTATGATTCAGATTATTAAATCATGGGAGATCCATTTGATTACTTTCACCATAGACCAACCCAAAGGCTTTTGAAGGATTGGATTGATCTCATGCCTTTTTTTTTCTCTTGGATTTTGTTGTATTTTGTTACTTCTTGTTCTTGGGTCCATGAAATCTATCCAACATGGGTCTCTGTATAGAATTTTAATTTTTGGCTTGGTCATGTTGTTTGTTTCAATTGATCGTTGGAGTGTTTTATGTTATCAAATTATCCGTTTCTAATTAGTCTTACCATTATTTCTTTAATATATATTTCTTTCATCTGACATTTCTCTCATGATAGGACCCATTTGCTTTCTGTTCATGACTTAATTCATTTTTTCAGTAATTATCATTCATGGATTTGAATCCCTTTTCAGGATTAGTTTTTTGGGTCAAATCTTCATATTTATGAATCATGAAACTCTTCTTATTTTGATTCTTCATTTATATTATTTTTTCTTTTTTTCCTCTTTCCAATTCTTAAATTTTAGATACAGCTGATTTGCATCACTTATTTACAGAACTGTAATGATAATGGGTGCTGAAATGGGAGGATGTAGACGTAAGAGAGCCTAAAGTGGGAGAGAACCACTACTCATTAGGTTGTAACTTGGTGATACTAATGGATATGAATTTTGTATTACATTTATCATGATCAAGTTGTTTTTTTGATATGTTTGAAATGTCTTAAGATATAATGCCAAAAGAATTAATTTGAGGTAGTTTTAGTCAATGATATCATTGAGATTATAAGCATATCGTTTAAAATACCTATGCGTCAAATTTATTAACCGTATTCATCAAGTTTTTCCAACCCAAAAAAATAATAATAATAATCAAATTTGATGAGCCATAATGCCTGAGATTGGACTCACATGATTGAATACTTTCAAGATATAAGAAGGAAAAAAAAAAATGGAAATCCAGTAACAAATGCCAAAGAAGTTTGCTTCGGTTGCAGATTGATAACTTTATTTTTCCCATATATTCCATGGGAAGAAAGAAAGAGGACAAGATAAAGGACAAAGAGAATGAATGAAATAAAAGGGAACTTTGAATAATTTAACTGGCAGGTAAACAAATATGCCGGCTCATTCCTCTTTCTTGAAGATTTTTTGCTACTCCTTTTCTCGGTCTCAAATCCTCAAAGGAAAATAGAAGTCTTCTGTTAGTTTCTTGAACCCTTTTGATTTCTACTATTTTATATTTTGCAAGGTTAGATATGGTTAAACCTATACTCTACCATTGTGTTTGGGCAATGTTTGACTAAAGTAACTTGGGGATTAATGTGATTGACGAGTGCTGGTTATTTTATAGGAGACGTTGATACATGTCTAAGAGAACATCAAAAAGCTGTAAGCTGTTGTTTTGTAGCAAGGTTATGTCTGCTGAACCTACATTTCTGTTAAGGATGCATTGCACAAGTTACATGAACACGTTTCCTTTGGTAAGGTACAGTCAATGGTATTGTGGTACCACCGGCTGGGATGGTGTTTTAGGGAGTGGACCCCCTTACTACCACACGCATGCATCTATCCATTTCAATCTAATTAATGACGTTTCCTACGTCAACTCGGATTATGCTTCCCGTTATATATATACAAATTCTGATTATGAAAACCTTTCAATGCCATTAAAGTGAAAACCCAATATAATAAGGTAGACAAAATAATCCCTGTAACGCATTCTACATTACTTTATATCATAAAGAATTCCACTCCTCTCCACGAAACAGACCTGCATATCATGGAAGTGCACATAGCCATTAGCCTTAATTTTTCCTATCTCAGCCACTCGTCTAATCTTGAATAAATCAATACATAATGTACCGAATGCACATCGGACTTCCTTAATTGAAATGCCCATAAGGCTAAACACTCTTCCCAATGAATAAGCAAGTGGGTAAATGGCTAACTTCTACTTTATACATCATATATCTATTTTGCAAAACCTAATTCCTTCTCTCCAAGTTATCATTGATGAGGATCTTGTTTAGAGAAGTTGACAACAAGGAAAGGGATCAAGCATCCATAAATTAATTATTTTCTGTCTGCAAATTATCCAATATTTATATTTTGAATGTGGCTATAATTAATATGAATTTTTTCAAATAGTATTTGATTTGAAAACCTTGTTCATTATGCAGTATATATTAGTTATTTTTTCTTTGTTACTATTACAAAATTCATATTTAATGTTTCAATTTCTTCAGCAGCCCGTGCATCGCACGGGTTCTTTGCTAGTTATATATATATAAATCCTCAAAGCTTGGAAGAAACGTTGGCAGAGACCCATTCACAGTTTCAAATTACAAAAAACAATAAAATCAAGCCCAATAAATAAATAAATAACTGAAAAACTGGTGAACATAGAAAGAAAATCTCAGAAATGCAAATGAATTTAAAGAAACGACGTACATAGAAAGCGAAAAACTTCAAAACGATAAACAAAGGGATAATTAAAGGCACCTGAAGAGTTCGGGTGGCAAACTCGATGCCTGTACGTGACTTTTTCTTGGTTCTAACTATTTTGAAAGATGGAAACAACTACTTCGAGGGAGCCAGTCCTCCTACAGAGTAACTTGAAAATTGAGCAGAAAAGTACTTGATTCCTTCTAAAATAGAAATATTACAAATAGTAAACACATGTATCCTACTAACTACTTCCTACTCAGCCATGTAAGCACATGTATCCTAACAAATCTCATGAAAATAGGTAGTAGATACTTACTAATAACCCCTAGCAACCCATGTTAAGAAACTAAAAGTATTTACATAATATATCCCCCAACCAACTATTCATGGGCTTCAACCATGCCATGTCAGCCACCTCTTGCGTCTCCATGCACGATCCCATGTTGGTACGTGACATTTGCCCCTCCTTGAAAAACCTTGTCCTCAAGGTTTACTTTCAGAAAATGCTCTTTAAGTTTATGAAGGTTTCCCACGTGGCATCTTCATTATCTATACCCGTCCATCTGATGAACACCTCTGTTACTACTTTATTGCCTTTTTTTTTACTATTCTTCGATCTAAGATCGCTTCAGATTCCACTTTGAAGAGATTTGTGGGGTATGAGCTGTACCTACCCTTCTTTTGAGACAAGATACATGGAAAACAGGATGAATCTTGCTTTACTCTGGCAGTGCTAATTTGTAGGCCACCTATCCAATCTTGTGAGTGATCTGAAACAACCCATAATATTTGGGGGCAAGTTTGAGAGATTTCCGTAGAGAGATAGACTGTTGACAATAAGGCTGTAACCTTAGATATACCCAATCCTCTACCTCAACACTTCTCTTAGTCCAGCGCCTATCAGAGATTTGTTTCATGCGACGTTGGGCAGATTGTAAGTGCTCCCTTAATATCTTCATGATCAGCTCCATAATTTTAAGGACTTACTCTACTGCCTGCACTTTAGTAGTTCCTGGAATGTAAGAAAGTAGTCGTGGAGGTGGCACAGCAAGTAAAGTGAACGAATAAGTCAAGCAATATGCATATCATGAGATTGATCCTTAATCTCTCTATGAGGTCTAGGATATATGAATTCCTAAGCACACTTTTATGTAGAAAAAGACAAAATACACAAAATCATGCTAAAACAATTATGCAAGGTATGTAATGATAGTGTATGCAGCCTTCTAAATATATCAACTTCTCATCATTTTGTGAATACCTTTTACAAAGACCATCACCCCCCTCCTTCATATAAAATGTCATATAATGCATTGTGAAATTAAGTTAGATGCCTATGGCTAGCGCACAGGTTTCTCTATAGTATTTTATGTGTATATTGTAGTTCTATGAGTTTTCAACCAATCGAAGCACTATACTAAGCTACTATTTTTGGAAAGGAGAATATACCTGTAAATGTCAAAATATTCCTATGATTGTCCAGGTCTAAAATAATAATATGGTCTCATATATAATTCTTTATTGAGATTCAAGTCCAAGTCTTTCATCATGTAGCCGCATCTTTCAAGCTAGGTCTTGGGTTACTGGCAAGTCCTCACTACAACATGCAAGGATCACGAATTAGGACTGTTGGTAACTTTTGGGATTGAACCCTCACACCTCATCCATTCAAAGTCATTGTCAAAGTATGATAACACATTCATGAATTATAATTTAATCAATTTGAATGCACAAGAAGTGCACATGCATGGTTTAAATCAACAACCGTAGTAGAGTAGGACAAAAGCATGTTAGATCACATTCCATAGCAATCCATCACAAATATATCCATTAGAGAGCCAATTTCATGTTTATAGAAATGCATATCAAGTATTATAACATGACAATAACATTAAGCATGGAAATTCCACATTTTTACGAAATCGGGATCCTTCGATATCCAGAACCAGGATGTTCGATATATCAAGCATCCTATCACAACATGCCAAACAGTTCATCGAAGTACTCATCGAAGAACAATACATAGACAAATCTCTGGATTTTGTATTGAAGCGCTTTTGATATGCCAAACAAAACTTGTCAAGAAGAGCCTATAAAAAATCATGTTTCTTGATTTTGTGTCAAGCGTATTTGGAAACAACGATATGCTGAAGTTCATTTGCTCGGCATATCCGAACCTACTAAAGATCACATAGAATGAACAAAATCAAAGTTTTCAACTCGTTACCATTATTCATGAATATATACTAAGCAAATTTTAATTAAATTAAAGCCATTGATCTTCTCAAAAACACCTTAGAAACAAAACCCACTAACCAAAACACAATTTAATGCCTTAAGAATTGAATATGTTAAGCTTGACAAGAATCATGCTTAAAATCAAATGACAAGAACATATTCTCATGTTACACTTCATCCAAAAATGCCGGATCATGCATACACATCAAAAAATCATATAGAGAGCATTCTGAACATATCAAACAAACAAAAACATGATTTTGCACACTATTCCACTTGTTATAGTTCTATTTGTGACTTGTAAACTGTAGATTTATCTACCTCTTAGTGACAAAATCCAAAACACACTCTTCAATCCTTCTGAAATCACCAAATCTCTGGCAAAGATCCTTGCTTTCACCTTCAGATCACACGTTCAAAGCTTTAGGGTACTTCATGCGCAAAGCCTTCTACAAATCTCACATGTTCAGAATTTTTAGAAATTTTGCAAAACATCCTAATTAGATTATAAGAATATTATTTGGACTAAATAGCTGGTTAATTAAATTACCATTATAACCCATGCTCTTTAAACCATATTTCATTCCTTATTAATATCAAAACTAATTTGAAAATTACAATTTTATCCTTTTTATTTTCTAGGGGTGTGTGTATAAAAGCTATATGTCGTGTGGATGGTGCATGTAACAAATGTACCTTATATATATATACGTAGCGCCCCGCTTCTGGATCAATTGTCCAACCCCGAAGTGCTAGTGTAAGTGGGCCAAAGCAACTAAAATCCAAAATAATTTTAAAACTTTTATTAATATCTCTATCTAAGTTAACATGTGGAAACATGAAATAAAAATTTAATTATAATCAACTCAAATTCCATAGTACAATTTGAAATCATCTCTGGGTTATATCTAATGGCTGCTTCACATAATAATTCAAACTTGTTGATCTCTCCAAGAATACTTGAAAAATAGGAAAAACCAGAGTGAGAAATAAACCTCAACAAGTAGCAATGTGCATGCAATAAAACAGTCTATTTTTATATAAAAATAGAGTCATGAGGTATAACGATAAAACCAAAACACAATAATAATAAATATACATCAAATCAAACCACGTATATATGACATTACAGGACTCATGAACTAAAACCACTTTGAAAAGTTATTCCATGTTCCCAAGTTTGCCTCCTCAAGGCTTACATTATATGGAGTCGAGATATATGGTCACCATTACCTCCACCTATAATCAATGCGGATTACCAAATCAAAATACATGGGCTAGCGTGTACAATCCAATCAATTGCAACTATCCATATAATTAATAGGTGGGAATACCAGTCCGATCAAATATATAAATTAGACAGTACATGGTTAATATTAGCACCAGAACTTTGCCATGAATGAACTAAAGAATGGCCAATAACTTGCTCAAATGTATGCTAATGTTTAATTAAAGCACACAGTGGTAACCCAAAATAATCCTAGACCTAGATACACGACTAATAACCAATAAGAATAACCACGTCGAGATACACGACGGGTAAGGATTGCTACAGCACGACCAAATAAGGAAGGCCTAAGACTTGAATTTAATAGGTGATTATGTTGAGGAGATAAATCCAGAATTTGGTGTCGTTCCAAGGGCTATATCATGAGTTATGAGGTAAGAAAGATATTAGTATTTATTTTTGAAATGATTGGTCAAGTGTATGAGTCATGATATATGGGTGTTGTAGGGTATCATAGTTAATTAAATTAAAATAAAAATTATTGGAGAGATGGGAGTACGTGTGTTGTATGAGAGAATTCTTTGGAGAGTTTCTAATATATGGAACTTCTAAAATAAGTTGGATAGCTTGGACGTAGGTTTTTGTTGGAGGAAAGTTTCTAAAAATCCTATTATTTTGCTTTGGATGACTAGAAGAGGAGGAGGCCTAGTGTACAGTTGCTGGAAACTTTGGTGAGTTCAGATTGGTGCTAAGGAATGGAAATTTGCGTCGGGTTTTGTTGTCTTGTGAAGAAGAGATAAAAAAGCTTGAAGATTTGATCTGTTTGGTTTGCGAAAGAGGTAAGTAGCAACCCTTCTCTCAGCAAAACTTGCATATTTAATGTTTAGATGACAAATATATTGTTATTCTGTTTTGTGATGATTTAGAAGCATGTTGAAGAGGTTTTAGATATATTTGATTGAGGTATAAACTATGGAAAAATACATCTTTTTCTTCTCGTTTGGTTTTTTGTTTACTTTGATATTTGATGAGAAATCATGATTTGAATTTAAGAATTTGTTATTGATCTTGTTAGAATGTTTTATCATATGTTTATATTGATTTTAGGAGAGTTGGAACTGATTTTTATTGATAAAAATAAATTTCAGAAGATTTAAGAGAAAAATTGAAAGTTTGAAAATTTCTAGAATTTACCAGTTTACACGAGTGCTATACACGTCACTCGAGCGCCCATGTTGAGCGTCAATTATATTTTGCTAAGTTTCTAAACCGCTGGACAGTCCACTTGAGTAATCTGTTGAGTGCTCTCTTTACGACGTAATTTGATAGACCACTTGACACAGGGGGATGAGCGCCCATGTTGAGCCTCCAACCTAGTTTTTTGATTTTTGGGAAATTAATCCATATTTTGATTATAAAATGATTTTTGGACGAATCCAATACATGTAAAAATAATATTTGGGTGTATAGAAATTGTTTTCAGTGGTCGAATAATTTTATAAAAATTATACAAGATTTGGGGTACATTCTACTATAATAACTTATGTTTTGGTTCTAAGAGGGACTTTGATATTAAATTTTATTTGTTTTGTAATTTGTTGGTTTCTACACTTGCAAAAGTTTGTTTTGAAGATGTTTTAGGTTCTGAAACTGTGAGATATGGAAAAATCAATTTAATGACTTCCTAATCATCACACGAGATTGGTTAAAAACAAAGAGTCGCCACCATTCTGTTTAGGTGTGAATGGACACCAAAATCTCAAATAAGCACAAAAAGGCAAATTTAGGGTAAAAATAACCCTATAAATAAAACAACCAGAGATGGGTAAGGGGATTAGGTTATGAACAGGGGAAGGTGTTAGGCACCTCTATTCATCCATACAAGGTAGTTGCCAGGTATTGTTCATGTTTTTCAAAGGAAAAAAGGCTTCCTAATCAAAACAAAAGTAAAAGAAGAATGTATGGCTTTTTTCTATGTGAATGATCCAATTAATTCTGGATACTCCTTATGAAAACAAAAGCCATTTACTTGAGTTTCATGATTGACTGAAATCAAGCTAAAGAAAACAAATCTAAAGTAAAAACTTCAAAAATCTGGCTTTAAGTTAAATTCTGGAAATCTAGAAAAAATATGATTTTTATAAAATATTACAGAATTGAACTTGAACAATCCAGGACATAGATATAACCCAAATTTCACATTAGATTAAGAAATCAAAACCAAAAATACCTACGTTGATGAAGAACATCAAAATGGGAGAACTTAGACCATAGGGTTTTCTCGCAAAAATGAAAAAGGACTCAAAAACCACATCATGAAACCCTAGAAGTTACTTTCAGGCTTCTGAATCCAGATCTATCATATAGATCATGATAGATCCAGGATCTTAGCCTAATATCACAAAAATCACGAAACAGTGCTGTAGGTGCAAAGATGTGAAAAATCCAAATTGTAGGAAAAAGTAGGGATCTCATGCTATAAACATCATGAACTCATAGGATTAATCCATATTCAAAATAAAATCATTAAAACATTAGCAGGATATTCAAAGCAGCCACATCTCACAAATTAGAGCACATGAGGGTCTACCCTACTGATCCACCTGTTCTCTTTTCCCCTAGCTTTCTCTTCACGTTTTACGGCTAGAGAGAATTCTTGAGGTACTTAGAGATAGGTTTGGGTATACAAACACAATCAAAGGCCTTATTCTATAAAAAGGAGAAAAACAGATTATGAGGTTCTATTTTAGGGATCCACCTGTTCCCCTTTCCCCTAGCCCTCTCTTCACGTTTTACGGCTAGAGAGGATTCTTAAGGTACTTGGAGGCAGGTTTAGGAATACAAGTATAAGAAGGCCTTATTATACAGCAATGGAGAAGATCAGATTACTTCTAGAATTGAAGACAGAAAATAAAAGGAAAAAGGGACTTACCTGGATTGAGCAAGCAGAGTAGCAGGGATTCCTCTCTTCACTTGGAGCTTTTCAGACTTCAAATTAATGGCCTTTTGCTTGAGAAGAGGCCCTCTATTTATGGGCAAACCCAGGGGTATGGCTGGTCCAGAAGGATATACCATGATCCACCAGATTGGATTGAAAATAAGGATAATGCCCATCCATGGCCAAATAAGATAATTCGGATGGATAAAAGAGATAATTCGCATATCCTAGAGACATTTTTGGATGCAGATAAGGCTCAGAAATTGAGCAAAGATAAAATTCGCACAAATGCCTTGCACCCGTATATACATTGCCGGCAAGTGGTGCCCGCATTCTCAATACGGGCGCTGCATGCCCGTATACCAATTTCGAGCAAGAGCAGCCCACAAATACAATATGGGCATTGCTTAAATGATTGAATTTTATGCCTTTTTGACCTGTTTCAAATCCCAATTAATATTTTCAATTATTTTATCATTTTGTAGTGCAATTTGGGGTGTTTACAGGAAAATTGAGAAAGTATTTTTCTACATATTTGGGTAGGTTGAGTCTATTTCATGGATTTTGATTGTTTTTGAATAAATTGTTTTTCTCCATGAAGGAGATTTTTCTTCTTGTTATTTATCTCCATGATGGAATATATCATTTCCATGAGGGGCAGCAAACATAATTTATCTCCATGAAGGAGTGATTTGCTAAGAGGGAACTGTTGATATTAATGATTGGCCATGAGGGCTGTGAATTCTTTGCTATGAAGGCATTACACTTGAATTTGGTCATGAGGATCCATGTTTTGTTTTTATTTGTGTCTTAGCGGGCTTAGCTTGTTATGGATCCATAGTTTATGTAAAACCCCGACCCGGATTATACCTTAATTATTAAGTTTAATTACTTAAAGTGTGATTATTATGCTAATTAAGTACTTGTGTTATGAAGGTGAGGTGGATGTGGATCATGCTTAAGGATTTGGGGGAAATAAAATTGATCTCTTTTGAAGGTTATTAAGGTAAGCTTAGTTAATGTTATTTCTCAATTTCAATTGGCTAAGATTCCCTCAAATTAGTCTAAGTGTACCTAAAGTACCTTTAGAATATACCCAAGGTACCTTCCAAGTGTACCCAAATTATCCTCTAAGAATACCTAAAGTAACTCTTAAGAATACTCAAGGTACCTCTCAAGTGTACCTTAAGTATCTCCCAAGAATATCCAAATAACCTCTCAAGAATACCCTAGGTACCCCATTGTATGCCCAAGGTACACCCAAGTATTACCCAAGGTACCCCCATTATATGCCCAAAGTATACCCAAGTATTACCCAAGGTACCCCCATTGTATGCTCAAGGTACATCCAAGTATTACCCAAGGTAACACTAAAGTTTACCTAAGGTACCCCACTTGTATCCCTAAGATACCCCCATGTGTTGCCTAAAGTACCCCATTTGAGTACCTAAAGTACTCCCCTAATTATACTTAAGGTAACCCCTATATTGTCTAAGGTACCTTACTCATATTGCCAAAGGTACCCCACTTAAATACTTAAGGTACCCTACTTGAATTGCCTATGGTACCCTACTGTTATAGCTAAGGTATCCCACTATTTTAGCTAAGGTATCCCACTATTTTAGCTAAGGTACCCCCCCTGTATAACTAAGGTACCCCCAAGCATCCATAGAGTATGCCTTTTGAAATAGTTATGGAAAACCCCTTAAAACACCTGGGTACCCTTCAAATAACATTAAGGTACCCCCTACTTATCACTAAGGTACCCCCATACTTGACACTAAGGTACCCCCATACTTAACACTTGGGCATATAAAAGGGTGCCATAATTTCTATTTTAAGTGTTTGAGAACCCATTTCTCTTGTCTTGGACGTATAGAACAAGAGAGGAAAATTGTGAGCTCACTTGAAAGCTTGAAGAAGAAGAAAAGGAGAAGAAGAGGAGAGCTTGAAGTGAAATAAGCTCCTCCATTAACATGTAAGTAGCAAACCCTTCAAAACAAAATGAATTACCAAAATTCGTATTCTTTCTCTAGGGTTGGATTTATATGAAGAAATGATCTTGCATGTTGCTATTTGTTTCTAAAATTTGTAGGTTTTGATTTTATAACACTCTTGGTTTGTTTTCTATTGAATTGCTATGGGTTTGCAACATAGATTGATCATATTTTAGATTTTGGTTTGAGTTTTGTGTTTGGAATGAGGTTTCATGTGTTAGACTGTGTTTTTGGGATTTGGGATGATTATCTGTTTTTGAATGTGTTTTTAAGTGTGTTGGGATGATTTATGATCATCCCATTTGGTTTTGGAAAAGTTAGGAATGATTGTATGAGTTTTGTGTTTGAAAATAGTCAAAAATATTTAAAAACCCGAGGTGGCAATTAATCCTGAAAATTCGTGATTAATCCTGAGCCAAACCATCAAAAATGAGTTTTTGTTAAGGTCAGGATTAGTCCCGCGATTAATCGCGAGCTTCAACGCACGAACGTTGGCTCACTTTGACCTCAACGCGCGAACGTCAATTCTTAACGCGCGCATGTTGGCCTTAACAAGCACGCGTTAGAGCTAATCGCCCCTGGGCGATTAATCCAGGGGCTAATCGTGGACCCTGTTTCTTGAGTTGTTCACCCTTTTTCTCTCAAACCCTTTCCGAAACAACCCAGGCCTCTCGCACAGCACCCTTATTACATGAAAGACATTTAAGTAAATATCCTGTGTATTTATTGCTCAATTTACTTAAGTCTTTACATGTAAATAAGGTTTTACCCCCCATTTGGAACCAATAAAAATACTTCAGGGCCCAATTCCCAACCAATAAAAAGTCGAATTTCCAGTTTATGCCTAAATTTCCAGTTTTCCCGATTTTCAATAAAGACCACTTTTTGAGTTTGACACCTAAATGAGTGATTCAGAAGTCCAGAAAATTCTAGAAGATTTGTTTACTCTCCAATAGACCACAACCAGAATTTGAGTATAAAATTCCTTGTAGATTTGTCTAGTAAAATTATATGCCGAAAAGTCAACGTTTTTAACTAGAATTGGAATATTTTTGAGGTCCAAAACTTTTTGTTTCAGAATCCATTGAATTTTGGTATGGTGAATTATTTGGGATTCTTAAGATCATCCCACTCACCAAAAATGTGTTTTGAGGATTTTATGACCTTCGTTTTGATTGGCTTGGATTTATGAAAATGATGTTGAAAAACTCTTATATGATTTGGCAAGGCTTTTGACTTATGGTTTTACTGGCGGTGGATGGGGAATTCCACTTGGCTTATGTTGTGATTTGGTGGTGGATGGGGTATTCCACTTGGCCTTGTAATGAGCACCGGTTTTACTCATGGATTTGATTTGATTGGTTTGTTTTGTATTGTGAGTCGTCTAATTGGACATTGTTCTTAGTATGGATCCACAGTGAGTTTAGCAGTGTGTTGGTGTTGGCTTGTTAGCGTTAATTTTTGTTGTCAATACAGCTTTCCACTGTGGGGTATCAGTGAGGCCCTCTTGGGGCATAGAGGTGCTTCGGCAACCACCCATCGTGGGGCATCAGTGGGACATTCTTGTGATTCATATGGTTTGGTTTGGCAGTGGATAGGGCATTCCACCTAGCCTTGATTATTACTTTGGTTGTCACTTGCCAACCCATACGTGGGTGCTCCGCTTGTTGAGATGTCCCTTGCTAGGCTTCTCTCTGTAAGTCGTGTAGGTGGCAAATGGACAGTGGTCATTAACCTAATTTAGAGACACGCCAACCCACGAGTCCTAACAAGACGTGCTTAGAGTATTTGATCGTAGTTGGTAGATTTGATTTCATGAGTTACTCGATTGAGATATTTGACTTGGAATTTCACTTCGTATCCGATTGAATTGTGTTGGTTTACATTTAGTACTATATTTATTTGTGAATATTATCATGATGTTATAAAACTGCATAAACTGTTTCTATCCATGCATGTTTGCTGCTTACTGGGACTTTATGTCTCACGCGTGTTTTGTTTTACCGGATTTGTTTTCAGATCCTCCTAGTGAGCTACGCACTGGGGCAGGCATAGAGGGAGATCCAGACTATAGACTCGAGGACTACTACTACTACCCCAGTAGGATTCTTTTTATGATGTTGTATTTTGTCTTGGGGATTGTATATGGGGTGTAAATAATATTTTTGGACTGATACTCTTGAGAGTTATCTTTTGTACATGTCTGTTATTTTGGAGAGAACTTGTGAATGTTTAGTTGCCTTAGTCGTACCTTGTTCACCTAGATATCATGTTTTGAAGATTATAATATAGGTGATCTTTTGTTGGATGGAAAAATTCCATGCTTCTTCAATCATGCACTCTGATGATTACTATTGGGCCCATAAGTAGGTCTCGGGGACGGGTTGGTGCCGTGATAGGGCAGACCCGGATCTGGGGCGCTACAGTTTAACTATTAGTGAAGTCTGTTTATCTTTATTTGGATTAAAGTCTAGTTCCTTTATGCATTTCCTCTATGATGGAGAGGCCTTTCATGAGGGATGAACTGCAGCAATTTCATTTCCACCATGAGGGTGAGGTCTCTTATATTCCACCATGAGGGTGATGATACGGCCGGATATGTTACAGTTTATTCTTAGACTAGATTTGTTGGATTAGGTCTTGACCTTTCAAAGTGGTCATATTTCACAAGTCCTGTGAAATCACATACACTTGTATTTGTTTTGATTCTCATAAGAAAATTACTTGTTGATTTTATTTTGAAAATAAATGTTATATGCTTATTGCTTTGGTTTGTGATTTGCCGGGTTTATTGTTGAATTGTTATACCTCATAAACTATATTTTTTGTTAGCAACATGAGACTATTTTTATTCATGCATATTGCTACTTACTGGGATTTTATATCTTACCTCGTGTTTTAATGTTTTGTTTTCAGATCCTATTGGTAAGGACATTACTGATGGGGTAGAGCCACATGGTATTGATCATCCGGACAGTTATTTTGATTTTATGCAGGAGTTTTATTTTGATTAGATGGATTGTAGTAGGATTTTTATTCATTTATTATTGGTAGGATATCATTTGATTTGAGGTCTATTAGTGAGTTGAGAGTTAGTTCACGTTTTCTTGTTATCCAGACTTATTATTATTATTTGATTATAGATTGGTTGGTCATGTTTCCGGATTTATTTGTAGAATATTAATGGAATTGGAATTTGATAGCGTACTCCGATGTTCATTTAATTATTATTGATTAAATTTTGTCCGGATATTAGTTGCTTTTGGCCCAAAGAGCTAGCACTTCGGGTTTAGATTATTCTTGAGGAATATATCCGGATTTGGGGCACTACTGTAACGCCCTAGATCCGGGTTACGTAATAAAATCATAACTTGTCTCCGAAGGTTAAATTTTCACACAAGATCGATATATCAGAGTGAAGGAAAAACATGAATGAAACAATAACTAGATAATCAGAGTGCAATATAATCCAGCTCAAATATAAAATACCATAACTCAAGCTTAACTCACATGAACCAAGCATTTACCCCTAGAGTATTGTCCTCTCCAAGATCTGAAAACAAAACAAAATAAAACGGAATGAGATACAAATATACCAGTAAGTAGCACATGCATGCTCAAATACATTTTATATAGTTTTGAAACATGAATCAGTTATAAAGTATATCTTAGTGACGATAACACGAATAATCCGAATCCATCATGTAAATCAAATCAATAATAATAATGAACTTTGAGTATTTTGAGAGGTTAAGACCTAGCTCCAAACAATCCAGTCTAACTGCAGCCACTCCCTCATGGAAGGCCTCATCAAGTACATGATGGAAACACATTAAGGAGACTAGCCTTAATCCAAACAAAATAAACAGACTTCATTTAATAGTCAAAACCATAATATCGATTAGTATATAATAAGTCATAGCAGAACTCATGAAATAAGATTGCCTTTAACTAGGGTAATATCAATGTCCACTATGTCACCTCTCGGCTTATGTGCGAAGCAGTGTACACGATCATCGTCTTATTGCGGGAGAACCCAACCAGTATAGAGAAGGGTTGGCATATACTATCCAGTCATAGTCTGAGTACACGATAAAATGAGTAATAGCCGTAGCTTTCTGAGTACACGATAAGGCCTTACCGAGTACACGGTGGAAACACGTGCGTGAACAAAGAATTACACTAGTAAAGAACAATCCTTCATGCTATCTAGCTCCTAAAATGGATCCATATAACACTATGCCCACTGACCTCTAAAATCAAAACCAAACATGAAATCTAGCATGTACAACTCATTTCCAATTCAGTCATATCATCCCAAGTACACGAGGCGTCTCTGAGTACACAGAGGCATCAGCATCCCAAGTACATGGGGCATCTCTGAGTATACGGAGGTATAGCATTTACTCAAGTACATGGGCATCTCAATCCGTCTCTCCAAGTACATGGAGGAAATACAAATCAAATCCAAAATCCAAATCCTTTTTATATTCGGTTTAAAATCTCATCCATAAAATCCAAAGGAAAACCCAATTCAATGTAATTTTCCTAAAACCATATCGTAAAATTCTCAAAACACATTTTGGATGAATGGAATAGTCTTAGGATCCCCAATAAGGTCACCATACCAAAAATCAATCGATTCTGAGACAAAAAGTTTTGGACCCCAAAAATATTCTAAGTTTAGTGAAAAACGTTGACTTTTGGGTATATAATTTTTCTAGACAAACCTATAAGGAGTTTCGAGCTCAAATTCTAGTTGTAGTATAATGAAGGGTGAACAAATGTTCTGGAATTTTATAGACTTTTAAATCACTCATCTAGGTATCAAACTCAAAACGGGATTTTTGGTAAAAATCGGGAAAACTGGAAATTTAGGCATGAACTGGAAAATTGACTTTTTATTGGTTGGGAATTGGGCCTTGGGAGTATTTTTATTGGTTCCAAATGGGGGTAAAACCTTATTTACATGTAAAGACTTAAGTAAATGGAGCAATAAATACACATGACATTTACTTAAATGTCTTTCGTGTAATAAGGGTGTTGTGTAGTTATATATTAGTGTATACACTCACCCTTCCTTTTTATTCCCAAAATTAAGCAAGTATTCACCCACTCCAAGTACCCTAACAATCTCAAATTATCCCTTACGAATCAAACCCTAAGTGGATTAAACAAATAATGACATTATGCTGAAATTTACCCTGGGAACCTACCTCAGGGGCCTAGGCTGCCTTGGGCGCCCAGCTTAAAAATGTTGTTTCTGGCAATGGGTGCCTACCCTGGGGCAGTAGGCACTCATAAAAATACGTAGGTGCTGATTCCGGCAATTAAAATTTCACCTGGACTGATCTTATGATTCTTTTTCAAACCTCTTACTAATCATTCATACACCTCTAACCATTGTTTTTGTGCAGATTTGGATTTAATACCAATGAGAAATCAACCTCAACAAATCTAGGTGCCATTTGCATTCTAATAAACAGAAATTCAGCAGTTCATTCGTACAAAACAATTAACTCTTCGATTAAATCCTTCCAAATGAAAAACAGAGGTGCTACTTACCTCTCAATGCTGATTTCGAGTGATTGAAGTCCTCAAATCCTCAAGTGGAGCTCATCAATATCAATTCCAGATCTGATTGCACAAGACTCCACTGCAGAATTTTTGACTTCTAGATCAAATCTCTACAGATCCGAATTTCTCTTCGATTAATGCTAAAATTAAACGAATTAAATCCTAATCAAGGCTAATCTTACCTGAATTGAGCGGAACTAACTGAGATTATTGCTCATGGACAAATAGAAGATTGCTGCCCCAGCTCCTCTGCAAATCACTTGAACAGAGATCAATGACCAGATTGAATTCTCTCTGATCACCACTGAATTTCCAGATTTGATCCTATACAAACCCTAGGTCCTTCCTAAATTTTCTGATCTCCCGCAAGTTCGCTCAACCTCCAAATGAAACAAATGAACGAACCAACTACTGCCAATTGAAAATAACTTCCTTTTATAGCTGCCGCCAAGTTTGTGTTTAAAACCTGCTCCTATACTTGTCACTCCAGTAATTCTCTGCATGAGCACCACTTAAATAACTCGATCCCATGCTTGACACATCCCATTCTACAATATATATATGATATGTTCTTGTAATTAGCATTATTCACGTGACATTCAACATACCACAATTGAAAGTAAGCCTAAAACTTTTTTTTTGATCATGCAAGTAAGCCTAAAACGCCACTCCACATGACCTCTCTAGGAGTTAAATTGTAAGTAAATTTTTTATCCAGTAAGACACTTGATTTTTAACGGATTAAAATATAGGAACAAGATATATGTTATCTAAAAGAATATATTATTAAAAAAAATATAGGAGATAAAGATATAGGAACAAGTATATGTTATTGCAAAAAATATATATATTAGTCACAAAATAGCAAATAAAATATCACGTTACTATATAAGTACGTATATAAGGAATACGATAAAACAAGAAGATAAAGAAAAGATATATAAATACGTATATCTGATAGGAAATATAGAAAAATTCTAGGCCATGTTTGGTTAGGCTGAAAACAATGGAAAAAAAAATAAAAAAGTAAAATATCACTTTTCTTTCCTTTCCTTTCCTTTCTTTTCACATGTTTTCATTTGAAAAGTTTGAGAGCCTTTTTATGGAAACATGATGTTCTTTTTGAAAAGTAATTTACCTTAACTAGTCCCACATTTTCCAATGATCCAAATGCACGAATTTATGAGAATTTTAAATTTCTTTTTCTTTCCAATGGAGTCCATCATACCAAACGTAACCATAGGGAAAAAAATATATAGGAGACATAGGAAAAATAAAGGAAAAAAAATGTTCCTATGCTTAACTTAAACATATAAATATAAATAATGAAACAAAGGAAACATATGTTACTAAACATATATATTAAACATATGTTAATATTATGGTTAAAAAATATGTTACTTAATATAAGAAACATAGGGACGAATATAAGGGAAAAAATTAGGAAACATAGTTTTAAAAAACTAAAGATATAGGAACAAGATAGGTTAGCTAGCTAATAAAGCCCACGAAAATGGTGATTGGGTATTTGAAGAAGGAACGAGTCCTAGAGTGATTCTCAAAGTAGCATGGGAGGAAGCCATTGGATCCTGTAGACAATTTTTTTAATTCATTAATGTTTTCCATTTACCGAAAATAATATATATAATAGGAAAACAGCTAATTTAAATTAATTAATAATAATTTAAAATATGAAATTGAAAAGATATTTTAAATTATTTATTGATATCTTATTTAAACAAATTGCTCCAGTGCACAGGTAAAACATCTTGTCTTTCTAGTAAATCTAAAGCTTCCCTCGTAGAGTCCACAAACTTATGAATATTCTTTTACATCATCATCAAAATCCTGCGCTAGTGCTTAGATTGAATGCGATGATTCGCTTTTTATTTGAAAACAAAAAAACTCAGAAATCCCACGTGAAGTGGAATTTTTCGTTAATTTACGTGGCAAAAAAACAGTAGTAGTAAAATTCCTTACCAAAATTTACCAAAAAAAAATTCCTTACCAAAATCATCACAAATCCGGAGTAATTAATGATTAGTTTCACCACTGAAAGCAAATAAAAATATTTTGGGAAAGTAGAAGATATTACCTAGGAAAGCATTTCCTGTAGAATCAAAATCCGGTGGTTCCGTGAAATCACCGGTTAGGATGGAATTTCTCGTTTCACACTCTCATTACCTAGTGGTAAGAATAGTTGGGACTAGGGTTGGCAATGGGTCGACTATGGGATGGATCAACTTTGATTCGAATTTGAACAAAATAAACTCTGATATGCAAATTCGATCTGAAATCCGACAGATCTTTTATACTTGAATTTGAATTCTAAACTAAATACATATACATAATTTGAATTCGATATTCGACAGATCGGAAACTAAACCCGAATTCGCAAAGGATAGGGCAAATCGATTTCTCACAAGCGCTGAATCTTTCGATTATTGTGGTTTATACAAAGTTTACAAACGGTCTGACCTGTCTTTGGTCTGCGGTTGTGTATAGTATATTGATTTCTGTTCAGATCTTATTCAAATTGGACATGGGCAAATTAGAATCCGAATCCGAATTCTATCCAACCCGAAATTCCACAGTTATATTCGAATCTCGGTTATAATTCGACATTTTTGGATTGGATTCGGATAAAATCCGAACCGCCGGCCCAATTTCGGACATTCCACGGAAAAAACTTTTATTAGGCAAAATCGAAAAAAATCTACAATCAGCTGTAATCCAAGCCAGACTGCACACCAATGGAAAAAAATCTACAATCTGCTGTAATCCAAGCCAGACTGCACACCACCGTAAACGTGTCACTGTTCTAACCTATTATTTAAATCCAGCCTCACAATCACCTGACACGTGTCAATTTTCTATTTAATCCATAGGATTTCCTTGGATGAGATCCAATCACCGTCAACCAATTATAAACTTCACCACTCATCATCCACTCCCTTCTCAGACCCCCATTACATGTCCTCCTCCAACTTCACTCTTACGCCCACAGAAGAAAACCTTCTGCTACAACTCCTGCCAAATATGGCAGCAGAAATGGCGCTAATCAAACCCATTGCCCAATTTAGCAGAACTACCAATCATAGCTTTAGCACCTCTAGGCCTTGCTCCAGGTTTTATGTTAACATGACTGCTACTTCACAACCTACAACAAGGCCCAAGAAAGCAGCAAAGACTGCAATCAAGGAGACTCTCCTTGCTCCAAGGTTCTACACTACTGACTTTGATGAAATGGAGACCCTTTTCAATACTGAGATCAACAAGAAACTTAATCAATCGGAGTTCGTAGCGCTGCTTCAGGAGTTCAAGACGGATTACAACCAGACCCATTTCGTTCGGAACAAAGAGTTCAAGGAAGCTGCTGATAAACTTGAAGGCCCTCTTCGACAGATCTTCGTCGAGTTCTTGGAGAGGTCTTGCACTGCTGAGTTCTCTGGTTTTCTTCTCTACAAAGAGCTTGGAAGAAGGCTAAAGGTACGGTTATAAGTTTCATATTTTAGCAAATTTGTTGCCGAATTGATATGTTCTTAGTTTGTCGAGAAGTGGGTATGCTGTTATTGGATTCAATTGCTCTAACCAACTTATGATTTTAAAATTTTTGCTGGTTTTACTTGTTTCCGGTCAAATTTCCTCTCTATTTACCTAATTTTTATTTCGATGAGAACCAGAAGCGAATATCTCAATGTGGGATTTGTGAATTTTCTTTAGTCGAAATATAATTTTAAACATGAGTTTCAATGGAGGCAAGGAATGATGAAGATCTATCCATGTTTTATTTATCCAAATGTGTTTAAATGAATTTCATTAATTCAAAGTTCTGAATTTCTTTAAAATATTTCTTTATGTAGAGTTCTGAAGTGATAGTTTGAAAATGCACTTGTATTTTATTTAATTTCTAAACTTTGTAAGAATTTGTTTTACAGAAAACAAATCCGGTGGTGGCTGAGATTTTCTCACTCATGTCCAGAGATGAAGCCAGGCATGCTGGGTATGCAAATCCATTTGTTACATCTCTCTCTTTCTCTCTATCTCTCTCCCTCTCTCAGAATCTTTGTATATCCAATCCATATAGCTGTCTATTTATTTATCTGTCTATCTATCTTTGCATTGTCTTTGTGTTTATCCTCATCTTTTTTATAATGCATATAATTGAACCCTGTTCTTCCATTCTGTATTGGTCTTTCTTTTTATCATTTTGATGCCCGTACATGTATAGTAGAAACTGAATGTGTTCAGTGAGAGTCTCATGTCCAAGGGTGAGGAATCAGGATCCACAATTCTAGGGTTCTTGCTCTGAAAGATATGAAATATCAATTCTGTTGAACTTATGAAACCATGTTATCAACCAAACCCCATTGTAGATATCTCTCAGATGTTTTCAAGTTCATATTGAACTGACAGATCTACCATGTACCTAATATATTGATTCATACTAGAAGTCACTTTTATGGAGTTAAAATTTGGCTTTTGTCAAGGGATTTTCTTATATCTGCAAATCTATTAATGACAGGTTCTTGAACAAGGGGCTATCTGATTTCAATTTAGCACTGGATTTGGGGTTCCTTACAAAGGCCAGAAAATACACATTTTTCAAGCCCAAGTTCATATTCTATGCCACATACTTATCTGAGAAAATTGGATACTGGAGATACATCACAATCTACAGGCATCTGAAGGCCAACCCTGAATTCCAAGTTTATCCCATCTTCAAATATTTTGAGAACTGGTGCCAGGATGAGAACAGGCATGGTGACTTCTTCTCTGCATTAATGAAGGCACAACCTCAATTCCTTAATGACTGGAAGGCAAAGTTGTGGGCTCGATTCTTCTGCCTATCGGTAATCCCTTCTTTTATATAGTTTCTTCTTGGGAGATTGGAGTGAAATCTGAAGTCTTTGCATGATCTTTTTTTGAGTATGAAGTATGAACAAGGAATGGGACTCTAGGCATGTCCATAGTTTTTATATCATATCCTGGACATGTCATGGTAAATCTAATCGCGCCAATCACCTATGGTGTTTTTTGCTGTAAGAAATCCCTTATATTTGATTTGTTCATGACCAGATTATTGGACATTCATTTCTGCTAGTAAATTATGGAATGTCATCTATAAGGACTGTCCAATTTGGAGATCTATCATGGAAAGTCAAGCGTGTTACAAATTAAATGACCATGATAGTCTAGTCAGTTGATTCTTCCTCATGTATTCAGATAAGTTTTCTGATCATCCAAAACCTTTTTCCAGTTGGAGAGTCAGAAACATCTTGGTGTGCCCGAATGAAAATCCACTGGAGGAAATTGGTGCAGATGTTTTGTATTTGCATGCATTTACACTTAACTCTTCTGTATCCTATGCCAAATTTATCGAAAACTGAAACCCTAATGTCCATGGCCGTCTTTATCTCTTTCAGACAACATCATCTGCCTTGTATAGTTGTATTCCTATGTTGCATCTCTTGATCCTTCATTCCCCAGTTCTTTCCTGTGGCAGGTATACGTGACAATGTACCTTAACGATTGCCAGCGAACAGCTTTCTACGAAGGAATTGGACTCAACACCAAAGAATTTGACATGCATGTCATCATTGAGGTGAGCCCGAGTTTCATATCAGACTTTTCCAGTATCCTACTGAATTATCTATAATAAAGCATTCTACCTTCAATTTTTAACACAGTAAACATTAACAATCCTGCCCACCAACAATGGAAAATAGCACAAAGATAATGATACTTCTCTTGTAACCTTAGATATTCCAATAGGCATTAACCTGTCTTAAGCCTTTATGAAGATATTTAGCAATGATTTCATTTGGGTTTTCGCTTTGGCAGACAAACCGCACAACCGCTAGGATTTTCCCAGCAGTTCTTGACGTCGAGAACCCAGAGTTCAAGAGGAAGTTAGACAGGATGGTGGAGATCAGCCAGAAGTTGGTTGCTGTTGGAGAGAGTCAAGACATTTCCTTGGTGAAAAACCTTAAGAGGATCCCCCTCATTGCAGCCTTGGTCTCTGAGCTCCTTGCTGCTTATTTCATGCCACCTATTGAGTCTGGGTCTGTGGATTTTGCAGACTTTGAACCGAAAATTGTGTATTGATTTTTGTAGAAGGCCAAGTTTGTCAATTTTTCATTCAATGCTTGATTTCTGCTAGTTGCTTTTATGACATGGATCTTGTATAAAACTGAGTAAACAAAACATTGATGTCAATTGTGCTCGTTTCAAATCCTAAAAATATTCAAACTAGTATCACTGAATATTTATGTATGTGTTTTCATTTCCTTCATGGAAATGGTTCGGACATTAGCCTTGTATAGATAATGAATGACTAATTTTGGGTGAGGACGGGAAGCAAGAGAAACTGGAATGGGTCCTCCATGATAAGTAATTATTTTGACAGAGTTTGATTGACACAAAATTGCCAGCATTTAAGATTAAAGGATAAGGATATTGCATATTTTTATTGTCTATTAACAAAGTGAATGAAAATAATATAATTGATTCAATCAATATAAGCAAGGCTGCTGGGCTCCAAGACCATAAAGATGATAAATATGTTTGTACAACACATGCTTTGATCTTTCTATCCGAGAGAGAATGAGTATCTTAGACTCCGTTTGGAAGTTGAAAAAAAACAGAGAGAGGAAATTGTTGAAAATTTCTTCTGTCCCATTGGGTTACAACAAAGGAAAGCAATTTAAAGAGAACATTTGCTAAAAAGTTTTCTCCTTTCTTGTCACGCTGACAATCTAATGATAATTAATAATAAAAAAAAAAAAAATACATAGAACATATTTCAACATAATCCAAGGCAATAGCACATTTGAAAACAGAATAGGACTTATGAATACAGGCTTTGGACACTTCCCCTTCAGACTAGCATGCAGTGCGGGTATGATGTGGTTTGGGCATGCCAGTATCCCTAGAGGTGCAGAGAGTCAGAATGGGTTTTGACCCTAGGTGCTTGTTCCAAGCCAAGCCACGGTTAGACCATGGTCAGCTCATTATACTTCAAGCCACCTATAGAATAAATGAGGAATCAGGCAATTGTACAAAAGGTTTTGGTTCATCCTTTGCTATAAGTTCTTGGTTTATAGACATAACAAATGGCAACGTCACACGTAATTAGTTGAAGCCCGCAGCTTATATAGGTTGGCGGAACCAGGGGGTTCTCATGAAATATAGAAATTTCAATGAGTTGGGGGGCCAAACTAGAAATTTTAGAGGAGATTCTCATGAAATATAAAAAATTTCAATGGGTTAGGGGGGGCAAACCAGAAATTTTATAGAAATTTTATAAAAAATTTAATTGGTTTGGGGGGGCAAACCAGAAATTTTGGGGGGGGGGGGGGGGGGGGGGGGGGGGGGGGGACATAAATTTTAATTAAAAAATATATAAAATATATTCATTTTAATAAAAAAATAAAAGTTAGGGGGAGCAATTGCCCCCCTTAACCACAACGTGGTTCCGCCACTGTTCGTAATAAATATACATGTGTGCTCAGGTACAATAGTTGACGGCCACATAAAACGACAACCACTTAATGATAAAGAGAAATTGACAGGTATAATCTACTTCTGAAAAAAAAAACAAAACAAATCATAGAAAAATCAAGAAGACTGACGGTACCGGCCTCTCTCTCTCTTATTGCCACGGTGTAAGAGGACAAGAGAGAGTTAAAAGAGGGCATCCATTGATAATGTCAATTCAGGGTTTGTGCTAGCTGTATTGTATGGCTATTATTACTTCAGCTACTCACTTGACTTGATTGAGATTGAATGTGGTACTGACTTGATGCAGTGAGACTTTGTATTTTTTTTTGGTAGTATGCAGTGAGACTCTGTTGTTTCTTTATCCCACATTGATTAGTGAAGGGGTTGCTTATATGCTTATATGTGGATTCAACAAACCTACTTAATGGACTAGTCTTTTAGTGTAGTTAGGCCCATCTGCATCACGACTTCTCCCTTATCGTCATGGTGTCGAAGGACAAGGGAGTTTAAGGGCAGCCACAACCAAGTTGCCAGTGGTAGGATCTTCACTAATCTGAAGTAAGAGGTATCTTCACACGCTGTTGTGACAGAAAGCAGCAGAAAGAAGCCTAAACTATCTTCTTGCTACTATTGTATGAGTGGCATAAAGGATAGGGATCAACTGATGATCTGATAAAATCTAATAATAAAGTAATATGTTGTTATGTTGTGTTGGAGCTGGTCCTGAATCTATTCGTCGCCGGGTGATTTATAGTTGCTGACGAGCAGTTCTTTAGTTTGCATAACTCCCCAATCGCCCGCTACCTATGTGGCAGTTGTGCATTCAAATTTTCCCACTTGCGGCAATGTTATGTGCGTGCGAGTGACCGCTGCTTCATATTCCATCAGCCACGCGTAAGTACAAATGTCTGACTCTAGTAATTCAGCTTACATTTTGCCACTTGAACTTCTCTCTTTCATTAGGCTATGGTCGTGCAAACAACAAGGCTTGTTTATAATATTATTACCTGCGTCCAATGTCACCTCATGTCATAGCCATCCATAGTTCCATACTAAAGCCCAAACGCTTGAACATTGACTTATTGTTATGCACCATCTAACCATAGGTAGGTTAGCAAGCACGATCATAACCCAACATATATCAATAAACATTGTGACCCTGACATAAATCAATAAACATTGCCACCCTCGGCATACATAATTATCACTGTGGTACTTCCACCAAGAAGACCTCTCCAATAATTGGAGGAATACAATATATGAGACACTAGGAATAAGAAGATAAAGATCAACCCACATTCACTGCCTAGCTGACATATGGTACCATACCTAGCTATGCCCACTAAATAATCACAACAATCATGGCCAATCATAATAATAAACTAACAATTTGATTTGAATCAATCACATCTCATCCCAGTTAATGCTGGCAATGTTACTCCAATACTTGGGAGGAAGAAAAACCCTACGAGATACATGTAGGTTTCAACAAAAATTATCAGATTCTTGTGTTTAAATAATACATATTTCAATACAATCCAACCTTGGGTATGATTTCATCAATAAACATTCTTAATAGGAAAATCATTGTTTTTCAATTCATATATATATATATTCAAATAGATCATCTATCTCTAAAATATTTCATTGATCACATGTTTCAATTCACAGAACACATGAATTCATTGATAAGCATCTTAGGATTAACTATTATATCAATATCTATAACTCAATTAACATAAATATTTTATATAATTGATTCTCATCCTTATTTTATTATTATTTTAATTATTCTTTTCGTTCTATTAATTTCCATAACTTTTAGAATCATTTTAAACCCTATTTCTTGAATTTTCACACATTAAAACATCCTTATTTAGTTATATAATAATCCTATAATGTAAAACTTATTATTCTATACTTAATTTATGAATATAAGGTGCTGGAAATCCCATTTCAATGAGTTTATGTTAAATTTTCATACTAAAATTATTAAGAATGTAGAAAGCCCAATTACTTAACAAAGTAATCCTACTAAAGGCTCTCTAATTATAAATAAATAATTAATTCTTAACTAACTAAGAAGTTATTGTTTGTTAAGGAGGTCCTATTATTATAATTTTATAATTAAAATAACTGTTACTTTATTTTAAGGTTCATAATTACTTTGATACTTTCATTTTATTTAGGGTACTAGACATTCAGTTTTTCATTAGAGTAATGTTAGTTATTAATACTTTTTTATTTTATTTAGATTTGTAATTGTTAAACATTTAGTTTGCCTACGGTGTCAGTAATTTGAAGAGGGGATTGATTAGTAACTTAAGATTTAATGTTTTCTTTAGCAAATTAAGCATGATATTCGATAAAACTTTATCAAATCAAAGCAATAAAGAGTAACAATAAGTTAACAAGAGGATCAAGAACCTATTAGAAAATTAATTATTAATGAAGTTCATCAACAATTTATTGGATACCATTAAAAATCAATAAAGATCACGAAGAACTTATTAAGGAAGACCAAGAACCCTCAAGATGCTAAAAACTCCATCTTTTATGATAAATATGTCAACAACTTATCAAATTTTATAATAAAGATCTCAAGACATGAAGGAAAACAAAACACAAAGATCTATATGGAAGAAGTGACTCACGTTCCTTGACGTATTGTATATATCCACTCACTATCACAAGCTAAAAAATTACATAAAGAGAAGTTTACAACAATAAGAGGCTTCCATATAATCTTATCAAGTTGTCAAAGGCATATTGTATGCCGCAACAGGCTCCATATGCACACCATCCAATCATTCTGTTTTGGAAGTAGTAACATAACCATATCTTCCAAGATTTGCACAATTCAAATCTTCCTTTTGTGTTTCAATATAACCATCTTTGTTTTCTCCATGATTTGCTCCCAATATTTCCTTGATTTTCTTAGCATGATTCAAATCACATTCCTCTGATTCTGGATCTATTGCATTAGCCTTAATAAAGAATACCTTATTAAATTTATATAGCATCATATCAACCATAATAAACATTCAATATCAGAAATTATAGATTTTATTCTACAACCTAAAGCTCATATTGGAAATTAACTATAGATCCACATACTATTTCCAACTAAAATTCTTAGATCAACCTTGAGTCTTGAATTGATAAATCTTTCTTCACCTTCAAGATACTCAACGCCTAAAACTCTCCTCAATATGGCACACGTCCAACACCTTTTTTCCAGATGGTTGTTAAAAGTTTTAATTGTGAGACGCCAGATTCTTAGATAAATTTATTAAGTGCTTAAGCAAGGGGTATTTAGTAATTCTAATATTTTGTATTGTATTGTGAAGGTGAAGTGGGAGAAGCCCAAACTTGAACCATGAAAGCCAATTAAGTGGCTAAGTCAAGGGTTTGTCAAAATGTGTAAAGGTAAGCCATCTCTTTCATTAGAGCAATTTCCTAAGTTATTAAATAAACTTCATTTTATGAGAGAATGGCATGGTTGTAAATTGTGTGCGCAGTAGAAGGAGAGTGGCAAGGTGGTAAATATGAGTGTCTTATGGGAGAAGGGCAAACTTGGAAGTACCCTTGAAACATTTGGGGGAGAAATTTTGCTAAGTATAGAAAGGAGGGTTTTGTTTAGCCCATACGTATGAACCCAAAAACACAAACCCTCTCTTCTCTCCAAGCTTTTCTCTCCATACCCCATTCTCCACACTCTTCTCCTCTCTCTTCTCCTCCCACTCTCCTCTTCTACACACTCTCCTCTTCCCCATTCTCTTCAATTTTGTGGGCAAAGTTGAAAGGAACTCTTGCTAAAGAAGAAGGAGAACTCAAAGGGTTGGTAAGGATTTTCGTTTGGTGGAAGCTTGGAGGATTTGTGAAGAAACCTTCAAGGAGCTCAAGCGAAAGCTATTCGTGTGTTGTATTAGGAGCAAGAGATCTTGCTTGCTTGCTTGTTTTAGGTAAGCAACACCCTTCCAACCCAAAACCTTCTTGTTTTCTTGATTTGAAAAAGATTTGAGAATTAGGGCTTTTATATATTCATGATTTCTTTATGAATAGGGAATGCATGTGTTAATGGTTAGATGAATACTAAGTAATAACTCATGCTAGAGGAATTTAATAGAAAAAAACCTAGCAAATGAGTTAGATTTGAGACAAACCTAAAAAATCTCGTATTGGGATTTTCGCGACTTGGAAATCGCCAGGGCGCTCGGCATAGCGCTCTAGGTGCCCATTTTTATCTCTTGTTTGTAGGCAAGGCCGCTCGAACACGATCGCGAGTGCCCTGCCTGTGTTTTTTTAAAACTCAAAAACCTGAGAGTTGGATTTTTGGTTAAGCCGAGCGCCCAACCCTGTGCTCAAGCGCGATTGTAGGCGCCCATGCCCAGTTTTGTGTATTTTGGGATTTTAGGGTAAATCCAACTATAGATTGATTTTGATTTGAATCCAACTTATGTACAAATAGGATTGAGGTGTCTAGGAAGTGTTCACACTGGAGTTATCTTAAAATTCAATTTATCCAAGAGTTTGGATACGTTCTACTGAACTAGGTTTTGTAGAGAGTTTTGGTTATAAAATACTATAGGAATAATATATTTTGATTCCACCACCTGGAACATCTTCCAAATGATCCTTAGAAGTAGAGAATCAAAGCCAAAACAATGTTGTGAATATTCTTAATGAGTTGGGGCCTAGTTTGCCCAAATGAGTGTGTGAATAATGCATGACTTCTTACTATGAGGATGAGTTATTGTTGTTAATTGCTTATGTAGCGTGTGTTATGATATGAAGGGCATTGGCCCAATTGTTTAACATGATATGAAGAGCATTGACCCAGTACTTGATATATGTATGGAGGGCAGTGGCCCGGTTCTATGAGATAATGAGAAAGAGCATTGGCCCGAGTGGATATATAACGCCCCGGTTCCAAGTCAATTTCCCCATACCCGAGGTGTTAGTGAAAGAAGGCAAAAGCATCTAAAACCCAAATAATTTAAAACTTTTTCTTTCTTTTATTATCAGAGTTATTATGTGGAAAAACCAATTCGTTTATAATAAACTCAAGAGTTACAAGTAATTTTTAAATTCAAGACCAGTTCACATCTACAGACTACCCTTTTACAAATATCCCCAAGCTTGTCGACCTCTCCAAGAATACCTGAAAAAAAATGGGGAAAACTAGAGTGAGAATAAATCTCAACAAGTAGCAATGTGCATGAGGTAAAACAGTCTATAATTTTTACACAAATAGTCATGAGGTGAAACGTTAAAACAAAACCACGATAATAACATATATAAAGCAATTAACAATCCAAACATGTGCGACATGACAGGACTCATGAACTGAAACCACTTAATAAGATATTCCTGCCCTCATGGTCGCCACCTCACGACTTATATGATAAATGGAGCCTGCAAATACAGTCACTTCCATTTCCTCCGTCAACCATCAATGCAGATGTAACGCCCCGGATCCGGGTTACGTAATAAAACCGTAACTCGTCACCGAAGGTTAATTTTTCACACAAGATCGATATATCAGAGATAAGGAAAAACATGAATGAAACAATAACTAGATAATTAGAGTGCGTTACAAACCTAAACTAATATAATAAATACAGTCATACTGTGAGACACAGAAAAAATCAATCTAGTGACTTTCCTGTCATCACACGGGATTCGTAAAAGGGAGGAGTCGCTACCATTCAAATTTAGGGTGTGAATGGACACCAAAATCATCAAAATAAGCACAAAAGGTAAATCTAGATTAAAAATAATTCCACTTTAAAATAAAAATCCAGAGATGGGTAAGGGGATTAGATTATGAATAGGGGAAGGTGTTAGGTACCCCTATTCATCCACACAAGGTGGTTGCCAAGTGTTGTGCATGCTGTAAAAATGCTTGCTAATAAAAATCAAAACAAAAGTTAAAGGAAACAAAAGAATGTATGGCTTATTTCCATGTGAATGATCCAATTTATTCTTGATCCTTCTTTATGAAAACAAAAGCCATTTCTTAGGCTTCATGATTGACTGAAATCAAAAGAAAACACATTTAAAATGAAAACCTCAAAATCAAGCTTTAAATTAAATCCTTGAATCTAGGCATAAATAAAAAAAATATCATTTTTACCAAAAATTTCAGAACTGAATCTGAGCAGTCCAGGACATAGATCTAGCCCATATTTTTTATTAAATCAAATAAATCAAACCAAATATACCCACGTTGATGAAAAACATCAAAAGGGGAGAACTTAGACCGTAGGGTCTTCTCTCAAAAACAAAAAATGACTCCAAAACCACTTCATGAAAGCCTAGAGATTACTGGAAGGCTTCTGATCCCAGATCTACCATATGGACAATGGCGGATCCAAGATCTTAACCCAAATGACTAAAAACTTCAAAAAGCATAAAAATGGAGAAAACAAGGTGGAAAATCGAAATATATAAGAAAAACGAGATCTAATGCTATGAATAGCATAGATCTATTGTATTCCTTCATATTTCATCAATAAATCATCACACATCCTAAACAAAACATTAAAACTATACATTTATAAGATTATCACATATGGGGGTCTGCCCTATGGATACACCTGTCTCCCTTTCCCCTAGCTCTCTCTTCACGTTTTACGACTAGAGAGTAGTCTTGAGGTAATTAGAAGTAGGTTTGGGTAACAATCACACTCAAAGGCCTTATTTTACAGAAGAGGTAGAAGATAGAATAATTCTAGAAATTAAAACTAGAAAAGAAAAGAGTTCTAGGCTTACCTGGAGTTCTGAAAGCAGAGAGGCAGGGGTTCCATTCTGGAGTTCTGAAAGCAGTGAGGCAAGGATTCCCTTATTCACTTGGAGCTCTTCAATTTCCAACTTCTGGCCATTTGCTTGAGGAGAGGACTCCTATTTATAGGCAAAGGATAGGGAAAAGGGGAACCTTAATGGTAGACACAAAATTATGTCTAGAATCCCCCAACTTAAACCCTAAGGATATTTTCGAGAATTCCCACTCTTAAAGATAGGTAAAACAGTAAAAAAGTGAAAACTCTCTGAATTTTCCAATTTTTGCGGCAAAAAATTAGTATCCGGCAACACAGGTCGGATATTAACACAATCCTTTGTATCTGACATGATTTGTCGGATACAAACAAAACACTTTGTATCTGACAATTAATATCGGATAAGCAGTGAAAAGCTTTTTTACTTCGGGTACAAAAGGATCATTGCTCTTTTAATGATTTTGGCCAATTATTCATCCTTTTATGCAGTTCAATTTGGGGTGTCTACAACTGCCCTTCTTTTCAGGAATTGCAAAACAATGAACAGCAAAGATTAGGCAAACCCAAATTGTACTTCCTTAACCATGATTTGCTTGGTTAAATTTTTGCAAAATAATTTTGGGTGGAGATTTGTCGAAAATCCCTAACTTTAAGGGGGCATTTCTCCAAGCTGTCTTAAATTCCATTGAGCTCTCGTGGCTATGAAGTGGATTTTAAGACCAAAATAAGATTTTTGAAACTGATTTTACAGCAAATCATGTCAAATTAAAATTGACGGAATATCTTGACCAAAATATGAGATTTTTCTTTTTTTTCTTTTTCTTTCCTTTTGTCTTTAATTTTTTTTTCTTCTTTTTTTCTATTTTACTTTTTTTTTCTTTTTTTTTTTTTATATATCCGACATATCAGGTTGGTAATGCACACTTTTATTTGTATCCGACATAAATCGTTGGAAACACCTGTTTATATCACTTGCGCGCGCAACTGCAACCTGGCTCACTTCTCTTTCTCTCCGATAGACAACATTGGACCCTAACCTCTTCTTCTCCAACATCGGCCATTCTCTCTGACGATTTCCTTTGACTCCGGAAACTTTCTGCTGATTCCGGTGGCTTCCTGTGAACTCCGGTGATTCTCATCGACTCTGGTGGTCACTTATCCATTACTGCGACCAAACCCTAGTTCGGCATTTTGGGTTTTCGTTCAAACCCTTGCTTCCAAGCGATTTTCTCAATGCCTGTCGCCGTCGCCCAAGCTTTGGTGACCTCTTCCGATTTTCAGCAACCTAGGCAGCCCTCCCTGCTCCTTGCCGATCCCATTTCACTCGTAATCCACTGTTCTTGAGCAACTATTCTTGCTGCTCGACGGTATTGGTAAGCAGAACATCTTTTTCCTTTCTCCCCTTTTTTTTTGTTGAATCTCTCATTGTTTGATTGATTGCATGCTGTAGAAATTTTGATAGTAGCTCAAATTGATAGTAATTGAGAACATTGGATTTCCTGCCATTGCTGATTCCATTTGTGCATTTCTAATGCTTCTGATCATTTCAAATTGAATTGGTGGAGGTGAAAAATTTCAAATGCTCATTTTCTGATCCAAAACTATGCTGGGATTTTTGTATTGCAATTCTCCAATTTTTGCAAAACACTTGATGCTCCTAACTTTTGATTGACACCAAGTACACCTCAATGCATGTCTCACATTTTGTTGCATACTTGTATCTTGATACAATATGTTGACACCAAATGCACTCACGTTAACTCTAATGTTTGACTTGGAATTCTTTGAGATGGATTACATGCAATTCCTACTTTTGATCATTATGCAATATTTTCCCTTTACTTTTGCATCTTTTACGGGTGGCATTTTTTTTGCTTACTTGAGTACGTCATCTCGTACCCTTTTTTGCACCTGGTAACCTTGAAATCAAAGCAAATTAGGCGGGAGTAAACTTTGCAAACATTTTTAGGATTAGAACAACACTGGAAGTCAAAATTTCTGATTAAATATAAAACACTTCCCTGTTTCCTATAGATGGCTAGGAGTCGTTCCCGTGTGTGAGAGGAGGTTGATCTAGCTGATTAGCCTTCTTCTTCTCGATCTAGGATAGAGTCTGATCAGAGTGCCACCCTATCCAAGCCATTGGATGATTCCCGAGAGAGCTTTGGAGAGGGTTCTGCCGAGGTAGGCCACTTGTTCTTTCTCCTTTTCTTTCCTCTTTTTCCTCCTTACACAAACCTTCACACTTTTTGCTTTTGACTTCTAGCCCGTTGTGGCTCCCGCTCGAGGTCGGGGCAGAGGCTGAGAGAGAGGCCGTGGCCGAAAGAGAGGCTGTGGTAGAGAGAGAGGCCGTGGTAGAGGCCGTGGTAGAGATGGAGCGTCAGATCAGGCTCCGGGGGACATTGCTTCAGACTTCCGCTTGGATGTCTCAGAGGAGTTGAGAGCGTTTGTTCATGACACAGAGCTCCTTACTGGCTTGGATTGCCATCCCTCTATGTGCATCAAGGCTGATATTCTTCTTCTGTATCCTCCCTCTCATCTTCGAGGCAGCTGGGGGAGGTTCAGTGAGCTAGTTAGAGATCTTTCTCTTGCCCTCAGACGAGAGTTTAGTCGGTGCCATTTTGACCATTTTCTCCGTATTCCATCGTTCCGTGCTGACCGCCCTCTTGTCTTCGCCATGATAGAGCAATACTTCCCTGAGACGCAGTCCTTCCATTTGCCGGATGTTGAGCTTGGGATCCGTCCTTCTGACTTCATTATGATTACTGGCATCCCACTGGTGGGGCAGACTATTGTGATGGACCGGCCTTCTGTGGCAGACATTGGCTCTATTATGGGATATGCGGTCCTACCTGATGATGCTTGGGACGGGAGGAGCGGCAGACTTTTGATTAGTTGGTTGCGTAGTAGCCTTGTTGATCACTTTGAGGGGAGGCATGCGACCATTACTGCGGAGGCTGAGGATTTTGCACCTATTTTCTGGCACATGTTCTTGCTGATGCTCGGGTGCTGCTTCTTTCAGGAGGACACGACTGCGGTTAGTCCTGTCTTCTTGGATGCCCTGAGAGACTTTCGTCAGACTAGGAGACTGGCATGGGGTCGGCTTATATATGGGACCATCCTGGTTGGACTATGCCGAACCGTCCGTGGTTTGGCCGGTTCGAGAGGAGAGGGTGTTAGTTGCCGATTCTTTTGATAGATATTATAGGTATTGACTGCATTTGTTTTATTCCAAAACTTTATCCTTCCACCCCTAACTGGTTCTTCTTTTGCCAGATATTCATGTATACTTATATGACTTATTTCCGCCCATCTCCCGTACCTGGTGTTGCTGAGTTCCCTCTTGCTATACAGTGGTCCGTGCTTGACAGGGACGCGGACAGGAGTCAGCCTCGTACCGCTCGGGTTCATTTGGACCGTGCCCAACGATTTGATGTAAAATTCCCGAACCCTTTGTCTTTTGTCTCTTTTTTCATACCTTGTTTATACCTGACATTCTTCTTCTTCTTTGCAGCTCTTGTTGGCATGCTTATAGTACATGACGCTTTTGAGCGAGATCTCCGACGCCAACCCTACCAGTGCTTCCTTGGGAGGCTTGGTAGGGTTATCTATTTAGGCGAGCGCTTGTACTATTAGCACACTAGCGTACCTCGCATTCCAGTTCCTCCTCCTCCCGTTGGTCCTACTACCCTCATGCCCGAGTTTGATGTTGGCCAGTTTGACCAGTGGGAGGATGCAGAGGGGCTTACAGTAACCGGAGATTATGATGAGTGGTTCCGCAGAGTATCCATCGGGTGTCTGATGGATCGGCCTACCCGTGCTGGAGTGATTGAGATCGTGATTGAGATCGGCGGGATCTTCATCCGGGTCCATGATGATACTATAAGTTTACGATCTACCTTTTATATCTCATTTCCTTCAATTCAGTATTTATGATTCTAATCCCCTTCTCATTGGCAGGTAAAGGAGTTGAATGCTCTGAGAGACCGGTTTCAGAGCCAGCGAGCAGTTGTCGATGACTTGATTGCTGAGCACGACGCGATAGTGGCTCAGAGAGATGCACGGATCAAAGAGCTAGAGGCTCTGATCCTAGAGAGGGACAGCCGGATCTCAGAGAGGGACAGTCGGATTTCAAACTTGGAGGCTGAGCTCAGGACCCGATCGGTATACAGCTCTTTGCAATGCTATTCCTTTTACTTCTATATTTCTCTGTTGCTCTGATATGAATTCCTTGACTTTTGCAGGGTCTGGCCCCAGATCATGACGTCGCAGTTGAGCCAGACCTTCCTATTTTTGGCTTGTCTCCAGTTCGGGTTGTTGATCCCGAGGACATCGCGGCCGTTGTTCCTGACCTCAATGACATCCCAGTTCCATCTCCTGCTCCTGCTTCCACTGCCGATTCTGCTAGTGCATCACCTCCTGCAATCATTCTTGATCCTACGGTCCTCGCTACAGATGTCCCTAGTAAGCTTGCTTTAGTTTCACTTCTTTGGTTGATTATGACATTTCAATTTTTGACTTTATTTCCATTGAAACAGTTGTCCCTGTCCCTGATCCTCTTCCTACTGCTACTGAGACTTCTGGAGCTGTGGGAGTTGAGACTGCTTTAACTGAGGATCCAGTTAAGCCTGAGGCTTCTTCATCGGACTCTGTTCCCACGGGCCCATTCCCTGACAACTCGGCTTACAACTATACGTACCAGATTCAGTCCATTCTGGGCCGAAGACCACGCTGCGCGGCTAAGCGTATTCTGACACATGTCTTCAGGCACCGATGACCTCCAGGCAGAGGCCATAGGGGAGGACGTGGCAGAGGACGTGGGGATGGTCCTGCAGAGTAACAGTAGATTAGGATTTTTTGTACATTTACATTAGCCTTGTAAAATGAAATTCATATATAAGAGAAACTTTGCATTCATTGTCTCTTGTTCTTTTCTTTTCATTTTTGCAATTATCAAAATGTGCACAGGTAATACAGGGAAAAAATTTGATCTTTTTATTCCTTCTCTCTTTTTTTCCTTTTTTTTTGTATCCGACATATTAGGTTGGCAAAGGCAAGCTTCTTTTGTATTCGACAAGAAATATCGGATACAAACAATATTCCTTGTATCCGACATATTTCATTGGATATGAAAGGAACACTTTGTATCCAATCTGACATATCAGATACAATTAATTATATTATAAAAACGACAGGCCTCGGGATGTGCGTCACTTTGACGACTTTTTGAGTTTAGAAAACCCCTTTCTTGGGGGGTTTTTTTCCTCCACTTCATTCTAGCAAGCTCTATTCATCCCTAATGGCCTCTGGATCATCTTCTGTCCCATTATTGTCTGTCACTGAAGCCTCCCCTGCAAAACAACCATTTAGAGCGAAACCCCCTAATCTCACCTGGTACAACCTTTTTGGTATTTTATTATTATTTTTTGAATTTTGGTCCAAAACACTTAATCACCCACAATTAAAAGAGTTGAAATTAAGTTGAATAATGAAAGGGGTAATTCAAGCAATAAGGAGAGATCAGATCTGTCTATCCTAGGACCTTTAGAGTCATCCCCAAATGCCTTGTCTTCCAGAATTGACCCCATTATTCCTAATTTGTTCCATCTTCAGTGCTCATACTGTCTTCCCTTCAAGCTTGGACAACATGATCAACACAACCCTTGATTTCTTTTTTTTTCTTCTTGCCAATATTGCCCCTAGCGCCAGTTACGGTTTTCACTAGGGCCGGCTTCTGCATTCCGTCATCACCAATCTTACTTTGAATTTTGAATGAATATACTAAAATCACTGAGGGCTTAAGAATAGGATGAAACAAAGGCTAGGCTTGGTTTATGAAAGAAAATGTATTAAAGGCTCAAAATATTCCAAATGTGAAAATAGGTCAACCAGACTTATAGTCATGATGAACTTGACCCCATTCCCCAAAGTGTATTCTCCTTTTTGCACTTAGCTTTCATTTGCCACTATTCTTTGCTTTTGCTCTTCTTTTCTTTTCTTTTCTATTTTTGCCCCAATTTGCTTTGCCCCAGTTTGAGACTGTAAGTCCAGTTTAGGCTTATCAAAGAAACGAACCGGCTCAACTTGGCTAAACTAGGGATTAAAATTTTGAGGGAAATAAAGAAAGATGGCCTCGGATCATTTCCTAGTTATATTCAATCAAGGAAAATACCTTTCTACTGCATCAGAGTTAATTGGCTCATGAAAATCCTTCCCATCCATTTCTGTTAAGATGAGTGCACCCCCTGATAAGACCTTTTTGACAACATAAGGCCCTTCCCAGTTTGGCTTGAACTTACCACGAGGGTCTTCCAAAAATGGTAAAATTTCTTTAAGACCAAGTTTCTCTCGTGGAAAGTTTTGGGCTTCACTTTCTTATTGTAAGCCCTGGCCATTCTCTTCTAATACAATTGGCCATAACAAAGCGCCTTCAAACACTTTTCCTCTATTAGATTGAGTTGATCATGTCTTGACTGTATCCATTCAGCTTCTTCCAATTCTGTTTCCATTAGCACTCTTAGTCATGGGATTTCAACTTCAACGGGTAAAACTGCTTCCATTCCATAAACTAGGGAGTATGGGGTTGCCCCAGTAGAAGTCCGGATTGAGGTCTTGTAGGCATGTGGAGCAAGTGGTAGCATTTCATGCTAATCTCTATAACTCACTACCATCTTCTGAATAATTTTCTTTATATTCTTATTTGTTGCTTCTACTGCCCCATTCATCTTTGGTCTGTATGGAGCGGACTTATGATGGGTAATCTGGAATTGCTCACACATCTTCTTCATATCCTTGTTCTTAATATTCGAAACTTTTGTCAGATACTATGGCATTTGGCAGGCCGTAGCGACAAATAATGTTGTGCTTCAAAAACTTAAGAACATGGCTACTTGTGATATTCGCATATGAAGCCGCTTCTACCCACTTGGTGAAATAGTCGATTGCTACAAGGATGAATCTGTGCCCATTCGATGCCTTAGGAGAAATCATGCCAATGACATCTATGCCCCACATAGAGAAGGGCCATGGTGATGTCATGTTATGCAACTCACTTGGGGGTGCATGTTTGTTATCTGCATATATTTGGCATTGATGACACCTCCTAACATGTACACAGCAATCGTACTCCATAGTCGACCAATAGTATCCCAATCACAGAATTTTTTTTGCAAGCATGTGCCCGTTCATATAGGGTCCACAGATTCCTCCATGTACAGTCTCAATTAACCTTTCTGACTCAACCTTGGCAACGCATCTGAGTAGAATATCATTATGTGATCTCTTGTACAACTGTCCACCACTTAGTAGGAACTGACCGGCTAATCTCTGTATTGTCCTTTTCTCAGTAGAAGTGACATTTTCTGGCAGACTCTAATCATTCAAGAAATTTTTGATGTCTTGAAACCACGGTACTTTCTCTTCTGGTGCTCCCTCTAGAACAAGACAATATGCAGGCTCATCTCTAACTTCAATTTCTAGTGGCTTGATATCTACCCCTTCTGGCATGCCGACCATTGAAGCCAATGTTGCTAGAGCATCTGAAAACTGATTTTTGGCCCTTGGCATATAGTTGAAGGAAATTCGAGTAAATTTAGTGCTTATTTCTTCCAAGTACGAGTGATAGGGGATCAATTTGTGATCCTTGATTTTCCATTCACCAGTTGTTTTGAAGATGATAAGACTCGAATCTCCGTATACGTCAAGTTCCTCTACTTCCTGGTCTATGGCAGCTTGCAACCCAATTATGTATGCTTCATACTCTGCAATATTGTTTGTGCATTGTAATCTCAACTTCACTGCGATTGGGATGTGTGACCCTTCCGACTTGACCAAAACTGCCCCAATTCCATTTCCGTTCATGTTGGCGGCTCCATCAAAGAACATTTGCCAAGAGCTTTCACTTTCCTCTTCTTCAGTAAGCAGAATTGACTCATCTGGAAAGTTAGTCTTCAAAGGTTGGTATTCTGGTATAGGATGTGCAACTAGGTGATTGGCAATTGCTTGACCTTTAATCGCCTTCTGAGTGATATATGTTTCATTCAAATTCAACATAAAAACCATTAAAACATGATCAAGATATCAAAAGCAGCCATATCTCACAGATTTGAGCACATGGGGGTCTACCCTACGGATCCACCTGTTCTCTTTTCCCCTAGCTCTTTCTTCACGTTTTACGGCTAGAGAGGATTCTTGAGGTACTTGGAGATAGGTTTGGGTATACAAACACAATCAAAGGCCTTATTCTAGAAAAAGGAGAAAAATAGATATGGGGTCCTATTCTAGGGATCCACCTGTTCCCCTTTCCCCTAGCCCTCTCTTCACGTTTTACGGCTAGAGAGACTCTTGAGGTACTTAGAGACAAGTTTAGGAATACAAGATATAAAAGATGGCCTTATTCTACAGCAATAGAGAAGATCCTATTACTTCTAGAATTGAAGACAGAAAATAAAAGGGAAAATGGACTTACCTGGATTGAGCAGGCAGAGCAGCAGGGATTCCTCTCTTCTCTTGGAGCTCCTTGGACTTCAAAATTTCGTGGCCTTTTGCTAGAGGAGAGACCCTCTATTTATTGGCACAGCTAAGGGTATGGTTGGTCCAAGGTTTGGCAAGATAGAGTTTCAGATTGAGTTAAACACAAGGATAATGCCCATCCATGGTCAACAAGGATATTCCAAACGAAATAATGAGATAATTCGCTCATCTAAATACATATTGGACTAAAGATAAGGCTCAGAAATCGAGAGAAGAATAAAACTCGTACGAATCTAATGTGCCCGTAAATGATTTACGGTCCAATGGTGTCCGTATATGCATTACGGGTGCTGCGTGCCCGTATTCAAAATTCGGGCACGCTTAGCCCGTAATGACAATACGGTCAAGGCTTGAATTATTGAATTTCATGCAATTTTGGCTTGTTTTAAATTCCAATAAATGTTTTCATTATTTTCTCATTTTGTAGTGCAATTTGGGGTGTCTACAGTCGTAAACTGTACTTCCTGAGTCGATCGAACACCTTCTTCAAATTGATCAAGTGGCCCTCTTTTTTGCATGATTTGGCGATCATATCATCCACATAGACCTCCATCTCCTTATGGATCATGTCGTGGAATAGTGCTGTCATGGCCCGCTGGTAGGTTGTTCCGGCGTTCTTAAGCCCAAACGGCATGACCGTGTAGTGGAAAGTACCCCAAGGTGTGAAGAATGCTGTTTTTTCCCGATTTTCCTTAGCCATCTTAATCTGATTATACCCTGAGAAACCATCCATGAATGAGAATAGGCTATGTACAGCAGTATTATCAACCAGAATGTCGATATGTGGAAGTGGAAAATCATCCTTTGGGCTCGCCTTGTTCAGATCTCTATAGTCCACGCACATCCTGACTTTTCTGTCCTTCTTTGGTACTGGAACAATATTTACGAGCCACTCGGGATATGTGGAGACTGCCAAAAATCTCGCTTGGAATTGCTTGACCACTTCATCTTTGCCCTTTAGTGTCTATTCCGGTTTCAATCTTCTCAGCTTTTGCTTAATTGGCTTAACCCCTGGCAGAATTCGTAGCCTGTGCACAACCATGTTAGTATCTAATCCCGGTATATCCCAATATGACTACGCAAATACATCTTTATAATCGGCCAAGAATTGCGACATTGCATCACGTTGTTCATCAGACAAGCATGCCCCAACTTTCACACTTTTTGGGTCATCTTCGATCCCTAGTTTTATTGAAATGGTCTCAATATTAGGTTGCGCACCCCTTTCATGTCGCTCCAACTGATATTCAATTTCCTTTGGAGGGTCTTCTTCTTCGACCTCGGTCTCTTCTTCGATCCCCATTAGGTCAAAGCTCAAGGTCAAAGTCATATTCAACCTGATCTAACTCTATTTGCTTGTATGGTTCATAAATAGTTTGGACCTTATTGAAAAAATAAATTTTCTAGAAAAAATAGAAAAATCTTTTTAGGTTTTTTGTGAGCCTTCTAAAAAAACTTTCCCTGAAGACGAAGGCTCATTAAGATCTTTAGGGAAACGGCATTCCACTAATAGAGTTTTTTTTGGAAGTCGTGTCTGTTTGCCAAACAAACACCGCCTCAAAGGTAAGGGGAGTTTCCTCCCAATTGTTCAAAACAAATTTTTCAGGAGCAGGGGAAATGGTGCAAGCCTGCTCCTCAAGCTTTGAATCCGCTGCCATCATCACCGGATGAGTTGTACTGCCCTTTTCTGCCACGGGGCTCAATCCAGATATAATCTCTTCTGGAATCTTCACTGCTGCCCAATCAATGAAAGGTAGCTTCTTGTCTTCCTCAGATTTTTTGCCTTCAGACATGGCGAAGAAAGCCCCGACATCTTCGGAGAAGTCCATCTGCTGTTCTGGCTGTGGCCCAGGTCCGCCCACTGTTTCAAGTGTAGAAGGTGGGCTATAGGGTTGCAGGGTTGGAACATATGGCTTTTAGAAGGGGTTGATATTGCGGTATGGAGGTTTGGAGTGATCCAAGGGAGGAGACAGTTGGATCGTGCAAGTGGGTTTAGGAAAATTTTCCCTTAAATGAGGGATTTTTCCTCTATTTTTCTTCTCTGCATTCTCTCCTTCTTCCTGCTTCTTCCTTCTCCATCCTCTTGGTTTAAATCCCAGTCCTGCCTTAGGGATAAGCTGTTGGGCCCTTATTGGCTCCAACATTCCTTGCAAATTAATTCCTAGACCTTTCCCTGGGTGGAAGTGATATTTTTTTATCACTTTTTTTACCATCCTCTCAGCAGTAGTCATTTTCTCTTCCTTTTTCTCACACCCCTAGGTAAGAAATTTACCGTTTCGAACTGAAATGAGTGGAATGCAATTTTGTTGACAGTGAAATCAACATTGATGAATGGTACGTCAGGTGACACCATGGGAGGTACTAAATTCTCAGTTAGGACAGTTATCACCCTTTGTCCTCTTATATACTTCACCCTTTGGTGAAGAGTGGATGGTATTGCTCTAGCAGAGTGTATGCACGGCCTCCCTAGGAGCAGATTGAAAGTTGCTGGGATATCCATCACTTCAAATGTGATGTTAAAGATATTCAGTCCAATGGTGACCGTCAGTTCAATCTCCCCTAGGAAGTGTGTTTTAGAGCTACTGAAAGGCCTCACAATCCTCCCATTTTGTTTGATCTTGGATTGATCCAGACCAAGTTTGGCAAAAGTGATTAATGGGTAGACATTTAAAGCCGACCCATTGTCAATTAAAACCCGTGCCACCATACTGCCCTTACAAAGCACAGTGATATGCAGAGGGTCAACATGATAACACCCACCAAGGCTTATTTCACTTTCCGAGAAACTTATCACATTGTGTGATAAGATTTGACCAACCATTTTGCCTAGTTGGTTTGGATCAATAGCCATAGGCATGTGTGCACTCTGAAGCACCCTTAATAATGTATCCATGTGCTTTTCTGAATTGAGCAAAAGTCCTAGTATTGAAATCTGGGCTGGGACCTTATTCAACTGTTCGACAATATTAAATTCACTTTTCTTTATTACCTTGATGAGGTCTGCTGCCTCATTTTCTGCCTCCTGGGGAGTGTATTCTCCTATTTTTGTTTTTCCTTTCATTTTTTTTCTTTTCTTCTGTTTCTACACATCTCCCTGACCTCGTCATGAGGTTCACCTCCTCCTAGTTCTGGTTCTTGACCACTGGAACTGTAGCCGTGACCCCCTCACTGTAATTCCATGGTATAGACGACTCGGAATAGGAAAGTTTAGGGACATGGATCACAAGCGGTTGGAGTTTAAACCGGGATTTAGGAGTCGCTTTATGGACATTATAGACTGGAGAAACATTTACAAACAGCGGTGGAAGCTACTTGGGGGTTGTTGGAATAGAAGAAGTAATGGATGCAGTGGTGGGGTTACATTGGATGATCAAGGGAGTTTTTGATGGTTGAGATGGAGAAAAAGTGGGTGAACTGCAATTAAAGACCAAAGGAGGCCTTGCAATGTTTATCTGGGCCATGAGAGAGGAGACCCGGTTCAGGGAGGAGCTAATATCCTCGGCAGCACAATCCTTCTTCCTGGAGATGACATTGACTTCCTCCTTTTCTTTCTCTTGGAAGAAATGAACCTTAACCAAAGTCCCTACGGGAGCGATCAATTGAGAGGGGTCAAAGGTTCTTCTTATGGAGGAGATGGCCGCGACTGAGTTAGACGGGCCTGCCCCATTGTGATAAGGCAGGGGGTTTTGTCTAATATCACTTCCTGATGGGGTAGGCGCAGAAGTATTGAAGAATAGGGCTTTCTGGTCCAACAGATCCTGAACCGCGTGCTTCAGAACCCAACAACTATCCGTAGAGTGCCCTGGTGCACCCATGTGAAAGTCATAAGTGACTGAAGGATCAAAATTCCTCCCCTTCGATGCATTTGGGTTTGGCTCCTTCAAGGTTACATATTCCCCTTTCAACAAGGTTGGTAACAGTTGGGAAAGAGACATGGGAAGAGGAGTAAAAACTCTATTCCTTCTGGCTGCCATCCAGGCATCCTTCTCTTCCTTAGTGAAAGCCCTCCTCTAATTAGCAGGCACGGAGGGGGAGAAATTGACATTGAGCAGGGTTTGATATGGCTGCTGGACCTGCTGGGGTGCAGAAACATTGACGTGGAGTGGTTTCTTGGGAGGAGGAGCTTGTAACAAGTTTACTTCTCCTTCTTTCCTCGCTCCATTTTTTTTAAATCCATTCCCTTTTTTCTGTGCCAAGAAAATGGAGGAATCTGACTGACCGGCCATAGCAGAGTAATCAATGATTTTTCCTGACCTGACCCCATCCTCAATCTGCCCGGCCACTTGTACCAAGGCTGCAAAATTGATGGTAGTTTGACCCACCAAGTGATTGTAGAAGGTTTGCCCCAGTGTACTTATGAACGTCAAGATCATCTCAGGCTCCAACATAGGCGGCCTGACTTGAGAGGCAGTCTCTCTCCACCTCTTGGCGTATTTCCTCACAGATTCCTCCTTCCCTGTACTCATCCTTATCATGTCGTACGGGTCTAGCACAATCTCTGAGTTAAACTTGTACTTGGCCAAAAAAGCATCGGCCAAGTCTTTCCACCTTCTTATCCTTCCATGGTCCATGGTGGCAAACCACCTCAGAGTCGCTCCTGTCAAACTCCTTTGGAAGAGTTGGATCAGTATACCATCGTCCCGGCCAAACTGGCACAAAGCCCCACAGTATAACTTCAGGTGGCTCATTGGGCAGCCAGTGCCATCATACTTTTCAAAGTCCGGGCACTTGAATTTTTCCCGTAGGCAAACATCCGGGTATATGCATAGGTCATCGAAGGTGGTACCTCCATAATTGCTCTCCCCCTTCACTTCTTTGAGTTCTTCTTGAATCCTTTCTAGCTTGTGTAGAAGTTTCCTTTCCATTTCGTCCTTTGTTCTTTCCTTTTCCATCTCTTTCTCATATTCAACAATATTTTCCCTGATCAGAATAGGTTCAGGGACAGGTTCAGAAATGGGTTGAGCTGGAGGTGTAACATTGGTTTGAGGTGGCGGTGCTTGGTGGGAAGTGGAGGCTTGGTTTTGGGCTTGGGCTTGGTGGGCCTGAGCCGCTAGTAATTCTTCTAGCAATTTGGCAAGTCCTGCCACTTGCTCTTGTAGTTGAGCAAAATCCTGGGCAGGGACTGTGTCTTGATTCTCAGCAGGATTCATTGTACGAGCCTTTGATCTGGTCACGGGAGCAATGGTTGCAAGTATTTTATACCTGGAGAAGGAAAACAAAGAAATACGTTAGCTCCAATTTAATCCTAGTCACACACCCATAAATGTAGATACGCGAGGTAGGTGAACACAAGTCCGGATTTATTTGTTTTTTTTTCAAATATTTTTTTTTCATTTTTTTTAGGATTGTTGGAATATTTTAGGGCTTCCAAAGGTCCCAGAAAAATTTGAATTGATTGGTACGAAAAATACCAATCGAAGGTTTTTTTGGAATATTTTAGGGCTTCCAAGTGTCCCACAAGATTTTGAATTGATTGGTACGAAAAAGACCAACCAAAGGTTTTTTAGAATATTTTAGGGCTTCTAAAGGTCCTACATAAGTTTCAATTGATTGGTACAAAAAAGACCAACCAAAGGTCCCACAAAAGTTTCAATTGATTGGTACGAAAAAGACCAACCAAAGGTTTTTTTGGCATATTTTAGGGCTTCCAAGTGTCCCACAAAATTTCAATTGATTGGTATGAAGAAGACCAACCAAAGGTTTTTTTTTTTGGGAATATTTTAGGGCTTCCAAGTGTCCCACAAGATTTCAATTGATTGGTACGAAAAAAACCAACCAAAGGTTTTCTGGAATATTTTAGGGCTTCCAAGTGTCCCTCAAGAGTTTCAATTGATTGGTACGAAAAGGACCAACCAAAGGTTTTTTGGAATATTTTAGGGCTTCCAAACGTCCCACAAAAGTTTGATTTGATTGGTACGAAAAGACCGACCAAAGGTTTTTTTGGAATATTTTAGGGCTTCCAAAGGTCCCACAAAAGTTTGATTTGATTGGTACGAAAAAGACCAACCAAAGGTTTTTTGGAATATTTTAGGGCTTCCAAGTGTCCCACAAAATTTCAATTGATTGGTACGAAAAAGACCAACCAAAGGTTTTTTGGAATATTTTAGGGCTTCCAAAGGTCCCACAAAAGTTTGATTTGATTGGTACGAAAAAGACCAACCAAAGGTTTTTTTGGAATATTTTAGGGCTTCCAAAGGTCCCATAAAAGTTTGAATTGATTGGTACGAAAAAGACCAACCAAAGGTTTTTTGGAATATTTTAAGGTTTCCAAAGGTCTCACAAAGTTTGAATTGATGTGCAAAATTTCCTCTATTTTTAAGTTCAAAAGTTTGATTGAAACATGTTTGAGGTGACTTGGCATCAAGAAATATGACACCTTGGCCCCCCCTTTAATGTATCTTCTTTAAGCTTGAGAGAAAGGATGAATTTATGTTCCAAGATTAAGTCGAATCCTTTGATGAATCATTTGAATACTTAAATTATCTTTCCATTTTCCCAATGAGGTGCCCATAGATTATTTACAATGTTTTAGGCATTTTATTTTCAAAAGAATTTGGGATAGCAACCAATTTGTACATTTCCGGGCTGTATCCAACATATTAGGTTGGCTAAAGCTATGCTTTATTGTATCCGATATAAATAATCGGATACATAAATAAAAGCTTTTTGCCGATGATAAATGTCGGATAAGAAGCACATATTGTTTAACCGACCTGAGTTGTTGGTTAATGCCGAAATAATCCTTTTTTACTCATTTTTTCACTAGATTTGTACACATTATGTTATCTTTATTCCCCTTCAATGTTCACCTTAACTTGGCCTCTAAATACAGTCCCAAATTGGACTGTGACACTATACTTGCAAAGAATGCATGAATATTCATGAGGGTACCTGCTCCCTCAAAATTAGACACCATATTCAAAGATTTTGTACATTTGGTTGACTCCTGCATGGATTTTGGGTAGGATCACTTTTGAGAAGAGTAAAAAAAACTCTTCCTATGGGATACACCAATCTTAGGGTATAGACTTCCTTGGGAATAATTTCATCCCAAGCATAAGGACACCATGGGTCTTACTTTACATGATATGAAGGTAATTTAAAAAATGAGTTTACCTTGCCACATTGTGTTACCTTCAATATGGTATTCATATTATACCTTGGCCTGTACAACATGCAAACGGCCCTCCCTCAATTACACCCAATTCCCCAACATGATTGTTTACTTTAGTTGGAAAAGTGTTTCCCCACCTTCAAGTGTACGATTTTTGGGTTTTGGTTTATTGGCAACTTAGATCTCAAGTCTAGTGATGACCAGAATCAAAGATCCACATTATCATCACATCATTGACCCAAAGTTCTAAGGTAAATGTTTTCACTTTCGCTTTTCGAAGTATCGACCTCGTTGCGCCAAACTACACACATTCGGCTTCAACTTCCTATAGGTAATGGGTAGGCTGTGCAAAAAGTGTAAAGTGCATTTGAAATTCAAGGTGCATTCATAACGTCCCAGCCCCTTGCCACTTTTTTCACAACCATGCATACATTTTCAAGCCAAGGCAAATATGACATTATATTGACAGTAAAAACACAAGCAAGCAAGATAAAAACACCCAAACATGCTCATGACTATCATATTCACAAAAGTAATACCCAAGCATGTTATCACATTGTACAAACAAAAATTAGCCATGAAAAGCATGCTTGAAAAAACTCAAAACATCCACTATATTCCCAGATTTCATGCTCTTCATTTTGATGCTCCACATGCATTATTCATACCCAAATCAAAACCTAAAAATACAGCAACTACTAATATGGTACAAGAAGTGTTTTATTAGGGAAAACATGCTTGAAAACCCCAAAAAATACCCACTGAATTCCTAGGTTTCATGCTCTTCATTTTCATGTTCAAGACATAGCATTAAACCAATCGAAGCCTAAAAATACATAAACTAACAATATGGTACAATAGGTGTTTTAATTAGGGAAAACATGTTTGAAAACCACCAAAAATCCCAACTGAATTTACTGAATTCATGCTCTTCATCTTCATGTTCAAGACATAGCATTAAACCCCTAAAGCAAAAAAAAACAGCAAGTGTGCATATGACAAGATAAGCCCCTAAACATGATTCTAGACATGATCAAACAATACATACATGCCATTATCCTTATGGACTTTCTAATCATACAAATCAGATTTGAAATACAACAACATGCACAAATACAGTAGACAAAACAGCAAGCATTCAAAAATAAAGGAAAAGCATGAATCAAATACACAAAACATGGCTTCAATCCACAAGTCCCCAGCGGAGTCGCCAGTTGTGAGACATGGAAAAAATCAATCTAGTGACTTTCCTGTCATCACACGGGATTCGTAAAAGGGAAGAGTCGCCACCATTCAAATTTAGGGTGTGAATGGACATCAAAATCATCAAAATAAGCACAAAAGGTAAATCTAGATTAAAAATAATTCCACTTTAAAATAAAAATCCAGAGATGGGTAAGGGGATTAGATTATGATTAGGGGAAGGTGTTAGGCACCCCTATTCATCCACACAAGGTGGTTGCCAAGTGTTGTTCATGATATAAAAATGCTTGCTAATAAAAATCAAAACAAAATTAAAAGGAAACAAAAGAATGTATGGCTTATTTCCATGTGAATGATCCAATTTATTCTTGATCCTTCTTTATGAAAACAAAAGCCATTTCTTAGGCTTTATGATTGACTGAAATCAAAAGAAAACACATTTAAAATGAAAACCTCAAAATCAGGCTTTAAATTAAATCCTTAAAATCTAGGCATAAATAAAAAAATCATTTTTACAAAAAATTGCAGAACTGAATCTGAGCAGTCCAGGACATAGATCTAGCTCATATTTTTCATAAAATCAAATAAATCAAACCAAATATATCCACGTTGATGAAAAACATCAAAATGGGAGAACTTAGACCATAGGGTCTTCTATCAAAAACCAAAATGACTCCAAAACCACTTCATGAAAGCCTAGAGATTACTGGAAGGCTTCTGATCCCAGATCTACCATATGGACAATGGTGGATCCAAGATCTTAACCCAAATGACTAAAAACATCAAAAAGCATAAAAATGGAGAACACAAGGTGAAAAATTGAAATATATAAGAAAAACAAGATCTAATGCTATGAATAGCATAGATATTTGAAATGAAAGGAAAGAGGGGAAAAAATTAGGGGTACAAGAGATTTTAAAGGAGGACAAGCCCCTCCAGAAATACGATGATCAAATCAATATGAAAAAGTGGTTAGTGCAGAAAATTTTAAAAATGACCACTTTTACTTTATATGGAATCTCTTTCCTCCCAAGGCGCGTATGCGAGTTCCCCTCACGGGGAGTCCCATGTGTATGCACAAGGTAGAACAAACAAGTTAGAGAGATGAATACAACAGAACAAAAGAGTAAATTTGCTAGAAAGGCTTCATTTTCATTTTTACCAAAAGAAAAATACAAAGAAAGCTCACTGCGCTTTTATTACCTTGTTCTGAGGTGTGGAGGTTCTCCAAGTGATTTTGGTAGCGCTTCCGCACTCCCTTGGATTTCCAAAATGGATTTGAAAAGGCATTCTTTGACCTTTAGGTTGAAAGGATGAAAGAAGAGAGAAACCGATATAGTCTAGGGGTAGTTTTGATATTTTCTGGGCTAGTGAGGTTTTGGTAGAGTAGGCATGTGGAGAAGGCAAGGAAGGAAAGGGGGGACCAGCTTGTTGAAATTGGGGGGGGGGGGGGGGGGGGGGGCGGTTGGCCCCTCTATTTATAGGCAAAATTTTCGTGCTCGTATTTGAAATGGGGGCGAACCACGTGCTTCAAAATCTTCACGCGAATCGGCCAGCTGTCGTTGTACGAGACACGCGTCCTACTTCTAGAAGGTTTGCTCGCATTTGAAGTGCGGACATGCCTTGTCCACATTTCAAATGCGGGCAAGCACGTTTTTAATATGCATGGATTTCAACCCTTTATTCAATTTGATTTATAATTGGATTTTATTCCAATTTCTTTGTTTATTATATTATAAAAACGAGATTTTTTTATTATAATATTATTAAAAAATAAAGATATTTTTGTTAAATGATTATCTTATTTATTTTATTAATTTATTCTGCTTTTTTGCTACTATTTTGCTCAACGGGCAGTTTTCTTGAAATTTCAACTGCCCATAACTTCTTCGTCTGGTGTCCGATTTTAGAAAACTCAGTGTTGTTGGAATCAGCTCAGAACCACCTTTTCATTAGAATCAAATTAGGCAGCTGGATTGGGGTTGAGCAAAAAGTCAACTTTCGCTCCCCCAAAAGTTTGACCGACTCATAACTTCCTTATCCAGACTCTGATTCCAGCAAACTCGGTTGCTTTAGAACCGTGTCGGAATACTCTTTTCAATGAGAGGAAGTTTGATGGCCAATTCTCCTTGGATCAAAAAGTCAATTTTTTGACCCCTCAAGGTTTGACTTTAAATTAAAAATTGCATTTTTGGGGGATGCAAAAAAATCAGGTGCTAACATATACTACGAACAATAATTAGATAAATCCCAGCAAAATAAATATAGTTTCAAAACTGAATTTTCTGAAATAAAATCCATTATACAATAACCAAAACAAGTATCGGAAACTTCGGTTTAACTTAAATCAACAAACATTCCTTAGGTTCTCAATTCCCTCATGTGGACGTTTCAAATATAATTTATAAACCAAAAGCCCATATTAAAAATAATTTTGTATACATTTAACTCAAAAGGAACCAATTTATAAGAATCTGACCAGCAGGTTAAAGTTAAATAAACTCAGTTAAGAAAGTGTCACAAAGCTGAAATCTCAGTAGTAGAACACGGCTACAAAATAAAATAACAAGAGCAAAGGTTCTAATCAATTACTTATAACAATACTTGTGTGCGCACCTTGGGCGCATTTAAAATGCGTGTTACATGTCTTTTATGGATTCGCCACTACCTGAAATGGTGCAGGTAGACACCTTGTTGACTTTTGGTCTGAACCAGAGATTCCGGATAAGTGACCCGATTACAACCCAGGGAAGTCCTTGAACACCCTGGGTTGCCCCACCGAAATGGGTTTCCTTAAATTAGTTGGATAATATTTTGGTTGTTTTACTATTATTTAATTCTTCTTTTTTTTATTTTTTATCTTTTATATATTTTTATTTATTCTTTTTATGATCACATGTATACAAATATTGGAGGAATGAAGGTTGCTATACTACATCATGTATAATACATATATAAAAAATCCAAAATAAAGAAATCTAAATCAAACATTTTATCATGGAGCAATGTACTTGGTTACTTCAAAATATATATTTTTTTCTTTTCTTGTTATTTTTTATTTATTTATTTTATCTTATCTTTCTCATATATACAAGAGAATAGAGGAATTAACATGCTCCATTATCCCAATCATTTTTTATTGTTTTCTTATTTTTTTTTATGATAATTTATTTGCACAAAGCATGTGTAAAAAATTTCAATCATATTTAATTATTGAAGATTACACTTTATTTTTCCATTTTTTAAGGATTTGGTTAAGATGAGAAGTGTTATAAGAAATTAATAAAAGTTACAAATGTTTAAGCTTATGATTAAAATTAAATATGGTAGTTAAACCTATTATCTAAGAATTAAGAAAAGAATAAAAAAATCTGGTTAGTATAGTTAAATATGTTAATTAAGCTTATTATCTAAAAATAATTAAGATATTAAGAAAAGAATTAAAGAAATAACATGAAAGAAATAAAGAAATAATAAATGAAACCTAGGGGTTTTTAAGAAAAGGGTTTTAAAGGACTAAACATAAAATACAATAAGTTCTTTTATAAATCCTTGAACTTTTCAGAATAGCAAATTAGGCATGATAGCTTATCAAATTCTCAAAATTCCACTCCCAAAAACAATCGTTCAACAGAAATTTTTTTTTTGGTCATAACCGTGACATGCTTTATTTAACAACACTAACATGAAATAACACATTCGGCCATAACAATAACATGCTTTGTATTATTTTCACTTTGAAAATTTAACAATACTAAAAAAATACTTGATTAAAGAATCAACAAATAAAATAAAATAAAAACCTGGTATGGAGTCGATTTCCCGGAAACTGGTGAGCACAACTCCGGATGTTTCCCCCCTTTTTCTTGCACAAACTTCTTCCACCTTTTTTCTTTCTTCCTTCTTTGGTTTAAAGAACTCTCTCCTTTTTTTCTCCACCCTTTTGCTCTCAACTTCAAGCCCTTTTATAGAGGATTCCCACCCCTTCAAATTCTTAATCCCAAACCTTTCCTTTTCCTCTCTTAAACCCTTAACTCTTCCTCTTCCTCTTCTTAAACAACTAACCCTTCTTGTTCCTCTCTTAAACAACTAACCCTTCCTCTTCCTCTTCTTAAACAACTAACCCTTCCTCTTCCTCTCTTAAACAACTAACCCTTCTTGTTCCTCTCTTAAACAACTAACCCTTCCTCTTCCTCTTCTTAAACAACTAACCCCTCTTCTTCCTCTCTTAAACAACTAACCCTTCCTTTTCCTCTCTTAAACACCCTCATTCAATTAGGTTTGGTCAAAGTCCATTTTGTCCCACATTTTTGTTAGGCTTATGTATTTTTTAAGCTTTGTTTCAATATCTCAAGAGAATATGAGTTGGACCAATTCGTCCAACTCATTTCTCTTTGTTTATTTTTATTATTATTATTTTTTTAATCTTAAACTTTTATTAACTTTGTTATTTATTTGCATAAGAAACCCCATTAGGAAACTTACTTATTTACTAAAACAACCCCACTAAATTTTAATTTGTCATTGGTTACATGGCAGCCACCATGGCGTACACGTGGCTGCCATGTGGCATCCAATTTCGGTTTTGTAAAAATCCCCAAACTACCCTTTATTTATTTTATTCATAACTTAGCCGTTTGACATCCGATTTGAGCACGGTTTGGTGCATCAGAATCGGCTCAGAATTCTCTTTATTATGGGCTTGTTATTTCAAAAAGATAGGCCCACTATAAAAACCTCGATTTACATGCCCACATATATGCCGGTTTAAGATATGCTTCTTGGGCAATTATATAGTGCAAAAATGGGGTGCTGACAGCTGCCCCTCTTTGTCAGAGTCACCAAGGTGATGAATGACAAAGAATAAAAAGAAACCTATTTTTGCATTTTGCATTTCTGTCGACATAACCGATGAGTCAAGTCCTTTAATGTTTTCAAAGATACGGAAGCGCCGGTGCAAGCTCTGCGTTGCTTTAGCTCACTTCCAAGTTCTGGGAAATTTCCTTGCCATTGGGCGTTTGGAATTGTTCCCCTTTTTTAATTTAAGTGTAAAATGATGGATTGGACTTAGATTCACCGACTTGTTTCGGCGTTGATGCAAAAGTGCTTCAACAATGCTCTTTTCTTCTTGTTTGTTCCATTGACTTTTGACTTCTTCTTTTATCTTTTCAAATTTATTCACTTTTTTTATCATTTATTTTTATTTTCAGATTTATTCACTTTTTAAGTTTGAAATTCTTTATCCCCCATGTAGGTGCACTACCCCCTAACTCTATTTGGCTAAGAGTCACTGCTGCCCAGCTCACCGAGGAAATCCGAATCCTGGTTCAAATCCTATGATACAAAAGTGGAAAAATGAAAATTACATGAGGGCCTTCTCTGCCCTTTAAATCTTCAAAACATGTCTTCTCCTCTTGGTCTTGAGCTTGCCTGAGCTTTATTATCCTTGATGATTCTCCACTGGGGTTTGTAAGACTCCCTTTTAAAGGAAAATTCTTCTGGGAATTTTATGAGAGCCTTCTCATCTGTCATTATGTTTCACCCAGTGTGTCTCTATGTAGAATGGCGCCGTTCTTTCACCTATCTGAGGTTCTCATGTTCTAACAATGTCTCTCTCTTCAATTGGTATTCTTCTTCTGTTGGGTAATCACTTCTTCTTGACAAGGAAAATTCCACTGGGCATTTGTAGAGGAAGGTGTCACCTCTCTTGCTTTCTTTTCAGCATTCTCTGGTGGGGTCTTGGATGAGAAGCTTGTGTGTCCTTTTGAGTGTACTCATCTTCTTTGTGGCGAATTCCCCTTGTTTGCTTCTCTTTCCCTTTGCCTGTTTGCTCTTTCTTTTTTTTTTTTAGCTCCAGTATCAAAACCATTTGATTTCCCGCCTCACATGGGCCTGCAAATTTCTCAAGATAATAGTGAGGTATCTGAAATTCAAAATGTAAGCACTTGTGGCTTACTTCGTTATTTTTGTGTGTGAATGCATAGGAATGAAATGAAAACAAAATTTTGTTTTTTTTTCAAAATTTTGTTTTTTTTTCAAAAAAAACTTTTTCTTAGAAACTTTGTGCAAGTGCTTAAAAGGGAAAGGCAAGACCAATGACCATGGTAAATTGCCTTATTAGCTTGAGGTGTTTTGAGACAGTGTGCCTGACAGGCTTTCTCATGAATTTCTTGGCTTGTGCCGTCATTGACTCTCGGAGGTTCTACAAAGGCTTAAAATGAGGATCATCTCAAGAAATGCTTTCCCAGCCCCAATTCTAATTTTTCTCACTTTGATCCAGTCTTAAGTGGTTTCAAGATTTTAAAATTGAAGGCTTTCCCTTTCTTTTTCTCCCCGAGGTTGGTGCCTGCCCCAGTTTAAGGGTTTAAACTGACTTTCATGCATCATGCCCTTTAGATCTAAGAGGTCTTTAAAATAGGACGATACATTAGCTGAGTTTTAAGTCTAAGAAATGATGGGATATAAATCTCAAGTTCTTGTGTTTCTTAGGTTAACGGTTTGTGTCTTGTTAAAGCTGATTCTTCTTTTGAATTCCTTCATCACCGATCTACATAGATCCAAATGTCACATTTTCTGCAATCAAAAAGGACTTTCTCATAGGATGAAACGAAGTCTGAGGTCTTGGTTTTTGAAAGAAAGGGAAGATGGCTCAAAGTTTTAAAAATGGGTTGAGTCATGTTTTGAACCTTTTCTTGACTACTTGGGCCTTGTCAATGCCTTTTCATTTTCTTTCATTTTCTTTTTGGGTCTTTTGCGACCTTCGCCTTTTCCTTGCCCTTTTCTTTCATTTGCTTTGGGTGTCCGCCTTGATTCGTATGCCCTAGTGTGCTTTCTGTTTTCTTTTTGCTTCATTTTTGCACATCCATGTTTTTTTTTCTTTTTCTTCTTTCATACCAAGAATTATGTTTAGGGCTCATGACTCAATGGGTTAGAAAAAAAAAAAAAATTAGGCTCAACTGATTTGACTAGGGATTTTGTTTTGAAGACTTGATAGATAAGCAAGGATGGCCTTTCATCATTTTGCAGAAGTTGTGACAACTTGGTTTAGGTATTCGATGCAAATTTAGTTCAGGAATAGTTTGCTTCCTTTTGTTCTTATTCTTTTTGGCTCTGCCCCAGTGTGGGGTGGCTAGACACAATACGGGTATTTGAATAACACGAATAAGCCCAAAGTGTTTGACTAGCGATTATTGATTCAGGATGCAGAAGGATGGCCTCTCATCCTTTCTCAAAGACATGATGCAAAAGTCAGCCTTGACCCTTAGCTGGTTTAGGCACTTTTTCTTTGCTTTTCTTTTCATCTCTTTGTTCTCAGGGATCGCTCTAGCCCAATGTAAAGATGGGTGTGGAAGTAAAATCAGGGTCTGGATCAGGAAAGGATGGCCACTGGCTCAGTAAAGGTTCTCATAGGAGCAATATCTTGCACCCAGCTGAAGACACCTTTGAGCAACTTGGCATCTTTCCATGATCATGGTCATGCCAAAAAGGTAGTGGTTTCAGAGCCATGTCATCATCGACCAAGCACTTTCAAATTTTTATTTTTTTTTCTTATTTATTTATTTATTTTTTCAAAAGTTTTTAAAGTTTGCATGAAAGTAAAGGTATGCAAAAACACTTACAAAATGATTGATCCCGCTCGGGATAGTCGGTGCAAAAAAAAAAAAAATTTAACTTAGCCTCGAAATGGTGGACTTGGAGGAGAACCATGTCCGGGATTTGGTTGCACCTTGCAACCTTGCTTGATTTCTTCAACTTGTCCCGCTTGAAGATGCCCCCTTGTGATCTGGAAGAGGGTTTTGAGTCACAGCAGTGGCTGGTGTGTTGGTTGGAGTAGGAGGGTCCACGGTGAGGCGTTTCTGATCAATCAAGTCTTGGATATCATGTCTCAAATCCCAACATCTGTTGGTGTCATGTCCCGGTGCCCCTGAGTGGTACCCACATCTCTCATTAGGATTGTAATTCTTGCCGATGAATGTTCTAGGATTTGGCGGCTTGATTTGCAAATACCCTCCTTTCAGTAATGTGGGTAGTAACTCAGCTGGTGTGTAGGGAAGTGGAGTGAATACTCTTCTCAGCCTTGCCTCCATTTCTTCTCTTGTCCTTCTTGGTGGACCCTGATATGGTACGGCCATTTGTCCCTGATTCTGTGGAGCTGTTGTCAGGGACCTCTAGGAGATGTGATAAGGTTGAGTAGGTCGAACATAGTTCACTGCCTGCCCTTCAGTTCTCCATGGTTGCTCCTGTCCCTGGCTTCTATTGCTTTGATTCGCCATTGGTCTCCTCTGAGTGGCATTTTGCCCACTGCTATCTATCTTTCCTGACCTTACTGCATCTTCAATTTTGTCAGCTATCAAAATCAAGTCATTGAAACTTGTAGAACTTTGCCCCAGTAATAGAGTGAAGAAAGGTTGACCAAGTGATGCTATAAACAAAGATGCCATCTCTTGTTCTAGTAGTGGTGGTTGGACCAGTGTTGCCAACTCTTTCCATCTCTTAGCATAGTCTCGAACTGATTCATGACTCTTCTTTGCTAACCTTTGCAGCTCTGACCTTGTTTGAACCATCTGGCTGTTCAAACGATATTGCTGAATGAACACTGCAGCGAGATCATTCCAAGTCTTTATCTTGGCTTTGTCTAAGCTCAAAAACCAATAATAAGCAGCCCCAGTTAAAGACCGCTGAAAGAACTGTACCATGATTTTCTCATTTTTTGCGTATTGGCACATGTCGCCTGAATACGACCTTAAATGGTTTAGCGGACAACCAGTTCCATTAAACTGGTGCAACTTAGGACATTTGAACTTGGCAGGGAGTTGTATATATGAGAAAAAAACAGAGGTTTTCCAGAGTAGCCTCACTCTGAACCGTGTTTGGCTGTAGCTGCTTCAGAAGATCTTCCTTCATGGCCACCAGACGGGCCTCGAATTGAGCTTCTTGTGTTCTATACCAGTCTTCTTCATCCTGCCCCAGTTGGACAGGCGCGAATTGTTCTTGCTGCTGTATCGGGTGGACAAGATCTACCATAGGAGGTGGGAATGGAACAGCTTGCGGTGGCGGATGTGGCGGTGCCATAGGTAGAGGTTGTGCTGGTAGTGGCGGAAGCGGTACTGCTGGCACTTCTGCCCGTGATGGGAGTGGTGGTTGGTGCTGTTGAGTGATTGGAACTATTGGTTGAACTTTTTCAGATCTCTGATCTCTGCCATGAGGGACTGAATAACCATAGTCATGTTTTCGACCTTTTGGGTTAGGTCATTAACCACTTGGGTTTCACTAGATTCCGCTTGGTACTGAGCTGGCGGAGTCTGATTTCCTTGTGCATCCATATCCAATCTTTTGCGAGATCGAAGATTGTATGGGCTTCTGGGAGCAATTTTGGATACCTGTTGATCATTTTATAAAAGTTAGTGCATTTATTTGGCAATTAATCATTTTTACATTTTTTTTATGTTTGTTTGTTTGTTTTTTTTTTTGCTTTTGGAATCTATTTGCATATTCTTAATTTTTTTCTTTGCCATGGTCAATCTAGATCAAATTTGTGATTTGATTTAGCTGTGTGGAAGCAACTTAGGGGGAATATTTGAAAATGTATCTTTTTAGTTACACAAAGGCAACTGGGAGAGAAAACTTGAAGGAATGATCTGTTTTAGTTGTACAAAGACAACTGGGAGAGAGAACCCTATGTCTATTGGTCTGTTTTAGTCGTTTATGGACAATTGGGAGAGAGAACCCAAGGTAGTGATCTATTTTAGTTACGTAAAGGCAACTGAGAGAGAGAACCCAAAGTCTAGAGGTCTATTTTAGTCATTTTGTGAACGACTGGGAAAGAGAACCCAAGGGATTGATCTGTTTTAGCTGCGTCAAGTCAGCAAGGAAAGAGAACCTACAGAATTTGATCTATTTTAGTCGCTTGCGACAAGGAAAGAGAACCTCTTGGTTCATGCCCTAATGAACCGGAGCTTGTTTATAATGAATTGAACTCAATATCACGGGATTGGACTTATGTCTCCGCAGGGGGTGAGCTAAAAAACAACACCCGGGCTCACCCAGCTGGTCTCCGATTTAAGAATTGGTCGCCAGGCGCCACAATTTTTGGACTCAAGTCGAGTCTCCATAGGGGAAGGGCTAAAAATAGCTACCTCTGGGTTCACCCAGTTGGTCTCTGATTTAAGAATCGGTCACCAGGCACCACAATTTTTGGACTTATGTCTCCACAGGGGGTAAGCTAGAAAGCAAATACCCGGGTTCACCCAGTTGGTCTCCGATTTAAGAATCGGTCACCAGGCACCACAATTTTTGAACTTATGTCTCCATAGGGGAAGGGCTAAAAATAGCCGCCTCCGGGCTCATCTGAAGGGTTGGTCTTGACGGGGCCATCTTCAAACGCCACCAATTTGGATCGTTGGATCCAGGGCAAAAAAGCAAGTGATCTTGTAAATAAGATGCATTCGGATGTGATCTGAGTTCAATCCATGAGCGCTTTAAGAAACGCTTATAGGTATTAATATTAGAATACTTAAAGAGTAGGATTAGAAGGAAGAGGTCTAATGTGACCAGATATCGCGATTTTGCATAACCGAAAATTGGGGTTTTTCCAACAAGCATCTGCAAATTGATTTACTGCTTTTTTTATGCTTTTGTTCTGTCCATTCAAAATTAGAATTAAAGCATTAAACTGAAATAAAAAGTGTGTGATCCTAAGGGTTGGTGCCTGTCAAGGCACAACTTCTAGACATACTTGTGTAAGGAAGCACACCCAAGTCCTGACCAGCCTTATTCTTTTATCTGCTCTTTCATCTGTTGATGTAAAACTTACAACTTGCCAGCTAGGGTGAAAATTACATGATGTTCAAAAAACTGAAAGAGAATGCAATCTTAGGGTTTTTGAGAACTCTAAGAAAGGATACATTTGATTCAAAAAGGGTAGGTTAAAAAGGCCTAAATTTAGGGTTCAAATTTCTCTGTTCTGATCTGGCCTGCTTTCATTTGCTTAAAGACTGATCCGGACTCAAGATACTTCCTACGGACTCAATGCATGGATCTGGGGTGGTTCCCCTGATCAAAGTTTAGGTAAGCTCCCTAATTTAGGGCTGAGGTAGCCCAGAATCTAGGGTCTACTCAATTTGATACAAAAGAAGACAAGGGTTGTTGCCCCTGATGGACTCTTGGGTTTTAGACTTCATTCATCATTCACATTCACATTCACATAGTAGGGTGTATCAGAGCATTAGGTGGGAAAAGGGTACCCAGCCTGAGACAAATGCCTACAAGGGTCTGAGCCAAGTATTAGACCCTCGCATACCACGGCAAGAAACCAGTGGCGCTATAGGAATCCAGATACCTGGGGGGATGTTTTACCTCGCTTTCCCTGGCAAGCCAAGGGCGCGTGAGGCTAATACCATCCCAAAATTTGTTTATACGATAAAGAAGGGTGGCTGCTAGAGAGATCTAGGTTTTGGTAATCATTCAATCGGATCACCCACGCGGGCTCCCTCGCGCGTGTCACCCCACACAATTTATATCAAAGCATCTAAAGAAACCACAGTGTGTGTGAGTGCACATGTGTGCATGGGAAGTAATTTTCACTGTCTCATATAGTAAAGTGATGAATTGGTACACAAAACAATGTTCCAGGAGAGTTCCCAGGTAATTGGAGGGGTCACAGTGGTCCCACTTAAAAACCAATTTCCTTAGGCAATTATCTCGTCCTTTATAAAAAACTCCCCAGAATATGTTCTTTGTGCAAGTGTGTGCATATGTACAAAAAGAGTGTGCGTGCATGTGCAAGTGTGTGCACATGTGCAAAGAATAAACCCATTATAATCCAACTAATCAAACCGGGTGAAGTCGGTCCCCAGCAGAGTCGCCAAGCTGTGCGCACCTCGGGCGCGTTGAAAAAGCGTGTTACATGTCTTTTATGGAGTCGCCACTACCTGAAATGGTGCAGGTAGACACCTTGTTGACTTTTGGTCTGAACCAGTGATTCCGGATAAGTGACCCGATTACAACCCAGGGAAGTCCTTGAACACCCTGGGTTGCCCCACCGAAATGGGTTTCCTTAAATTAGTTGGATAATATTTTGGTTGATTTACTATTATTTAATTCTTCTTTTTTTTTTAGCTTTTATATATTTTTATTTATTCTTTTTATGATCACATGTATACAAATATTGGAGGAATGAAGGTTGCTATACTACATCATGTATAATACATATATAAAAAATCCAAAATAAAGAAATCTAAATCAAACATTTTATCATGGAGCAATGTACTTGGTTACTTCAAAATATATATATATTTCTTTTCTTTTTATTTATTTATTTTATCTTATCTTTCTCATATATACAAGAGATTAGAGGAATTAACATGCTCCATTATCCCAATCATTTTTTATTGTTTTCTTATTTTTTTTTATGATAATTTATTTGCACAAAGCATGTGTAAAAAATTTCAATCATATTTAATCATTGAAGATTACACTTTATTTTTCCATTTTTTAAGGATTTGGATAAGATGAGAAGTGTTATAAGAAATTAATAAAAGTTACAAATGTTTAAGCTTATGATTAAAATTAAATATGGTAGTTAAGCCTATTATCTAAGAATTAAGAAAAGAATAAAAAAATCTGGTTAGTATAGTTAAATATGTTAATTAAGCTTATTATCTATAAATAATTAAGATATTAAGAAAAGAATTAAAGAAATAACATGAAAGAAATAAAGAAATAATAAATGAAACCTAGGGGTTTTTAAGAAAAGGGTTTTAAAGAAGGACTAAACATAAAATACAATAAGTTCTTTTATAAATCCTTGAACTTTTCAGAATAGCAAATTAGGCATGATAGCTTATCAAATTCTCAAAATTCCACTCCCAAAAACAATCGTTCAACAGAAATTTTTTTTTTTGGTCATAACCGTGACATGCTTTATTTAACAACACTAACATGAAATAACACATTCGGCCATAACAATAACATGCTTTGTATTATTTTCACTTTGACAATTTAACAATACTAAAAAAAAAAAATACTTGATTAAAGAATCAACAAATAAAATAAAATAAAAACCTGGTATGGAGTCGATTTCCCGGAAACTGGTGAGCACAACTCCGGATGTTTCCCCCTTTTTTCTTGCACAAACTTCTTCCACCTTTTTTCTTTCTTCCTTCTTTGGTTTAAAGAACTCTCTCCTTTTTTTCTCCACCCTTTTGCTCTCAACTTCAAGCCCTTTTATAGAGGATTCCCACCCCTTCAAATTCTTAATCCCAAACCTTTCCTTTTCCTCTCTTAAACCCTTAACTCTTCCTCTTCCTCTCTTAAACAACTAACCCTTCTTGTTCCTCTCTTAAACAACTAACCCTTCTTCTTCCTCTTCTTAAACAACTAACCCTTCTTCTTCCTCTCTTAAACAACTAACCCTTCCTTTTCCTCTCTTAAACACCCTCATTCAATTAGGTTTGGTCAAAGTCCATTTTGTCCCACATTTTTATTAGGCTTATGTATTTTTTAAGCTTTGTTTCAATATCTCAAGAGAATATGAGTTGGACCAATTCGTCCAACTCATTTCTCTTTGTTTATTTTTATTATTATTATTTTTTTAATCTTAAACTTTTTTTAACTTTGTTATTTATTTGCATAAGAAACCCCATTAGGAAAGTTACTTATTTACTAAAACAACCCCACAAAATTTTAATTTTTCATTGGTTACATGGCAGCCACCATGGCGTACACGTGGCTGCCATGTGGCATCCAATTTCGGTTTTGTAAAAATCCCCAAACTACCCTTTATTTATTTTATTCATAACTTAGCCGTTTGACATCCGATTTGAGCACGGTTTGGTGCATCAGAATCGGCTCAGAATTCTCTTTATTATGGGCTTGTTATTTCAAAAATATGGGCCCACTATAAAAACCTCGATTTACATGCCCACATATATGCCGGTTTAAGATATGCTTCTTGGGCAATTATATAGTGCAAAAATGGGGTGCTGACAACTTGTATAGATTTCCTGTTTCATTTCTTAATATCCATTCCATTCACTTTCAATCCATTCCATTTACTTTCATTCTCACATATTTGTAGCTGTATAGTTCCTACGATTAACAACCATTTCAGGTCATGATTAAAGCTTGATTAAGTTCTATGGATTGATAACCAGATGATGGAAACCAGATTTTATTTTTATAAATAATCAGCAACACCTAGACAAAACTATAAAGCTGGTTATCTAGGACTATTATTACAATTTCCAGCTCCATTAATCTAAATACCTAGGTTTTTCACAATTTATCTACTAATATCCACCCTAGGTTATTCCCTACACTTAATTAAACACCATAAGATAACATTTTTAAATTAAAATTTGAAGCATAAGCTCTACTAAAATAGCCGCATAAGGTTATTAATTTGTTGCTGGAATCTGATCTAGTTTCCATTAATCTTCTTTGATTCCGCTATTCCACATATTAGGCTATTAGTAATCCTCCTATAATATCATTATCACTTAGATAAATCCTTTAGTCTAGTATTTATAAGTTAAAATACAAAAATACTGCTTCTATAAGTTCTGCCGCACATGACCATAAGGGATTAAATGGGCGCTGACCTTCTGCAGGTCAGCCATCCTTGGCGCCACTCAGCCATGGTTGTACCAGCACCACTAATATCCTTTGATCCTTCAAGTTTATACCAATTCAGCAACTAATAACCACTTGATCACATTGTAGACACCTGATTTTTGCACCCTCAAAATAAAAAAAAAATGAAAAGTCAAACTAAAAGTCAAACCCTGAGGGGGTCAAAAATTGACTTTTTGATTCAAGTAAATTTGGCCATCAAACTTCATCTCATTGAAAAGAGCATTTCAACACGATTCCAACGCAACTGAATTTGCTGGAATCGGAGTCCAGATAAGAAAGATATGAGCTGGTCAAACTTTTGGGGAGCAAAAAGTTGACTTTTTGCTCGACCCCAATTCAGCTGCCAAACTTGATCCCAATGGATAGGTGGTTCCGAGCTGATTCCAACGACACTAAGTTTGCTGAAATCGGACACTGGATAAAGAAGTTATGAGCAGTTGAAGTTTCATAAAAAACTGCCCATGTGGCAAAAAGGCAGCAAAAAAAGGCTAAACCAATAAAATAAATAAGATAAAGGTGTTTTATAATATTTTAATAAGGAGAATCTCGCTTTTTTAATAAAATAATCGGAAAAATCGAATAAAAATCTTGCAATAAACCAAATTGAATAAAGGTTTGAAATCCAAACATTTTAAAAACGTGCGGGATCGTATTTGAATTACGGGCAGGGCATGCCCGTATTTAAAATACAGGCAAGATTCCGGAAGAAAACACGCGTCACCGTACGGCGGGACACGCGTCCCGTACAGCTGATTCGCGAGATTTGCAAATGTGCGTTTTTCGCCCGTACTTGAATTACGGGCAAGGCACGCCCGTACTTGAAGTACAGGCAAGGCACGCCCGTACTTCAAATACGGGCACGGGATTTTTGCCTATAAATAGAGAGGCCACCCCCCTTCATTTGAACAAGCCATCCCTCTCTGGCCCACCGCCTCTCCCTCCTGGTGCTTCCCACGGCCAAGTCCTGCCCAGTTGCCACCACCCTACTCTTAGCCCAAACTTATTTTATTCCTAAAAGACCCCTCTTCTTGCATAAACCATGTCCTAATTCCCTCTTTCATCTTGTAAATATAAGCAACCCACCAAACCCCTGCCGAAATCCATCTGGAACTCCTCGGAGGACGCGGAAGCGCTGCCCAACTTTTCGAAATACCACAAAGCACAAGTAAATCAACAAAAAGCTTCATTGTAAGTATTTTCTTTATTTTGCAAAGTATGACATAATCATTTTTGATGTCTTCATATATCTTTTATTATCTCACTATTTCTAACCTATCTTGCTGCTTGTTTAAGGCCATGAAAGGGCTAAATTAAAGTGGTTATTCCATTAAAAGAGAGGAGGCTATGTACCAATTAACATAGCCACTTTAAAACAAACTCACTTTGCTATAATGGCTGATTTCTTTTAGAATTGATCCACCCCTGTAATCTCCCCTTCCCATCTTGAAAAATAACTGTGATTGACCAAGAGAAAGAAGAAAAAAGAGAAGAAGTGAGCCCAAGATTACAAAGAACATGAAAAGAGAAGAAATGGCTTTATAAGTCAAATGAAGGAAATGTGGAACCTGAAAGGAAAGCAGAAGCCCGGTGGAGGTTACCAGAAGACCCAGAAAAGCCACGGAACTGATCCAGATTGAAATCGGCAGCAAACGGACAAACTGAATTGCGTCCGTAAACTCAGGCCGGTCTAGCCTAGACCGTGTTTGATTCACGGACAAGGGGGACCGGAATCCATTCACGGGCAAGCGAGACCGTAAAGCAAATACGGGCAGATGTAAAAATAATGTAAAAAGTGTAATTTCTTGGTTCGGTTGGGCCTGACCCGGCCTAAGCCGGCTTGAACCACTCCCTTAAACCACTTGGGCTATATTAAGCCCATTTTTGGACTTTGGGCCTAGATAGGCCCATTAAGATCCCTTTGGCCCACTAGTGGGGCCCACTTTTGATTGGCCCATACCAGGCCCGTTTTCAATAAACAGGTCCAAGGTCACTTAACTCTTGGCTAATGGGCCAAATCCAAGCCCACTAAGCCCATGGAATGTGTAAGTAAATAAGATAACCAAATGGGTTACCCAATAACCCAGGTGGGCCCTAGGCCCAATCATGGCAACCCACGGGTCTTCCAACGGGACCCGGGTCTGACCCACTTCACTTAAATAAATAAGAAGATAAAATCAAATAAAAAGGGACCCACACCTCTAAAGGGCCCCGCCAGACCCAATAAGCAGCATGCTGGTCTAGGAAGGGTGAACTTGACTCAAAAACCAGGGAAACCTGAGGGACTCGTCAAATCGACGGGGCGGACCGGGGTGTCTTTAGGACTTCCCCGGATCGTAACCGAGGACTTAGCTAGAACTCTGAAAAGCCGCAGACCAGACTTAGACCCGATTAGGGCAAAACCATGTCTGCCTGCACCTCTCAGGCAGTGGCGACTCCGAATGTCACGAGGCACGCACCGAAGGTGTGCCCGGTGTGCGATCTAAGCCACGTTTAGGTGCGCACAGCTTGGCGACTCCACTGGGGATCCCTCAACCCAGCCGGACCCTGGTTATCAAATGAGTCAACTAGGTGGATATAAGCAGATTTGGGAAATACTTCTTGTCCAACCTTAGTGGTTTATGGAACTTATGCAGTTACATGATATTGGGGGATCCTGTCACAAGGACGAGATAATTGCCTAAGGAAAGTGGAATTTAAGCGGTTCCCTGTGACCCTCCACTTACCTGGGGATCCACCCAAACATTGTATTGCATACTGTTCCGTATTCTCATTATAAAAGTGACATTAAGGAACCCTTAATCAGCCTACTATCCGAGAATCACCCGATTAGACACAGCACTTGGCCCCATTGCACATACAAGCACTTCACTACACCGTGAATGAATTTTTTAATTGCGTGGGGTGACATGCACGAGGGAGTCTGCATGGATGATCCAAACTGAATGCTGTCTACAACATGTGAATGCTCTTCTTAACCAAAACCTAGATCTCTCTAGCAGCCACCCTTCTTCAAATCGAGAAACTTACTTTTGGGATGGTATTAGCCCTACGCTCCCGTGGCTTGCCGGGGAAAGCAGGGTAAACCCATCTCCACAGGTTTCTAGATTCTTCAAGCGCCATTGGTTTCTTGCCATGGTACGCGAAGGGTCTAGTACTTGGCTCAGACCCTTGAAGGCAGGTGCCTTGGGCTGGGTATCCTTCCCCACCTATTGCTTCTGATAAACCCTGATGTGAGCATGAACATGAATGAACAAATAAGGGTAAAATTAATCTGGGGCATCAACCCCCACCTGTGTTGGGCTTAACCCTAATTTAAGGAAATTAACTTGATTTAATCCATGCATTCAAGTCGGTCTTGGTTCAGTCGAAAGCCGGCCAGATTAGACAGAAATGGGTCGGAACAGAGGCAGAAAAACCCTAGAGGTAGGATTTCAGCCCACCTACCGAATGGCAAATTTGTACCCTCCTTTTGGGTTCTCAACAACCCTAAAGGTGATTCTCTTTTCAGATTTATTTTTGTAAATTTCGCCTTCGAAGGCAAGTTGTAAATATTGTTTTTAGTCCGACACTAGGGGCAGATGAAAGAGCAGATGAAAGAGCAGATGAAAGAACAGATGAAAGAACAGATGAAAGAAAAGGCCGGCTAAGACCTGAATGCGTTTTCCAAACATTTAAAGGACATAACCTTTAAAACCCCATAACTTGAATGCTTGGATTTGATTTTTGATTGCATAAACTGCTTAGGCATTGATTTAATTTTTGCATATCCTGTTGCATGCCTTAGACTAATTTAGAGTTTTTGGTGGAAAACCCTAAATTGACTTGGAATTTCAATCGGATAGTCGGCATGGCATCTTCATCCTCGACTGAGAGAATTCGCTTCCCTAGGATAGAGAAGTGTGCCTTTGATACACCTTGGATCCGTTCTTGGACAAGGCAATTGCAAGGAGATGAGCAAATTAAATGGGAACAGAAATACCACATGGGACAAACTCTGTCCTTGGTAAATGTGCCCATTAATTGGGACATGATTCAGGCGGCCCTACCTTTCTGGGATCCCCAACTTTCACTTTTTAGGTTTGAAACTAATGAGCTGACTCCCACAATCGAGGAATTTGAACTATTCCTCCGATTTCGTGACCATGGTGAACCAGCAAGGCCAAACCTCAAAGATAGCTACAAGAATGAAGCTTGTACTTTCTTTGGCCTACCCAGAGGAGAATTCCAGACTTTAGGACGTGACCAAGCATTCACGCGGGTCTCTAAAACCTTCCTTGCTGAAAAGATAAGGGACAAGAAGCAGGAAATACCCCGTGTTTGGTGGGACATCTTCACCCTTGTGGTTCTGTCACAACTCTTCTTTCCTACTGGGGGAGACACCATTAATTTGGCCCTCATGGAAATTGTAGACCAACTCCAAGTGAAATTCCGAATTGCACCACTGATCCTTGCTCAGTTATATCATGCCTTGACCATGACCAAGAACGGAACTAGGAGGTTTCAGGGATGCGCTCCTCTCCTACACATTTGGCTCCAAGATCACCTGATGGTCGCTGAACCTATCAGCCCACGTTATGGGTACGTCCGTGACAATGTCACCCTAATGGCCCGAAGAGAGATTAGACCAGACTTACCCTCCAGAGAGGATTGGTTTGACCATTTTCTCCTACTGAAAGGAGAAACTGATATAAGATGGGGAGGCACATTTGACCAAACATATACTCCCGTCATAGCTTTCAGGAAAAGACATTGCCTAGCCTTGATAGGCTTGACCCATGCCATGCCATACTATCTGGTTCGAATTCTGAGACAGTTTGAGAAGTCTCAGGGAATACCAATCAAGGATGAGGCGGAAGGATTAACTGGCCCACTTACATGGGAATTGAAGAAAAAATTGGTGAAGGAATGGCAACACGTGCACATACTCCAAGAGGACATTTTCACTGCATCCGATGTTCGTAATTACGAACAATGGATTGCTCGAGAAACTGGCCTAGACAGCCCACCTCCTCTTCATATCGTCACCTCTGACGATATCCCAGTTCCGCCCCCTGACACATACAGGGATAGGGTGGCCGAACTGCGGGAATCTCATTCTCGAATCCATCGTGCATATGTGGATTCCGAGCGTAAAAACAAGCAGGCCAATGAGACCCTTCAACAGCAGCTTGACACCGTGCGCAGACGCGCAAAAGAGGACCGACGTCTGCGGAATAAACTTCTGCGCGCCTTGAAAAGGCGAGACGTGTCCTCTCATTATGATGATGACCAACCTAGCTAGACTCTGGGTTTGTTTATTTTGTAATTGCTTGTTCTGAATTTTGGCATTGTACTTCTTTTTCCATGAAGAATTTGGTGATGAATTTAATGAAGTCGATTAAGACATTCCCCCCAATTCTTCAAGCAATCTGGCCCCAATCCATCAATTTCAAAACTTTTAGGTGATCTGAATAAGGAACTCGTCAAAATTTTTTCTTTAAAGCCTAGGGGTTCTGAATAAACAACACTCAATCCCTACCCAACTTTCAAATCTTCAGATTCTGAACTTAAATCTTTAAGAGTTCTGAATAAAGAACACCCAATTCCTACCCAATTTTCAAATCTTCGGAAATTAACAATTTCAAATTTAAGCCTTTGAGGGTTCGGAATAAAGAACACCCAATTTAAAATTTTCAGGCAATCTGAGTAAAGAACTCGCCAAATTCTTTTAAATCTTTAAACTAAAGGGTTCTAAATAAAGAACACCCCATTTTTACCATCAACTCTAAAACTTTCAGGCAATCTGAATAAAGAACTTGCCAAAAGAATCTTTAAAATCCAGAGGTTCTGAGTAAAGAACACCCCGTCCTTGTCAACTCTCAAACCTTCAAGTTTCAAACTTAAGTCTTAAAATCCCAGGGTTCTGAATAAAGAACACCCTATCCTTTGAGCTCAGATCACACCCGTCTGATTTAAAAAGATCACACGGTCAGCCTATGGGGCACTGATGCCACTGGTGATTAAACCAGAAAATTGGGAAAGGATCGTCCTGGCATAGCATACCCCGTTGTGTGGCACCAAGGTCAAGCAACTAAGCTAACGACTAAGGTACGCTCGGGTATCCCTAGCCGAACTCTTAGGGCACTGAAGCCACTGGTGATTAAACTAGAAGATTGGTGGAAGATCGTCCTGGCAGAGCCCCCGTTGTGAGGCGTCAAAGTCAATGGTGATTAAACTAACGACTAGCTAAGACACGCCCGAGAACTACTAGCCGAAGTTAGGTGCTGAAACCATCAGAGATTAAACTGAAAATTGGTTGAGGTACACCTAGATGTTGCTGTTTAGCTCATCCCCTGCGGAGACTTAACATAGTCCAACCTAGTGATATTGAGCTCAAATTAACCTTTTAAACCGGGTTCTCTCTCCCAACCGTTTGGTTAAAACAGATCGATTCAGGGTTCTCTCCCCCAGCCGCTTGTCTAAAACAGACCAGTCTAAACCGGGTTCTCTTTCCCAGCCGTTTGGCTAAAATAGACCAGTCTAAACCGGGTTCTCTCCCCCAGCCGTTTGGCTAAAATAGACCAGTCTAAACCGGGTTCTCTTTCCCAGCCGTTTGGCTAAAACAGACCAGTCTAAACCGGATTCTCTTTCCCAGCCGTTCGGCTAAAATAGAGCAAGCTTAAGAATCCCTATTACTTTCAAAATAACCCAAATGAATTAATCTTTGATCATGTATTATGCCTTTAATATAAGTTGCACTAATATTTGCTGGTTACCCTTCACAGGTACCAAAATTGCTTCTCGAAGCCCTTACTTGTTAAGATCTAGGAGAAGACTTGAGATGGAGCAGCCAAGAGAATAGACCTCACCAGGACAGGACCAGGCAGAGTCCAGCCAGGCACAGACGGTGACTGATCTGCAACAGAGGATTGACAGTATGGGGACTATTATTCAAGAGTTAATGGCAGAACTAAGAGAACTCAGGATGTCTCCCCCTGCTGCACCAGTGACCCTGCAGCAACCAATTGCTCCACTGCAGATGGATGCTCCACCACCATACCCTGCGTACCCAGCTCCGTTGGTACCACCTCCACCCCCTCAAGCCGTGCCTCTTCCACAGATTATTACGCCTGCCCAACTAGGGCAAGAAGAGGAAGATTGGTATAGAATGCAGCAGGCCCAGTTTGATGAAAAGATGGCAGCCACTAAGTCGGAGGTAGATGCTTTGCGTGAAGAGCTGAAAAGCCTACGACCCAGTGCGGTCCCCATGGAGGCTACTTTAGACAGTCTCTGCTTCTTCTCTGATGTTCAACTTCCACCAAAATTCAAGTGCCCTGACTTGCATCAGTTTGACGGCACCGGGTGCCCATTAAACCACCTTAGGTCATACTCTGGAGATATGTGTCAATATGCTAAAAATGAAAAAATTATGATACAGTTCTTTCAGAGGTCGCTGACAGGGGCAGCATACACTTGGTTTTTGAGTCTGGACAAAACCAAGATCAAGACTTGGAATGATTTGGCCGCAGCATTCATTCAGCAGTACCGTTTGAACAGTCAGATTGTGCAAACTAGGGCAAAGCTGCAGAGGCTGACGAAGAAAAATCAGGAATCTGTACGAGAGTATGCCAAGAGATGGAAAGAATTGGCGACCCTAGTCCAACCCCCACTACTTGAACAGGAGATGACCTCCTTGTTCATTGCATCACTTGGACAGCCATTCTTTTCCTTGCTACTGGGGCAGAGTACTTCTAACTTCAATGACTTGATTCTGACGGCAGATAGAATTGAAGATGCAGTCAGGGCTGGAAAGATAGATGGCAGTGGCCAGGGCCCTACAAAGAGAAGGGCAGCAACAGGACAGAGCGGTAGAAACTAGGGGCAAGAGCCTAGGAGGCAGGAAACCCAGGCAGTTAATTATGTACAGCCAGCACAGCCCTATCATATTGCCCAGAGGAATGAAAGTCAGGGGCAGCCTTTGAGAAGGACGAGAGAAGAGGCAGAGGCAAGAATGAAGAGGGTGTTTACCCCACTACCTTATGCACCTGCAGAACTATTGGCTACACTGCTGAAGAAGGGGTACTTACAGATCAAGCCTCCAAATCCTCGAATAGTAAATTCACGAAACTATAATGCGGCAGAAAGATGTGAATACCATTCTGGAGCTCCCGGGCATTCAACTAATCGATGCTGGGACTTGAGGCATGATATACAGGATCTGATAGACAGCAAGAAGATCTCTGTAGATCCCCCAGCACCAGCAGCACCTACTCCTCCTACTGGTACGACCACTAACCCTCTTCCAGACCATAATAAGGCTCTGGCAGCGGAACGGTACATCAGATCATCATTGATCAAGGCGGTGAACTACAGGTTGACCCGTCCTTATTAATCGGACGACCGGGGCAAGTCGTCAGGATTCATCTCCAAGAAGGGACAATCTGTCAACAGATACATGTCATTAATGAAGAGGAGAATGAAGAAACCTTCATGGGGTTCCCTCTGGTACATTTCAACTTTCCCGAACCAGAGCCTTTCTATCCTCCACCTGTCCCAAACTCACCCCCACTAAACATCTTCGACATGATGAACCCATTCAATGAACCCGTGGACTTCCTACTGGAACCACCCACCTTCAACTTACACCACCTTCACCTTGACCCAACCTACTCCGCGGTACCTCCACCTTACCAATTCTTACCCATGTACCATGATTCCACCATCACTTCCACTGAAAGAGAAGTCGATCGGATCACCCGTTCTGGTCGATACATAAACCCTAACCCTCCACCTGCACCAGAGGGAGAGACTAGTGAAGAAAGAACAAGGAAAGAAAAAGGGAAGGATGTGGCCGCTGAAATGCCACAGACCCATAAGAAGAAAGGGAAGGCCCCAGAAGAAGAGATCAAAAAACTCCACTATAATGCCTTCACTCCGGAGTATGATCTAGTGCAGCAGTTGAATAAGACACCAGCTCAGATATCCATTATGCGTCTCTTATTGGATTCAGACAAACATAAGGACGTACTTATGAAAATACTGGGCGATACTCATGTGCCTGACGACATCAGCCCTGAGCAGCTGGAGACAGTAATGTTTATAATTGCTACACCAGATGCAATATCCTTTTCCTCAGCAGACTTGCCCCCTGAAGGTCATAATCACACAGAGCCTCTGTTTATCACCGTAAGGTGCTCCGACTTAATAGTGAGACGGGTCATGATCGATAACGGGTCAGCTCTAAATATCTGCCCAGTCAGGACCTTCCACAGTCTGCAGCTGAACGCTGATTTGATCAAACCTAGCTCCAACAATGTCCGCGGGTTTGACAATGCCAAGAAGGATTCCCTGGGGGAAGTTACTCTGGAAGTTACAATTGTTGAGAGGGCCTTCTTCATTACCTTTGAGTTGATGGACATCAATGCCTCCTTTAATTTGCTGATTGGAAGACCTTGGCTACATCAAGCAGGGGTGGTCCCGTCCACCTTACATCGAATGATCCGATTCATCTCGGGAAATCAATTGATCACGGTGCATGCAGAAAATCACAGAGAATTTGAACAAGGAGGGGTACCTGTGATTGATTATGAGCTGCCCACTTCCTTGAACTTCCAAACCATTGAAATGGTACAAGTAAACCGCATTCCCACTCCTCTGCAATCAGATTTGTCCCGCAGAAGGAAAAGGAAAAGCATGTTTGGTGCTGCTGAATGCGCCGACTGGGGCCTCCGAGTAGGAGAAGGTTTAGGCAAATACAAGCAAGGCATCAAGTCTGCGATCCAACCCTGTGACAAATCTGTGGGCTTTGGATTGGGGTTTGTTCCTGAACCTGAAGACTATGCCAGGCTATTTGGCAGGAAAGCTGAACGAAAGAGGGCAAGAGCGGAAGGAAGGGAACCACATTGTCCCATCTGTGTACAGGGCCAATTATATCATCACTTTACCAATATGGAGAGGGAAGCTGCACAAGCCATTCAGAACATAGTCCCCCAGGGATGGGGCGATGAGTTCAATGATCCAGTTGAGCAAGCGGAAGCTAATTATCTGCAAAAATTATGGGATGAACCTCCCATGCCCCAGGAGATAGTTACAGAAGAGAACTCAGAAGCTCTCAGTGGGATGATGGAAGAACTGTCTGCTTTATTCTCTTGGCAGTCAGTTGACACTGAAAAACCAGCTATCCCAGAAGAAGCATTTGCCTACCCACTAGATGATGTCGAGACATCGCCAACTGAGGCTGAAGAAGAAGAACCGGCTCAGTACATCTACATGATGGAAAGCCAGAATAGTTCAGGAGAACCCACTCCAAGGCAAAGGTCTCCCCCACCTCCCATCTGCATTATACACCCAAGTACAAGGGATGGTCTGGGTCAGATGTTCCAGAATATGCCCCAAGTACTGGGATTGCCCATTGAGCTGGCTTACCATGAAACTTATGGTAACTGGGCCCCTGATGAACATTCTTCCAGCAGGAGGGATGAATCATCAGTAAGATCTGTAACCAAGGCATTGCCTAAGGTGGAACCACCCAACAAAGTCACTATTCAGGTACAAGGGACTATCATCCGCCGTGGGGTATGGATCAGTATATCATCAGAAGATTCAAGTCAGAATCAACCGAAGAAGGGCACAGTTGATGACCCCATCTGCATCTCCTCTGACAGCAACATCAGCATGATACAAACCGGAAAGGTGAATGCGGTGGCCGCTGTAAACAAGGACAAACACGCATTGCAAAACTGGAGTTCGACGCCACTTGCCACTCGCAAAGCCGAACTACCATAGGGAGTTTCTTCCACTTCTGAAATTCCCCCTGTAGATATTGCTGCACTTTTTAATAAATGCGTGAAGTCTTTTGATTATTTTTCTGCTTCTGTGAATAATTCTGCAAGTAAGCAAACTCAAAATCGTAACCTTAGTGTCAATCTCGACGCACACCCGAAAAATTCGGAGCACGAGATAGATAATCAGGCTGCCAAAATCAAACAAAAACAAAAAGGTCAAAAAGAACAAAAAGAAATCCAAAGTGTCGAACATGAATCAGGTAACGACACTTGCTCATCACAACCCGATGATTCAGAAATTATCCCCAGTGATTCTTTTGAACTTGAGGATAATGATGAATCATGGGAAACCCCACCTGAAATCCAATTTGCCTTGGACAGACATGAAAAGGGTCTCCAGGCGAACATTGAGGAAACTGAACCTATCAACATAGGTGACACAGCACAACCAAGGATTCTTCAAGTTGGTAAAAAGCTGACATTATTACAGAAAACACAGATAACTGATTTTCTAAGATCTTACACTAATGTGTTTGCATGGTCATATGAGGATATGCCTGGGTTAGACACGGATTTAGTTGTGCACCGGTTACCTATAAAGTCTGAGGCTACACCAGTGAAGCAAAAACTCAGGCGCATGAAACCAGAATGGGCCCTGAAGATCAAGGAGGAAGTTACCAAGCAGTTAAAAGCGGGGATCTTGAAAGTTATAGATTACCCAGAATGGTTAGTAAACATTGTGCCAGTTCCCAAGAAGGATGGAAGGGTCAGAATGTGCGTTGATTACAGGGATTTGAACAAAGCAAGCCCAAAGGATGACTTCCCATTGCCACACATTGATATGCTGGTTGACAATACTGCAACTCATTCCATGTTCTCCTTTATGGATGGATTCTCCGGGTACAATCAGATAAGGATGGCACCTGAAGACATGGAAAAGACTTCCTTCATCACGCACTGGGGCACGTACTGCTACAAAGTGATGCCATTTGGGTTGAAAAATGCAGGTGCCACATACCAGCGGGCCATGACTTTGTTATTCCACGATCTGATGCACAAAGAAATGGAAGTATATGTGGATGATATGATTGCAAAGTCAAAAGAAGAGGAAAGTCATTTGGCGAACCTTGGAAAGGTGTTCGACAGGCTCAGGGAATGCAAGCTCAGGCTGAACCCGAATAAGTGTGTATTCAGTGTTACCTCAGGGAAGCTACTTGGATTCATCGTTGGGAAACAAAGAATTGAGGTTGATCCTGTCAAAGTAAGGGCAATTCTGGAGATGCCTCCCCCATCCACAGAGAAAGAAGTAAGAGGTTTCCTTGGCAGGTTACAGTACATCAGTCGGTTCATAGCACAGATGACTCCCGTGTGTGAACCAATATTCAAACTGCTAAAGAAGGATAACCCAGTGGTCTGGAATGAAGATTGCCAAGAAGCGTTTGACAAAATCAAGGCCTATTTGATGAGTCCGCCAACTTTGGTTCCCCCTGTACCCGGACGACCTCTGATCATGTACTTGTCAGTTACAGAAACAGCGGCTGGATGTGTCCTAGGGCAGCACGATGATACAGGAAGAAAGGAGCAAGCAATTTATTATCTGAGCAAGAAATTTACCAATTATGAAGTAAGATATACATTGCTTGAAAAAACCTGTGGCGCATTGGTATGGGCAGTTCAGAAGCTCCGGCATTATCTGCTCAGTCATACTGTCTTTTTGATTTCGGATACAGATCCCTTGAAGTACATTTTTGAAAAGCCAATCTCCACTGGAAGGATAGCAAAGTGGCAGGTTATTTTATCTCAGTATGACATTGTTTACACCACGAGAAAGGCAATAAAGGGACAGGCAGTAGCAGATCACCTGGCAGAACACCCTGTGCCCGATTATCAACCACTTCTCACCGGACTGCCAGATGATGAAATTATGTGGGTCGAGTCAGCAGGAAAGGAAACCGGATGGCAAATGTTCTTTGATGGGGCCGTCAACATCAATGGGAAAGGGATTGGAGCAGTAATCATTTCCCCAGAAGGAGTCCATCATCCAATAGTAGCAAAACTCTTGTTCGATTGCACTAACAACATGGCAGAATACGAAGCATGTGTGTTAGGCTTGCGAGCCGCAATTGAAATGAATATCCAAGAGTTAAAAGTTTATGGTGATTCTTGTCTAATCATCTACCAAGTAATGGGGGATTGGCGGACTAAGGATCCAAAGTTGGTGCCATATCAGGAACTGATTAAGGAATTGGAAGGACAGTTCAAAAGCGTGACATTTGATTATATGCCACGAGATAGGAATCAGTTTGCAGATGCCCTGGCAACACTGGCATCTATGGCAACCATCACTGATGACACTTGGGTACAACCATTGGAGATAGAAGTGCGGCATTCTCCTGTCTACTGTTTTAATGTTGAGAAGAGCACACCAAAAGGAGTACCCTGGTATGCAGACATAATGAGGTACCTGATAAACAGGACTTTGCCAGAAAATGCCACAGCATCTGAAAGGCGCACGATTCAGAAACTGGCAGGACAGTTCTTCCTCAGTGGAGACAAGCTATACAAAAAGTCCTATAATGATTCACTGCTGCTATGTGTAACAGAAGAAGAGGCACAACAGCTGATTGATGAAGTCCATGGGGGACAATGTGGCGCACATATGAATGGACACATGCTAGCCAGGAAAATTTTGAGAATGGGCTATTACTGGTTAACTATGGAACATGATTGCCATATTCACGTAAGGAAGTGCCGGTTATGCCAAGTTTATGCTGACAACATTCATGCACCGCCCAACACTTTGTATTCAATGACTTCTCCTTGGCCCTTTGCCATCTGGGGAATTGATATGATTGGAGAGATCCATCCGAAGGCATCAAATGGGCACCGATTCATCTTGGTTGCAATAGATTATTTTACCAAGTGGGTAGAGGCCGTGTCCTTTGCAGATGTCAAAGGGTCCCATGTGCTGAAGTTCATCAGGAATAATATTGTCTGCCGTTATGGTGTACCTGAAGCACTTATCACAGACAATGCCAAGAATTTGAATAACAAGGACATGGACAAGATGTGTGAAGATTTGAAGATCAGACATCTAAATTCCACAGCATATCGGCCCAAGATGAATGGAGCAGTAGAGGCTGCCAACAAAAATCTGAAGAAGATATTGGAAAAGATGGTAGTCACCTACAGAGACTGGCATGAGAAACTGCCATATGCTTTGCATGCATATCGAACCTCAATCAGGGTCTCAACCGGAGCAACTCCTTTCTCTCTTGTATATGGAATGGAGGCAGTCCTACCCGTGGAAGTACAGATCTCTTCACTCAGAATCCTGAGGGAAGCAGAGGTTGATGACATTGAATGGGAAGAATCAAGGTTTGACCAGTTGCAGTTGCTTGATGAGAAAAGGATTAAGGCTTTGTGCCACGGGCAACTCTATCAGCAGAGAGCAGCTCGGACTTATAACAAAAAAGTAATACCACGACACTTCAAGGTGGGCAACATTATTATGAAAAAGATATTCCCCCACCAAGAAGATAATAGAGGGAAATTCAAGCCAAACTATGAAGGACCTTTCATAGTACACAAAGTTCTGTCCAGAGGAGCACTAATCCTACAAGAGATGGACGGGACTATTTTTCCTGAGCCAATAAATGCAGATGCAATCAAACTGTATTATCCTTCAGATCGTTCCAATTGGGAAATGAAGAGAGGCCATCTTTGACTCTCCCCCAAACCTGCAAATCCTTTCAAGCACCCCAAAAAGTTCTCCCCTAGTTAGATACTTTTGGGCCTGAAAATTTCTTTTCAAACCTAGTACAGGTGTTCCTTCGCATCAAAATGGGCATTCCTGGCCCTAACTCAAAAAAAAAAAAAAAAAAAAAAAAAAAAAAAAAAAAAAAAAGAGCAATTGCGAAGAAAATCAAGAAAAAGAAGAAAAGAAAAGCAAGTACAAAGTAAGATGGGGAAAACATGAACCCCACACCAAACAAATAAGCCAGGATGTAAGCCCCAACAATAAAAGGAGCGCTGTACAGACCTATAAAATCACAGCCTTCTTGGGCCACTTATCTCTCTTTCAAAACCATGGCCTAGCCTACATTTCATCCTATCTTGAAGACCTCTCGGATCCCAAAGTGAATGATCTTGAGCAAAACAGTCAAATCTGCGTTTTCTGGCAATGACGGAATTGGATTCTCCCTGAAAGGACCAGAGATGGTGAAAACCCAAAAAGGGCGCTATGTGCAAAAAGGGTCAGTCGTGGTCAAAAAAAAAAAAGAAAAAGAAAACTGGTCATACCTTGGTTAGAAGCAAAGGGGGCTACAGAAAAAACAGAGACAGAATGGACAGTGCACTGAATGGACAGCTAAGTGACCTGAAGGATCCAGATTGGCAGACTGTGTTTGGGTCAACGCTTCACAAAGGCCTATGATGACAAGGCTAAAAATACCAAGCACTCTAATCACTGTCTGACTTAAGGATTGACTTTTGTGATAGTTGCAGGCACAAACACACACTACCACATCTGTGTTTTTCCGTAATTATTCTGCTTAACTATTTTTGGAATTTCCCCATCTGTGCTGCTAACCCGTGAGGAGGGGCTCATTGCCTTAATCAATAGCCATTTTGATTTTGATAAATTAAAGGCCTAGAATAAACCAACCCTGCATATCTGACATTTTGTTCCTTGTACAGGTTCAAAGAAGGAAGAAAGATGCAAGATGAACATAAGGAGGATACTTTGTTCCTTCATTCCCCAGCAGAGGCTTCTTCCCTTTCATCCCCAGCGGAGTTCGGAAGAAAGAAGATCGTCAAGATCTTTAGACCCTCCAACAAAACTTCAAAATCAAAGAGGGACATCATAATGATCCCCAGAGAGTCATCTAGACAAATCATACTCCCACCAGATCCCCAGTGGAGTAACTCTTGAATGGAAAAGAAGCTCTAATGCCTTGACAAGACAAAGAACCTGGCAAGGAGAAGCAACAAGGAAGAGCAATGATGGGCCAATTCGCCCCCTCTTGTAAATTTTGATTTCCCACTTTTGTAAATAGTATAGGCTAGAGTAGGTGTGTGGCCTCAGAGATGATGGACAGTAGCGCGAAAGCTTCCTCCCGTCCTCCCACTGGCAATCCCAAAACCCATACCTTGGCCTATCTCTCTAAAAAAAAAAAAAAAACTCAAAACTGAAGTCACTAAAAGCTTTAAAGGAACAAACAAAAAAGAAAAGAACATTGTTAAGTGCCTTGCATCAACGCCGAAACAGGCTGATGAGCTCAGATTTAATCTTATCTTTCTTTTTCAAAAAACAAAGAACTAAGGAACAGCCCTATTCAAACCCGAGAGAGGGTATAGGGATTCCAAAATCCGGAAGTGATACCAGACATCTGACACTTCCCTTTCATTAAAAACAATTCAGTGATTGAGCTCGTCGACCATGTCGACAGAAATGCAAGGTGTAAAAATAAGGTTCTTTTTCTTCTTTGCCGTTCATCCCCTAAGGTGACTCCAGCAAAGAGGGGCAGCTGTAGACACCTGATTTTTGCACCCTCAAAATAAAAAAAATGAAAAGTCAAACAAAAAGTCAAACCCTGAGGGGGTCAAAAATTGACTTTTTGATTCAAGTAAATTTGGCCATCAAACTTCATCTCATTGAAAAGAGCATTTCGACACGATTCCAACGCAACTGAATTTGCTGGAATCGGAGTCCAGATAAGAAAGATATGAGCTGGTCAAACTTTTGGGGAGCAAAAAGTTGACTTTTTGCTCGACCCCAATTCAGCTACCAAACTTGATCCCAATGGATAGGTGGTTCCGAGCTGATTCCAACGACACTAAGTTTGCTGAAATCGGACACTGGATAAAGAAGTTATGAGCAGTTGAAGTTTCATAAAAAACTGCCCATGTGGCAAAAAGGCAGCAAAAATAGGCTAAACCAATAAAATAAATAAGATAAAGGTGTTTTATAATATTTTAATAAGGAGAATCTCGCTTTTTTAATAAAATAATTGGAAAAATCGAATAAAAATCTTGCAATAAACCAAATTGAATAAAGGTTTGAAATCCAAACATTTTAAAAACGTGCGGGATCGTATTTGAATTACGGGCAGGGCATGCCCGTATCTAAAATATGGGCAAGATTCTGGAAGAAAACACGCGTCACCGTACGGCGGGACACGCGTCCCGTACGGCTGATTCGCGAGATTTGCAAATGTGCGTTTTTCGCCCGTACTTGAATTACGGGCAAGGCACGCCCGTACTTGAAGTACGAGCAAGGCACGCCCGTACTTCAAATACGGGCACGGGATTTTTGCCTATAAATAGAGAGGCCACCCCCCTTCATTTGAACAAGCCATCCCTCTCTGGCCCACCCCCTCTCCCTCCTGGTGCTTCCCACGGCCAAGTCCTGCCCAGTTGCCACCACCCTACTCTTAGCCCAAACTTATTTTATTCCTAAAAGACCCCTCATCTTGCATAAACCATGTCCTAATTCCCTCTTTCATCTTGTAAATATAAGCAACCCACCAAACCCCTGCCGAAATCCATCTGGAACTCCTCGGAGGACGCGGAAGCGCTGCCCAACTTTTCGAAATACCACAAAGCACAAGTAAATCAACAAAAAGCTTCATTGTAAGTATTTTCTTTATTTTGCAAAGTATGACATAATCATTTTTGATGTCTTCATATATCTTTTATTATCTCACTATTTCTAACCTATCTTGCTGCTTGTTTAAGGCCATGAAAGGGCTAAATTAAAGTGGTTATTCCATTAAAAGAGAGGAGGCTATGTACCAATTAACATAGCCACTTTAAAACAAACTCACTTTGCTATAATGGCTGATTTCTTTTAGAATTGATCCACCCCTGTAATCTCCCCTTCCCATCTTGAAAAATAACTGTGATTGACCAAGAGAAAGAAGAAAAAAGAGAAGAAGTGAGCCCAAGATTACAAAGAACATGAAAAGAGAAGAAATGGCTTTATAAGTCAAATGAAGGAAATGTGGAACCTGAAAGGAAAGCAGAAGCCCGGTGGAGGTTACCAGAAGACCCAGAAAAGCCACGGAACTGATCCAGATTGAAATCGGCAGCAAATGGACAAACTGAATTGCGTCCGTAAACTCAGGCCGGTCTAGCCTAGACCGTGTTTGATTCACGGACAAGGGGGACCGGAATCCATTCACGGGCAAGCGAGACCGTAAAGCAAATACGGGCAGATGTAAAAATAAAGTAAAAAGTGTAATTTCTTGGTTCGGTTGGGCCTGACCCGGCCTAAGCCGGCTTGAACCACTCCCTTAAACCACTTGGGCTATATTAAGCCCATTTTTGGACTTTGGGCCTAGATAGGCCCATTAAGATCCCTTTGGCCCACTAGTGGGGCCCACTTTTGACTGGCCCATACCAGGCCCGTTTTCAATAAACAGGTCCAAGGTCACTTAACTCTTGGCTAATGGGCCAAATCCAAGCCCACTAAGCCCATGGAATGTGTAAGTAAATAAGATAACCAAATGGGTTACCCAATAACCCAGGTGGGCCCTAGGCCCAATCATGGCAACCCACGGGTCTTCCAACGGGACCCGGGTCTGACCCACTTCACTTAAATAAATAAGAAGATAAAATCAAATAAAAAGGGACCCACACCTCTAAAGGGCCCCGCCAGACCCAATAAGCAGCATGCTGGTCTAGGAAGGGTGAACTTGACTCAAAAACCAGGGAAACCCGAGGGACCCGTCAAATCGACGGGGCGGACCGGGGTGTCTTTAGGACTTCCCCGGATCGTAACCGAGGACTTAGCTAGAACTCTGAAAAGCCGCAGACCAGACTTAGACCCGATTAGGGCAAAACCGTGTCTGCCTGTACCTCTCAGGCAGTGGCGACTCCGAATGTCCCGAGGCACGCACCGAAGGTGCGCCCGGTGTGCGATCTAGGCCAGGTTTAGGTGCGCACACACATCTCTAATACTTAGATAGATCCATTAAACTAGTTGTTATAAGTTAAAAACCTGAAATATAATACTAATAAAAATAGCCACACTATCTCTTTAAGTTTGCAAGGGGCGCTGACCTCCTGTAGGTAAGCCAGGGTCAACCCCACTCAGCCCTCTCAAATTTTGAACTACGGCTGAGTACCGCTGACCTCATGTTAGTCAGCCGTACTTAGCGCCCAAAGCAATACTATTCTGAAAACCAAATAAACACTGCTAAATTGATTCTAACCTTGACTGAACCTATTTCCACTTATAAAATTCATTTAATTCTCTTCTTAATTCCTTTTACAACTTAGTGATCATTAATTGAATTTAATCTAACATGAAATGACTACAATCAGAAGAATTTCGTTCGAAATATACTCACAGACGATAAAACTCAGATGCAGCGATTAAACTCATGTTTCTAATCAAAATACGATTGCAATCCGATAAAAAGTAAGTGCTACTTACTTGTTTAGATGAGCAACCAATCAGACCTCCCAAAAACCTCTGATCACAGCACCTCCGAGCAACAATTGTAATGGCCGATTGCTTCTGTTCCACAGGCACAACCAGATTTGATTAGATCTGAGTTCGATCTCCACTTAACCACTCATTTGCACCCTAAATTCCAACTAATTTCACTTACCTGATATCCTTTGATATCTGCAACTGAAATGATTGCACCTCACCAACTTTCAGTCGCTGAGATCTCTGATCAGCCAGGAATTCACCTCCGATTATCTCCAAACACCCTCACTCAGACAAACCCTCTGAAATTCAGTCACACTCTCCACTGCTCAGCTCTCTGAAGTCTCTGATCTCATCAAAGGAAACAGAAGCTTGAATTGAGCAGCCTATTTATAGGCTTCGTTGGAGCTCAAACTAATTAGTTGTTTCATGATCTACTATTTGCTCACCCACAGCAACCTCCTACCTAATCAGCCCTATACCACATGATCCACTAAAACCCAACCTATGAAACTTAAATCTCTAATTTATAAATTTTAATAACTCCCCATGTCAAATTTTGAAATTTTATTCTAAATAATTTCTTTCCTCCATTTTCTGAAAATTTTCCACTAATTAAATAAATTAACAACCATAAAATCAAAATTTTAATTTTATTAAAAATTCGGGATTTTACAGCGGATCACTTCTGATAAAACACGGATGGGTTGGCGCGTACAATCCAAGTCAAAAACAACAAATCCGCATATACGGAATAAACATGCCAGGGAAATACTATTCCGATCAAAGATAAATGGACCCTCGACAACACACCTAATACCAGAGCATGGGCAAGTCACAAGTGAACTTCAAGCATGGCCGGAATAAAGCTTTCAAGTGTGCGAGTCACAAGTAACCTCAAACATGTCCAATATAAAACTCATGTAAGCCAATGTCTCATTGAAGCACGCGGTGGTAACCCAAATAACCAATAATCCAATAAACCATTGTCGAACAACAAATTCGGCTAATACCAGGCTGAGGTAACACGGCGGTCTGGATTGCTACCCTCATCACAACTATGACGGAATGCATACTGGGGAGTACAGAATAGGAAATAACTTATCAGACAATTTCATTCCACTTCCTAGCTAAGCTATGGATCCATACTAAGCATTGCTCGCTAGACACAACTCATAATAAAAAACATTGAATAACTTACAATAAAATATTCAGTGATAAACCCCATACAAGGAGACATGTCAAATAAGATGTCCACGATCATCACAAAATCTCTGTGCAAACCAATCAGATATTTAAAATAACCAAAATCAGGTCTTAAATAGAGTTCCAGGTCACTATAACAAGATATAGATGGAAGCATGCACAATTTCTTAATTAATTGTTTAAACCGTAAATTATTAGTGTGAACACCCCTAACTTACTCGTGTGAAAGTGATAGGTTATAGGCTGAATCAGTATTTATAATTTACTAAGTGTCATCCCTTAGTTGGTTGTTTATTCTAGGTATTCACTAAAATATACCCAAAGTTCTCCCTTTAAGAACCCAAGGTGTCAAAATTCATTAACTCTGTTATTTATTACATCCAGGAGGTAACTTAGGTCTGTATTGAAGATTTAGAATATGATAGGTTACCCAAAATTAGATCTAAATAGGTTGTGACCTCATTCTACTTAGAACATCTCCAAAAATTTCATTTTTACAATCATCGTCCCAAATTATCATCGTCCCAAATTACTATCCTTTAATCCGAATTTAATTTCGCCACTTCCTACATATCAAATTAACCTAATTATAGGTATTACAACTTTAAAATTCCAAGAAAAATCATTAAAAATTAGATCTGGGCTTGAATCCCAAAATCTGGAAATTCTGACAGAGGCCGCTCGAAAGGGCGCTCGAGCGGTGTATCGGGTGTTCTATAATGGTTAGTTTCTTCTCAGGCCGGTCATAACGACGCTCGAGCGGTTTATTGGGCGTTCGTTCTCTGGGTTTTGATCACTTTTGGGTTTTCTGGAAAACTAAAACATAGGCGGGGCGCCTACATCTGCGCTTGAGCGGCGGTTCAAGCGCTCAACCAAATACGCTGTTTCTGGGTTATTTTTTTGATTTCTGAACTTTCACAATTTCCAATGGTTTTAAATTGTTTCTAAACTCCTTATTTTCATTCTAAATTACTTCTAAAACAACTCTAACCTAATCTGTAAAACCCTGCATTTTCCTAAAATAAAGTAAATTAAATAAGCTTAAATATTGAGAAGTTAAGATTTAATTTAGGTATTGGAGGAATAATATTATGATCCAAAGAGATATTAGTAACTAAATAAATAAACAATAATTTTGAGTAATTAGGAATTTAAATAGTGGCTTCATTTAAATAGGAAAGAGCAAGGTTGATTTAGATAAATTGGGAGAGTGACTTAAATATGAATGTTGGAGAAGATAGGTATTAATCCAAGTGCATTATATGGTTAAGATTGATGCGAGGAATAAAAAGGAGAATTTTTGGAAAAAGATCCAAAGGTTAAATATGGAATTTCAAGAAAAGGGTATTTTAGTCATTTTCCAATTAGCCAAATTAATATATTAAGTAATTAAATAATTATTAGACTTGAAATATTTAACAAGAATTAATTTGGATTAGGTTTGAATTTAAATAGCAAATTATAGCTTAAAAGTAGGGAAAATGGTACATTGGTGATTATGGTTGATGATGAGCCTTAAATTTAAGGATAAGAGGAGTTTTGGGGTGTTTTAGTAATATTTTAAAATAAGAAATTAAATTAGCATGAAAATAAATTAAAATAAATCCTCTTTTATATGAGATACTTAAAAGAGGAATTAGAAGAAGGGTTAAGATAGGAAGGTTTCTAATTAAGAGTGGGAATCCTATTTAGAAAGTCTTCTAAACCTATTAGGACTTCTAATTAAGAGAGCTTATAAAAGGGAAGGTCTAGGGAAGGTTTAGGGTTTTTAGCAAGTCAAAAATAAGGAGAAAGAGAGGGGAATTCGTGCTTGGGCTTGGGAGAAAAATAAAGGGAAGAAGAGAGGAGAGAAAAGAGAGGGAAGAAAAGAAAAAGGGAGGTGCTGCAGAGGTCCGACCAGCATACTTTGAATGACAATTCTGGAGATCCAGTCGTTGGATCGTCATGAAATTTGGAGGTTATGATCTATACATGAGGTAATTTAATCTGAACGGTGGAGATTGGATTTGTAGGAGTCTAAGGTGGTGCGAATTAACCCAGAAGTTGGTAGAAAATCAGATTTTGAAAGAAAAGGGAGTTACAGAAATGGCCGACTAGCCAACTTCAAACGAAGAGATATGAAGATCCAACCGTTGGAATGGGTGGATATTTTAGGGTTTTGTTCTACTCATGGAGGACTTCAAACTGAACGGTGGAGATCTAAATTGAGGACGTTTAGAGGGGTGCGGTCGAGCTCCAAAAGCGGGCACAGAAGAAGTTTTGAAAAATCTAGGTTCATAAAAAGGCAAGTAGCAAACACTTGAAACTGGAGGAACTGCATGTTTTCTTGTGATTTTGATTTTTGATCGTATTGGTTTTAAGTTGGATTTCATTGGAAAAGTCGGATGATTATAAAGTTTTGATTTGGTAATTTAAATCTCTCTTTAAGAATCAAGAAAAGTGTTGCTCATGGGTGGTTTAATTTAGAAAGAAATCTTAGATAAATTTAAATCACCAAGATTTGATTTGGATTGTCTTAGAATTAATTTGGAATGAAATTTAGATGTTTAGAAACAATTTAAAGCCATAGGAATTTAATAAGTTTCGGAAATTATGAAAAACCTAGAAAAACTGAGTTTTTGGGCAGAGCGCTAGAGTATTCGCTCGAGCGCCCTATCTGTATATCTTAAATCAGAATAAGAAACCAAGTTGCTTGATACACTGTTTGAGCGCAACCAAGGGCAACCTTCCTGTGTATCTAAAACAGAACCTGTAATTATAGCCGCTAGAACAGTTGCTCGAGCGCCTCTTCAAGTGACCCATGTCAAAAATTCCAGATTTTAGGATTCGTGTCCAGATTTAAATTTTAATGATTTTTCTGTAAATTCTAAAGTTGTAACACCTGTATCTAGGTTAATTTGAGATGTAGGAAGTGGAGGATGCTTAAAATTCATTTTAATAACAAATTGGGTATATTTTACCAAAGTGGCTTTTCCACTTAATACCTTTGTTCCAAAGAATTATATTCTTAACCAAACTTGATTTTATGAGTTCCTACACATGTATTTGGACCATTTGAACATGTTTTGAGTTTTGAATGATTTTATATATACCTGGATTATTTTGCCCATTGAAACCATGATTTTGAGATATATATTTGATTCCACTTGTGTGGATTTTTGGGTCACAGTTGTGACAAGGCAGGTGCTTGGATTATTGTTTCCGTAGGGCGGATTTGGTTATTGGTATTTATTTATCCTCAGTCCGTGTACTCGGCGGGATACTTCCTTAATTCGTGTACTCGGTGGGAAGTTGGTTACTTTTGGTTATCCTCAGTCCGTGTACTCGGCGGGATACTTCCTCAATCCATTTACTCGGTGGGAAGCTGGTTACTTTTGGTTATCCTCAGTTCGTGTACTCGGCGGGATACTTCCTCAATCCATTTACTCGGTGGGAAGCTGGTTACTTTTGGTTATCCTCAGTTCGTGTACTCGGCGGGATACTTCCTCAATCCGTGTACTCGGTGGGAAGCTAGTTACTTGTTATTTGGTTTACTTCCTCAGTCCGTGTACTCGGTGGGAAGCTTGTTGTTTTGTGGCTGGTGCCTTTTATCCTCAGTCCGTGTACTCGGCAGGATACTTCCTGGTGGTTGTGATTATTTTGTTCATTGTGTGATGTTACAGGGTGGTATGCTATTTGCCTTGATTTCTATATTATCGTTTTTCTTGTTGATGTTTTTGTTGGTTTAATCGTACATCTCATGTGTGCGTACTTAAAAATCCTGGATCCTAGATCGCACACCGGGCGCACCTTCAGTGCGTGCCTCGGGACATTCGGAGTCGCCACTGACTGAGAGGTGTAGGCAGACACGGTTTTGCCCTAATCAGGTCTAAGTCTGGTCTGCGGCTTTTTCAGAGTTCTAGCTAAGTCCTCGGTTACGATCCGGGGAAGTCCTAAAGACACCCCGGTCCGCATCGTCGATTTGACGGGTCCCTCGGGTCTCCCTGGTTTTTTTGAGTCAAGTTCACCCTTCCTAGACCAGCATGTTGTTTATTGGGTCTGGCGGGGCCCTTTGGAGGTGTGGGTCCCTTTTTATTTGATTTTATCTTCTTATTTATTTAAGTGAAGTGGGTTGGACCCGGGCCCCGTTGGAAGACCCGTGAGTTGCCATGGTTGGGCCTTGGGCCCAGTTGGGTTATTGGGTAACCCATTTGGTTATTTACTTAAACTATTTACACATGCCATGGGCTTAGTGGGCTTGGATTTGGCCCATTAGCCAAAGTTCAAGTGGCCCGGGCCTGTTTATTAAAAACAGGCCTGGTATGGGCCAGTCTAGGATGGCCCCCACAAATGGGCCCAGGGTGGTCTTGGGGGGCCCATCTGGGCCCACAGTCCAAAAATGGGCTAAAGATAACCCAAGATACTTAAGGGACTGGTTCAGACCGGTTCAGGTCGAATCAAGTTCAACCGGACCGAAAATTAAGTTTTTTACATTATTTTTACATTTGCCCGTATTTGTTATACGGTCCACCCTTGCCCGTGAATAGAACACGGTTTGGGCTGCCCGTGAAGAAAACACGGTCCTCACCGGACCGCTCTGAGTTTACGGGCGCGGCTTGTTTCGCATGTTTGCTGCCGATTCTGCTTGGGATCTGTTCCGTGACTTTTTGGGAGCTTTCTGTAATAACCGAGATGGTTTTGGCTCCTCCAATGTATTGCACTTTCTTCTCTTGGTCCAAATGATCACTTTTTCCCTTCTCTTGTTCTTTGAGTAAGCAAAGTCCTTATGGTTTGTCCACCATCAATTCTTAGGAATAGGGAAGGGGTAATTTACAAGGGATATTAGAAATTCAAAAAGGGACTTCAATCTTCTTCACATAATGGTGATGAAATGGGTTCAAGTTTTCCCTTTTTGAGGCCTTTAGGATAATCCTTTGTTATCACCTCCCCTTTTTGCATGAGAAGGATTACTTTTGCATGCAATTCCTTATTACATACCACACTCAAAAAACATGTTAGATATAACAAGAAGTAGGGAGTATGAGAAGGATGAAATCAAAATTTACTTTAATTCAGAAAGAGAACATACTTACAGATTGTTTGATTGATGTTTTGGTCCTCCGAAGATTTGAGCAGCGCTTCCGCGTCCTCCGGGAATTCTTAAAATGGTATGGAAAGGGTTTGGTTAGGTTCTTTAATCTAAGAAGATTGAAAGGTCAAAATTTAGACAAGGTTTTGGGTGTTTGGGCATGGTTTTAGGACATAGGGGCAATTTGGGCATTAAGTGTAGGTATTGGGGTGGGATGGAAGTTGGGTAGAGGTTTGCCGTGGTTAATACTTAGACAAAGAGGGGAGAGGTCGGAGAGAAAGCTTGTTTAAAATGGGGGGGAGGCCTCCCTATTTATAGGCAAAAAGGGGCGTGCCCGTATTTGAAGTACGGGCGTGCCTTGCCCGTAATTCGAATACGGCGACGCGTGTTTTCTTCTGGAATCTTGCCCGTATTTGAAATACGGGCATGCCCTGCTCGTAATGAAAATACGGTCAGCACGTTTTAAAAATGTTTGGATTTCAAACCTTTATTCAATTTGGTTTATTGCAAGATTTTTATTTGATTTTTCTGATTATTTTATTAAAAAATGAGATTCTCTTTATTAAAATATTATTAAACACATTTATTTTATTTATTGTATTGGTTTAGTCCTTTTTTTGCTGTCTTTTTGCCACATGGGCAGTTTTTCTGAAACTTCAATTGCTCATAACTTCCTCATCCGGTGTCCGATTTCAGCAAACTTAGTGTCGTTGGAACCGGCTCGGAATCACCTATCCATTGGGATCAAATGTGGTAGTTGAATTGGGGTTGAGCAAAAAGTCAACTTTTCGCTCCCCAAAAGTTTGACCAGCTCATATCTTTTTCATCTGGACTCCGATTCCAGCAAATTCAGTTGCGTTGGAATCGTGTCAAAATGCTCTTTTTAATGAGATGAAGTTTGGTGGCTAAATTTACTTAAATCAAAAAGTCAATTTTCGACCCCTTCAGAGTTTGACTTTTAGTTCCATTTTTGTTTTTTTGTTTATTTTGGGGGTGCAAAAATCAGGTGTTAACATCATGACTTATTTTATATAAACATGGACTGATTTCATGCATGCACCTTGCTACTTGTTGAGATTTATTCTCACTCCAGTTTCTCCCATTTTTCAGGTACTCTTGGTGAGGACGTCAAGTTGTGGGCTAATAGTCTATATAGATGTAGGATTGCTTATGTAATTGAAGTCCTTGTATATCATAATTGTTGATTAATAAAGAGAATTTGAATTTAAGTTTCCGCATTTATTCTGATTATAAAGTTATAAAAAGTTTTAAATTATTCCATATTTTAGTTGCTTTTGTTATTTACCATAACACCTCGGGTTTTGGGAATTGGATCCTGAACCGGGGCGTTACATAATCTCATTAAATAAAAGTTTATTTAAGTCTTTCCTTCTAAATTTAATCTCTTATAATCAAAACTTTTCCAAATTCTTTAAAGAAGAAGAAAACAAAATCAACCTATAAGTCTGTCAACTTTTTATGACAAAACTTGGATCAAGATAAACCGCGTTTAAGCATCCAAAACATACGAAAATAATGCAGTTCCTCAAGTTTAAAACGGTTTGCTACTTGTCTCTTGGATAAACCTAGATCTGCCGAAATCTCTTTCTGTGCCCATTTTCTGAGCTCGATTGCATCCCTCTAGACTTCTCCAAATAAAATCTCCACCGTTCAGATTGAAGTTCCCCACGTGTAGATCAAAACCTTAAAATTTCAAGCCAAACTAATGGTTGGATTCCTCTAGAGTTCCACTTGAAATTGGCTGGTCGGACATCTCTGCAACTCCTCTTTCTTCATAGAGCTCTCTTTCCTTTTCTCTCTTCCCCTTTCTATTTTCTTCAACTCCTATGCACAAATTTCCTTCTCTTTTTCTCTCATTCTAATTTGTTTTCAAAACCCTAAAACTCCTCTAAACCATTCTTTTATAGCCACTCCAATTAGCACACCCTAATTAGGTTAACCACACTTTAATCCTCTAAGCCTATTCCCTCTTTTACCTTTCTTCTTAATTTATCTTTGTTAAACTCTCTTTAAAGAATTTCCTAATGAATTTTCGTGCTTATTCTTATCCTAAAATTTTAATTCTAAGTAGACTCTTATTATCCACTCACATTGCTAAAATTAAGGACCCTAAATACTATAATTACCATTAGGCCCTTAATCCATCTCTTAAACCTTAAATTCATTATTTTACATCCAACCAAGCTAAAATTTGGTCTAATTAAATTTGTCAACTTAATAATTGATTATTTTATTCCTTACATGAATTTAACAAATTGGAATTGACCAAATTACCTTTCTCTTTGATTTCCTATCTTAATCTTTAAATTTCTTCCCAATTCTTCAATTATTATTATTCTTTAGTATTCTCACTAAATTTATTCCTTAATTATTTATTTATTTTATTTTAGAAAAATCCAGGGTTTTACAAGATATGGGTAAGGTTATGAAGCTACCCTTTGAAATTGTACATGCGTGAGTGGCATGAGATGTGATACATAAATTAATTAAAGGAATTTGCATAATAAACAAATCTTAAGTTATGGATCCATAAATCTTAAGGGGTTAAGTTTATATATAAAGCCATGACCTAGTACTATTGTTTTTGTTTCATCTTGTATCATTTTGGCACCAAGAAACACCGGTGGCCGATGCCCATAGCTATGGGAAATCGGCATGGATGCCCAACATCAAGGAGAATCGGTATATGGATGCCTAACATCAAGGGGAATCGGTGTTGGATGCCTAACCCACCATGAGGAATCGGTGGAGTTAGATGTGGTCATGAGCGTTATATATTAAACTACCTAGGGAACTAATTGATGAGACTTGATGTGTTATTATTTCTTGATTGCTGAACTTGTTCATGTAAGAGCGGACTTACCTTACTTTATTGATATTGAATTGTCGGCGATTTAATTGTTATTTTAACTATTCGCATATCATGGTTTATTCCGAATGATATTAGCATGAACTGCGTTTTCACGAGCATGCATGTGTTGCTTACTGAGACATTCGTCTCATAAGTTGTTTATTGGTTTTGTTTTCAGAGCCGTTGACTTTCGGTGCCGAAGGACCGGAGTGGGGATAAAGGAAAAAAGAAGGCACCAAGGTACGGAGAGGAGGACTATTATCATCCTACCTAGAGTTTCATTTTCTTATAAACAGTTCACTTGTATATTTTTGGATTTGTAGACCTTGTAACTGAGATGAGTGATTAGATATCCACCATTTTGTAATAGTCAAGTAGTACATGTATTTAACTTTGTAGTCCATCGCAGGACTTATTTGTAAGTATATATATACACTTTGACATGCAGATGTAGCAACTGTTCTATCACTATCACTTGTTCAGGAAAATTTTTAAATTACTCGTGTTTTTATTGGTCTAAAGGTCTACTTGTAAGGACCGGGGATATGTTAGTGCCTTGGATGGGTAGACCTGGTTCTGGGTTATTTCATTAATAATAGATTCTAATTTGACATTTATAATGGGATCTAAGGGTTTTCCTAGTCCAAATTAGATATATAAGTTTACACTTATTCCAAAACCTCTAATAATTAGCCTACTTTCAATTTTTGTCGTTTATCATTTCCTATTTTTAAATACTAGCTAATTACTCCATTTCCTTTTATTTTCAAATTTAAAACCCATAACCAAGAATAATTACCGAAAGGCCTTTTCTCCACCTGTTAGGCTATAACCTAATCTTGCTTTTAAAATTCAAATTAAAACAAACTTAAGTTTAATTAAGTTTTTAGGTTTAATTATTTGATTAACTGATTTATAAATTAGGCTAATTAGGGAATGACTAAACTATCTAGGTTATCACATTTTCTTCTCGAAGGTCAAAAATTTTCTTTGCTAAAAGGTAGAGATTTTTAAGAAAAAAAAAAAGAAGAAAAAATCTACCATCACCTACCACTACCAACATCTACTCGCACACTTCGCCACGATCAACATCCCACCACCACCTTACCTCCACCGCCCTCCACCACTCTACTACCACCTATCACCACACACCCCATACTCACCCCCATCACAGCCCCACCTTCCATCCTATTAAAATATTTTTTTTCCTTCCTTCCTATTTCTCATCTTATCCAAACATTGGAAAATTCTTTTCTTTCAAAATCCAAGGTTCCAAACATAGCCTTGGTTAGAAGATCCATATGTTAGGATTTAGATCCACATTTTACAAGGATTTTTCCATGCACGTGCCCTACAATGGGTTGTGCTCGTGCTTGCTAGTTAATAATATTTATTAAACATATAATATAGAAATATAATAGATAGATATATATATATATAGCTACAAAATAGGAGCTTTTTATCGGCGGTAAGATACCACTGGTAAATGTGAGCTTACTGCTGCTAAAATAAGTAGCGGCGGTAATTAGAGTGACCACTAAAAGCCTTGATGGTAAATCAATTACCGGCTCCTATAGCAGCGTTAAACAATTACCGCTGCTAAATAGGGAAGATAATAACTGCTATCCCATTTAACGGCAGAAGTACCACCGGTCATAACTATCGGCGGCGAAAATGTAACGCCGCTGATAACATACATGAGCAGTCGAAATATCTCTTGCCGGATATTATAACCTATTAGCGGCGGTAACTTTCCCTCCGTTAATAAGGTAAGTAATAACCAGCAGTAATGTGTTTTCGCTTTTCGCCCCTGATATTGATTATTATTGGTGGTAATATACCGTTGCTAATACCCGATAAATTCTTCCAGTGACTGTTCCACCCCTTATTATTATCTTATTAGCGATGGAAATTACGACCACTGAAAACTATAATACCCATTTCTAAAATCTATTAGTGGCGGTAGATTACCATCATTGTTTCTCTTTAGTGGCGGTATTACGATTACTGCCGCTAAATGTCTTACCTATAAAAACAAAAATTTTGTCAGTTTTAATGGTTTCCGATCCTGTTTAAAGGTTACTTGTGAGAAATGATACAAAAACTGAATAACTAGAATCTAATATAACCCTTCTACCTATTACAAGCACCATATAAACAATTAAATCAATACAAGGAAAATAATAACCAACTAATCAAACTAAGTTTTAAAAAAAGAAAGACAAAATATCTAGTATCCAAATGTTTTCATACATATAGCATCTAGCATGCAATTAACTGTTGCGCCTGGCCTTCCCACATGAAAAAACAATTCATTAGTTGATATACGATATGTTGACATATATACTATATCTAAAAAAGATAAGTAAAAAGAAAAATAAGTAAGTAAAAATCTTATATAATAGGATACAAACATTAAATATGACATCTAGGCACGATTTAAAGGACTCTCGGGTATAGATGATTGCCCAGATGATTGTCCACCATGGGAAGCATGATGATCAGGATTGCTTAATTAAATATACATATTTAAAATATAATTAATAATGTGTTCTACTATTTCTCTTATTGGATGCACAATACTTGTCCTGCAACTGATAGGACTAAGTGTCAAAGTGCCACCATCTCTCTAGTATGTTACTCGTGTTGCATCTCTTGTCGGTGCCTCTCCTCATCTAACTGTTCTTTCATTTGGTTAAATTCTTGCATGTCTACAGAACGGCTGGAGGTTGGGCCCCACATTCTGCTTGGAGTCAGCCCCATCCCACAACATCTAACTCGACCATGGGTGTCAAGTCCCATGACCTGAGTGTAAATATCATCATGAGATGTACCATCTGGCATGCCTCCAAGCATAAGATTTCTCATCTATTTCTGAAATAAAGAAAAGTATTTAGGAACCATAAGAACAACATGAATTTTATGAAATTCAAAAAAAAAAAAAAAGGTTAATTCTTAATTACTTTCAACTTACAATCTTATTAGCTGCATCATCGCTCACTAGGGTGCCATCCTTTAAAGTATGTGTTTCAATGAAAGTCTTTGCTTGGCTAGCCAGTTGCTATGTGGCACATGAATTTGGAGAGAAAAATGGGAAAAAATATAAAATGAGTAATAACCATGACAAAAAAAAAAATTTACAATATAACTTTATTTGGAAGAAAGTAATATAAGAACAATAAAAGAATAAGCACAAGTGAAACAGATAACAGAGACTATGAACTAGATAATATATTCATGTACTAAAATGAGACAAACAATTGACCTGTTTATTTAAAGGACAAAATTAGCACAAATATCTCAAGCTACATATACGGGTGTACATAAACTTGGTTCTCATACCCAAATCCTCCACCGATGGTTTTTCCCGTATTTGGTCAATCGTATAAGTTGTATTTGGGTTATATTGAGTTTCTTGAAGCGGTGGATTCCAACTTCGACAAAAGGGATGGAGTTTTGAATGAAGGATGTAAATTTTCCTCGATTAACTTCGAAAGGGGACTTTTGGGGCCAAATTTTTCAGAAAGGGGTTTTTACATGTTTCAATGGTCATTTTAAGATGTTTTAAATGACCGAATGTATTTTTCAAAATAGACCAAAGATTTGGTCATCCATCTCAAAAAGTAGCTTGTTTTATATTTAAATTTGGTTTTGATGTTCCAAATTTGTTTCAGGAGCTTTGAAAATTTGTCGGATTGATTTTAAAGGTGAACTTGGATATATTTTATTGAATTCAAGTATAAGATTAGAAAGGAGATGTTGCCTTTTCTTCATAAGACGCATTAGATAGACTCTATGATATTACTGGTGAAGCTTCATGGCTTTGGAGGGTTAGAGATCAAATACTTGTGTATGTGTGTGTAAATATCACAATACTCCAACTCCATGCTCATTACTATCTCCACCACCTTATTACCCCGGGAAGACATGCTACACATAGATATTCACTGAATAGAGAAAAGAAGCTCGCACTGCCCTAGTGACTCAAAAGTAAAATAGAATTTTACATGCATCAAATGGCTAAGTTTCCGAGAACCCTTGTAAATTGTTCATAAGCAATTACAAATACATACTAACTGGGTCTTATATTGGTGTCATTGTAAAAACCGGAATTTTTAAGAAATTTTAATTAAGGGTAAATAAGGGATTAAAGGATTTATTGAGGTTACTTAAATCCAATTGTAATGAAAAGGCTTAAGTGGGTGGGTTTTGCTTTAAATGAATAGGTTAAATTGATTGGGCTAGGTTTTGTTGGATTGGTTCATTCAAGTGAATCGGTATAAGTGTTAGAATTCGATTTAGTTGGCTTAGGTGTAATGGGTTTAAATTAAATTACTTTATTGAAGGAAAAGAATTATTTAATTTTGTTGGGTTTGATTTAAAGGTTTAATGGGTTAATCAATTAATTTGCTTGGGTTCGGTTCATTTAAAAATATTATATAAATTGAAATGGGTTTAAGTGGGTTTGGTTTATTGGATCAAGTGGATCAGTTTAGTTGATTTAGTGGGTTTAGGTGTAATCAATTAAATTGAAGAAAGAATTTTCTTACTTGGGTTTGGTTTAATTGGGTTTAGTTTAGTCGGTTTATTTTAAGAGGTCCGGTTTATTGGTCATTGGTTTAACCCGTTTATTTGTTTTAAAATTGTTTAAGTAGATTATATAGATATATAATCTTTGGAAGAAAGAACCCTCGGGTTCTTTCTATTCGTCTCTTGTTGGAGAAGCCGCAGGGAGAAAGGGTTTGAGGAGAGCGAGGAACGCCGAGAAGAGAAGAAGAATAAGAAGGAGAGAGGAAGAAGAGAAGAGGGCTGATTAAGGTAAGTAGTTTTTTCTATTCTGCTCTTGTTTTCTCATGATTCCAGAAGATGAGTTGATTTTCTAGATGCTGAATCTCATGTTTAAGTTCAACTATCAAGCTTAATATTCAGTTTAAGGTAATAATAGAAGATTACAGTTGGTTTTAAGTGAAATGGATTGTTGGGTTGATCAAGAAAAACCTTTGAAATACACGAAACCCGAGACGAAGTTTTCCAAAATAATTAAAAATTGGTGCAAAGATCATAAAGTAGTCAAAATTGATGTATTATTTTAGAAAGTAATTACGTTTTAGTGTAAAACTTATATTGTATTGATAAATCAGTATACAGAACTTAAAGAATTAAGTTTTAGTTCAGATTTTAGTGAAATTCAATAAATAAGTTTGAACCCCAAATAAATAATTACATTTTAGTCACATTTTGAAAGAAAAATCAAAATTCAAGGAAAAAGTGTTTAAAAGTGATTTTTAGGATTTATAACTTAATTAAAAAATAAGATAAGGTCAATTTAATAATAGTAAAGAGAAGAAATAGTTAAGATGCAATCTAGCATATTGCACGAAAAGAATTTGGGAAAAATAATAGTTGAAAACAACACTTTTATTCAAATTTGACTCTTAAAGGGGTTTTATGGAAGTTAATGGAAATAGGCCTTTTAAGGCATAACACGGGACTAAATCCCCTTGGAACCCTGAAGTTAAGCGTGCTTGGGTGAGTAGTATCGTTTTACTCCGTGTATTGGATTTGATTACTTGAGAATAGCCGAAATACATTATTGTGGAAATTGTTAGATTCGGATTTAGTTTTTCGAAGAGATTTTTGAGGCGTAACATGAAATGTGTTAGGATTAATTTCGATTTGAGTTTAAACATCTATTGAAGGTGGTAGAAGCATAGAACAACTGATGTGGAGGCTTGAAATTAGGACAGTTATAGCTAGATTGAGTTAACAGTGAGTAAAAATATTACCGAGAAAACAGGGGAGCATCCGCTCGGGTTGCTGCCAACTGTTCCACTCGGCGGCAGCTCAGCGCATAGAGAATTAAGTGTTCGTCGACCTGGCGCCGACCTAGTGCCTATTGGCTTGAGGTCCATGCACCCACCAATTTTCCAGGTGAAGTGCAGCTGACCAATTTGAGCTCATTTCTTGTATCTTAATGCTTAAACCTCTTAGCTAGAAGCTAGGTTAGGATGCTAGAAGTATTTTAAAGTGCTCAAAACTGTAAAACCCCGAATTTTCACCTAATAAATAAAAGAAAATATGAGTTGAGTCCTAGTTAAAATAAAAAGTGAAGATTTAGAGGATAAGTAATTCAAATAAGTCATAAGTTGTAAATAAAGAAAGAATTTTAATGAAATTAGCCTAAAAGAGTAAAAAGGGTAGTTTGGTAATTTTTAGAAAAGGGTAATTAATAAATAGATCATTAAATAATAACTAGAATTAGAAAATAGAAGAAAATAAATTATTTTGACAAGTTAGAGATTAAAAGGAATTAATAAAAGCCTAAAAGTGGGAAAAAGGGTAATTAGGAGATTTCAAGTCTTAATTTGGAGAAAATAAGGTTTTAGGTGATATTAATGTTTAATTAAATATTATGCCCGAAAATAGGTTGTAAATAGGAGTTTAGATGATAAGAGATTAAATTATTAATGTTTAAGTAGAAAAATAAAAGGTGGAGAAAAAGTAGGAATTAATTAGAATGTGTTAGACTTTAATTAGACCATGGTTGGGTTAGCCCAAATTAAAGTAGCCTATCAGGGTTGGTTTAGGACTTCTAAAGCTTAATATAAATAGGAGATTAGGGTTAGACAAGAGAGAATTTTCATGGGTTTATTATTGAGAGAAAGAAGAGAGAGAAAGGAAGAAGGTTGCCAATGGAGATGTCTGACCAGCCATCATCAAATCATGATCAGGGAAAATCCGTGTGGTGGATCACCGTCAAAATTGGGGGTTTTGTTCATGACTGATGGAACTACAATGTTTATGGTGGAGATGTGAATCAGAGAACTCTAGCTTGGTGCGTTTGGGAGCAAAAGTAAGGTCCAGAATTAGAAGCTTCAATGGAAGAAGGATTTTAGCGTATAAGGCAAGTAGTAACCTTGGAAAATGTGAGGAACTGCATGATTTTGTTTTCTATGATTTCATATGGTTAGAATGGATTAGTCGGAACCGTATTTACATGGAATCAAAGTGCTTATATTTTCATGATTGGTATTCTTGATGGATTTGTCAAATTAAAGAAGAAAACTTAGTTTGATTATGTAAATAAAGGTAGGAGGGTATTTAATTTATAAGAATTAATCTAGAAGGCTCTAGGTATGTTTCAGAAAGTTTGTAGATTAATTTAGACCAAGAAAACATATAGCAAAAGCCTAAAAATCAGAACTTTGTAAATCTGGAGAATTCTTTTAAAAATTGCACGAGCGCCTAGGATCGCCTAGCCCTGTAGAGGTAGGCGCTCTATGTAAAATTTGCAGATTTTGGGGATTTTATAATACGAATAAATATCCAATAATTTTTCTAATTAGTTAAGCATGTTAGCATCTTTGTAAGGACCTAATTAAGATATAAAAATTATAAAATTAAATTGGAAAGATTAACCAATAAATTGAAGGTTATAATGAATGGGTGTGCATAAAAGGGTCTAACTGGTAGGGGATATTGATAGAAATAATTCTACTGGAATTCCTAGGGTAAAAACATCTTCTAAACTTTATTTTAGGTTTATAGGACATGCTGGAGAAATAAAATACAGAAAACCTAAATAGAAACTATCTTGGGTGTTAAGATAGGAAATTGGATTCTAATAAAGGGATTAATAAGGAAAACACTAAATAAGATTTGATTTACTTTATTTGAACTTTCAATATGAATATTGGCTATCGGAATTGCATAAACTCTGAGTTTTATTGAACTTAAGAAACATGAGTTTTATTTTGAATATATTTGGGAAATGGCATATGTTATTCTGAAAAGGCCTTTAATTGAATTTGTAAGGATTGAATCATGGTTTTCACATGGAAGTAAATATTTGGGTATGGATTGGTGTGTGGTATGATGTTGTTCACTTTACTTTTACGGTTGGGTGATACGGCTTCTGTGGTTGAATCGATACTAACTTTTATGGCAGAGATGGGTAATCCTCTGTGTAGAGATGTATAATCCTTTACGGGTAAAAGTGTGTATGCATCCTACAGTAGTGTGTCCTCCCGTGTGTGGTTTTATCGTGGTTTTGTGTCAGTGGGCTTAGCTGTATATGGATCTATAGTTTTGGCTGGTTAGCTAAGTGGTATTTAGTTTGGGTTGAGTTACTCTTATATGCGAGCGCGCTTCCCTTGCAAGTTAGTTTGCTTTGGGAAGGTCCTATGTTTAGAGGGACACCCCGGTGCGCCGCTGGTGATTCCCTGTACATGTGGATAAACGACCATTTCCATGTATTGATTTTGGTGCTGCATGCTGGTGGTACATGCCAACTCTGTTGAATTCGTGCGCAATAAGTCGGTGACTACGGCTCTTGTCTATAGCTGCGCTGCATGGGGCTTGAGTATCATTAAGTAGCACTGTGGTATAACAGTTAGTTGAGTGTCATCTCAAATACTTATCATCTTTGTGAGTCCTGCAATGACACGTGTTTTATCGCTTTTGTCAGTTTTACCCCATTAACATCAAGTTACTGGTATTTATACATGATCATCTGTTTTATCGCTTTATTTGTAATTGCCATGGATAACTTGGATTTCTCGTTTTATCGTTGATTAATCGAATACCTCATAACTATTTGCTTACATTGGACTGTTTCTAATTGTATGCACCTGCTACTTGCTGAGATGTAAATCTCACTCCGTTTTCCCCTATTTTTTAGGTTGCTTGGAGAGATCGCGGAGATGGGGTTTAATTTGATGGGTAGAATTGTAATTGGTATTAATGTCACATGTTGATTAGATAAACTTTATTGTAAACTGAATTGATATTATTGAATAAAGAATTGTTCTATTGGCCACCATAACTCTGATGTAATTAATTAGTAAAGTTTAAAATTATTGTGAATCTTGGTTTGTATCTGACCTTAGTTTCGTGGTAATACCTTGAGTTTGGTTGTTGAACCGGACTTGGGTTGTTACAGTAGCAAACTGGGTTCGGGTTGGGTGCCAGTTTGAACTGACCCGGGTTCGGGGCATTACAAAAACCTTTGGAGATTATTCGGTCAATTATTGGTAGGATTTATGAGTTCCCAAAGGTAAAGTTTGAAGGGCTATTGGTAAACTAATTTGCTGTCTTGATACCATGAGTTAGGGGTTCTGTCTTATCCATGTTCTATTATTAATTTCTAGTTTGTGATACTGTTTAAGCGGAGTTTTATCTGATTATAATGTGCTGGGCAGAATTTACAAAAGAGGTTCCCATGAGTTGCTTGTTTACACCGATTGGTTTGAATATCGTTCTTTGTTTTGAATATGCATGTGGAGTTCCAGTGAGGATTCTATTGGTGTGGAGTAGCCCATGATAAAATACTCTATTGGTGCAGGGTGGCCCATGATAAACACTCAACTATTTTTGAAACCCTGAGTTATTAGAAATAATGATTTCATCGATGTTTTGTTACCTGGTTATACATGATTTTATAGCTATATTTAAGCTTTGATACCAATGTTATCATTTGGGTTTATATTGTGACATCCTGGCTATCTAAGTGGGCGGGTGAATGGGTAATCTTACTGGGCGAGCTACCAGGTGTGCGCACCTAAATCTGACCTAGATTGCACACCGGGCGCACCTTTCGTGCGTGCCTCGGGACTTTTGGAGTCGCCACTGCCTGAGAGGTGCAGGCAGACACGGTTTTGCCCTATTCGGGTCTAAGTCTGGTCTGCGGCTTTTTCAGAGTTCTAGCTAAGTCCTCGGTTACGATCCGGGGAAGCCTTAAGACACCCCGGTCCGCCCCGTCGGTTTGACGGGTCCCTCGGGTCTCCCTGGTTTTTGAATCAGTTTCACCCTTCCTAAACCAACATGCTGTTCTGTTAGGTCTGGCGGGGCCCGTTGGAAGTGTGGGTCCCTTTTTATTTGATTTTATCTTTTTATTTATTTAAGTGAAGTGGGTCGGACCCGGGTCCCGTTGGGAGACCCGTGGGTTGCCATGGTTGGGCCTTGGGCCCAGTTGGGTTATTGGGTAACCCATTTGGTTATTTACTTAAACTATTTACAGATGCCAATGGGCTTAGTGGGCTTGAATTTGGCCCATTAGCCAAGGGTCAAAGGGCCTGGGCCTGTTTATTGAAAACAGGCTTGGTTTGGGCCGGTCTAAGGTGGACCACTCATGTGGGCCAAAAGGAGGTCTTGGTGGGCCCGTTTGGGCCCACAGTCCAAAAATGGGCCTAAGATAGCCCAAATTATTTAAAGGGCTGGTTCAGGCCGGTTCGGGTCGGAATAGATCCAACCGGGCCGAAAAATTACATTTTTTATATTATTTTTACATTAGCCCGTATTTTCTATACGGTCCACTGTCGCCCGTGAATGGAATCCAGTTTGGGCTTGCCCGTGAAGCAAACGCGGTCCAGACGGGACCGTTCTGAGTTTACGGGCGCAGCTTATTCTGCACTTTTGCTGCCGATTCTGCTTGGGATCAATTCCGTGGCCTCTTTGAGGTCTTCAGCAACTTCGGTGGTAGTTCTGGTGCCGTCTAATATGGCACACTTGCCTTCTTCACCATCTTCAAGTCCTTTTTCATTGGCACCTTAGAATGGAACTTAACTCCCTTTGTCTTCTTTTTTGTACCATGCCATCTTTTGATAATGTAACAAAAGAAGAAGAAGGGATAGTGGGGAGGGGATTACATAGTAGGATTTAAAGAGGACCAATCACTTTTATACTTATGGATTCAATTAAATAACCGAAGCATATTATCTTTTCCTTCTTTGATTAGTTTTATGGTTCCATCCTCTTTCTACTCCATAAGAGGGTGCTCATTTGCATGGGAGTACTCCAACGAACAATGAAGCCAATGAGTTAGTAGTAAAGCGATAGAATAAGAAAAAAACTTAAATAAGACAATTCATGTGTATATTGGGAAAGAAGGTGATAAAAAAGATTACCACACTATTACTCCTTGGGTTGTTCCTCTGATGATTCCTGCAGCGCTTCCGCGTCCTCCCAAATATTTCTAAGTGGATGAAAAAAGGGTTTGGTTGGGTGTTGGGTTTGAAAGTTAAACTAAAGAAGGTGTTTGCATGATATTGGCATGATTCAACTAACCTAGGGGTAGTTTAGGGATAAGAAAGGGTTTGGGTGTTGGAGTGACAGCATGAGGGCAGCATTTGGTCGAGGAGAAATGCAGGAGGGCATGGGTGATGGCCAGGTAGAAAGGCTTGTTGAAATGAGGGGGGTGGCCTCTCTATTTATAGGCAAAATTTCCGTGCCCGTATTTGAAATACGGGCATGCCTTGCCCGTACTTCAAGTATGGGCGTGCCTTGCCCGTAATTCAAATACGGGCGAAAAACGCACATGTGCGAATCTCGCGAATCGGCCGTACGGGACGCGTGTCCCGCCGTACAACAACGCGTGTCTTCTACCAGAATCTTACCCGTATTTCAAATACGGGCATGCCCTGCCCGTAATTCAAATACGGTCCAGCACGTTTTTAAAATGTTTGGATTTCAAACCTTTATTCAATTTGGTTTTTTGCAAGATTCTTATTCGATTTTTCGATTATTTTATTAAAAAAGTGATATTCTCTTTATTAAAATATTATTAAACACATTTATCTTATTTATTTTATTGGTTTATTCCATTTTTGCTTCCTTTTTTGCCACATGGGCAGTTTTTCTGAAACTTCAACTGCTCATAACTTCTTCATCCGGTGTCCGATTTCAGCAAACTTAGTGTCGTTGGAACCGGTTCGGAACCACCTGTTCACTGGGGTCAAGTTTGGCAGCTGAATTGGGGTCGACTTTTTGCTCCCCAAAAGTTTGACCAGCTCATATGTTTCTCATCTGGACTCCGATTCCAGCAAATTCAGTTGCGTTGGAATCGTGTCGAAACGCTCTTTTCAATGAGATGAAGTTTGATGGCCAAATTTACTTGAATCAAAAAGTCAATTTTTGACCCCCTTAGGGTTTGACTTTTCATTTTTCTTTATTTTGAGGGTGCAAAAATCAGGTGTCTACACCAGGCAAGGATGTGCATATGATTGGGATCTCACAACGCTCGGGGATGCTATAAGTAGTCTTGAGATCTCTTACAAAGCAAGAGGCCTTTTAAGGAGTAACACGGGACTAAATCTCCTTAGAACCCTAAAGTTAAGCGTGCTCGGGTGGGAGCACTGCTAGGATGGGTGACCCCTGGGAAGTTTTTTCGTGTTATCCTTGAGAACAAATCCGTAAGGGCCCATGGGCCCAGAGCGGACAATATCTTGCAGGTTATGGGTCTTGGGCGTTACAAATGGTATCAGAACCTGGCCCGACCAGAAAGTGTGGGGTTTCGGCCCAACGCGGGGACGCGTTGTCCCATGGAGGGGAGTATGTGACATCCTGGCTGTCTGAGTGGGCGGGTGAATGGGTAATCTCACTGGGTGAGCTACCAAGTGAGGATGTGCATATGGTTGGGATCCCACAACACTCGGGGATGCTATAAGTAGTCTTGAGATCCTTTACAAAGCAAGAGGCCTTTTAAGGAGTAACACGGGACTAAATCCCCTTGGAACCCTAAAGTTAAGCGTGCTCGGGTGGGAGCACTGCTAGGATGGGTGACCCCTGGGAAGTTTTCTCGTGTGATCCTTGAGAACAAATCTATGAGGGCCCGTGGGCCTAGAGCTGATAATATCTTGTTGGTTATGGGTCTCGTGTAAAACCCCGTCCCGGATTATACCTTAATTATTAAGCTTAATTACCTAAAGTGTGATTATTAGACTAATTAAGTATTTGTGTTATGAAGATGAGGTAAATGTGGATTATTCTTGAGGATTTAGAGAAATCAATTGAAATTTATGAAGGTCATCAAGGTAAGTTTAGATAATGTTATTTCTCAATTCCAATTGTCTAAGATACTCTCCAATTAGCTTTAGTGGATTGGAAATCAAATTCTGAAAAAAAAAATATAGTTAAATGTACCACCAAGTATCTCCCAAATATACTTAAAGTACCTTCCAAGTGTACCCAACATACCTCTCACATGTACCTCAATTAACTCTTAAGAGTACCTAAAGAACCTCTTAAGAGTACCCAAGGTGCCCTCCCAAATACCACTAAAGTGCCTCTTGCATTACCCAAGGTACTCCCATTGTATACCCAAAGTACATCCATGTATTACTCAAGGTACCATCCAAGTATACCTAGAGTACACCAAAGTATTGCCCAAGGTACCACCCAAATATGCCTAGGGTACACCCATGTATTACCAGAAGTACCCCAATGTATTACTCAAAGTATATCCAAGTGTTACCTAAGGTACCACTCAAGTACACCTAAAGTATCCCACTATTTTACCAAAGGTACCCCATTTGAATACCTAAAGTATCCCCTAATTATCCCTAAAGTACCCTCTTATATTGCCCAAGGTACCTCACTCACATTGCCCAAGGTACCCCACTGTTTTGCCAAAGGTACCCCATTTGAATACCTAAAGTACCCTCTAATTATAGTTAAGGTACCCCATTTATGTCCCTAAGGTACTCACCTGTATTACCTAAGGTACCCCCTGGTATTGCCTAAGGTACCCCACTTATATCTCTAAGGTACCCCCTATGCTTGCCTAAGGTATTCCTTTGATTTACCTAAGGTACCCCTCTGAATTACCTAAGGTACCCCTATGTTTGCTTAAGCTACCCCCTGATTTACCCAAGGTACCCCATTGTGATTGCCTAAGGTACCCCTGTGTTCATCTAAGGTATCCCCTTGTGTTTGCCTAAGGTATCCCTTTGTGTTTGCCTAAGGTACCCCACATGCATACCTAAAGTACCCGTTATATTACTTTAGACACCTAATTTTTGCACCCCTAAAATGGCAAAAAATGAAAAGTCAAACTTTTAGTCAAACCCTGAGGGGGTCAAAAATTGACTTTTTGATTCAAGATAATTTGGCCATCAAACTTCATCTTATTGAAAAGAACATTTCGACACGATTCCAATGCAACTGAATTTGCTGGAATCGGGGTCCAGATGGAAAAGATATGAGCTGGTCAAACTTTTGGGGAGTGAAAAGTTGACTTTTTGCTTGACCCCAATTCAGCTACCAAACTTGACCCCAGTGGACAGGTGGTTCCGAGCCGGTTCCAACGACACTAAGTTTGCTGAAATCGGACACCGGATGAAGAAGTTATGAGCAGTTGAAGTTTCAGAAAAACTGCCCATGTGGCAAAAAAAAAAGGCAACAAAAATGGAATAAACCAATAAAATAAATAAGATAAATGTGTTTAATAATATTTTAATAAAGAGAATCTCGCTTTTTTAATAAAATAATCGAAAAATCGAATAAGAATCTTGCAAAAAACTAAATTGAATAAAGGTTTGAAATCCAAACATTTTAAAAACGTGCTGGATCGTATTTGAATTACGGGCAGGGCATGCCCGTATTTAAAATACGGGCAAGATTCTCTAAGCAGACACGCGTCGTTGTACGGCGGGACACGCGTCCCGTACGGCCGATTCACGAGATTCGCACATGTGCGTTTTTCGCCCGTATTTGAATTACGGGCAAGGCACGCCCGTACTTGAAGTACGGGCAAGGCATGCCCGTATTTCAAATACGGGCACGGAAATTTTGCCTATAAATAGAGAGGTCACCCCCCTCATTTGGACAAGCCCTCTCCTCTGGCCTTCCCCCTTTCCCTCCTAGTGCACTCCACGGCCAAGCTCTGCCCAACCACCACCACCCTTAACCCGAACTTATTTTAATCCCCAAATTACCCCTACATTTCTAAACTACCCCAAAATCATGCCCAAATTCTCTTCAGTTTGATCTTAAACCCATCCACCTTAACCAAACTCTTCCTCTTTCATCCTAACAAAATTTGGAGGACGCGGAAGCGCTGCCGGAATCGTCCGAGAACCACTATATCATCAAAGAGAAATAGCATTGTGGTAACTCTTCTTAATTTTCATATATATATGCATGATTATCTTATTTGAACAATTCTTCAAATTCTTATTACTTTACTACTAATCCTTCTTGCTGTGTTTTTGTCAAAGTACACTAATACAAATGAAAGTTTCTTTATGGAAAAGAAGGGGAATAGGCAAGTGAAATAAGCCTAAGAAGAAGGGCATGAAAACATTTGATTTCACTTGCCTATACAAGAGGAATAGATCCTTTCTAACCTATTATCTTCATCTGATCTTCACTCTTAATGGAAAGTAAGTGAAAAATGAATTAGTTAAAGAAAGAAGAAGGGGACTTTATGACATTGCATGGTATTGAAGACTCAAAAAACATGAGAAGAAAGAAGGCCTCTTAGGCCAAATGAAGCTAATGAAGCATCCGGAAGAATCTGGAAGCCCATTTAAAGCTGCAGAAACACTGAAGAAAGCCGCCGGAATGATCCTGAAAAGAGTCAGTTGCAAAAGTGCAAAACAGGTTGCACCCGTAAACTCAGGCCGGTCCAGTCGGGACCGTGTTTGATTCACGGACAAAGAAGACCGTAAACGATTCACGGGCAAGGCAGTCCGTAGAGAAAACACGGACAGATGTAAAATAATGTAAAAAGTGTAATTTCATGGTTCGGTTTGACTTGACCCGGCCTAAGCCGGCTTGAACCACCCCCTTTAACCTTTTGGGCTATCTTAAGCCCACTTTTGGACTTTGGGCCTAGATAGGCCCATCAAGATCCCTTTGGGCCAACTTGAAGGCCCACACTTAGACCGGCCCATACCGGGCCCGTTTCCAACGAACGGGCTCCAGGCCAATTGACTCAGGCTAATGGGCCCATTCCAAGCCCACCAAGCCCAAACTAAAATTGTAAATACATAAAACTTAATAAAGTAACCAAATGGGTTACCCAATAACCCAATTGGGCCTAAGGCCCAGCCGTGGCAACCCACGGGTCTTCCAACGGGACCCGGGTCCGACCCACTTCACTTAAATAAATAAAAAGATAAAATCAAATAAAAAGGGACCCACACCTCCAGCGGGCCCCGCTAGACCTAACAAGGCAGCATGCTGGCCTAGGAAAAGGGTGAAATTGACTCAAAAACCAGGGAGACCCGAGGGACCCGTCAAACCGACGGGGCGGGCCGGGGTGTCTTAGGGCTTCCCTGGACGTAACCGAGGACTTAGCTAGATCTCTAATAAGCCGCAGACCAGACTTAGACCCGGATAGGGCAAAACCGTGTCTGCGTGCACCTCTCAGGCAGTGGCGACTCCGATAAGTCCCGAGGCACGCACGAAAGGTGCACCCGGTGTGCGATCTAGGTCAAATTTAGGTGCGCACAATTACCTAAGGCACCTCACCCATATTGGTTAAGGTACCCCACTGTTTTGCCCAAGGTACCCCATTCGAACACCTAAAGTATCCCCTAATTATACCTAAGGTACCTCACTTGTATTGCCTAAGGTATCCCTTTATTTTGACTAAGGTACCCTACTGCCTTACTTGAAGTACCCCCTTGTTTAGCTAAGGTACATTCCCTTATACAGCTAAGGTACCCCATTTATATAACTAAAGTACCTCAAATATACTTAAGGCACATCCATTATATTACCTAGGGTACACCCACCTTGTATTACTTAGAGATACCCCCTTTATATAACTAAAGTCCCTCCAACATACCTATGGTACATCCCTTACATTACCTAGGGTACACCCACCTTGTATTACTTAGAGATACCCCCTTTATAAAACTAAAGTACCCCCAAGCATCCCTAGAGTATGCCTTTGAAATAGCTAAGGAAAACCCCTTAAAACACTTGGGTAACCCTTCAAATAACACTAAGGTACCTTCTACTTATCACTAAGGTACACCCCTACTTAACACTAAGGTACCCCTAAGGGTTTTAGTTGAATAAAAGCCTTGTTTAGGGGCAGATTTGAAAGACCCAAAACTTGGGCATATAAAAGGATGCCCTAATTTCAATTCTAAGTATTTTGAGAACACTCCCTCTGGTCTTGGACGTATAGAACAAGAGAGAAAGTTGTGGGAGCTTGCTTGAAGGCTTGGAGAAGAAAAGGAGAGCTTGAAGAGAAATTTTACTTCTCCATTAACAAGTAAGTAGCAAACCCTTTAAACAAAATGAATTTATTGGATTTTCGTATCTTTCTTTCCTAGGGTTTTGATAAATTGGAAAATCACTTGCATATAGGGTTTTGTTTCTAAAATTCGTAGGGTTTGGTTTATCTAACTATCTTGTTTAGTTTTCTATCGATTTGCTATGGATTTGCAACCTCTACTGATTATATTTCTGGTTAGGGTTTGAGATGGGTATATTGAATGATACTTTATATCTTGGATTCATGTTCATGAGGAGTTGGTATGGATTCCTATGTTAGGAAGGGTTTTTGAGTATGTTGGGATGTTTTGGAATCATCAAATTTGGTATTGAGAAGGTTGGATAGGGTTGGTATGAGTTTTGAGTTGAAAATAGTCAAAAATAGTAGAAAACCCGAGGTGGCGATTAATCCTGAAACTTGGCGATTAATCCCGAGCCAAAACCCTAAAAACCCAGCCTCTGTTATTCAAATCGCGGCTCATGATTAACCTGGGCGATTAATCCAGAGTCTTAGCGTGCGAACGCTCAAAGGGAGCGCGCGCACGTCAGGAAGGTTTAAACCTTAGCGCGCGAACGTCCACCTTTAGCGCCCGAGCGTTGCCCTGTGTAATACCTTAGCGCGCGTGCGTCCAACCTCAACGTCCGCGCGTTGACCCTATTTTTCGGAGAATTCTTTACCCTCTTTCTCCTCAACCCTTTCTCAAACAATCTAACCCTCCTACACAGCACCCTTATTACATGAAAGACATTTAAGTAAATGTCCTGTGTATTTATTGTTTCATTTACTTAAGTCTTTGCATGTAAATAAGGTTTTACCCCCCATTTGGAACCAATAAAAATACTTCCAAGGCCCAATTCCCAACCAATAAAAAGTCAACTTTTCAGTTTGTGCCTAAATTTCCAGTTTTCCCGATTTTCGAAAATGGCCACTTTTTGAGTTTGATATCTGTAAGACCCCGGATTTTTATTAGCCTAATATAAGGAATTTGTTAATATTATTAAAAATAAATAATGAGGGATAATTCAAGTAGTTGTGTCGCAAGGACAAGTTAGGAAATTTCATAAAGGTTAGCTTAGGTGAATTAAAGTGAATGATTCTTATATTATAATTGTAATATTTAAATAGATAATGTAAGATGAATTAAATAGATTTAAGTAAAGTTAGGTTATAATTTCAGTATGTAATAAGTTTTAATTAATAATTTTTGTTAGCTATTTAGATGGTGTTGATATTGCATTTAAGTGGCTAAATAAATTATTAAGGGATGATAGGTTGTTGGTGTAGGTGATATAGTGGTAGGACACTACACTTGATAAAAATTTGAAGACAAACAGTTTTTTTAACGTATGGGTTTTTGCTGGTCGTAACCTTTGCAAATTAGAGAAGGCAAAACGGATGCAATAAACTCCACCGTTAGAGAAGAAAAAAAAGATGCAAATTAGATCTGGGAGTTGAGGTGAGTGGAGAGGATTGCTGTTGGAGAAGAAAGAAGAAACATTGGTGCTATTGGAGAGTGGGCGTCCTATTCAGATTAGAGAGTGGATTTCGTTCAAAAGAAAAACCCAGATTTGTAAACCAGTTTGTGAGGATTTCTGGTAGTGGGAAACATCGGGTTTCACTGCTGTTTTTGCAGAAGTCTAAATCCAGCAAACAAGAGGTAAGTAGCCTTTCAAAATATCATGTTTTTCATCGTGTTTATGACCATGTAGAAATTAGATTTGACTGTAACAAATGCCAGGTTTTGTTCATGTTTGGACGTCCAATCTCTGAGTGTTATTATTCTTCATTAGATTAAATTCTAGTTAGTTTAGAGATGTTATTTAGAGGGTGTTAATCATGTTAGACGTGTTTAGAACGGAAGCATTTGGTTCAGAAATGAAGAACTAGAACCTGCCGGAAATTTGGAGAATGGAACAGCAAGTAGCATCTACAATAATTTCATGATTTCATGTGGTTTTATGAACATATAGATCTGTAGAATTTGATTAAATGAAATACCATATTCAGGTTCTATTTTTGGCGTTTAATCTTTTTGCTCTAATGAAGTCTGGTTAGAATAACTTTAAAACAATTATAGATGGTCAATTAGATGATTTTTATTATGCGAGACCCATTTCGGATGGAAGGTTTTGGGTTGGAATTGAAGAATATGAAATTTCTGCAAGTGGGAAGAAATGTCGAAGAGAGAAATAGCCTGGTGCCAACCAAATGGACCTGGTGCCAACCTCAAAGAGGTTAGCACCAGACTCAAGACTTAGCTATCGCTAAGGGAAATTGACCTGGTGCCAACCTCACCAGGTTAGCACCAGCTTGATCCGGTTAGCACCAGACCCAAAAAAAAAAAAAAAGTAAATAAATAAATATCTGGCGCTAAGAGCAATTGACCTGGTGCCAACCTCACTAGGTTAGCCCTAGGTCAGCACCAACCCCAAAATGTTTGACTATTCATTTAATGTTCAAAAATAAGATTGTAACTTCTAAAACCTATTCAAAAAGGTTCATTTAAGCCCTAATTAACATTTAGGCTTGTTAGAATTTTATGGGAATCAAATAAACACCATGGATCAAGAGTTTTATTGGATGATATAATACTAAATGCATGATCAAAATTTTCTGCAGCAAGATTGAGATAACTGTTAAGATAGAATTAGACAAATTATGATCTGAAATTCCAGCACCTTGTGGTTGGGTTCTTAGGGCAGATTTTGGTGTTCAAGTCTAGTTAACCTTTTCACTTATACTTATTGGAGTCTTATGGAAATAAAAAAAAAAATAATAGCATGCACTATGAGTTATGTTGGGAGACTAAATACCAAATTGTGTTGTAAAATTTTCTACAGCAGATATTGGAGACTTTTCTAAACTTATTCTTTTTTTTTATAATTATACCTGAGTTATTCAGAGATTAAATGGAGAATTCCAGAATTGTTAGTAACTTATGGAGATGAATTTTAGTCGATAAAAATTAGGGAATTATGAGTAAGAATCTATATGAAGAGGATGTCATCAAAAGTAAGTTTAGTGAACTAAAGTGGTTATCCGAATGTTCTTTTGGACTAAATTTCAAACTATCTTTGAAATCTCTGGTTTCTTCTATCTCTTTGAAAATTTCTGAAATGCTAATATTATTTGAAAATTCTGAATTGGCATCTTTATTAATACTGGTTATCATGTATGGTTTAAGAGTAAGGTATTCTCACTGTATATACCAATTGCTGTTATGTTTTACTATTAAATGGATTTAGCGGCTTTCTGAACTAAATTGTTTTGGTTTGTTATAAAAGTAAATGAAATTACATTGAGCATGATTATAAGCTGATTTGTAAACTATATCTATTAATTTGTCAAAGTTACATTAGGGCGAGACTTAGTGTGGATCCACAGTCGAGTTGTAGTGAATTTTGTATATTTTGTTTGGATTTAAGTATAGGGTTCCTTCATGCGTTTCCTCCATGATGGAGAGGCCTTCCATGAGGGAAGTGCTGCAGCAACTCCGTTTCCACCATGAGGGTGAGGTCACACGGGTATTTCCGCCATGAGGGCGATGAATTGGTTGTTTGAGCTGTTGCAGTATTTCGACTGGATTGTTTGGAACACTAGTGCTTAGCCACACAAAATAGACAAACTTCACGAGTCCCAATACATAAGATTTTCTGAATGTGATTGACGATGTATTTCCGAGATTAGACGGATTAACCGTGGTTAATCGTCGTGTATTCTTAATCGTGCATGTTTTAGTATTGTTATAACTATATTTCGTGCATGCATTGCTACTTGCTGAGATAGTCGTATCTCACTGTTTTGTTTTGTTTTGTTTTCAGATCTTAGAGAGGACGATTCAGGCGGGTATATTCTTGGTTCAGGTGAGTTGGGGAAAATTTTAGTTGACTCTGATTATGTTGTTGCCATTTCATGTTTTCCTTACTCTGATATAGCGATCCTGTGTGAAAAGCTAACTCCTTGGGAACGAGTTACGGTTTATTTCACGTAACCCGGTTCCGGGGCGTTACAATATCCAAATGAGGGATTTAGAAGCCCAGAAAATTCTAGATGATTTGTATACCCTCCAATAGACTATAACCAGAATTTGAGCCCTAAACTCCTCGTAGATTTGTTTAGAAAAATTTGACACCGAAAAGTCAACGTTTTTATTTAGACTTAGAATATTTTTGAGGTCCGAAACTTTTTGTCCCGGAATCCGTTGATTTTTGGTATGGTGACTTATATGGGATTCCTAAGATCATCCCACCCATCGAAAAGGTGTTTTGAGGATTTTAGGACCTTCGTTTTGATTGACTTGGATTTATGAAAGCGATGTCGAAAAACTCTCATATGATTTGACAAGGTTTTGGCCTATGGTTTATTGGCAGTGGATGGGGAATTCCACTTGCCCTTGGTATGGTTTATTGACAGTGGATGGGGAATTCCACTTGCCCTTGGCACAGTTTATTGGCAATGGATGGGGAATTCCACTTGGTCTCGGTTGATGTGATAGTGGATGGGGAATTCCACTTGGTAACCAACAGTGGACGTGTAGTCCCACTTGACTCCTGGTATTTACTTGTGGACGAGTAGTCCCACATGACACTTGGCATTCAATAGTGGACGAGTAGTCCCACTTGACACTTGGTATCTAATAGTGGACGAGTAGTCCCACTTGGCACTTGGTTGTGCATTGAGTACTATATCTTGGTTCGTGGAACGTGACATTGGTTCTAGTAACTACTGAGGAAGGTTTGTTCTGCATTGCGAGTTCTACGGGTTTGTTTTACATTATTAGTCCTACCAGGTTTGTTAGCTAATTTCTTTTATGTGTTACTTTCTTCAGATGCTTGACTTGAGAATATGAATTGCCTAAATTGCTTCAATACATGATATTTTATGAATTGCATACACTGTTTCCACTCATGCATGTTTGCTGCTTACTGGGACTTTAAGTCTCACGCGTTTTGTTTTACCGGATTTGTTTTCAGATCCGTTTGGTGAGCCACGTACTGGGGCAACTATTGAGGGTGAGCTTGAGCGCAGGCCCGAGGACTTTTACTATCCGTAGTAGGGATTCTCCTTATGTTATTGTATTTAATTCCTAGAAACTATCAATGGGAATGTAGTTATTCTTTTTGGGGAATTGTAAACTTGGGAGTTATCTTTAGATTATCATTTTTGTATATGAATGCTCATGAGAGAGTTAGTGATGGAGAGATTTTAGTTGCCTTTTTGTACACCCAAATGTTGTATTTTGGAGTTATTACACAGATGATCTTTTATTATATGAAAATTTTTAATTCCATGCTTCTTTATCTTATGCACTCTGATGATTACATTGTAATTGCTCATGTTAATTGTGTTTGTCAGGTTCTTTTGGGCTCATAAGTAGGTCTCGGGTATGGGTTGGTGTCGTGATAGAGCAGACCCGGATCTAGGGCGCTACATCTGGGGTGTTACATATATGATGGGTTTTTGCGTTTATATCGATTGATTGTTGGAATGTTGTCAGATTACTCGAATTATATGTGTTATCGTCACCGTGTATGCTTTTACCGTGGCATATTTTTGAATTGACCTAAATGTATTTGTGCATGCATGTGGTGCTTACTGGGATATTCGTATCTCATTCCGTATTGTTTTGTTTTGTTTTCAGCTGCTCCTGGAGAGGAAGATACCTGCGGGTAGTTGCTTGGTAATGTGAGTTTATTTCAGTTTGGGATTATTTTAGCGCACTCTGTTATATAGTTATTGTTGTATTCATGTTTTTCCTTCACTCTGATATTGTGATCCTGTGTTATATAATACCTGTGTTATATAATAACCTCCGGAGATGTGTTATGGTGTATTTACGTGACCCGGATCTGGGGCGTTACAGTCATGGGCCGGACTAGGCCATCCTCTTGCCAACACAACACTAATGAGCAAGTGGGCTGACAATTAACGCCCCAGATTCGGATCTTATATCCAAACCCGAAGTGTTAAAATAACAGTGGCCCAAAAGCATAACTAAACCAGACGATAATAAAAAATTTAAAATTTAGTCATAATCAGAGTGTGGAAGGGAAATATGAATCCTAAATAAAGGCGTGGATTAAGCAAATCAAAGTATCCATTGATAACCACTAATCAATAGTAACCATCAAATAAAACTGTCTGGTATAGGTTTAACTATAATACCCTAAAATAACCCATGGTCATCTACTATAAACTCCCTACTCAAATGAAATATCCAATAATATCAATCCTAGTCCTACATAGTAAAGTAGTCTTCCTCTCTGTAATCAGAGTAATCCCCTTGTGAATCAGGCTCCGCAACGTCTGCACCAAGATAATCTGAAAACAAATCTGATAAGACAATGTGAGATAATGAAATCTCAGCAAGTAGCCATCTAGAAAAGAAATATTTATACAGTTCTAAATATGCAAGTGAATAATCAGATTAATCTAGCAATTAAATCATAAAAACAAACATTCACGATAAGTCTCGTAGGACTGATGAAATAAAGAATAGAGGAAACGACAGGCTACGCCAATATGCTATCTAACTGAATTAGAGGTAGGCCAGCCGATACTGGTTAGGCTATTCAACACCCAACAGAAGTACTCAACCGATACCAGAGTGAGTTATCATGTATGGTTCAACCAATCTAGGAGTGGATAATGTAGCAACCGACCAGTCTAGGAGCGGTACCATCCTCGAGATGATGGAATGCCTATAATAAAGAATCCAAACTCTAAAAACCACTTCACTTAGTAGCTATTCTATGGATCCATGTAAGAGCTAAGCCCACTTGACATTGGTAAACCAAAACTAGGTAGGAAACATACATCACAAAAATCCGCATACGCGAAATCAATAATATAGGCATATGCCAAGTCAAATACGTGATAATAAACCCACATACGTGGAGACAAATACATGTCAAAATCATGGTCTCAATAGGCAAATATGACCCGAGTGTAAATTAAATCATTCAATTCTCAAAACATGTTTAAATAGTCCAAATACAAGTGTAGGAACTCTTTGTAAAATCCTGAATTTTAATATAATTAAAATTCTGATTTTAGAAATTAAAATAAATTAAGTGATCAATTTTTGCAGGAGTTATGATGATATGGAGATTTGAGGTTTCAGGTTTTATAAAGTTGGAAATAAAGAGGTAACGTTGTTATTTAAATTATTTGGTTGAATGTATATGAGTAAGTGATGTGGCAAGCATGCAAACGAGCTGGTTTAAGTGTGTTCATGCAGGTAGTAGATGGTGGAGTGGCAAACATGGAAACAAGGGAGTTTCAAAGGAGGATTTTTGGCAGCAACTATATATATGTTTAGTTATGGTTGTTCATTTCCAGTTGCTGAATCAAGAATTCTCTAGAGATTTACATTAGGGTTTGAAGAGTGAAGGTGGACGATCAGTTCTGGAAGAAGGAAGATTTGTTTAGAATTTAAGAAATCAAAGTAGAGAGAACTGGAATTCGATTGGAATTTTAAAGGCAGCCGTTTTGGCTTGCTCAGATCTGAAGGAAATTACTTAGATCAGAGAGAAACCAGGTGAGATTTGATTGTATAAAATTCAATTTCATTTGAAGCTAATCTCATTATGAATTAGAGATCAGAGTTGGAAGCATTTGAACAATCTCAATTGTTTTCTACAGTAAACAGTGAGATTGTAAAGGAAGGAATACATTTGAGCTAAATTAGTGGATTCGTGGACTATAGAAGTTTGAATATGAGCTAAATAGATGTAAGTAGCACCCTTCAAACACTGAATTATTGCTTTGATTTCATCGATTGATGCTTGATCATGTTTTAGAGAGAAAAACCCTATTCGGTATGCTTATTTGGAAATGAATTGTGAATTTGGTGTAATTCTGTGTAAATTAAACCTACAAGTGTGTAATTGTGATTTTTAGTTGTTGTAACGCCCCAGATCCAGGTTTATTTAAAAACATAAACCCAGATCTAGTTCGTTAGGGAAAATGGCCTAAAACACTATTCCAGACTTAAACAACTTCATTAATTATATCAGAGTGCGGAAATAAAATCATCTTTCAGAAGCGCGGAATTAAACTACCAAAATAATCCTTTTATTTTTCATCTATGAAGTCTGGAAAGAGTTCAACTAAATAACATCCACCAAGGTGTGGATTGAAGATAGCAATCATACTTTCAAAAGACATCAAACTCCTTAATATAAATACTGAAAATAATCCCTAAGAACATAAATCTAAAGGTCTCTCTATGTCCTACACAGGAATGAAATAATCTTCTTCCTGATAATCACAGTATTCTCCTGGTGTCTCTACCCCTGCAACGTCCTCTTCAGGAATATCTAAAAACAAAACCGATAAAACAATAATGTGAGACACTATCTTAGTAAGCAGTCATGCAAATAGTTCATCACAATAAAATATGCAACGCTTAATTCGAATAACCATAATAAGAATCAAGACAACAATGAAATACAATTTGTCCACCTCATGGGACTCATGAAATAGTATACCAGATAAAGAGAGTAGACATGTAACAATATGCTACCTAACCGAATTACGATGGATCAGCTGCCTTACAGTTTGGCTATTCAACACCAACAGAAGAACCCAACCATGAGTTAGCATGTACGGCCCAACCAATCCAAGAGTGGGTAACGTAACGACCGACCAATCCAGGAGCGGTACCATCCTCGAGATGATGGAATGCCTCAGACACAGAATCCAAACCCCTCTAATACACATTTCACTTACTAGCTATTCTATGGATCCATATAACTGCTAAGCTCACTCAATAGTGAGAAAACCAACCAGGGTAATGGACATACTTCTCAATAACACCCACCAAAATACAGAACAATATCTGTAACCAAATCCTCCCATGCGGGATACAATAAATCAGGCATCAACCTTGTCACACCAGTGACCCAAAACCAAAACAGAATGCACCAAGTCATATGTCCAAAACTCCAGATTTCAACAGGCCAATATGTCCCGAATGTATATCGACTCCATTGATGCACACAATATCTTCATATCTCCCAAATACAGGTGTATGAACTCACAAAACCAACCTTCGTTAAAAGTAAAATCTTTTGGAACAATAGAATCAAGTAAAGGTGCTTCTTTAGAAACATCTACCCAAAATATTTATAAAATTGAATTTAAAACATCCGCCAATGCAAACACTGTAACGCCCCGAACCCGGGTCAGTGCAAACCAGCACCCAACCCAAACTCGGTTTGCTACTATAACAACCCAAGTTCGGTTCAACAACCAAACTCGAGGTGTTACCACAAAGCTAGAGTCAGATACAAACTAAGATTCACAATAATTTTAAAACTAATTAATTACATCGGAGTTCTGGTGGGAAGTAATACAATTCTTTATTCCATAATATCAATTCAGTTTATAATAGGGTTGTCTAATCAAAATGTGAACAATATTATCAATTACAATTCTACCCATCAATAAACCCCATCTTCGCGATCTCTCCAAGCAACCTGAAAAATAGGGGAAAACGGAGTGAGATTTACATCTCAGCAAGTAGCAGGTGCATGCATTTAGAAGCAATCTAATGTAAGCAAATAGTCATGAGGTATGCGATTAATCAGCGATAAGGCGATAAATTCAATTTATCCATGGTAATTCCAAATAAAGCGATAAAACAAATAATCATGTATAAATACCACCAATTGGATGTTAACGGGGTAAGACCAACAAAAGCGATAAAACACGTGCCATTGCAGGACTCACAAAGATGATAAGTATTTGAGATGACACTTGACTAAATGCTATACCCCCGTGCGGCTTAGGGGCAGTGCTACTAATGATACTCAAGCCCCATGCAGTGCAACTTAAACAAGAGCTGTAGTCACCGACTTATTGCGCACGAACTCAACAGAGTTGGCATGTACCACCAGCATGCAGCACCGGAATCAATACATGAAGGTGACCGCTTATCCACATGTGCAGGGAATCACCAGTGGCTCACCGGGTGTCCCTGTAAAACCCCGAACTTTCCTTAAATAATATAATAAATTAATAAATAATATCCTTGAGAGTTATAACTGATGGAAATATTTTATTAATGTAGGGGATGATATAAATAGTGGAGATCCAGAGTTGGACGCAGATCCGACCGTCTGATCGTGAGATATCGAGGTATGATTGATACGCTAATTTAGATGTATTCTGATTGGCCGATGTACGTTTAGTTTTGTGCGTGGGTTGCGTGGGATCAGAGAGTATATATACAAGTTTAATAACCTAATTCTATTTGCTTGGAATACCTATTGTATTCTCGTTCGTATTCGACAACCGTAAGAGAGAGACCGAGAGCGACTGTGCGACCGGAAGAGGAGAAGAAGAAGGATGAGGAAGAGAGGACTCGTGTCTTGTGCTCTTCATCATCCAGAGCATTGCTGGGTGATAGTGATCGTAGTTGTTCAAGAAGAGAAGGAGAAACAACGTAAACTGAGGTAGGTGACACCGTTTGATGGTTCATTTTGTATTTACGTGTGTTTAATCTTCAAACCATATTTTTATGATGTAGATATATGTATAAAGCATGATATAATCGTTATAAGTATTGTGGCATTGCTTAGAATAGGAAAAATCACATTTTTGAACTGTTTCTGAATGTTTTTGAGGGACCGCCAACCTTACTATGCTCGGCGATCCTCAGTACTCTTAGGCGCTAGTGTAAAATTCGAGACCGCCCAAGACCACGAGACGACTTATCGTCGGTGACCTAAATTGAACTACTGCTTACCTTAGACTGCCGCGGCGATCCTAGGCGCTCTGTGCAGAAAATGTAGAATTTCGTAATTTCAAACCCTGATTCAATTCCAAACTATTTTTAGTCAATTTTAATGATTAATTAAGATGTTTTAAGACCAAAATAATTTATCAAATTTCCTGTTTTACAGAAAAATAAATTAGAGAGATATTTAAGACACTCGTTGCCAAACATTGTATGAAACTGTGAAATCTAGTACTTGAAAGATTTGACCTATTAATTGATTACCAGAACATCTCTAAATTACACTATAAACCAGATAATTACATAAAGAGAATTCAGATCATAAGTTCAACTCAGTTAACCCAAATATTGAAGGAAATGTTAGATTTACCTTTTATATGCCGCTAGGCACCAACCTTTATAGAATTGTTATACTTTAGGGAATTTTTGGAGTCTAGTGGGCATAGCTGGTTATGGATCCATAGTTGTGGCTAGATAGCTAAGGGATATGTCATTTGGGTTGAGTTTCCCCCTTGTGCGAGCGTGCTTCCTTTGCAAGTTGGTTTGTTTGGGAAGGTCTTATGTTTGGAGGGACACCTCGGTGAGCCGCTAGTGATTCCTTGTACATGTGGATAAGCAACCATCTCCATATATTGATTTTGGTGCTGCATGCTGGTGGTACATGCCAACTTTGATGGGTACGTGTGCAATAAGTCAGTGACTGCGGCTCTTGTCTAAGCTGCGCTGCATGGGACTTGAGTATCATTAGTAGCATTGCTCCTAAGCCGCACGGTAGTATAGTGATTGGTCAAGAGTCATCTCAAAAGGTTTATCTATCTTTGTGAGTTCTACAATGACACTAAAATCACAAACACTTGTTGTTATTGTTGCATACATGCTGGAGGCATGTAATTGGTATATTGGTTGGATGTGACTGTTTAATGCATCCTAGCGTTGGTATGGATTATGCTATTGATTTCTGATATTGGATTCCTATAATAGAACATACTGAAATTCATATTTAGAACTGTTTAATTATACTGTATTGTATTCATGATCGATACGAATGGCTATACGAGCCTGATTAGTCGAGATTGCTTAATCATGTATGAACTGTTATTTTTATGTATATGAACTGTTTAAACATGCATGTGTTACCTACTGGGATATTCGTATCTCACGCTACCTTTATCTCATTTTTCAGCTGATACGAGAGAGCAGGATCATAGTAGTGATTTCCAGGAGAGCTAGCTAATTATTCGCCGGAAGAGTACTATTATCCGGATTTTATCTGAGGTTGTGGATTGATATAGACTTAGTTATTTTGATTAGATTATTATTCATTTTGGTTTGATGTATTAGAGAGATGTGAGAGTAGTGACTCTTTTATTTTACCAGACTTTAATATTGATTTTGATGGTTAACTATATTAGTTTGTTGAGGATTTTTAGACTATACTTCCGCACATACATGTTCAGTACTCTGATAGTTAATTAATGAATGGATCATTTATTTCTTTAGTCTGGTATATTCTTGATGTTTATTTCGTATGGGCTAGTAACATCGCGGATTTGGTTGATGAAATGAATTCTAGTTGTTACAATAGCGAACCGGGTTTGGGTCGGATGTTGGGTTTGCATTGACCTGGGTTCAGGGCATTACAGTCCCTCCAGACATAGGACCTTACAGAGCAAACTAACTTGCAAGGGAAGCACGCTCGCATACAGGAGTAACTCAACCCAAACTAAATACCACTTAGCTAACCAGCCAAAACTATGGATCCATATGCAGATAAGCCCACTGACACAAACCACAATTAAACCTCATACGGGAGGACACGCTACTGTAGGAGGCATACACACTTTTACCCGTAAAGGATTACACATCTCTACATAGAGGATTACCCATCTCTGCCGTAAAAGCTAGTATCAACTCAACCACAGAAGCCGTACCACTCAACCGTAAAAGAAAAGCGAATAAAATCGTACCACATATCAATCCATACCAAAATATTCAATTCCAAGAGAAACCCATGATTCAATCCTTAATAATCCAAATAAAGCCCTTTTCAGAATAACATATGCAATTTCCCAATTATATTAGAAATAACTTTCATGTATCATAAATTCGATAAAATCTGAGTTTATGCAATTCCAGAAACTAGTATTCATGTTTAAAGTACAAACCAGAAGTAATTCAAGTCTTACTTAGAGTTTTCCTTATGAATCCCTTTTATTAGAATCCAATTTCCCATCTTAACACCTAAGATAGTTTCTATTTAAATTTTCTGTTTTTTTATTCTCCAGCATGTCCTACAGACCTAAAATAAAGTTTAGGAGATGTTTTTACCCTATAAATTCCAGTAGTATTATTTCTATCAATATCCCATACCATTTGACCATTTTATGCACAAACCTTACATTATAACCTTCAATTAATTGGTTAATTTTTTCCAATTTAATTTTATAAATTTTTATACCTTAATTAGGTCTTTATAAAGATGCTAGTTTGCTTAACTAATCAGAAAATTTATTGGACATTTATTCGCATTTCAAAATCCCAAAAATCTACAAACTCTGCATAGAGTGCCTACCTCTACAGGGATAAGCGGTCCTAGGCGCTCGTGCAAATTTCTGCTATAAATTTCCAGATTTTCCAATTTCGGATTTTTAGGCTCTTGCTATATGTTCAATTAGTCTAAATTAATCTACTAACATTCTAAATCATATTTAAAGCCCTCTAGATTAATTCTTTTCAATCAAATACCATCTTACGATTATTTGTAGGATCAAACCAAGTTTTCTTCTTTACTTTAACAAATCCTTCAATAATACCAATCACTAAAATACAAACACTTTGATTCCATGTAAATACAGTTCTGACTAATCCATTCAACCCATATTAAATCATAGAAAATGAAATCATGTAGTTCCTCCAATTTTCAAGGGTTACTACTTGCCTTATACGCTAAAAATCCTTCTTCCATTGAAGTTTCTAATTCTGGACCCAGCTTCTGCTCCCAAATACACCAATCTAGAGTTCTCCAATTCCAATTTTCACCGTTCACATTGTAGTTCCATTAGTGACGATCAAAGGCTCCAAATTTGAAGTCGATCCACCGTACGGATTTTCCCCGATCGCGATTTGATAAAAATTGGTCGAATAACTCCATTAACAGCCTTCTTCCTTTCTCTCCCTCTTTTCTCTAATTATAAAACTCATGAAAATTCTCTCTTGTCTCACCTTACTCTCCTATTTATACTTGGATTTAGAAGTCCTAAACCAACCTTAATAGGTTCCTTTAATTGGGCTAACCCAACAAAGGTCTAATTAAAGTCTAACTTTTTCTAATTAATTCCTACTTTTTCTCCACCTTCTATTTTTCAACTTAAACCTTACTAATTGAATCTCCTATTATCTAAACACTCCTTACAGCCTAATTTCGTGCATAATAATTACTTAAACTCTAAATATCATCTAAAACCTTATTATGTTACTTTTTCTCCAATTTAAGACATTGAAATCTCCTAATTACCCTTTTTCCTCATTTAGGCTTTTATTACTTCCTTTTAATTTCTAACTTGTCTAAATAAATTATTTTCTTCTATTTTCTAATCCTAGTTATTATTTAATGATCTATTTATTAATTACCCTTTTCTGAAAATTACCAAAATACCCTTTTAGGCTAATTTCCTTAAAATTCTTTCTTCATTTACAACTTATGACTTATTCGAATTACTTATATTCTAAATCTTCATTTTTTATTTTAACTAGGACTTAAACTCATATTTTCTTTTATTTATTATTTATTTATTTATTCTGTGAAAATTCAGGGTTTTACAAACACTTTCCAAATACCGCAATCTTGATGGTACATAGGCTAAAATTGAATAAAACCACTTCCTTAGTGAAAACTAGGTTGAAAAATCAAGCTTTCTAAAATCTAACAGACAGGTCGCTCGAGCGGCCAAGGGCGCTCAATTGGCCTTACAAAACAGGTTATTTCGGGGTAGGTCGCTCGATAGGTTGCTCGAGTGACTGTTCTAGTGGTAGTTCAATCTAGGTAAAATTGCTCTTGGGTTTTCAACTATATACATAGATCGCTCGAGCGATTGCTCAGGCGGTCCGATACATGAAAAATCCGTAACTTTGTGAAATTCAATAAAAATTCCACAACTCAATATTCAATGAATCAAAACAATTCTAAATTATTCTAAAATACATTATACACATGCTAGAACAATTCCCAACACATAAAACATCTTAAATAATGAAATCAACGCATCAAACATCGAATAACCATGAATATCGTCTAAACACGAATTTAGATTTTATGTAAGTGTCAAGGGACTACTTACCTGGTTTTAGGTACTTAAACTGTAGCACCCCGGAACCAGGTTGTAGCGCCCCGGTTCCGGGTCTGCTCTATCACAGCACCAACCCGTACCCGAGACCTACCTATGGGCCCAATAGAACCTGATAAACACAATTTCCTGGGAAATTAAAATGTAATTATCAGAGTGCATGACTAGAGAAGCATGGAATAAAAATTTTCCATATAATCAAAATGTCATCTGGACTGTAATCTCCAAAACATGATATCCATGTGAACAAAATACAACTAAGGCAACTAACCATTCACAATGTTCTTCCCAAAATATACAGATAAGTACAAAAGATTCTCCCAAGCGTATAGGTCCAAAAATAATATTTACATCCCATATACAATCCCCAAGACAAAATACATCATTATAAAAAGAACACTACTATGGTTGGTAGAAATCCTTTGGCCTGAACTAAAGCTCACCCTCAATGCCTGCCCCAATACGCGGCTCACCAAGCGGATCTGAAAACAAATCCGGGAAAACAAAACACGCGTGAGACTTAAAGTCCCAGTAAGCAGCAAACATGCATGCAGAGAAATAGTTTATGCAATTTCGTAACATCATGGTAATATTCACAAGTATAAGATACCAAATGTAAACCAAAACATCTCAAACAGATATAAAGTGAAATTCCAAGTCAATTATTTCAATCGGGTAATTCATGAAATCAAATCAACCATTTCAAGTCAAACGTCCAAATCAGATTAATGATCGTTGTCCAAGATTAAGGCCAAGCGGAGTAATTCAACACTGCCGACGAATCAAGGCCCAGTGGAGTACTTCTACACTGCCGACGGAATCAAGGCCAAGTGGAGTACTTCTACACCGCCGACGCATCAAAGCCAAGTGGAATACTTCTGCGCTGCCCGATGAATCAAGGCCTAGTGGAGTACTTCTACGCTGCCCGATGAATCAAGGCTAAGCGGAGTACTCTACACTGCCCCGGTTCATGAAATCCAAAGTCAATCAAAACAGGTACCATAAAATCCTCAAAACACATTTCGGGCGAGTGGAGTAGTCTTAGAATTCTCAAATAAGTCATCCTACCAAAAATCAATGGATTCCGAGACAAAAAGTTTTGGACCTCGAAAATATTCTAAGTCTGGATGAAAACGTTGACTTTTCGGTGTAGAATTTTTCTAGACAGATCTACAAGGAGTTTGGGGTTCGAATTCTGGTTGTAGTCTATTGGAGGGTATACAAATCATCTAGAATTTTCTGGGCTTCAGAATCACTCGTTTGGATATCAAACTCCAAAAGGTGGCCTTTTATGAAAATCGGGAAAACTGGAAAATTAGGCATAAACTGGAAAGTTGACTTTTTATTGGTTGGGAATTGGGCCTTGAGAGTATTTTTTATTGGTTCCAAATGGGGGGTAAAACCTTATTTACATGTAAAGACTTAAGTAAATGGAGCAATAAATACACAGGACATTTACTTAAATGTCTTTCGTGTAATAAGGGTGCTATGCGAGAAGCTTGGGTTGTCTGACAAAGGGTTGGAGAGAAAAAGGATGAACAACTCAAGAAACAGGGTCCACGATTAGGTTGTGGATTAATCGTCCACGGCGATTAGCTTTAGTGTTCGGGCGTTGAGCTTTAAAGTTCGGGTGTTGAGGTTTAAAACAAAGGTAGCTCGCGCACGTTGAAGGTTTACGTTCGCGCGCTAAGGTCGCGATTAGCTCTGGGCGATTAATCCTGTTTCGCGATTTATGATAACAGAGACTTGTTTTTAGGGTTTTGGCTCAGGATTAATCGCCAACTTTCAGGATTAATCACAGGGTCGGGATTTTGAAACATTTTGACCATTTTCAACACAAAACTCATGTAAACCATTTCCAACACTTCCAACATCAATTAGGATTATCATAAAACATCCCAACATGCTTTTAAACACTTTTCAAACCAAAGATTCATCCCAAATCTCAAACCCTAATCTGAAACATAATCAATAGAGCTGAAAACCCATGGCAAATCAGTAGAAAACTAAACAAGATTATCCCACAACCAAAACCCAATGAATTTTAAGCAATCAAAATCATCATGCAAGATCATTTCATCAAATAAACCAAACCCTAGAAAGAGAATACGAAAGTTGGTAATTCATTTTGTTTGGAAGGGTTTGCTACTTACTTGTTAATGGAGAAGCACAACTTCTCTTCAAGTTCTCCTCTCCTTCTTCTTCTTTTTCTTCTTGCTCAAGCTTCCAAATGAGCTCACAATCTTCCTCTCTTGATCTATACGTCCAAGACAAGAGAAATGGGTTTTCCAACCCTTAATTAGAAATTAGGGCATCCTTTTATATGCCCAAGTTTTGGGTCTTTCAAATCTGCCCCTAAACAAGGCTTTTATTTAATTAAAACCCTAGGGTGTACCTAAGGCATACCAGGGGTACCTTAGTGTTATCCGAGTGGGGTACCTTAGTATTGAGTGGGGTACCTTAGTGTTAAGTGGGGTGTTTGCCTTAGCCACTTCAAAAGGCATGCTTTAGGAATGCTTGGGAGGTGTACCTCAGTTAACACAGAAGGGTACCTCAGTTATATGAGGGGTACTTTAGTTGTTTGAGGAGGTACCTTGATGTTTCAAGGGATTTACCTTAGGGAAAATAGTGGGGGTTACCTTACTTATATAGGGGTTACTTTAGTGAGGCAAAGGGGGTACTTTGGCTATATAGGGGGTGTACCCTAGGTAAAATAGTGGGGGTACCTTACTTATGTGAGTGGAGTACCTCTAGGAAATTCAAGGGGTGTACCCTAGGTAATATAGGGGATGTACCTTAGGTATGTTGGAGGTACTTTAGTTATATAAAGGGGGTACCTTTAGCTGTATAAGGGAATGTACCTCAACTAAACAGGGGGTACTTCAAGTAAAATAGTAGGGTACCTTAGTTAAAATAAAGAGATACCTTAGGCAATACAAATGAGGTATCTTAGGTATAATTAGGGGGTACTTTAGGTATTCGAATGGGGTACCTTAGACAAAACAGGGGGTACCTTAGCCAATGTGAGTGAGGTGCCTTAGGTAATGTAAGGGGGTACTTTAGGTATACATGTGAGGTACCTTGGGCAATGCAAGGGGATACCTTAGGTAAACACAGGGGTACCTATAGGGAAACACAAGGTGATACCTTAGGCAAACACAAGGGTACCTTAGGCAAACACAAGAGGATACCTTAGGTAAACACAGGGGTACCTTAGGAAATTAAAGTAGGGTACCTTAGGGATACAGGTGGGGTACCTTTGGTATAATTGAGGGGTACTTTAAGTAACACTTGAGTGGTACCTTGGGTAATACTTGAGCATACCTTGGGCACTCAATGGGGGTACCTTAGGAAATATTTGGGTATAAAAGTGGGGTACCTGGGGTATACTTAAGAGGTTATTTGGGCATTCTTGGGAGATACTTAAGGTACACTTGAGAGGTACCTTGGGCAATATAAGAGGGTACCTTAGGGATAATTAGGGGATACTTTAGGTATACTTGAGTGGTACTTTGGGTAACACTTGGATATACTTTGAGTAATACATTCGGGTACTTTGGGTAATACATGGATATACTTTGAGTAATACATTCGGGTACTTTGGGTAATACATGGATATACACTAGTGTTATCCGAGAGGGTACCTGGGGTAAACTTTGGGGTACCATGGGTATACTTGTGAATTACTCTAGGTACACATAAGTCCAATTTTTTCAGAATTTGATTTCCAATTCATTTAAGCTAATTGGAGAGTATCTTAGAGAATTGGAATTTAGAAATAACATTAATTAAACTTACCTCAATAGCCTTCATAAAGTTCAATTGATTTCTCTAAATCCTCAAGAATAATCCACATTTGCCTCATCTTCATAACATAAATACTTAATTAGTCTAATAATCACACTTTAGATAATTAATCTTAATAATTAAATTATAATCCGGGTCGGGGTTTTACACAGGTCCACACGTGTCGGGTTTATACTAGCTCCCGAGCGCTAACTTAGGGCCCAAAGTGGTGTTAAAAACTAACTTCAGAACTAACATGACACAAAATAACCTCCTAAATTTTTTTTCGGAAAAACGGCTATATAACGCTTGTATATACGAGTATGGGCTAAGCCCTCAAACCACAATTAATCACCTGATAAACACAGTTTATATATATATCCATTCAAAAAAAACTAAACCATCACATATGCACAGGTCAAAATAAATTTCACTAAGTTCTCTCTCTCTCCCTTTCTCTCTCTCTTTTCATTTACAATATGTACAGTTTCAAAAATGACATGTACAACTATCCAACAAAAAGTTTCTTCTTGACCTCTAGTCGGGACGGTAGTAGTCTTCTGGTCTATAATCCGGGTAACCCTCGAACTCAACCCCACTACGCGTCATGCTTGCCGGGTCTGAAAACAAAACCGGTAAAACAAAAACTCGCGTGAGACTAATGTCTCAGTAAGTAGCACAATGCATGGGATAAATAGTTTATGCAGTTTCAATAAATAAATTAACATGCTACATATTATACGATTAATTCCAGCAAATCATGCAAAGAATAATTCACATATATATCAAAGAGCAATTCACATAACAATATAATTTCAGAGAATAAAGTGTGTGCAAGATTCATGAATTAGCGTGTCTATAAATCGGGTTAACACCCTTAGCTAGTTTGCCACCTCACTACTCGCCTTCGAAGCCGCGCACGGTCATCATACGAGTGGAGCACCCACGCATGGGCTGGCACGCTGCAGCTCATCGATCCCACACGAAGGCCTCACCGATCCCACATGGTGGTACGCAATTAGCCTGGGGTATTAACTCAACAAGCCAACACTAACGCACGATCTAACAGACTGTGGATCCACAACTCTCTATGCGGCCTAGATTCAGATAAGAATTAACCATGCAATTAATTTAATAAATAAGACCTATAAGAAATCAACTGCCCCAGTAAAACTCGATTCAAGTGAACCTTGTTGTTCACTTACCATTCAATCCTTAGGCTCCTCGCCTTTTTCAACTGACACGAACCCTCAGTTTCGATTCCAAATTACAAATCAAAATTCATTTTACCCAATCGAATCATTCACGAATAAATAGACAGTAGTTTGAAATCATTAATTACTCTGCAAATGTGATTTTAACTAGTTAATTGAATTTTAAATCGGATCTGATCTATGAGGAATGGTATGCGTGCTATACATAGTTGGAAATCCCTACGAGTCTAGTTTCCAACACAATAAACGGTTCGTAATTCAGAGTTTCCTACAGGAAGTTACGACTGTTTTACTACAGGTGGTTTTAAACAGCCGCGAAAGCCTAACTCGCTGACGGCTTCACTTCAGTGATTTTTAACTTCCTAATTTGAAGTCCAAGTCACCTACCACCACTCATTTTCAACTAGAAACATCTTAAACTAAATTTTAGAGTACTAATATGAATTTTTACGCAAATATTCCTAGCCTTCGCAAGCCACTGAACTGGTTACAAATCTGAAATAGCATAACGAAAGGCTTCTATGTTTTTATATTCCCACTTCAACTTCCAAGTACGATAATTCCACCATAATTTGGGAAGTCCACATTCTCCTAATATACTCAGGAAACCAGCAATTTAAACATCCATTTACCATCACAGGTAATCTCTGAAATTTGCCTAACCTGAACACTTCAATTAGAACCTAAAATAAGTATTATCTCATGCCAAAGCAAAACTAAAATCATATCCTAAGTTAAACTCTCATGCTAGATCAGAAATTTCATTGACTGGTTTCTCAACCAAGGAAATCCCAGACGCGTAGCGACTGGTGCCTTTGGTGTCTCAAGCCAAAAGACCCAACAACTTTTTCAAACAACCAATAATTTACAGCAAAACCAAAAACATGCTAATCAATTGACAGACAAAAACCAACAGCCATCAAAATCAAACAGACTGAAACCAACAGTAATCCATCGAAACCCCAACAGCAATAGTGTAAGTGTGAAAACTCACACTCCTTATATGGCAAATGTTTGACAAATTATATCCTCTAATAATCTTCAAGATGTGCAGAATTAAAATACAAATTCTATGAATTTAGTAAAGAGGAAAGTGAGGCTGCAACACAGCTACCACGCCGCTGGTAGCTCAAGGAAATGTAAATATCTCTAAAAGAAGATCATTTCGTAAAGGCACTTGAAATGAAGAACGCCGCTACCACTCCACTGGCAGCGCATAAGTGAGATAGCACTTTGAAAGTAAAGCACGCGTACCAGATTCGTAAGGCGATGCCGACACGCCGCTGGTAGCGCAGAGCAAGATTGAAGATCTACAAATCAGCTGTGCACATGCCGCGTTCCCCCCCGCTAGCAGCGCGCTCATACTTGAGTCTATTTGGATTTGAGCGGGATTGAGTTCGCTTCCAGCCATCTACCCCGATCGCGTCACGACGCCACCAGCGCTCGACGCGATCTGAGATTTCTTTCTTTAAATAGACGTGCTGTATTCTTTTCAATGTGACTTTTTTCTTTTGATTAATCTGTTGTGGATCTTGAGGTGTTCGAGATTCATTCAATTGATCTTTAGAGAGTCGGTGATCGAGTGAGGGGGAGATCTGAGAGAGATCACCTGGAATTGAAGTTAGAGGATTCTTCTTCAGTTCAGAACTTCACTTGATCGTGAGATCTCCTGGATTGGTGATCGACCTTGTTTGATGCATAGGTGGATTCCTATTGCATTGGATCATCTCAGTGGACTCTGAGGTGATTGTCACGATCTGGATTGATCGTGAATTGCAGCTTGTGGATTCAAGCTGTGTTGCAGTTCATGGATTCGAGCTGTGGATCTGGATTGATCGTCATTTGCAGTTTGTGGATTCAAGCTGTGTTGCAGTTCGTGGATTCGAGCTGTGGATCTGGATAGATCGTCTATTGCAACTTGTGGATTCAAGTTGTGCTACAAGTCGTGGATTCGAGCTGTGGATTGCTGTTGAGTGAGTTCAATTGTAAAGGTTAAGTGTGTCTTCCTTTGTAATTGACTTTCATTTAATAGTGGAGATTCTAAGGGTTAGTCGCCTCATATAGACTCGAGGTTTTTCCTGGATCTGGATTCAGGTTTCATCGTACAATCTCTGTGTGTTGTTTCCGCATTGTTAAGTTCTTAATTGTTGTAGATCGTGGACCTTTAGAGTAGTCCTCTACTCTTTCAATTGGTATCAAAGCCTATTCACTTTGAATTGCTATACAAAGTGTGATCTAGATCTATAGCATGGACTTTGGAAAAGAAGGAGGATCTGCCTCTAGACCTCCATTATTTGAAGGTAACAATTATTCTTACTGGAAAGCAAGGATGAGAGCTTACCTGAAATCTATCGATGAGCGTGTCTGGCTCTCGGTATGTAATGGTTATCATCCACCTGAGATCACAACAGAAGGAGGTGTTGTGATGCCTAAACCTCATGATCAGTGGAGTAAAGCTGAATCTGATCTATGTGGATGGAACAACAAGGCAATGAATGCCTTATTTTGTGCTGTAAGTGTTGAGGAATTCAGGAGAATTTCCTCATGTGAAGTCAGTAAAGAAGCTTGGGACATTCTTGAGGTCACTCATGAAGAAACCTCAGCTGTCAAGCTGTCTAGACTTCAAAGACTTACTACATCTTTCGAAACTCTATACATGAAAGATGATGAGTCTTTTGATGAATTTTATGCTAGACTCTCAGATATTGTTAATTCGAGTTTTAACCTTGGAGAAAAGATCTCTACATCTAAGGTTGTTAGAAAAATCTTGAGATCTTTGCCTGAAAAATTCAGACCAAAAGTTACTGCCATTCAAGAGGCAAAAGATGTGGATACCATGAGAATTGAAGATCTGGTAGGATCTTTACAAACTTATGAGCTAGATCTGAATATTCCTAAAAGGAGTAAAGGAATAGCTCTAAAATCTGTAAATATTGAAGAATCAGATAATTCTGAAGTAGATATGGATGAATTAGTTCTCTTAGCTAAAAAGTTTAAGAGAATGTTTAAAAAGAGACAATCTAATCCTTTATCATCCATGGACAGATCTAATAGGAGATCTGATAAGAAAATTTCTGATCTAAGAAAGGAGAAGAAATTTTCTCAGAATGATGAAGTTCAATGTTACAAATGTAGAGGATTTGGACATGTTGCTTCTGATTGTCCCTCAAAGGATAAAAAGAAAAAGACAAATTATCAGGTTACTTGGGATGACAGTAATACTGATAATTCTTCACAATCAGATGAGGATATTTTTGCTAATTTTACTGCTTTCAATTCCTTTTACTCATCTTCTTCTGGTAGTTCAATCCCTGGCATTGCAGGAGATAATAAAGAGACTTTATCAGATGATGAAGAAGAATTACAAGAAGCCTACAATCAGCTCTATAAGGAATTCAATAGAGCTCAGAAGAAAGTCAAGAAACTGAGTAAAAAATTGAAGGAATCAGAAACAGAGAAAAATAAAGCTCTTGCAGAAATAGATTCAATAAACAAGAAGTTACTTGAAAGACATGCCAAAGAAAATTTTCTGGTAACTTCTTTGACTGAAAAAACTGAAAAATTAAAAGAAAAGGAAGCTCAGATTTCTACACTTCAAGGTAAAGTTATTGAACTTGAGAAATTGTCAAATTCAATCACTTCTAATGCTTCAAATTCTTCTGCAGGAAATCATCAAATTGATGAGGAATCAACTTCAAAGGAAGTTCCTGAGAGCTCAAATTCTGCTGAAAAGAGAATGAGTGCAAGTAATCAAAATAAGGAATTTTCACAGAAAATTTCTGCTGGAGAAGTAAGCTCAACAGGTAAATCTTCAAAATCTAAATCTTTACAGTTCAGAAATACTGTCAAATCTGGAAATTTTGATTCTTCTGAATATAGATTCATACCTGTGTGCCATCATTGCAATAAAAAAGGTCATATAAGACCAAAGTGTCATATTTTGCATGGTTTTCCCAAGGGATATTTTGACAATATATAAGAGGAAAGTAAATCAAAGTCAGTCCTTGGATTTATATAACAGATTTGATTCCCTGATAAAATTGACTGAATCATTAAATAAGGAAGTTACAAATCTATCAAAGAAACTTCCTTCAAAATCTCAAGTTGTTGATGAAGGGACTTCTCAGAAAACACATGAAAAATAGATTTGGGTTAGAAAAGATTCCTTAGTTGCAAATGTGGTTCATATAGCTTTGAAAGTTCATGATGTCAACATGTGGTACTTGGATAGTGGTTGTTCAAGACATATGTGTGGAAATAAGTCTATGTTTAGTACCTTTGAAGAATATTTTGGTGGAAGTGTAACATTTGGTGATGGAAGCACTTCTCAAGTCAAAGGTAAAGGAACAGTAAGTGGTCCTAATGGAGTTTGTCTAAAAAATGTTTTATTTGTATCTGGTTTGAAGGCAAACTTAATCAGTATTAGCCAGTTATGTGATTCAAGATTGTTTGTCAATTTTACCAGAAAAGAATGTAAAATTTTGGATAATTCTGGTAGAACTGTTCTTATAGGTGTAAGAACAAGTGAAAATTGTTATGGAATCATTGGAAACAATGAAAAATCTTTAAAATCTTCTGTATGCAATGAAATTGATTTGTGGCATAGAAGACTTGGTCACATTAACTATAGAGATTTGTCAAAAATCTCTAAGTCTGAATTGGTTAGAAGAATTCCCAAGTTTGGGAACAATAAAAAGAAAGAAATGTGTGGTCCTTGCAATCAAGGAAAGCAAATCAAAGCCACACACAAGAAAACCAACATTGTAGGAACCTCTAGACCATTAGAACTGATTCATATGGACTTGATGGGACCAACAAAGACTGAAAGTCTTGGAGGAAAGAGGTATATCTTTGTTGCTGTAGATGACTACAGTAAATACACCTGGGTAAATTTTCTAAGAGAAAAATCTGAATGTTTTGATTGCTTTAAACAATTGTGCTGTCAAATTCAAGTTGAAAAGAACTTGCAAATAGGGAGGATTGTTAGAATAAGATCTGATTATGGGACAGAATTTGAAAATCAGATGTTTTCCAAATTTTGTGAAGAACAAGGAATTAAACATGAATTTTCTGCTCCTAAGACTCCACAGCAAAATGGAGTTGTGGAAAGGAAAAACAGAGTTTTGCAAGAAATGGCTAGAACCATGATGATAGCCAAGAAAGTGTCAACAAAATTCTGGACTGAAGCAATAAATACTGCCTGTTATATAAGTAACAGAGTATATGTCAGATCTGGGTGGAAACAAACTCCTTATGAAATTTGGAAAGGAAAACAGCCAAACTTGAAATATTTTAGACTTTTTGGAAGTAAATGCTATATCTTAAGGGACAGAGCAAATCTAGGAAAATTTGATTCTAGAAGTGATGAATGAATCTTTCTAGGATATTCTTCTTCTAGTAGAGCATACAGAGTTTTTAACTTGCAAAAATCTGTTGTAATGGAGTCTATTAATGTGTTAATAGATGATGAAGGAATTGACTGTGAATTTTTGTAGGTTGTAGATGAAGAGGATGAAATCAGAGATGCTTCCTCAAGCAATGAAGTTGTTCTTCTGACAAAAACTCTCAAAGATCACCCAACTGAGCAAATTGTTGGAAATATTTCAGATGGTATAAGAACAAGACATCAATTACATAATGAGGTAAGATTTTCTTCTTATCTATCTCAATTTGAGCCAAAATCTTATAAAGATGCCTTGTTGGATGAATCCTGGTTAAATGCTATGCATGAAGAACTAAACCAATTTACTAGAAACAATGTATGGGAATTGGTTGAAAGACCTTCTGATCTGAATGTGATAGGAACCAAATGGATTTTTAAGAACAAATCTGATGAGAATGGGATTGTAACTAGAAATAAAGCTAGGCTTGTTGCTCAGGGATACACCCAAGTAGAAGGAATAGATTTTGATGAAACTTTTGCTCCTCTAGCTAGGTTAGAATCAATCAAGTTACTTTTGTCTATTGCATGCTATTTGAAGTTTAAACTATTTCAAATGGATGTTAAGAGTGCATTCTTGAATGGATATCTGAATGAAGAGGTTTATGTAGAACAACCTAAAGGATTTGAGGACACAAATCATCCTAAACATGTTTATAAGCTGAATAAGGCTTTATATGGACTCAAACAAGCTCCTAGAGCTTGGTATGAGAGACTCACCTCTTTCTTACTTGAATCTGGTTTTATGAGAGGAAATGTGGATAAAACTCTTTTTATTCAAAGAGAGTCCAAGCATATTTTGATTGCTCAAATCTATGTTGATGACATAGTGTTTGGATCTACTTCTGAAAATCATGCTCACTCCTTTGGAGACTTAATGAAGAGTGAATTTGAGATGAGTATGATGGGTGAACTGAATTTTTTCTTAGGACTTCAGATTTATCAATCTCAACAAGGGATTTTTTTCTCTCAAGCAAAATATGCTAGAAATCTAGTCAAGAGATTCAGTTTAATTCATGCAAAACATGCTAGGATTCCTATGAGTACTAGCTTAAAGCTTGGAAAAGATGAATCTGGTAAGGAGATAGACCCTACCTTGTACAGAGGGATGATTGGAAGTCTTTTGTACTTAACAGCAAGTAGACCTGATATAAGTTTTAGTGTTGGAGTTTGTGCAAGATCTCAGGCTAATCCGAAAGAATCTCATCTAAATGCTGTGAAAAGGATTATAAAGTATGTAAATGGAACTGTTGATCTGGGAATTTGGTTTTCCAAAGAAACAAACCCATATTTTACTGGATACACTGATGCTGATTGGGCTGGGTATATAGATGATAGAAAAAGCACCTCTGGTGGTTGCTTTTATATAGGTAATAACCTCATTGCTTGGTTAAGCAAAAATCAAAACTCAGTTTCACTGAGTACAGTTGAAGCAGAGTACATTGCTGCAGGAAGCAGTTGTACTCAACTAATTTGGATGAAACAAATGCTATCTGATTATGGTTTAGATCAGGACCAAATGATTCTCTTCTGTGACAATCAAAGTGCCATAAATATTTTCAAAAATCCTGTTCAACACTCAAGGACTAAACATATAGACATCAGGCATCACTTTATAAGAGAGTTAATTGAAGACAAAACTGTTATGATTGAATACATATCTACTGAAAAACAGTTAGCTGATATTTTCACTAATCCTTTAGATCAGAACAGATTTGAAACTCTTAGGAAATCCCTAGGAGTATGCTCTCAAAACTGAAAATCAGGTTCTGTTTTGAGTTAATTTAGATGTAAAATGATTTACATGTCTGTTCAAAATGAATTTATGTGTTCTTAATACTAAAATCTTAATTCAGGAAGCTTGAGTCTATGCATATTGACAGAAATGTTGTGTTCTCAACTATCATTTTTGTCTTAAACACCTTTGTGTATTGAAGTTTATTGTGTATTGAAGCTTGGGATCTATAGGCTATCACCTTTATGAAAAGAAAAGTTTTGGAAATGGCTGCCATAGAGATTAGAGTGAAAGCCACTGTAATTCTCAAAAAGAAAAAGAGAAAGAAAGTATATTCTTGGAATGAACTGTAAACTCAGGTTTTTTAAGGGTCAATGCCTTCTACAAAAAGAAAAGAAAAAGAGATCAGAAAAGGCTACCTATCTCTGATGTGCGAAAGCCACCAAAATGAAGTTTGGGGTATGTCTATACTTTCCAAGTATGATTACACTAAAATAGCTTTCCATATGCAAAAAGTTTAAAAGTCAAAAATATTTCACACACTACACAAGCAATGTTTCATTAATATGCGTGTGTGCTCAATATCTTGAAGAAAATTTATAGTATGAGAAACCATGAAGGAAATTTTGGTCATAGATATGAAATGTGTCACATCTGAATTAACCTTGATAGGTTCTTCATGATCAGTTTTGTGATAAGTACTTCTTAGATTGAATAAAAGTTGATTATCTGGATGATTTTTAGTTTAGTTAAAATCTTAGCTTTGTGTTTAGATGTATGAGTTTTTCATGAAGAATAGTTCAAACTCTTTTTATAAATTTTTGCCTTGTGAGTGTGTTTTTTCTTGTTTGTGCATGTGCACCTTCTACGTCGCTAGAAGCGTGCCGGTAGCCTTCTCCTTTCTTCATGCTTTGGCACCTGCCCTGTTAAGTGTTGTCGGAGGCATGCTGGCAGCGTGTCCTTTTTGTCTATAAAAAGGTGAAATCTGTTTCACTTTTTTACCTCTGTTTTTTTCTTACCTGCGGCTCTCCTCGCTCCTCGCGTCGTGGTCATTTCTTTGCCTTCGTGCTTACCTTCCGTCACCTTGTCCACTGTTCAGGTAAAATTTTTTTTTGTCTTCGTCTTGCTTCTTCATTTTTCTTCTTCCTTTTACAGTGTTCTTCTCTCGTTCTTCTAAGTTAGGGTTTGGTAGATTGTTCTGCCATTAGGGCTTTGTCGAGCTTTGCTTGTATTCTTCTCTCTCGTCTATTTTTTTCTGTTTTTTTCCATCATGCCTCCCAAGAAGAAGTCTAGAACTGATTCTCCTTCCACCTCTTCTCCACTAGTAAGAACCTCACCGGTTGTCTCTTCTCCACCGGTGAGACCCCTTCCCCTTCTCATTCCTCTGAACCATTCATTGGAAATGGTTTATCTGATTTTAATGAGTTCTTCAAGCACAGGCCACTCCTTTTGGAAAGGGCCATTAAGCTTGATTCCTTTTCTGAATCTTCTCTCTTCTCATTGTTTTCGGACAATGGTTGGAAAAAATTTGCTTTGATAAGTGGTTTTGCATATCCTGACCTGGTTCGAGAATTCTATTCGAACCTCTACCATCTTCATCTGGCCAATCAAGGCTTTGTCAAAGCCTATGTTAGGGGCATCTCTTTCGACTTCTCGAAAGAGCTTATCTCATCTCTTCTAGAACTGCCCCTTGTTGATTCTCCCTCCTTTGATTTTTTTGATTCTCACTCTGATCCTCCCATGGAGTCAATCATTTCTTCTATGATTGTTCAGGGTGCTCCCACCTCCATAAAAAATAAGCCCAACTATCTTCCTCATGGCTCTCTCCAAGATCTTCTCAGGATCTTGAATCTGTTTCTTTGTGCTTCTCTTGTTCCCTCAGATCATCATTCTGAGATTTCTCACTCTAGAGCTAGACTTCTTCATGCTATCTGGAACAGAGACAGTGTCTGTCTTCCGTCAATCATCTTCAATCAAATCGTTCAGTCTCGGAATTTAAAATCCAAGACTGCTGCTCTTCCATTTGGGATTTTCATCTCTTTCATGTGCATTCACCAGGGGATCTTACCTGATCCTGTTGAATTGATCATTCATCCTAAACCTCCCATTGATGCCTCCACCCTCACCCGAAGCAAACGAGCAAATCCTTTTCGGTTGGCTTCTTCTTCGGAGCCTTCTTCTTCTCCCTCCTCTTTGTCCAGTTCTGATGCTACGGCAATCCTGGACAAATTGAATTCCATGCAAGCCTCCCAGGAGGCTTTCAATTCTGAGGTTAGGGCTCACATACTCATGATGAGCATGTTCAAATCAGAGACCCAGGAGAAGCTGGAGAAGCTTGCAAAGGATGTTGACTTTGCTTGTGGCGAGGTGCAAAGGGATGTTGCTGCTCAGCAACGAATGCAAAACGAAACTGATCATTTTCTGAACTTGATAATAAGCATGTAAGTTTGTTGTCAGGCATTTGCCAAGGGGGAGATTGTAAGTGTGAAAACTCACACTCCTTATATGGCAAATGTTTGACAAATTATATCCTCTAATAATCTTCAAGATGTGCAGAATTAAAATACAAATTCTATGAATTTAGTAAAGAGGAAAGTGAGGCTGCCACACAGCTACCACGCCGCTGGTAGCTCAAGGAAATGTAAATATCTCTAAAAGAAGATCATTTCGTAAAGCCACTTGCAATGAAGAACGCCGCTACCACTCCACTGGCAGCGCATAAGTGAGATAGCACTTTGAAAGTAAAGCACGCGTACCAGCTTCGTAAGGCGATGCCGACACGCCGCTGGTAGCGCAGAGCAAGATTGAAGATCTACAAATCAGTTGTGCACATGCCGCGTTCCCCCCCGCTAGCAGCGCGCTCATACTTGAGTCTATTTGGATTTGAGCGGGATTGAGTTCGCTTCCAGCCGTCTACCCCGATTGCGTCACGACGCCACCAGCGCTCGACGCGATCTGAGATTTCTTCTTTAAATAGACGTGCTGTATTCTTTTCAATGTGACCTTTTCTTTTGATTAATCTGTTGTGGATCTTGAGGTGTTCGAGATTCATTCAATTGATCTTTAGAGAGTCGGTGATCGAGTGAGGGGGAGATCTGAGAGAGATCACCTGGAATTGAAGTTAGAGGATTCTTCTTCAGTTCAGAACTTCACTTGATCGTGAGATCTCCTGGATTGGTGATCGACCTTGTTTGATGCATAGGTGGATTCCTATTGCATTGGATCATCTCAGTGGACTCTGAGGTGATTGTCACGATCTGGATTGATCGTGAATTGCAGCTTGTGGATTCAAGCTGTGTTGCAGTTCATGGATTCGAGCTGTAGATCTGGATTGATCGTCACTTGCAGTTTGTGGATTCAAGCTCTGTTGCAGTTCGTGGATTCGAGCTGTGGATCTGGATAGATCGTCTATTGCAACTTATGGATTCAAGTTGTGCTACAGGTCGTGGATTCGAGCTGTGGATTGCTGTTGAGTGAGTTCAATTGTAAAGGTTAAGTGTGTCTTCCTTTGTAATTGACTTTCATTCAATAGTGGAGATTCTAAGGGTTAGTCGCCTCATATAGACTCGAGGTTTTTCCTGGATCTGGATTCAGGTTTCCTCGTATAATCTCTGTATGTTGTTTTCGCATTGTTAAGTTCTTAATTGTTGTAGGTCGTGGACCTTTAGAGTAGTCCTCTACTCTTTCAAATAGACTAAGATAGAATCCATCGAAACCACCAGTAAAGGGTCAACCAACAGAAATCAATCAACAGCGATCTATTGAAAACCAGAAATAAATAGAAAGACCATATCGATCGATCAAACAAAGGAAGATGTGCTACTTACCAAATTTCGCAGAATCCCACGTCCGGACAGAATAGTCGTCCAAACCCTCTTCCTTTTTCTTCTCTTCCTCCTCTTCTTCTGCTTCCTTTCTTGTCTTCTTCTCCTTCTCTTCAACGACTAAACCCCCACACGAACGACCCCTTTTCTCTCCGATTTCCTCTTTGCTTTTGTTCGTTGCCTCCTAACCTACGAACCAAACACAAAACCCCCAAATATACAATCGTCATTTGCTTTTGTTTTTTTTTAAACCATTGAACCATGAATCCATTGAACCCAAACCAATCCATTGAACCAAAACCCCTTTAACCCACTAATCAAACCAACCCATTAACTTATAACCCTTAAACCAATAACCCATTTAATATATTGGACCCAATTGGCTTTACTATTATTATTATATTATTTATTATGATTTTTTTTCCAATTAACTTATGAAGTCTTTATTTACTCATATTTAAAATTCCAAGGTCTTACATAAACTTTCTCTAAAAGCAACGAAATATCACTCGTAAGTTTGCCAAACAATCACCACAAACCTCGCTCGCGTCTAGATTAAAAAATCACACTTTTAAGACTCTTAAACATTCTCAAATCTCCAGAATAGAAACTTATATCTCTTTGGCTCTTACCTGAGTTTTCTATGCACGAAAATACTCCTTCTTCTTCCCTAAGACAGCTCCCACAGTTGCTTTAGGGTTTAGTTTAGTTACAAGGCAACGAGGAGAAGAAAAGAGAATGAATGCAAGGACGTGCGGCTATGTTCTATTTTGGGTTTATAAACTCCACGTGAATAGCAACTCCATGCACTGCTAGGTTTAGTTTAATATTTAATGTCTTTTACTTTACTGCCCCTCCTTCATTAAACAAAATTACAACTAAACCTTAAATCCTTAACCAAACTAATTCCGGGTCAATCCACTATCCTTGGGTTCGACCACTCTTAATTAATCTCTTTGATTATTCCTTACTTTATTCTTACTGATATAATATAGTAGCACAATAATTAATATATTATAATTATATTTGATCAATAATTAGGAGCTCACCTCATATAGGCTCTCCTATCATATCCGGTTCATCTTGAACTCCTCCGGGTTGAGCCAAGATCTCATCTCATGCATATTATTAACCAATTAGTCTAGTTACTAAAATCTGGGATTTTACAGTTGTTATGGAAGATAATTGAAGTGTTTAAGATAATTGAAATTAGGTCACAGGTGTTGATCTTCAAGTTAGAGAGAATCGATTTCTACGAGTTATGGATTTGTAGAGATCGCTCAACCCAGGCACCTAAAAGGGGGTTGTGGCCCCATGGTACTGGTATACACATATAGACACTGAAAAGAGGGTAGTGACCCAAGGCTATTGATAGTGAATGGAGGGTAGTGGCCCAGAATCCATGAGTAATGAATAAGGGCTTGGCCCAAGAATGACTTGGGTAAGGCCAAAGGCTACCCTTGAGATCTGGAGTGCCTAAGTGCATGAACCACCTAATACCTTTAGAGTAACACTACCATTGTTCACACTATATGAGTAGGGTTGTTTATACACATGCTCCATGGCCAAGGGCCATTGCTACTGTTCCTGCTATACTGTATTATTTCGGCACCCTGTGTATTCGGTGGCCGATGCCCATTGTCTATGTGTAGAGAGCAATGGAGGTATATGTTCTTCCGGCGCCCTGTGTATTCGGTGGCCGATGCCCATTGTCTATGTGTAGATAGCAATGGAAGTATATGTTCTTCCGGCGCCCTATGTAATCGGTGGCCGATGCCCATTGGCTATGTGTAGATAGCAATTGATGTGTAATGTATGCCTAGCCACCATGTGTAGACGGTGAAGCTAGATGAATAATTGTGGTTATTGTTGTACTTGAAGCCTAGCCACCATGTGTAGACGGTGAAGCTAAATGGGTATGTATTGTGATTGATGTTTCTGATGGTATTGTGATACCACTCCAAGTAATATTGAGTAATCATATATGGATGTCTATATGACATATGTAACTAGAGTATTAGATGCCTACGTCACGTAAGATCAGCGTAGATGCTTAGCCACCGCATGTAATTGGTGAAGCTAGACGGGAATATTGCTGATGTATAGTATGATACCAAATCACCTGCATGATCAATTGTGAGATTGGATAAATGATTGTATTAAATGCATTAACTGTACACTGATGCACAAACATGCACCAATTTGTATGGCACTAAACTGTGATTATTGATTATGATTTCAAATAAGCCGCATATCATGGTTCAACCGATTGATATATGCATAAACTGTGTTTTCTTGTGCATGCATGTGTTGCTTACTGAGACATTCGTCTCACAGTTTCTTTACTTCTAATTTTTCAAATCCATCGATGTCCGGTGTGAAGGACTGGGCTAGGGGATAGAGGCAAAGAGAAAGCCTTGGGTATTGAGAGGACTTTGTAGGCCTTAGGGTTTTATTTTGAAATACATGTATAGTTTTGGATTGTAGCCTTTGTACTTTGAGAGGAGTGATATAGTAACCCGTCTTTTTGTAACTAACTCTTGTGTATTAATACATTTCTTTTATATATAGAACACACTTTTGATATGCATAGCATAAATTGTATTATCACTTGCACTTGTTAAAAAAATCTGTAAAATCCTTCGTGTTTTGTTGAGTATAAAGGCCCACTTGCCACGGTCTGGGAAGGGTCGTGCGTTGGAGGGGCAGGCTTGGTTCCGGGTCATGACACAAATGACTTGTACCTTCTATCAATTGACTTGTACATCAATATACCCTAACTTGTATACCAATATAAACTTACACTTCTCAATCAAATGACATGTATAATGATATGTACTGATTTATACCTTTATAAGAGTACATGTACTACTCAATTAAATGACTTGTACATTCTATCAATTGACTTGTACAACAATATATACTAATTTGTATGCCTATACAGACTTATACCCCTCTATCAAATGACTTGTACAATACTAAGTACTGACTTGTACATTTATAGAAGGACTTGTACCACTTTATCAAATGACTTATACCTTCTACCAATTGACTTATACAACACTATATACTAATTTGTATGCTTAAATAGACTTATACATCTATATCAAATGACTTGTACAATACAATGTATTGACTTGTACAGATAAAAGGCGACTTGTACCAATCAATCAAATGACTTGTACCTTCTATCGATTGACTTGTACAACAATATACGCTAACTTGTATGCCTATATAGACTTATATTCCTCTATCAAATGACTTATACAATGCTATATATAGACTTGTACATTTATAGGAGGACCTTTAGCACTTAATCAAATGACTTGTATCTTTTATCAATTGACACAACAATATACACTAACTTGTATGCCTATATAGACTTATACCCTTCTATGAATTACTTGTACTTTGCTAAGTACTGACTTGTACATTTATAGGAGGACCCGTAGTACTCAATCAAATGACTTGTACATTTTACCAATTGACTTGTACAATAATATATACTAATTTGTATGACTAAATAGGCTTATACCTTCCTATCAAATGACAAGTGTGAGGCTAGCTTCCAAGAGTTGAAGAGTAAACAGTCTTCAGCTCCAGTTCTGATTGTACCTTCAGTGAGTGAGGGATTTTCGACCTATTGTGATGCTTCTCAAGTAGGTTTGGGCTGTGTTTTGATGTAGCAGAGGCGTGTTGTAGCATATGCTTCAAGGTTGCTACATTCCATGAGAAGAATTATCCTACACACAATATGGAGTTAGCAGTGATTGTGTTTGCACTCAAGTTATGGAGGCACTACTTGATGGGAGCCCAATTCGAGATATTCTCAGATCATAAAAGCTTGAGGTATATATTTTCTCCGCAACGTCCTCACCAAGATAATCTGAAAACAAAATTGATAAAACAATGTGAGATAATGAAATCTCAGCACAAGTAGCCATGCAAAAAAGAAATATTTATACAGTTATAAATATGCAAGTGAATAATCAGATTAATCGAGCAATTAAATCATAAAAACAAACATTCATGATAAATCTCATAGGGCTCATGAAATAGAGAATAGAATAAACAACCGGCTATGCCAATACGCTACCTAACCAAATTTCAGGTGGGCCAGCCGATACCGGTCAGGCTATTCGACACCCAATGGAAATACTAAACCGGTATTGCAGTGAATTAGCATATACGGTCCAACCAATCCAGGAGTGGATAACGTAACAACCGACCAGTCTAGGAGTGGTACCATCCTAGAGATGATGGAATGCCTATGACACAAAATCTGAAATCTAAAAACTATTTCACTTACTATCTACTCTATTGATCCATGTAAGAGCTAAGCCCATTTGACAGTGGTAAACCAAAACTAGGTAGGAAACATACGTCACAAAAATCCACAAACATGAAATCAATATTACAGGCATACGCCAAGTCACATATGTGATAATAAACCCACATACATGGAGACAAATACATGGTCTCAATACACAAATATGATCCGAGTGTAAATTAAATCATTCAATGCTCAAAACATGTTTAAATAGTCCAAATACAAGTGTAGGAACTCTTAAAATCAAATTTAATTGAAAAGGAAAGAGTTTGGAACGATAAACCTCAAATTAGTGTCATTTAATAGGACGTACCCAAATTCTTTATAAAATTCCAAATTAATCATTGGCCAATGAAAACACTCTCAAAATCCCCTAATCCTATTAGTACATGAGTGAGAATTTCATAAAAATCATTTTATAATAAAAAAACTAGGTAGATTTCTAAAAATAGTTGAAATTTGTCATGGGCGCTTTGAGCGCTATTGCAGGCGCTCATGTAAAACTAATTTTCCAGAGAATGACCACTTGCGATGGCGCTCAAGCATTCTCCCGGGTGCTCGGTTTACCAAAAATTGTCAACTTTCGGGTTTAAAAATTTTTTAAAAAAACCCGGGGTGCCTTGAATGGCGCTTGAGCAGCGACAAGCGTTGACATCTTACAATATGGCGCTTGGTATGACACTCGAGTGTCATTGCAAGTGTCCATTATTTTTCAGACATTTCTAGGATTCGCGACTTTTCCAATTTCAAACATGTTTTCCCAGAATTTTAACACTTCAAATCACTTCCAAATCTTGGGTTTTTATCTTCTAAACACACTAAGTTATTCTAGATCATCAAATATAAAAATCTACAAGTTTCCATACAAAAATCATTCACAAACAATCTAGAAAATCTCTCGTTTAAACATGTTCTTCGATAAACCAAAACTGTATTTGTTTATTCAAGTTGTAAGGGGCTACTTACCTCATTTCTCAGATTAAATCCTCTCCAAGAAAACCTAGAAATCACCTTGTAACAAGTCCAGACGAGCACATCAACTTCTCTATATCATACAAAGCATGCACTCATAAACTAATAAAAGACACCATCTATATGACATTTGTGCATAGTTTTAAACCCCTTTTTTTCACCTGATATTCTCACGAAAATCTTCCCTTCTTCTTCCTCTAATCTGAGCAAAGCCAAAACAAGATTTCAAGCTCCAGAAAACTCACGTATTGAAGGGTATATGATAGCTTCTCTTTCTCTCTTCTACATGATTAAGAACCTCTAAATAAATTTTTATTTTCTTTATATTTTCGTCCAAAGCTAGATCAACCCTAAATTACCTTCCTATCTTTTCTCTTAACCTATTTAGATTAGGATTCCAATTTAACTAGCCGTCCATCTCCTTATGGAATTTTGGCCAACTCCAAAATATTCTCTCTCTTTTTTTAACCAATAATTAAATATTTAATAAACAACTCATAATAATAATAACAATAACAATAATAATAATAATAATAATAATAATAATAATAATAATAATAATAATAATAATAATAATATGATTAATAATAATGATCTTAAAATTAAAATACAAACTCACCTTATATTTAATTCTCCAAGTTCTTCGGGTCACCCTGAAACTCTCCAAGTTGAACCAATTCCTCATTCTTTGCAATATTAATATTAACAATTAATATAGTTATTTTATCTCATTTATTTATTTAATAAAAATCTAGGATTTTATAGGCAAGATGTAATATCCTGAATTTTTCAGAATTAACTATTAAATTTTTAATCTGTAATTATTGGAAGTAATTGCTAATCAGAGACTTGAATCTGATAGGTGATCATGTGGAGAATGGAAACCCAGAATTTGGTGTTGATCCAACGGCTAGATCATGAGATATAAGGTAAGGAAGATGTTATGTAAATATCTTTAATTCTATTGGTCAAGTGCATAGAGCATGATGTAGTAGCATGTGTTGGATCATGTTTTTAATTAAATTAAATAAAAACTATTGGAAAGGGGTATACGTGTGTTTTATGAAGAGGGTGCTTTGGGGAGTTTCTAAAAAATATAGAACTTCTAATAAGGAGAGGAGTAATCGTGGGGTTATATTGAAGAAGTTTTCTAAAAATTATTCTTTTGTTCTGGACAACTAGAAGAGAAGAAGAAAACCCTATTGTTGCTTTGGACGGCTGAAAGAAGAGAAGGAATTCTCATGGGTTTTGCTGTGGTGTTGAAGAGGAGATCAAAGCTTGAAGTTTTATTGGTTCTGTTTGCGAAAAGAGGTAAGTAGCAACCCTTTTCTTTGGCGAAAATCTGCATGTTTTACTTGTTAGACGACAACCATGATATTTTTGGATTTCTGGATGTTTGAAAAACATGTTGATGATGATTTAGAAGTATTTGGTGGAGGTTTAAACAGTAGAAAAACACATCTTGTTCTTCATGATTAGTTTTATAGTTACTTCAGTGTTTGATGAAAAACTTTGACTTGATTGTATGATTTTGTTATTAAATTTGTTGGAATGCTTTATCATATACTTATAATGATTTTAGAAATGTTGGAATTGATTTTTGTTGATAGAAATTTATTTTTGAAGATTTATGAGAAAAATCAGATTCCTGAAATTTCCCAGAATTTACGAGTTTATAAAATCGCTAGACACGCTACTTGAGCGACCATGTTGAGCGTTAATTTTGTTTAAGATCGCTAGTTAGATCACATGAGCGATCTGTTGAGCGATCGTTTTATTATATTTTGATAGGCCGCTTGTCACAGACCACTTGAGCGACCGTATTATAGTCGATTTTTGATATGTCGCTAGACCAAGACCGTAACGCCCCGGTTCCGGGTCAAAATTTTCCGGACCCGAGGTGTTATAATAAGTAACAAAAGCAACTAAAATCCAGATCAAATTAAAACCTTTATTAATTACATCATCAGAGTTATATGTGAAAACATAAAATAATATTCGCTAACAATTAATCTTAACTTTTACAATTTCCTTAAGCTCATGAAAGTAATTTACAACTAAACTGGCTACCCCTTTTACATACTAGCCCAATGCTTGTCGACCTTGCCAAGATTACCTAAAAAATTGGGGAAAACTAGAGTGAGAATAAATCTCAACAAGTAGCAAGGTGCATGCATGAAATCAGTCCATGTTTATATAAAATAAGTCATGAGGTATGCGATTAAACCAAACAACTACAACAACCAGAAAACGATAGTATAGAAATCACGATAAATAGCATACCACCCTGTAACATCACATAATGAAAAATAATCACAACCACCAAGAAGTATCCTGCCGAGTACACGGACTGAGGATAAAGAGGCAACAACCACCAAATAACATTCTTCCCACCGAGTATACGGATTTAGGAAGTAAATAACAATAACAAGCTTCTCACCGAGCACACAGATTTAGGAAGTATCCCACTGAATACACAAACTGAGGATAACCACAATTAACCAGCTTCCCACTGAGTACATGGATTTAGGATGTATCCCGCCGAGTACATGGACTGAGGATAAAAGGCACCAGCCTCAAAACAACAAGTAACCAACCACAAAACTCTTTTAAAAAAAAAAACCAGCCACAAAACAATAAGTAACCATCTACAAAACAACAAGTAATCAATTACAAAACAACAAGTAGCCATCTTCAAAACAACAAGTAATCATCTTCAAAACAACAAGTAACTAGATACAAAACAACAAGTAACCATCTTCCCATTGAGTACACAGATTTAGGAAATATCTACACGGACTGAGGATAACAAATAACCATCTTCCCACCGAGTACACGGATTTAGGAAGTATCCGCCGAATACACGGACTTAGGATAAATAAATTCCAATAACCAAATCCGCCCTATGGAAACAATAAACCAGGCACCTGCCTTGTCACAACTGTGACCCAAAAAACCTCACAAGTGGAGTCAAATACATGCTTCAAGATCACAGTTTCAATGGATAAAATAATCCAGGTATATGTAAAATCATTCGAAACTCACAACATGTCCAAATAGACCAAAATCAAGTGTAGGAACTCTTAGAATCAAGTTTGATTAAAAATAGAATTATTGGGAACAATGGTATTACGTAAAAGTACCTCTTTGGTAAAATCTATCCAAATTTATTATAAAATGAATTTTAAACATCCGCCAGTGCAAAAAATCTCTAAATGCCCCAAACTTGATAGTAAATAGGTTAAAATGGATAAAAACAATTCCGTAGTGAAAAACTAGGCTGAAAGGCCAATTTTCAAAATCTGACCGACAGGGCGCTCGAGCGGCAGTTAGGTGCTTGAACGGCCTAACAATTTGGTCATTTCATGGTTGGTCGCTCGATGGGTCACTCAAGCGACTGTTCAGGCGACAGTTCAATCTGGGAAAATAGCTCTCGGGTTTTGAATAATCACATAGGGCACTCGAGCGATTGCTCAGCGGCCCAATACGTTAAAAAAACCTGCAAGTTTACGAAATTCAATAAAAATTCCACAACTCAATATCCAATGCATCAAATCCATTCTAAATCATTTTAAAACACTTTATAAACATGTTAGAACAATTTAAGCAAAATAAAACTTCGTTTATAAATCAAATCGTATCAAAACTAATCATATAACCATACTTTAGCAGTTTTGGAGAAAACCCCAAACAAACACATAACACCTACGAAAATCCTTTTCTAAATGAACATGGTTTGTTTCTAAATCATCTCATAATATATCTAAATAATAAACACGAAAATCATGCAATTCCTTTAGTTTTCTAAGTGTTTTCTACTTGCCTCATTACATGAACTAAGTTTGTCCAGAAATCTGCTCGCCTAGCCATTTTCTGAGCTTGATCGCACCACCTTAAATTCCTCCAAATCCAATCTCCGTCGTTCAGATTGAAGTCCCTCATGAGTAGATCAAAACCTTAAAATTTCAGCTCATTCCAACGGTTGGATCTTCCTAGCTCGTCGTTCGAAGTTGGCTGGTCAGCCATCTCTGCAACCCCTTTTTCTTTATAGAATCTCCTCATTTTCTCTTCTCTCTTCTTTCCCTTATTTCTCAAAGCCCAAGCACGAATTCCCTTCTCCTTTTTCCTTATTTTTGACTTGCTAAAAACCCTAAACCTTCCTTAAAAATCTCTCCTAGCATGTGTAGAAACTTACTACCTACAAAACCCCTTAAAGAAAACTCTCCTATTGGCCCTAGAACTCGTTTTCACATCTCAACCCTAACATTCATCTAAACATACGTTTTTGGCCGAAAATTGAAAACAAGGTTGGGGTGGTGTTGCTTACCTCTTACAAACTCTTTAGCAAGCTTCCTAGCTCCTAAATCAACCCACGAACAGCACTTGAGCTCCTTGGTTTGACTTCTTGGTTGATTTCTCACAAAACCTCCACCAAATGCTCCAAACGAAAATCACTTCCTTTGGTGTCTTCCTTTGTTTTCTTGCAAGCAAACACTTCTAATGGGTTCCAAATTGATGGGGGACGAAATGGGGTGATGAGGGAAGGCAAATGAAGAGAAAGAGAGTGGGAGAGCAAGAGAAGAGAGGAAAGGGTTTTAGGCAAGGGTTTTGGTCGTGAATGGTCTTCCCTTGGGTTTCTCCTTCACTTAAGTGATTTTCCACCAACCAATTCACAAGTTTGCCACTGCTCACTATTTACACATAATACCACTCAACACTTAGCACATTTTGTCTCACATTAGAAATCCTATTTAACCAAATGACAAATTCTCACCTTCACAGGCTGCTAATAGCCCGGAGCTTAGCCACTTTGGCTGGCTTAGACTTGAGCTTCTCCAGCTTCACCTACACATCAAATTCATAGATTAGGGTGTGCTAGGGATATTGGAACGGGGTTTCACATCTTCCGTTGGTGTTGAATAGCCAGTCTGCAGGTGCGGCTGGTCCACTTGTAATTCGGTAAGGTAGCATATTGGCGCATGTCTACTCTCTTTCTCTGGTTTACTATTTCATGAGTCCCATGAGGTGAAATAATTGTGTTGAATTTATTTGTTGTTCTATTCTATACTTACTGTGGTTATCTTGATTAATCTTTGCATATTTTATCGTTATCCACTATTTGCATGACTATTTACTAAGATGTTGTTTCTCACATATATGTTTTTATCGATTTTGTTTTCAGATATTCCTGGAGAGGACGTTGCTGGGGTAGAGACTCCTGGGGATTACTATGACTACCAGGAAGAGGATTATTTCATTCCTGTGTAGGTTCAAGAAGACATGGATATCTGATTTAGCTTTATGTTAGAGGGATTGACATTAGTTTATTTTATTTTGAGGATTTTGATGTTATTAAAGGGATTATTGGAAATCTTACTTATACAACTTTGGTGAATGTTGCTTATTTTATTTAGTTGACCCTTTCCAGACTTTATGGATGAATTAATAATGGATTTTTTGGTGGTTTAATTCCGCGCTTCTTGAAGAAATGTCTTTTATTTCTGCAATCTGATATAATTAATGAAATTGTATAAGTCTGGATTAGTTGTTTGAGCCATTTCCTTAACGAACCAGATTTGGGTTTATGTTTTAAAATAAACCTGGATCCGAGGCGTTACAATTTAAATATAATCCATTCAATAGATAATATCAGAGTGTGTAAGTTTATCATCTATAAAAACCAATAAGCGTGGATAAAAGTGTCACCCAATCCATCACATCAAAATAAATCAAAGTCTGGTAAATGGGTTCTATCGCTCTCACTCTCATAAACATCCAATCCATAAAATAAACAAATAAATAATCAATGTGTCAATCAACTGTATCAACCTCAAATCTAACTACTAAGGATAGTAATAATCCTCTGGAAGAAAATCTGCAAACTCGCCCTGAGAATCAAACCCCAAATCTCTCTCATGCATATCAGCTGAAAACAAAACAAAACAAAATACAAATGAGATACGAATATCCAGTAGGTAACACTATGTATGAATAAATAGTTTATACATAAAAATAGTCATGCTTTCATGCTCGATAAAGTAAATGAATAAACAAGATACAATCTTAATAAATAAAACAGTAATCAATAAAACATTTTAGCAGATATAATCTTTCCCATCAACATGATTTTCAACAAAAAAGTGTAATAGGTAAAACCAAAACCAAAGCATCTTATGTCTTTGTAGGACTCATGAAGACAAGAAGGCCTTTAATAAGAAACTCTCCATCTACTAGGCCACCATGCGATTTATAAGCGAAGCTAGTAAAAATCCTCAAACCTGAATCTAAATCTGACGATAAGAGGCCTAGACATCGACTTATTGCGGTCAAAACTCACGTACCAACAATGATATCTAAAATATGGAATTTGGCATGTACCACCTAAGCATGCAGCCCCTAAATCTGAACATGGGGATGGCCGCTAATCCGCACATATAGGGTACTCACCAGCAACTCATATCTAAAATGAGACCCTACAGACATGAAGACCCCCCAATGTAAACTAACTTGCAAAGGAAGCGTGAACGTAAACTAGGAGTATTCGACCAAAGAAAAACCTCTTCACTCTTTAACTTAACCCTATGGATCCATATGCAGCTATGCCCACTAGACACCAATAATAACAACTCACTCAAACCAATGTAGTTTAGTAATAGTGCCTAGTGGCATTTATGGTTTTACGAAGTTTATACTCTTTCCAAAGATAATTCTACAAAATAGTTCTGGTGTGAAGTTTTTCTAATAAAGTTCAGAAATCAAGATACTTTAAAGTATATTATACTGAGTAAGAATTTTTTTCAATCAACTTAAATCAGAATGTGAAATAGCCCAAAAATCCTTTTATTTCCAAAATACGACAACATTTTTACAAACAAATCCAAATCACTCATCAAATTGTTTTTAATACAAAAGATTATTGAAAACGGTTGTAAACACTTAATATTTATTGATTTAGATATTTAATATCATTTAAAAATCATTTTGTATTGGAATTTCTCTTCAAAATTTAGAAAAATCATAATTCTGTATTGGTTGCTTGACCAGGACGCTCAGGCGATTGGTTAAGCGATCGTATCTATATCTAGGCTAGAAAACAACATGGGCACTCAAGCGAACTGATGGTCGATCTATATAATCCTTGGATTTTGAACTATCGTTGGACTCTGGTCACTTAGGTGATCAGTTGAGAGACTAAGTTTCGAAAAATTGCAGGCGAGCCACTAAGACAAGATCGTTCAGGCAATCACATCAAGCACTCGACTATTAGCGGCTAAATCTAACTTCTGAAACCAATTTTTATGCAACAAACTACTTTTTGTACATAGAAATCATATCTAATGTATTCATAAACACATGCTCAATACTTCCAAAAGATGCTAGAAGATCAAACCTCAGTAGAACACAATATCGATTAAACGGGTGTGCTATCTACCTCTATTAGTTCCAAGTCTCCTTCTTCCTCCTCTTTCTTCTTATTTTAGGATCTGATCTCTCCTTCTTCAGCAACACAAGACTCTTCTTGGGATGCAGAACTCTTCAAGAATAATAAGACTCCACGACTTTTCTCCTTCTCCTCTCTCTCGGTCTCTCTTCTTCTTCTTTCAGCCGCAAGAGGACTATGTATGGAATAGGTATACGATTAGTCGTATATTCTCTTAAAAAAATCCTATTTTAATCTTACTATCCCATGTATCTCCCCTCCATCAACTTCCATACTTTGAACCAATCAAATTAAAATAACCCTTAACTTAATACTTACCTCATTAATTCATGATTCAAAGGTTGGATTTGCATCAAACTCCTGATCTCCTTCATCAATATGATCATCTCTATATTCCATTACAAACCATCAATAAAGTCCACAATAAAATACTGATTTTTATTTAATTAAAATTTCTGAAAATTTTTGGGGTCATACGATAATGAATACCCAATTAGAGTGAGGTGTGAAGCTTATAATCTAAAAGCAATATGAATATCATAGCAAGTTAGAGTTTCATACCTTCTCATTTCTTACTTTAGCAAAGCTCCTCGTGCCAGCTGTGTGGGTGAGCGTCTGGTGGGCACGATTTTGTTTATTCCTTGTACACAGTTGCTATGTCATACCAAGTAAATATGAAAATGTTAGAAGCTGTTTCAGATATAATAAACATGTAATATATGTAAAAGCAAAGTGAAAATCTTTTTACCTGTGCCTCTCCATAATTCAAGTAATATACAAGCGGTTGCCATTGCTCTAGAAGCACCCCAGGAGGAAAATTACGAAATCTGTCCTCATTTGTTGTGTAGGGGTCATAATATTTTACCTTTAAGTTGGAGTTGTAGTCTTTCCATTTCTTATTGAGTGATTGCATCACAAACTCTTCCAGCCTCTCATCCAAATCAAACTTATCCTACATTGCACAACAAATCAATTTCCAAAGTCACAACCAATAAGCACTGCTATGAAATAAATTAGAGAGATATTTAATTGAAATGGCTACCTATAATTTACCTGAATGTATTGCCACGCTTGGTCCTTTGAATATGGTGGAACTTTCTTCCATGAGAATTGGTCAACAGGTATAACATGGCCATCTTGAGCCAATGTCCCACAAAAATTTGATAATTTAGAGACATTCGGCCCGATGAATCACACGACAACACATAATATACTTGCTATTCCCAAACTGTCTATTTGACAATCCAAGATGTTATATGCTTAAATCTATACCTTTTATATTTAAATACTAAGAATTATTGCAAACTTACTGAAAAGCTACAATATCTTCAAAGTAAATAAAATAAATGGGCATAACTACACATGGAACCTCTTAGACGGGCATTTGAATTGTTTCCACTTTTTTTTAATTGTAACAACACAAGCAAACATTGAAGTGTGTGCTTATTGATGACAAGCCAATGACAAAGTTTTAGTATGCACAACATTTGAGCAACTCCAGCCCTTTGATAAATTAAATAAAAAAATCACATGCTAAACAATATAATTGTTATTTTCTTCACCACATCTAACATTAGTAAATTAAAATTTTTATATTACCAAACAGCAGTAGAAGATCTAAAACGATACAGTAAAGAATATGAAGAATTCAATAAAGATGACCAACAACCCAGTAAAGATGATGAAGAATTAATGTAGATAACTAGGAACTACTAAAAAAAAATCAAGTACATACAAATATTATCAAGAATTATAAATTTGCATGCAACAATGAAAGCTATCATCATCTATAATAAAAATATCAAGAAGACCTTAAACATCATCAATAACTTGTAAAGATTCTCTAGATTACTGATGCTTAATTATCATACAAAAATATTCTTCCATTGGAGTAAGAAAATTTTAAAGATGACCACTAGACTATTAAACTTCCACCAAAGGATGATACCTAAAGGGACAATCGAACTTGTGCCTGACATTGATTGGGATTCCTATTAATAGAGCCAACAATAGAAAAGCACTGAACAAATAGATAAATAAGTATGTTATAAGAGAATCATGTTTTGAGTCACTTTGGGGTACTATTTAATTCCCAAATATTTTTATATTTAATAATACCCTTCCATTGGAAATATTTTAGTCAAGGATTATTCCAAGAATTCCAAAGTATTCAAAATTTTATTTTATTTTATATAAGCTAATTTATATGAGAGAACAGGATCGATAGAGAGAAAAGATTCGTGTTGTCGTCCCCATTTTAGCAATTAAGGAACTAAAAATGTTCCATTACAAGCTTCTCAAGTTTTTTGGCCATATTTTTAACAACAGAATTTTCCGATCCAATACAATTCTTTCATCTGTTAAGGTTTTAATTCCTTTTTAATACTCATAATTCTTTATTTGTTTAGTTGATATATTTATTTTTAAGCTCATACTTTTTTGATAACTTTGTTTTTATTTATTTACTGTATAAAATTTAATTTTTAAAGGCAATTTAATTTCTTTCCTTTAAATTTATGTATTTTGTTTTTTCAATTTTCCTTTTTGACTTTTAATAGCATGATTATATTATTTGTCAATTTTACTATCAAATGTACTTTCAAAAATAATGGTACTTTTATTTATTTAAAGAGATCCTTTTTTTTTGCGAATTTATTAGTTAGCCTATTGTCAGCAACTCATTTTTGCACCCTCGGAGAGCCGGAAATACAAACCCTAGTCAAAAAGTCAAACCTGAGGGGACAAAAGTTGACTTTTTGATCTAGTGATAATTGACCACCTTGCTTTATCGCAATGCATAGAGAATCCCGACACGGTTCCAATGCAACTGAGTTTGCTGGAATCGGAGTCTAGATGAAGGATCTGCAGGCCGGTCAAACTTGAAGGGGAGCAGAAATTGGCTTTCTGTTAAACCCCAAATCAGTTGCTTAATGCTATCCTAATGGATAGAGGACTTCGATACGGTTCTAAAACAATTGAGTTTGCCCAAATCGGAGTCCGGATGAAGAAGATGTGAGCAGTTGAAGTTTTCGAGCAGCAGTGTCGGAAAATTGCACATGTGGCAAAAGTCTGCACACGTGGCAAGAAGTAGAGCAAAAAGGTCTCAGGGATTAAATCTGTAATTACCCAAATCAATGAAAAATATCTCAAGGCTGAATCTACAGATATCCAAGAGTATCAAGGACTAGATCCATAAATATCCAAAGTTGAGAAAATATCTCAGGGACCAAATATGTAAATATCCAAAGTATCAGGGACTAAATATGTAAATATCCAAAAGTATCAGGGACCAAATCTGTAAATTTCCAAAGTATCAGGGACCAAATCTGTAAATATCCAAAGTATCAGGGACCAATCCACAAATATCAAGATTTGCTCATGATTGATGTCTCCTATGGGCATACATGTGCATCATCCATGCATGCAACACCTTATACATCTCTTTCTCTCTCTCTCTCTCTCTCTCTCTCTCTCTCTCTCTCTCTCTCTCTCTCTCTCTCTCTCTCTCTCTCTCATGATTGTTGTCCCCCATGCATGCATGCACATCACATACACCACATAATATAAACCTCCCAAGTCCCATACGTGAAGGGGGCTCTCATTTTTTGTTGCTGATTTTTCAAGACATTTTCCCCTCTAACCTCTCTCCCATCTCTCAAGCTCATCCCATCTCTCCCAAGCTCTCACGACCCCTCTCCCATGCCCTCCTTTACCCTTTGAACTCTCCCAAATCATAAGAGAAGCTTCTACTATTCTTCTCCCTCTTCATTCTTGATCCAAGGAGATAACTTGGTGTCTTTTGGTGCTTGAAGGAGAAGGCTCAAGGCGCTGCTCCTACCTCCAAGAGAGCTCAATACCTCTAAGCATAACTTCAAATCCTCCAGGTGAGCTTGTTGACACCCTTTGTTCAACATATTCAAATATGAATGAGAAGTGAGTATTTTTGCTTCATTTCATGCTATATATTTCACTATTTTTCCTTCATGTGGTTTACATAGTCATTGTTGCTTTCACTAAGTCCTCACTTCTTGAAAAAGTAGGAGACTACTTTACAGGTCCTCGATCTACAACAATTTTGATCTTAACAATACGGAAACATACACACAGAATTTATACAAGGAAACCTGAATCCAGATCCAGGAAAAACCTCGAGTCTATATGAGGCGACTAACCCTTAGAATCTCCACTATTAAATGAAAAGCAATTACAAAGGAAAACACACTTAACCTTTACAATTGAACTCACTCAACAGCAATCCACAGCTCGAATCCACGAACTATAACACAACTTGAATCCACAAGCTGCAATTCACGATCAATCCAGATCGTAACAATCACCTCAGAGCCCACTGAGATGATCCAATGCAATAGGAATCCATCTATGCATCCATCAAGCTCGATCACCAATCCAGGAGATCATACGATCATGTGAAGTTCCGAAATGAAGAAGAATCCTCAAACTTCAATTCCAGGAGATCTCTCTCAGATCTCCCCCTCACTCGATCACCGACTCTCTAAAGATGAATTGATTGAATCTCAAACACCTCAAGATCCAAATCGAATTGATAAAAAGAAAAAGTCCTTTCTAAAAATTACAGCTCGTCTATTTAAAGAAGAAAAACTCAGATCGCATCGAGCGCTGGTGGCGTCGCCTTGCGATCGGGGTAGACGGCTGGAAGTGAACTCAAGTCCCACTCAAATACAAATTGACCCAGTTAAGGGCGCGCTGCTAGCGGGAGGGAACACGGCATGTGCACAACTGATTTTTAGATTCTTCAATCTTGCTCTGCGCTACCAGCGGCGTGTCGGCGTCGTCTTACGACGCGGGTGCGCGCTATTTATTTTCAATGCGCTGCCAGCGGAGTGGTAGTGGCGTTGTTCCTCGCAAGTGCCTTTACGAAATATTCTTTATTTAGAAAACCTTACATTTCCTTGAGCTACCAGCAAAGTGGTAGCTGTGTGGCAGCATCACCTTCCTCTTTACTAAATTCACAGAACTTACATTTTGATTCTGCACATCTTGAAGATTATTAGAAGATATAATTTGTCAAACATTTGCCATATAAGGAGTGTGAGTTTTCACACTTACAATCTCCCCCTTGGCAAATGCCTGACAACAAACTTAAAACAGTGCTTAATATCAAATTCAAATAATATTGATTTCCATTTAAAAATTCAAAACACAATGATAAGGGAGAACTCAGAATTTCATTCGTTTCCAAAAAAATATACATTGTTCAGAAGATATATATACATTCAACCAAAAAATCTCCCCCTTAAACCAACTTCCAGAAAACACAAAAACAACAAAACAAACAAAACTTGTGATCATCAACCAGAAGACTCCCCCTTTCTGGGAGGTGGTTTTGGTTCCCAAGTTCTTGAATAATGTCTGTACGCATCTTGGGACCGGGAGTGCAGCCAACACAACTTGTGATCCATCTCCAACTGGGTTCTTCGAATGCTACCCAGAAAATGATCAGCTTCATTTTGCATGCGTTGCTGCGCAGCAACATCCCTTTGCACCTCTCCACATGCAAAATCTACATCCTTTCCAAGCTTATCCAGCTTCTCTTGGGTCTCGGATTTGAACATGCTCATCATGAGCATGTAAGCCCTTACTTCAGAATTGAAAGCCTCCTGGGAGGCTTGCATGGAATTCAACTTGTCCATGATTGCCATAGCATCAGAACTGGACAAGGAGGATTGAGAAGAAGAAGGCTCCGAAGAAGCCAACCGAAAGGGATTCGCTCTTTTGCTTCTGGTAAGGGTGGAGGCATCAATGGGAGGTTTGGAGTGAATGATCAATTCAACAGGATCATGTAGGATCCCTTGGTGAATGCACAAGTAAGTGATGAAAATCCCAAAGGGAAGAGCAGAAGTCTTGGATTTCAAATTCCTAGACTGGATGATCTGATTGAAGATGATGGAAGGGAGACAGACACTCTCTCTGTTCCATAGAGCATGAAGGAGTCTTGCTCGAGAGTGAGAAATCTCAGAATGATGATCTGAGGGAACAAGAGAAGCACAAATGAACAGATTCAAGATCCTGAGAAGATCTTGGAGAGAGCCATGAGGAAGATAGTTTGGCTTATTTTTGATGGAGGTGGGAGCACCCTGAACAATAAGAGAAGAAATTATTGACTCCATGGGAGGATTAGAGTGAGAGGCTAGAAAGTCAAAGGAAGGAGATTCAACAATGGGCAGTTCCAGAAGAGAGGCGATAAGATCTTTCGAGAAGTCGAAAGAGATGCCCCCGACATAGGCTTTGACGAAGCCTTGATTTGCAAGATGAAGATGGTGGAGGTTCGAATAGAACTCTCGAACCAGGTCTTGATAAGCAAAACCATTTATCAGAGCAAATTTCTTCCATCCATTGTCCGAAAACAAGGAGAAGAGCGGAGTGTCAGAGAAGGAGTCAAGCTTAATGGCCCTTTCTAAGAGGAGTGGCCTGTGCTTGAAGAAATCATTATAATCAGACAAACCATTTCCAATGAATGGTTTAGATGAAGGTGATGGGGATGGGGGTCTCACCGGTGGAGAAGAGACAACCGGAGAGGTTCTCTCCGGTGGAGAAGATGTAGCAGGAGTGGTTCTCACCGGAGGAGAAGAGGTGGAAGGAGAATCAGTCCTAGGTTTTTTCTTGGGAGGCATGATGAAGATACAGGAGTAAAAAAAATAGAAGAGAGAGAACAAACAAACAGAAACAAGCAACGCACGACAAAGCCCTAATGGCAGAACAATCTATCAAACCCTAACTTAAAAGAACGAGAGAAGAACACTGCAACTGGAAGAAGAACATGAAGAAGCAAGATGAAGACAGTAAAAAAAGTTTTTACCTGAACAGTTGACAAGGTGAAGGAAGGGAAGAACGAAGGCAACGAAGCACCACGACGCGAGGAGCGAGGTGACTCGTAGACAAAGACAAAAAGACAGAGCTAAAAAGTGAAACAGATTTCCCCTTTTTATAGGCAAAAAGATTTTGCTGCCAGCGTGCATCCAGCGATGCTTAACATGGCAGGTGCCAAAGCACGAAAGAGAGGAGAGTGCTACCAGCACGCTTCTAGTGACGTAGAAGGTGCACATGCACAAACAAGAAAAAAATACAATCACAAGGAAAAAATTTATAAAGAGAGTTTGAACTATTCTTCATGAAAAATTCATACATCTAAACACAAAGCTAAGATTTTAACTGAACTAAAAATCATCCAGATAATCAACTTTTATTCAATCCAAGAAGTAATCATCACAAAACTGATTTTGAAGAACCTATCAAGGTTAATTCAGATGTGATACATTTCATATCTATGGCAAAAATTTCCTTCATGGTTTCTCATACTAAAAATTTTCTTCAAGATATTGAGCACACATGCATATCAATGAATCAATGCTTGTGTAGTGTGTGAAATACATTTTTGACTTTTACACTTTATACATATGGAAGGCTATTTTAGTGTAATCATACTTGGAAAGTATAGACATACCCCAAACTTCATTTTGGTGGCTTTCGCACATCAGAGATAGGTAGCCTTTTCTGATCTCTTTTTCTTTTCTTTTTGTAGAAGGCATTGACCCTTAAAAAACCCGAGTTTACAGTTCATTCCAAGAATATACCTTCTTTCTCTTTTTCTTTTTGAGAATTACAGTGGCTTTCACTCTAATCTCTATGGCAGCCATTTCCAAAACTTTTCTTTTCATAAAGGTGATAGCCTATAGATCCCAAGCTTCAACACACAATAAACTTCAATACACAAAGGTGTTTAAGACAAAATTGATAGTTGATTACAAGACATTTCTATCAATATGCATAGACTCAAGCTTCCTGAATTAAGATTTTAGTATCAAGAACACATAAGTTCATTTTGAACAGACATGTAAATCATTTTACATCTAAATTAACTCAAAACAGAACCTGATTTTCAGTTTTGAGAGCATACTCCTAGGGATTTCCTAAGAGTTTCAAATCTGTTCTGATCTAAAGGTTTAGTGAAAATATCAGCCAACTGTTTTTCAGTAGATATATATTCAATCATAACAGTTTTGTCTTCAATTAACTCTCTTATAAATTGATGCCTGATGTCTATATGTTTAGTCCTTGAGTGTTGAACAGGATTTTTGGAAATATTTATGGCACTTTGATTGTTACAGAAGAGAATCATTTGATCCTGATCTAAACCATAATCAGATAGCATTTGTTTCATCCAAATTAGTTGAGTACAGCTGCTACCTGCAGCAATGTACTCTGCTTCAGCTGTACTCAGTGAAACTGAGTTTTGCTTTTTGCTTAACCAAGCAATGAGGTTATTACCCATATAAAAGCAACCACCAGAGGTGCTTTTTCTATCATCCATACACCCAGCCCAATCAGCATCAGTATATCCAATAAGATATGGGTTTGTTTCTTTGGAGAACCAAATTCCTAGATCAACATTTCCATTTACATACTTTATAATCCTTTTCACAACATTTAGATGAGATTCTTTAGGATTAGCCTGATATCTTGCACAAACTCCAACACTAAAACTTATATCGGGTCTACTTGCTGTTAAGTACAGAAGACTTCCAATCATCCCTCTGTACAAGGTAGGATCTATATCCTTCCCAGATTCATCTTTTCCAAGCTTTAAGCTAGTACTCATAGGAGTCCTAGCATGTTTTGCATGAATTAAACTGAATCTCTTGACTAGATTTCTTGCATATTTTGCTTGAGAGATAAAAATCCCTTGTTTAGATTGATAAATCTGAAGTCCTAAGAAAAAATTCAGTTCACCCATCATACTCATCTCAAATTCACTCTTCATTAAGTCTCCAAAGGAATGAGCATGAGTTTCAGAAGTAGATCCAAACACTATATCATCAACATAGATTTGAGCAATCAAAATATGCTTGGACTTTCTTTGAATAAAGAGAGTTTTATCCACATTTCCTCTCATAAATCTAGATTCAAGTAAGAAGGAGGTGAGTCTCTCATACCAAGCTCTAGGAGCTTGTTTGAGTCCATACAAGGCCTTATTCAGCTTATAAACATGTTTAGGATAATTTGAGTCCTCAAATCCTTTAGGTTGCTCTACATAAACCTCTTCATTCAGGTATCCATTCAAGAATGCACTCTTAACATCCATTTGAAACAGTTTAAACTTCAAATAGCATGCAATAGACAAAAGCAATCTGATTGACTCTAACCTAGCTACAGGAGCAAAGGTTTCATCAAAATCTATTCCTTCTACTTGGGTGTATCCCTGAGCAACAAGCCTAGCTTTATTTCTGGTTACAACCCCATTCTCATCAGATTTGTTCTTAAAAATCCATTTGGTTCCTATCACATTCAGATTAGAGGGTCTTTCAACCAATTCCCATACATTATTTCTAGTAAATTGGTTTAGTTCTTCATGCATAGCATTTAACCAAGAGTTATCCAACAAGGCATCTTTATAAGATTTTGGCTCAAATTGAGATAAATAAGAAGAAAATCTTACCTCATTATGTAATTGATGTCTTGTTCTTACTCCATCTGAAATATTTCCAACAACTTGCTCAGTTGGGTGGTCTTTGAGAGTTTTTGTCAGAGGAACAACTTCTTTGCTTGAGGAAGCATCTCTGATTTCATCCTCTTCATCTACAACTTGCAAAACTTCACAGTCAATTCCTTCATCATCTATTAACACATTAATAGACTCCATTACAACAGATTTTTGCAAGTTAAAAACTCTATATGCTCTACTTGAAGAGGAATATCCTAGAAAAATTCCTTCATCACTTCTGGAATCAAATTTTCCTAGATTTTCTCTGTCCCTTAGGATATAACATTTACTTCCAAAAACTCTAAAATATTTCAAGTTTGGCTGTTTTCCTTTCCAAATTTCATAAGGAGTTTGTTTCCACCCAGATCTGACATATACTCTGTTACTTATATAACATGAAGTATTTATTGCTTCAGCCCAGAATTTTGTTGACACTTTCTTGGCTATCATCATGGTTTTAGCCATTTCTTGCAAAACTCTATTCTTCCTTTCCACAACTCCATTTTGTTGTGGGGTCTTAGGAGCAGAAAATTCATGTTTAATTCCTTGTTCTTCTCAAAACTTGGAAAACATTTGATTTTCAAATTCTGTCCCATGATCAGATCTTATTCTAACAATCCTCCCTATTTGCAAGTTCTTTTCAACTTGAATTTGACTGCACAATTGTTTAAAGCAATCAAAACATTTAGATTTTTCTCTTAGAAAATTTACCCAGGTGTATCTACTGTAGTCATCTACAGCAACAAAGATATACCTCTTTCCTCCAAGACTTTCAGTCTTTGTTGGTCCCATCAAGTCCATATGAATCAGTTCTAATGGTCTAGAGGTTCCTACAATGTTGGTTTTCTTGTGTGTGGCTTTGATTTGCTTTCCTTGATTGCAAGGACCACACATTCCTTTCTTTTTATTGTTCCCAAACTTGGGAATTCCTCTAACCAATTCAGACTTAGAGATTTTTGACAAATCTCTATAGTTAATGTGACCAAGTCTTCTATGCCACAAATCAATTTCATTGCATACAGAAGATTTTAAAGATTTTTGACAAATCTCTATAGTTAATGTGACCAAGTCTTCTATGCCACAAATCAATTTCATTGCATACAGAAGATTTTAAAGATTTTTCATTGTTTCCAATGATTCCATAACAATTTTCACTTGTTCTTACACCTATAAGAACAGTTCTACCAGAATTATCCAAAATTTTACATTCTTTTCTGGTAAAATTGACAAACAATCTTGAATCACATAACTGGCTAATACTGATTAAGTTTGCCTTCAAACCAGATACAAATAAAACATTTTTTAGACAAACTCCATTAGGACCAGTTACTGTTCCTTTACCTTTGACTTGAGAAGTGCTTCCATCACCAAATGTTACACTTCCACCAAAATATTCTTCAAAGGTACTAAACATAGACTTATGTCCACACATATGTCTTGAACAACCACTATCCAAGTACCACATGTTGACATCATGAACTTTCAAAGCTATATGAACCACATTTGCAACTAAGAAGTCTTTTCTAACCCAAATCTGTTTTTCATGTGTTTTCTGAGAAGTACCTTCATCAACAACTTGAGATTTTGAAGGAAGTTTCTTTGACAGATTTGTAACTTCCTTATTTAATGATTCAGTCAATTTTAACAAGGAATCAAATCTGTTATGTAAATCCAAGGACTGACTTTGATTTACTTTCCTCTTACTGTCAAAATATCCCTTGGGAAAACCATGCAAAACATGACAATTTGGTCTTATATGACCTCTTTTATTACAATGATGGCACACAGGTATGAACCTATATTCAGAAGAATCAAAATTTCCAGATTTGACAGTATTTCTAAACTGTACAGATTTAGATTTTTCAGATTTTGAAGATTTACCTGTTGAGCTTACTTCTCTAGCAGAAATTTTCTATGAAAATTCCTTCTTTTGATTACTTACATCAAGCTTTTCAATCATTCTCTTTTCAGCAGAATTTGAGCTTTCAGTAACTTCTTTTGAAGTTGATTCCTCATCAACTTTTTCTTTTCCTTTTTGTCTATTTGCTGGAACAAAGATAATCTCTCTCATTTATGAATTTTTCTGAACTGAGTTTCTTGTAAATCCAATTCCATGCTTATTTCCAACTCTTCTTTGATTTTTCCAAATCTCTTCAATTTGATGATTTCCTGTAGAAAAATTTGAAGCATTAGATTTAATTGAATTTGACAATTTCTCAAGTTCAATAACTTTACCTTGAAGTGCAGAAATCTGAACTTCCTTTTCTTTTAATTTTTCAGTTTTTTCAGTCAAAGAAGTTACCAGAAAATTTTCTTTGACATGTCTTTCAAGTATCTTCTTGTTTATTGAATCTATTTCTGCAAAAGCTTTATTTTTCTCTGTTTCTAACTCCTTCAATTTTTTACTCAGTTTCTTGACTTTCTTCTGAGCTCTATTGAATTCTTTATATAGCTGATTGTAGGCTTCTTGTAATTCTTCTTCATCATCTGATAAACTTTCTTTATTATCTCCTACAATGTCAGAGATTGAACTACCAGAAGAAGATGAGTAAAAAGAATTGAAAGCAGTAAAATTAGCAGAAATATCCTCATCTGATTGTGAAGAATTATCAGTATTACTGTCATCCCAAGTAACCTGATAATTTGTCTTTTTCTTTTTATCCTTTGAGGGACATTCAGAAGCAACATGTCCAAATCCTCTACATTTATAGCATTGAACTTCATTGTTCTGAGAAAATTTCTTCTCCTTTCTTAGATCAGAAATTTTCTTATCAGATCTTCTATTAGATCTGTCCATGGATAATAAAGGATTAGATTGTCTCTTTTTAAACATTCTCTTGAACTTTTTAGCTAAGAGAACTAATTCATCCAGATCTACTTCAGAATCATCTAATTCTTCATTATTTACAGATTTTAGAGCTGTTCCTTTACTCCTTTTAGGAATATTCAGATCTAGCTCATAAGTTTGTAAAGATCCTACAAGATCTTCAATTCTCATGGTATCCACATCTTTTGCCTCTTGAATGGCAGTAACTTTTGGTCTGAATTTTTCAGGCAAAGATCTCAAGATCTTTCTAACAACCTTGGATGTAGAGATCTTTTCTCCAAGGTTAAAGCTCGAATTAACAATATCCGAAAGTCTAGCATAAAATTCATTAAAGGACTCGTCATCTTTCATGTATAGAGTTTCGAAAAATGTTGTAAGTCTTTGAAGTCTAGACAGCTTGACAGCTGAGGTTCCTTCATGAGTGACCTCAAGAATGTCCCAAGCTTCCTTACCTACTCACATGAGGAAATTCTCCTAAATTCCTCAACACTTACAGCACAAAATAAGGCATTCATTGCCTTGTTGTTCCATCCACATAGATCAGATTCAGCTTTACTCCACTAATCATGAGGTTTAGGCACCACAACACCTCCTTCGGTTGTGATTTTAGGTGGATGATAACCATTACAAACCGAGAGCCAGACACGCTCATCGATAGATTTTAGGTAAGCTCTTATCCTAGCTTTCCAGTAAGAATAATTGTTTCCTTCGAATAATGGAGGTCTGGAGGCAGATCCTCCTTCTTTTCCAAAGTCCATGCTATAGATCTAGATCACACTTTGTATAACAATTCAAAGTGAATAGGCTCTGATACCAATTGAAAAAGTAGGAGACTACTCTACAGGTCCTCGATCTACAACAATTTTGATCTTAACAATACGGAAACATACACACAGAATTTATACGAGGAAACCTGAATCCAGATCCAGGAAAAACCTCGAGTCTATATGAGGCGACTAACCCTTAGAATCTCCACTATTAAATGAAAAGCAATTACAAAGGAAAACACACTTAACCTTTACAATTGAACTCACTCAACAGCAATCCACAGCTCGAATTCACGAACTGTAACACAACTTGAATCCACAAGCTGCAATTTACGATCAATCCAGATCGTAACAATCACCTCAGAGCCCACTGAGATGATCCAATGCAATAGGAATCCACCTATGCATCCATCAAGCTCGATCACCAATCCAGGAGATCATACGATCATGTGAAGTTCCGAAATGAAGAAGAATCCTCAAACTTCAATTCCAGGAGATCTCTCTCAGATCTCCCCTCACTCGATCATCGACTCTCTAAAGATGAATTGATTGAATCTCGAACACCTCAAGATCCAAATCGAATTGATCAAAATAAAAAGTCCTTTCTAAAAAATATAGCTCGTCTATTTAAAGAAGAAAAACTCAGATCGCATCGAGCGCTGGTGGCGTCGCCTTGCGATCGGGGTAGACGGCTGGAAGCGAACTCAAGTCCCGCTCAAATCTAAATTGACCCAGCGGGAGGGAACGCGGCATGTGCACAACTGATTTTTAGATTCTTCAATCTTGCTCTGCGCTACCAGCGGTGTGTCGGCGTCATCTTACGACGCAGGTGTGCACTCTTTATTTTCAATGCACTATTTCACTTATGCGCTGCCAGCGGAGTGGTAGTGGCGTTGTTCCTCACAAGTGCCTTTACGAAATATTCTTTATTTAGAAAACCTTACATTTCCTTGAGCTACCAGAAAAGTGGTAGCTGTGTGGCAGCATCACCTTCCTCTTTACTAAATTCACAGAACTTACATTTTGATTCTGCACATCTTGAAGATTATTAGAAGATATAATTTGTCAAACATTTGCCATATAAGGAGTGTGAGTTTTCACACTTACACTTCTGGTGTAAGTAACCCCATGGCAAGAGGGGTGGGATTCTGGTAGTCTAAGGAGAAGAAGAGGGTTCTTCTTGGGTGGTTCGAAGGGCCCATGAACTGTTGTGGGTTTGCTAATTTCATTGTTTATTTTATGTTTCTTTTCATTTAAAAAAGAGGAGGGTGTTCCTCTTATGATACATCCGCTATACCCCTTCCATATAAATCCCCCACTTTCCTTTCTCTAGATGCTCCCTTTCTAAGTTAGATGGTGAAATATGGTTATGTTATAAGGCATGCATAACATGGGCTTATTTCTTCTCGTACATGTGTGGTAGTCACGGTTTTCTTTTCGGTATGCATGAGATTTTCCTAGCAGTCATCGTTATGTATAACATGCATGTTCTTGTTTCAAAATCATGTACACCCTTTTTTCCTTGTTGTTGTAAGCTTGACCTTAAGGGTCACTTAAGCTACTGTTTTTCTTGACCAGCCAAGGTCACCCCCAATTGGCCTTGCATATACCTCATAAGCATGTTTATGCCCTCATGTATTAGAAGCCTATCTAGGTGTCTTAAGTGCTTTACTATTTAGTGTCATTCTGTACACCTAGAAGTGGCTTTCTTTTTAGCTCTTAAGTACCATAGATGCACATACATGCACTTTAAGGGTAAGTGGTTTCTTGGAAATTGATTCTTTAAGTCACTTGCACATACTCCACCGGAATGCTGTTCTTGCATGGCTTATAAGTATGTTTAGGTGCCTTGTATATCTTGTTACTTGATTTAGTTTGGTCTGCAAGTAAGTAGTCATTTTAGCTCATGTACACGGCTCCCTAAATATATGAGGTATGTAGGGATACACACACTGTACTTTTGGTTTAAGCTATGCATGTTGGCCTTGTTTAGTAGGTCTTAAGTGGCCCCATTTCATGAAAGGAACCAGGATAGGGACACTTGAGTTCCTATTGCACTGTTGGTAATGGTGTAAAAAGGGGATAGGATGTCTTTTGGGAGTGGTAGAAACACTGGGAAAGTGTTACAGAGATTGGAAATCAAGGCAGTCGTGGAGTTTTCGAAAAAACAAAGAGTCTCTTTTTGTAAAGAGGGTGTCCACCGAGCTGCCGCAGACCTGTTTCACCCAGCGCCAGCCGGGGCGAGCGTTTTTCTTTGTCCACCGAGCCGGCGCTGAGCTCGCGCCTAGAGATTCTTGGTTCTGCTGAGTTGGCGCTGAGCTCGCATCGATCGTTTTCGCGCCCGCTGAGTTGGTGCTGACCTCGCGCCAAGCGCCTAAAGTCGGCGCAACCACTAAAATGTTTAGTTGCTTGCGGCATGACCAATCCAGCCCCATTTTTTATGCTTTGAGGCTTCAACCTCTTAGCTCAAGACTAGATTAGGATGTTAAAATTATTTCATCTGCTCAAACCAATCGGAGATCGTTAAGTGAACCAATCTCCCCTGAAAAATGCCACTTTTGCATATTCTTTGATTTTTGCTGGATGTGGGTAACATTTTCAAACCGAACCCAGTGAACCAATAGGGTTTCACGGTCACTCAGAAACCTAACATGGGACTTGGACCGCCGGTCCAACCCAGAACATGAGTGGGCCTTCCAACGGGGCCCACCAAGCCCAACAAACATAATGGAATGCAAGCATGCGACCTAAGCAAAATAAGTAATTCAACTAACCAAGCCGGGCGGGCCAAACTCAATGCGGCCCACCCGAACCCATCTTGTGCAATATGATGTGTTTAAAATGCGTGGTTTGGCCGAGACCAAGGGCAGGGCCTGTCAGGCCCACTAAGCCCATTGTACCCAACCAAAGTTAGGGTTTCCAAACCCTGACTCAGGAAGTCTTGGGCTTTCAAGCCCAAGCCTAGGTAAAGGGCCCCAAAAGTCAACCGCACATACAGTACGGTTGCATGGCGCATCAGACTGCGTCTGACCAATTTGTCCCCTCATCATTGCTGAAAGGACGGGGCCAAAACCGCACATACCGTGCGATTTCAACCAAACCGCACGGTATGTGCGGTTACTGTTCATTTTTGGCAAAACCGCTCTGAGTATGCGGTTTTGTCCCAGTTTGCTATAAAAGGAAAATCCGAACAGTGGGACAAGGATGGTTGGTCTTGGCTATTCCTTTTCTATCTCCCTTGCACCCTGAAGCTCTGAACCCCCCCTCTCCCATCTCCTTTGCCTCCTACATCTCTCAAATCCATTCCCAAGACCTCTTAAGCTCTAAACTTCCCTTCCCCACCCCCACCAAGCTTGAAGGAAGCTGGTTTTTCTTGCTGGGAAGCTGAAGGAAGGAGCCAGCTGCTGGTCCAATCTCCAGTAGGTCACACACTCCTCCAAAGGGTTGTAAAACCCCAAGGTATTGTCTCTTACTATTTTTTTTACTTTACATATATAAAGATGAGTGTGTTTTGAGATGATACAAGGGATTTGTGTCTCTTTGCTGTAACATATTCTCTAGCATGCATTTTTTTTTACCTTTTCTCTTCACTCATGCCATACCAAAGTCTCCAAGGTAAGAGATGGTGTTTGCATAGTCCCAAGGAAGTATGAGTGTAGTCATCACATGTTTTTAGAGTATGTTTGAGGGCTGGTTTGTCATGGTTTTGTTTCATTCGAATGGGGAGTGTGTTCCCCTTGTGTGTATCTCTTTTGTAACCCCATGTAAACCACCTTCCTATCCTTTCTCTCATGGATCCACTGCACTCATCTCTGTGTGATATGCTGTTTTTTTGGTACCTCATGGTCCATGGGATATACACATCTAAGTTAGGTTATCTCTCGTGGCTTTGACATTGCATGCTCCCTTCCCCCCCACTATCATTCGGCCAGTGATGGGAGCACCAAGCATCCCTTTTCCTCTATCCCATGGATGCTGTCCCTGATCTTACTGCAGTAGGTGTGCTGTATCTTTTCTTTTATTTTGTGTGTACAATGACATTCCATCTTGCTCGACTGTTTTGAATGCCTGGTGTGTATGTAAACCCCACTACAATGCTTTCCCCTATCCCATGTTCGGCTGCTGTTGTACCCTTTATTGTGTTTCTGGTATGGTGTAAGTAGCATGCTCATTTACCCCACATCCCTCATGCAATAACCCACGAGGTGCTGTTAGAACAGCAGCCTACCCTTGCTTTTTGTTGCTGTCTACACCTCCCAGCATGCCCATCGGAGTGCCTGTGTACTCCCCCAAGCCCAGCTCATTAACCCATGTAATCCAGCCTTTATCACCCCCTCACTTGGTCGTTGTCTAGGATGTTAATGTGCTACTGTTTTATCCATTAGCGTGTTATTTCTTTTATCAAGTGTGCATTAACATGCTCCCCTCACAACCCCTTTTTAGGTACCCTTACTTGCCCCTCTTTTGCCTTTGCTTGGAGTTAACAGCATGTCCTTTTTCTGTACCTACTTACTTGTTGTTTTGATGTTGTAAGCATGACCCCTTAACCCTTGCCCTTTTGCTGTTCCAGCATGAACAAATCTAGTAGTACTTGCTGCCCCATGTGTAGTGTATGTGGATCATGAGTGTATGTAGCATGAGACTTGACCATTTGCTGTTTGATGTGTTGAGAAACCAAGACAGGGACTCCATGGTCTCTGTCAAGCATTGTGTGTAATCCAAAATGGGGAAAGGCAGCCCCATGCCTCCCCCCTCTTTCTTTGATTAAGAAACTCCAAAAAAAGGACCAACAGGAGGTTTAATCCTCCCCTGAATCATTGTGGGCCCACGCAGGGGCCCACACAACTGCTGAGACACCACAAAAGGCCTAGGAAGCCAAAGCCCCACGGAAAATTGCCTTTTTTGGGTTTTTTTTGGGCCGAAACCGCATATACAGAGCGGTTTAGCTCAAACTGCACCATATGTGCCGTTCGAGCCAAATCGCACTTGTTCTGCAGTTATGCCCAGTAATCCCACAAATTTCATGTAAATAAGCAACCTTCAAACCAAATTGCCAAATCCAAGAAACAGGGTTATCCCACATAACCCCAAATGGGAACTGGGCTTGACCTAAGCCTTCTTTGGTATCCAACAGGCCTTCCAACGGGGCCCACATCAGACCAACATCACTTGGACAAAGAAAGATAAAATCAATGGAAATAAAGGGTCCCACAACTTTGAAGGTCCCATTCAGACTTAATAAAGTGAGCATGTTGGTTTAGGACATTAGGGTGAGTTAAACCAAAGTTGACTCGAATCAGGGAGACACATGGGACCCGTTGACCGACGGGGCGGACCGGGGTGTCTACGGACTTCCCCGGACTGTAATTGAGACCTTAACTAGAATCTCAAGCTGCAAACCAAAGTAGACATCCTTAGGGCACCTAGGTGTCTGCCTGTACCCCATCAGGCAATGGCGACTCCTTATACCCCCGTTCCCTCACACCCTTTCATCGCCCTGGCCCTCGCGTCGCGCATTTCATCACGACGTGCGCACACAGGGGACACATGGGCTTAACCAAGCCCACCAAGGGATCTGCAGGCCTCCCAAAGGGGCTTGCCCAATCAGACTCAGATCACTCTAAGCTAAAGAAGATAAAATCAAGTAAAGGGACCCACACCACTTTGGCGGTCCTGCAAGACTCAATCAAATGTGCATGCTGGAATAGGAATCGGGTGAGAAACCAAATTGACTCAAAACCATGATGGGACCCGTCATTCGGCGGGGTGGACTGGGGTGTCTACAGACTTCCTCAGACCGCAACTGAGAACTTACTTAGAATCTCTAGCCGTAGACCGCCTAATAGAAAAAACATAGGCACCCAGGTGTCTGCCTGCATCCCATCAAGCAGTGGCGACTCCAAATTACCTTTTTACCCATCCAGAGGCATGCACGAATTCTCTTGCGCCCCGCCGTGCAGCGTTTTCACGTGCTCACACCTATATTAGGGGATATTAAAAATATATATAATTAGTGAGTTTAGGCCTAGGAAATACTAATTCTGTATAATGTAGTCCTTTATTGCGTTCTTTAGTAACAACATGGTTGGTCGTTGTATGTAATGGAACTTGTTACTAAAGAACGCAACAAAGGACTACATTATATAGGATTCAAATGATTTCCAAAAATGGGTATGAATCATTGGATCATCTTCTGCACACATCTGCTTCATATTAGGCCGTTAGAGAGTTCAATTAAACAACGAATAAAAAGATGGTGGAGATTCTCTGTGATGGAGCCATGGCAAAAGGTTACGCAAGTACTGCTGCTTGGACTTTTGTATCTTCTTTTTCCAATTATATCTTCTATGCTTAGTAAGACTGTCAAATATGGACGAATCTGACTTTTCCCTTTCCAAGGATGAAAAGAACTCCCATGAGAGAGAGAGAGAGAGCATGAAAACGGATGAATGGGTTCTTGCCCCCATTCAGCCTGCCCCTTCTTGTGTTCTGCTTTACTAATTGGTGCCTTAGTTTTGTTCTTTACATATTCACAAATCAACTCATTAAATTATTGTTACTTAGATCCTCAATAAACAATAATGGCAATATCAACATCCTTGTTCCTTTCAGAAGTTTTTACTTTCTCAAATTTCACAAATTAATAACCATTCAGTTTAATAACCATTGATCATTTCATAAAAATTAATAACCATTCAGATTAGTTTTAACCCATAACTAAATTAAATACATCTTATACTTTTGAGAGATAATATAATATGCAGCCACCTGCAAGTTCAATTTTAGGTCTAACGGTGGCAATCCGAACCAAATTTAGGTCTGATTCGGTACACACTTTGAGATATCCAAGCTGCGGTCATCATCTTGCACAATTTGAGATATCCCCTTTCTGGCATGTAAAAATAAAAACAAAAGAACAAAGTTCTACATTGTTTCACATTGTGGTGGATGAAACAGTGGTAATTTCCTTCCACAAGCAACCCTAAAAAACATGGAACAAAACGTACCTGAAGAGGGCGGCGACGGAGATGACAACGGCAAGGCGATGGCGACGGCACACTGAAAGCACAAGGGTAGCAAGTAGTTTAGTTGGGGTTTGAACTGAGAAGCAAAACAGAGCAATCAACGGCGACGACGACGATGATGGCCACAACGACAGCACGGCAACGCGACGATGATGGCACGGCAAGCGACGGCGATGGTGAAAGGGCAGGGGTAGGAAGGGAGGAAGGGTTTCCACTGTGAAGCAAAACAAAGAAAATGTGGGAGAAGGGGTGGGTTCGCAGGGATATTTAATCACTCTTTAGCGGCGGTAAATCTACCACTGCAAAATATTAATAATAACCTATTCCGGTGGTAAAAAACTGTCGCAAAAAAAATTTTTTTTTTATCTCCGATGGTAATATTACGTCTACTATAACATTTAAAAATAAATTACCGGTGGTAATAAACCTGCCATAAAAAATATTTATCAGCGGCGGTACTTACTGCTGGTAATAAAGAAAAACATCAGCGGGAATTAATAAGATGAATACTGGCGGGATAAACCGGCGCTAAAAGACCCACAGACGCGCCAAAAAAATTCCTGCCATTTTTGGGAACCCTGCGCAAATATTTACCGACGGTACATTAATACCACCGGTATTATATAGGATTAGGGGCGATAATGCTTTTACCGCCATAAATATACATTTTTTCTACAATTAGAGGCGGAATTCTTTACCACGGCTAATACCTCAATGCTAAGCTCATCATTTTTGTAGTGTATATGTTGAGTGATAATAGAGCTTAGTATCTTAGAGCTCATTACTTGATTGTAGAGATTGTGTGTTCAGACCTCACTACATACATACTTTGATATTTAAAGATTTCTAAGCCATGCTAGCATGTCGTGCTTGTGCTTAGCATCCATGATATGCTAGTAGGCTGTGCTTAAACAACCTTAGCACCAACACTTAGGTTGATAGGTGGAGTAACTATATATATATCAAAGGGTCTAAATGCAAAATCTAAACACTCTCCTGGTTGTGTAACTTCGCACAGAAAACATACACGCTGTGATAACATAGAATTTTACCTAGGGATAGTTTCATCCTTTCATAATTATTTTGAGTGATTAAATTATTAATTAATTAATTTATTTGATCTAAAAATTTAATGGAATTTTATTTGGATTTAAATAGCATTTTTATAGCTCATTAAATAGAAAAAGGGTTCTCTAGTTATTATGTTTAATTCATGTAATACTACAAGAAATAGGGTAGTAGGCGTCATTTAAAAATAGGGAATAAATATAATACAGAAATTAGAATTATTCTAGTTATTATACATTAAAAAAAATAGTAAATCAGAGTGTGATTAGGAAACCTTAGTAACTAATTGTTATAAGTTTAAAAAAATAGTAAATCAGAGTGTGATTAGGAAACCCTAGTAACTAAATATAAATAATATCTATGCTTGTGAAATTAGAAGGATATAAAAACCCTAGAAAGAGGCTTGGACAGTTACGAGAGAGAGTTTGGATATGGGAAGCTAAAGGAAAAGACCATAGAGATTTGAGAAAACGGATTTAGCGACTCAGGTGGGTGGATCTACAGTTTCATTCTAATGAGAACTTCAGATTTAAGAATAATTTTTCAACATGATTTTGATTATGAATGCAAAATATGTTATTAGAATTGATTTATCTATTTGTTTGTCTACTGAAATATATCTATAAGCTTTCGGTTTTTTTATCGTTGTTCAGAGACTTCTAAGGAATAATCTACTCTACACTGTGTTGGATTTTCTGGTTTTCATCTTTCTAATTATAATTGCTTTAATTCATGAAAACCTAATTTAGCTCTTCAAATTGTTTAATCTGCAGATTTTTAATTATTTAGATCTGTGGCAATCGACCATGATTATCATGGGTATCATGTGGCCGATTGAATAGTGATGTCTTGGTCTTGTCGCTTATAGGTAAAAAGAAATAAAAAGAAGAAAGAAATAGAAAGAGAAGAGGGTGACATCAGCAAAGAGAAAATATACTTAGAGGAAGACTGTTAGGTTCTTTCTGGAAGTGTTCGCCTGTGTTTTGAAACAGAGAGAGGGTTAGGAGAGGGCTTAGTTGTTTGCGAAAAGGAGGATTCAAAAGAGAGAAAACAAACCAAGAGGAAAAAAAAAAAAGAAACAAGACCAACAATTTCTCATTGAGTTTTGCGAAGAAAGAGAGAGAGATGGTAGGGTCGTATGGAATAGGGAAAGAAAATAGTGAGGAGCTATGGAGATTTGAGTTTATGGATGACCAAGAAAAGGGTTTGGTTTCATCGTGATGATCAAGGGGTTCTGGTTGTAAATTAGAAATATTGATAGGCATATTTGATAATTAAGAACTTAAAGTTAAAGGAGGAATCTGATTTTGTGTTTCAACCCCTAAAGTCTAAGCTCATTTCAATCTTTTATTACCTACGTTTTTAACTAAAGTCATCATCGTTGTTTACCTTATCTCATGGTTGATTACATGCATAAGCAATACATTTAATCACATTGCTAAGTAATTATTTCTATAGAAATATGTATATAATAAATAAATAACAAATATAAAATTAAATCAATTAAGTAATGAAATTGAAATGAAGATAAAATAATTGGAACGAAATAATAAAGAGAAGGACGAATAATTTATAATAAGATTCCTTGATTCCTAATTACCTTTATTGCTCGATAAATATCCTAATGAGTTTACCAATAAAAAAAATAGATTGTTTATAATTAAATAATAAAATATAATTTGATAAGCATATAATTTAGGTGGGTTCCCAATTACTTATGCCGTTTTATGCATATCATATTTACATATAAATAAAGGTTGATTATGGATTGTTTATTTTGCATCCAAAAATAAATAAATAAAATCATGATATTAAAATATATGATAATTTGGAATGAGCCACAATTACCTTTACTGCTAAATATATCCTAATAAATTGATCCTATAATAAAATAGATTCTTTATCTTAGACACTAAAATAAATACATAAAGTAATAATAATTGTAAACACCCCAAATTGCACTTCAATACAAGAGAACCCTCAAAAAGAACTTTAAATGTCTTATTTGAGCCTTGACATATGTCAAACACTCAAAAACAATGAAAAAGGATGCTAACCGCACTGAGTATACTGTTTTCGAACATTTGGTCTCAACCGCTCTGTATGTGCAGTTGCGACTGCACATACAGCACGGTTGATGTTCATGCTTGTTGCGTGAGCTGCCACGTGGCTTCCGGAAGCTTCGGCCGTTGAACCACGTCGACAGCAATCATGGCGAGCGTAACTGAATTGAAAGCGCCCTGTATGTGCGGTTGGATTGAATTTGCATAGAAACCGCACATATAGTGACGGTTTTGTGGAAACCGCACTGTGTATGCAGTTTTGGCTGTTTCGGGGATTTGCGAAATGGCTCGATCTAAATGCCTTATTTACACATATTACCTCTCTCTCAGGGACTTGAACTCCCTATTTCACCCTCCGAAATTTGCTAAATTACTCCAATTCAAGCCTTTAGGGAGAATTGGAATAATCTAGAAGAGTTTTTAGGCCTACCTGTAACGCCCTGGATCCAAGTTACGTAGCTAAAGCCGTAACTTATCTCCGAAGGTTATTATATAACCCAGGATAGCAAATCAGAGTGAAGGAAAAACATGAATTAAACAATAACTATAAAATCAGAGTGCACTATAACCCAAGCTCCATTATAAAATTATCATAACCAAGGCTAACTCACATGAACCAAGCATATACCCGCTGATGCCGTCCTTACCAGAAACTGAAAAACAAAACAAAACGGAAAGGAATGAGATACGAATATCCCAGTAAGCAGCACATGCATGCTCAAATACAATTCATCAGTTCTAAAATATGATACAGTTGTAAATCATGCAACAGTAGCAATAACACCTCAGTTCCGAATAATCCGAGTAATTCAACAGTAATCCAATCAATCAGTATAAAATACAGAAATAATCCAGTTCAACAAATATATATGTAACATCAAATCAACAGTTGATAAGTCATAGCAGGACTCATGAAATGAGACTGCCTTTAACTAGTGTAAGACCATGCTCACTATGCCACCTCCCGGCTTATGAGCGAAGCCGAGCTACACGGTCATCGACTTATTGCGGGAGAACCCATTTAGATACAGTAATGGGTTGGCATGTACTATCCTATCATAGCCGCAGCCAACCAGATACAGAGAAGGCCTCATCGAGATACACGATGGAAACGCGTGCGTGAACAAAGTGTTACGACTAGCAAAGAACAATCCTTCCCACTATCTAGCTCCTAACATGGATCCATATCGAGCTATGCCCACTAGACTCAAAAACCAAAACCAACAGAGAAATTCAGTAAGCACAACTCATCTCAATCTCAATCATATCATCCCGAGCTACACGGGGCATCCCCGAGATGCACGGAGGTAACAACATCCCGAGATACACGGGGCATCCCCGAGTACCCGAAGGTAAGGTAACCATCCAGCCATCTAACTTCACAAGAACATCCTCCAAGTGTATGAAAGTTTCCAAAGATCAAATTTGCCCATAACAAATTAGTTTAAAAAGTCCTTTCCAAAATAGTGCTTAAAATCATCTTTTATAGTCAAAATTTGGTAAAACTATCAAAACTCGGTTAAACCGGCAAATCTGCGAATAGATACCACCTTGTAGTAGTATAGTTAAATTCAAACTTGGAACACTTGATTATACTTAAACAAAAAAAAACTTTCTATAAGTATTTCCCTTTCTTCCTCTCTTTAACATAACCCAAGAAATCAAATATTAACTCATATAACTCCAATTTATGTAAGTCTTGTTTTCTTACTTTTGGTTCACTTAAAAATATACTCTTCTTCTTTAAATGTGTTTCCCATACCTCATACGTAACCTGAAATTTAAGTAACTTTATAATGATCTTTACCTTGGAGTTTTAATGCCCAAAGTTTTACTTATACTAAAATCTGAACTACACTAATCTTATTGACTCATTCCCCTTTCCTTTTTTCCAAGTAATAAGGATATAAATTTCTTCATTTAAAACTGAACCCAGCCTTACTAATCTCTATTTAGATTCCTCTAGGACAAGTTTTAGACTTAGAAACATTGAAATACATCTTCAAGGAATCAGCCCCACTCCTCTCGAAAGGGCTGGTTTTTCAACAGTTAACCCTCCATTCTACAATTTAAATTTTCCCCAAAAATAATCAATTAAAATTTCTCAGCCCAGGGGTCATCCTTTCTCATTAATAGCACTTATTTAAATCTCTAGGAATAGTTTGTGAACATTTAAATAATGCCTCATATTTACTGCTGGAGAAGTCGCCCATGGCTAGCAAGAAGAGGATGAGCGCCAACCCCCAGAAATTTAAATTAATACTTCAAGATTTAAATTATATGAATTCTTTAACTAATGATCACCCCAACCTAACGTTAACATCTAGATTAAACTCCTGACCATGGTTTAGGCACTTAATCCCTATAGGTTAATTTCTGTTGAACTAGCCGCATGTGCCTGGAAAATAGGTCTGCAATGTTAAAATAAAATTGATGAAGCTCATCACCGTTCAGCCCTTCTACGAACTCAACCGGAGATAACCTATCTTACTTATATCAACTTCTGTTATAGAATTTCAGAATTCAGTAAGCGACACAATCACAAGCAATCATTTCTTTTCTAAATAGTTAAACTATAAAATCTTAACAATTGCATTGGCAAAACCCAAATCAATGCTACTCACTCAACATGGGCATTCAAGATCTTTCCATTCCTCAAGTATCTCATGCACACCCCTTCGTAAGTAAATTGTACTTAATTTAGTCTCTTGTATATACTGAAGTACTTTGATTTAGAATGCTCATATGCAATCATATCTTGGGTAATCTCATCCTTTGCTTATCATATGTAGATTTTGGAACTAAAGTAGAGCCTACTGCTTTCCATACTTTTGAAATTGCTATCAGGTTCCATTCTCTCCATCATTCCCAGATTCGGACCAATTCCAGATTAGACTTAGAATTTTAACACAAGTATTAACCTTGGTTTGCATCTGGTTCAGTTCCTCAAATTCCTAACGCCTACTGATCTACCATTCCCACTCTTTCGTCCATTTCCAGCAACTCAAATCAATGCTCACTTCATTCCATCAATTTAACTCAACTTATAATGAAACCAGAAATGCTACTTACATTAAATGCACCTGCAATTTCTCTAATATGCAACTCAGCTACAGCAAGATTGATTTCTCACTTCAACATAATAGTAATTGACCTTCTAAATTACAGATCTAACCTAGAACTCTAATTGCAAACATTTATCATCTATGAGTAAATCTGGCAACAAAATACAGCAAAACAGGGCTGCCGCATGCTCATACTAATATGAAATTCTAAAGGTTAAAAACCATTCAAATCAAACCAGATTCGTGCTACTTACTTGTTTGGAGATTAATCACAGTCCCAAGCCTCTCAATTCGACCAACAGCACTTCCACAGCCCAACAGCAACTTAGCCGCCCACATTTCTCTGAACTTGCTTCACTCCAGATCAGAAAAAAAAACCAGATCTCAGATCTGATCCTCACAAAACTTAGGATGCTGCCACAGGTGAGAGCAGCTCCTTTTTTATTTACTTCTTCTGAGGTCTAGATTGAATCTGATGAACAACACAGCTCCTGACGAAATCTGGAACTACTGCCGCATTCACTCCTCTTGAACAGCAACAAATCGACCACCACAAAGATCTCTTTGATCAGCTTCAAACCCCCAGATCTGACTTAGAACCCTCACTCTCCTTCTCTTCTTTTCTGAGATCACCAACAATTTCAGCTCTCCAAACTCCAAAACAAACCGGCAAACTGAAATTGATTAGTATTTATAGTTGCCGCTAATTTGCTCAAGATAGGTTGATCCCCTAGTTGCCACTCCAGCAACTCTCTACAGAAACACAACTAAAAGTACCTTGATTCCACACATGCCACCCACTGAGTCAACGTGAAATCAATCAATAACAATTCTTAGCCAAGCCCTCACCCATTTTTAATAAGATTAACCAACCGGTTCACCCAACTCCAATCACCCCTTTCCGATTTCCAGATTTGTGTATATATATATATATATTTTTCCAATTGACATTAATTAATTACTAAAATAATAAATTTTAATTTCATTAAAATTTGGGATTTTACACTACCCTTGGGACCTTTCTACCCTTGGCTTGGCCTATAAATAGAGGGGTCCTCCTCTTGCAAATGGCTGACAATTTGAAGCTCAGAAGCTCTGCAAGAAGAAGAGAAACTCTGCTGGATTTTCTACTCAAAGCTCAAGCTACCAAGGTAAAGCTCTAGTTACATTTCCAGTTTCCTCTTTACATTTCCACTCCCATCTTCTACCTTTCTGTAGTGTAAGGCCACTTTGTGTATTTTTGCAACCCCAAACCTCTTCCAAAGTACCTGGGATTTCTCTCTAGCCGTAAAACGTGAAAAGAGAGCCTTGGGAAAAAGAAGTAGGAATGGATCCTCTAGGCTTGAACCTACAAATGATGAAGAGCATGTTATTTGGTTATTTTGAGCATATGGATGAATTTTCTGATGTTTATGTATTTTCTTCTGGAGAAGTTGAGTGAATCCTTGCTCTCAATAGCAATGGATTCCAAACTTCTCCTAGAGAATTGATTTCCACTTATTCACACACTTTTCACTATTTTCATCAAATAGGCTAGATCTAGGATTTCCGTGTTTAATACGGGAAATATGAGATTATTGGCTTTAGAATGAATTTTAGAACTTCATGAGATGGTTTCTATTGATTTCCAAGTGTTTTGGTCGAATTCACTTGCACACATGCATCGTTTTGGCTTTCTCTTCAAAAATTTTCAAAACAGGGCAGCATCTGTGTCCTATCTTAGAATGCTCACAACTTCATCCTCCGGATGGATTTTTGAGTGATTCCAAAGACATGTGATAGATGAGATGGCCTAATTTATATCTGGAAATTTTCTTTCATTTTTATGGAGCCAATTTTTGACACCATCTGTTCAAAGTCTGTAAGTCAGTTCAGCCCAGATTGCTGAACTTGCTGCTTTGATGGTGCACCATTTGCTCAATTTTAATCCGTTTTGAGTGATTTCAGTTTTTGAGTTTTCCTTGAGAAGTCTATTTTCATTTGCAATTGGTTTCAGCAGATTTTGATCTAATTTGTGCCTTGGGTGCTTACTTGACTCAGAACTGCTCGCTGGCATAGTCCAGAGCTAATCTGTGGTCTTCTAGGCCTGTTCAAGAGAGCACACAAGTCACATTTGGATGGAGTTTGGTGTGAGGCTTATTTCTTTGGAAAGATGGCACCACATACTTCACCCATGTAAATTTTTCATGGATTTTTACTGAGCCAAACTCCACGAATAAGGTTTTGAAAATACCTACTCACCAATTTTTCTGAGTTATAACAGCAGATTTCAGATGTGGATTTCTCTCTTGTTTTAAATCGGATTGAGCTGAATTTTTTACTGTGTACTCTACTATATACCAACTTTCAAATGGCTTTGGTTTCATTGGATTTGGATTTAAATTGAATGAGTTATGGTTAATCGAAGCTTTCAAGCTCTTTTAGTCTGAATTTTTCCAGATTTATCTTAGCTTGATTTTTCTTCATTTTTACTTTGATTTCCATTCACTCATGAAGTTTTAGAAGTGATGTATCCACGAAGAGAGTTCCATTTCATTGGATTGCTCATGTGGAATAATCACACACATTGTGCTTATTTTAAGCATCTCTTGTTTTTCTCTATTATTAGCAAACAATCTTTAGCATGAACGAGCATGTGGCAACCGTCTTAGACGGATGAGTGGGGGTGCCTAACACCTTCCCCCGCTCATAAATAATTCCCCTTACCTGATCTCTGGATTTTTCCTTATATTAGAGTTACTTTGGCTCTATTTGGTTTTGATGGATTGTTTATTTTGCATCCAAAAATAAATAAATAAAATCATGATATTAAAATATATGATAATTTGGAATGAGCCACAATTACCTTTACTGCTAAATATATCCTAATAAATTGATCCTATAATAAAATAGATTCTTTATCTTAGACACTAAAATAAATACATAAAGTAATAATAATCATAATAATAAGATATACTTTAATATGTCTATAATTTAATATGGATTTCCAGGTACTTATAATTGCTAAGTAATTGTTATTACTTGGTCGTATAATAAAATGAATTGTTTATCTTACATCTTACAGAGAAGACATATAAATAATTAAATTTATATCATTATTAAATATAATGATATACGACTAAATTACACTCAACGTTTGCTTGTATGAAATATGTATCACTATTATTGGAAGGTCTATGTAATGTAATAATAAATAAATAAATATGTAAATTATTATTGTAAACCATATTAATATTGAATTGTAATATAATACATCTTTAAATTCATATATTCTTTATATGTGGTGCATGTTTTGTTATTTTAGCTTTTCAAAGGTTTTGCAAAATTCTAAAAGTATTTATTTTGGTTTACTTGGGAAATTGATGGTTTTGGCTTACACATGTATCTTTTGGGTTGTTTTCTCATTCATGTATCTCGAGATGAGACTAGTTCCTTTTCATGTATCTTGGATTGAGGCTTTGGCTTTTCGATGTATCTTGGGATAAACTTTTGGTTCCCTTCATATATCTTGGAGTGGTAAATGCCCAAAGTTGCAAGCTTGGATGATATTTGGTTTTAGTTTAGTGTTTAACGGGAATAGCTATGTATGGATCCATGCATCAACTAGTTAATGAAATGGGCTAGTCTTTGTTAGGTTAATCCTGTGGTCCATGTACACGTAAGATCATGTGTCTTGGTGAGGCCTTCCTTTATCTGGTTGAGTTGTAGCAAACTGTACCACCGTGTATCTCTATGAGGTCTTTCTTTGAGTTTATTGTTGTAGTATGACTGGCTTATACTTGCCAACCCACTCCTATATCTAGTTTGGGTGCTCCACTATAAGATGACGTCTAAAACCCTGAGTAGGCCGGCTTCGCACATATGTCGTGAGGTGGCTATTGGAATGGGTAATTGATCTCTCAGGGAAGTGTAATTTCATGAGTCATGTGATGTCACATTGAATTGGTTTAGGTTGTCTACTATTTTGGAAACACTCTTGGTATTTTGTTGGAAACTTGTGAATTTAGTTTTTATACAATGTTTTCCTGATAACGGTTTTGAGTTATGATTTGCAATTAATGAAAGGTATGTGAAAAATTTTATGTGGACTATATCATTAACAGATTGGAATGCATTATTAAACTTGTATTATTGTTGGATATTTATTTATTAATCTTGTTAATTTATGTGATATTGGATTACTTAGATTATTATTATTTTTTTTGGGTGTTATTCTATTGTCTGATGTTCTTTTTGGGACTCGAACTGTAGGATGAAACTTACTGGGCAATGCTCACCCTACTATTTTATAGGGATTGAGGTTTACGTGTGGACTAGAAGCAGAAAATGAGGAGGTGAACTTGTACCTTGATTGGCACATCTTGACATTGGTTTGGCCTACCTAGTGTAGGAGAGTAGATAGGTTTTATTATTGAAATGTTATAATAGATTGTGTAAAATGCAATTAATGTGTTATTATTCTTCAAATTTATTTTATTTTAATTTCGGTCTCATTTAGTAAGATCTGGGTTTATATTCTATTGCTTTATTCACTTTCACTCACGCCTTGATATTTCTTTGAGAACTCAACCATATTAGTATTACTAGAAAGGTGCATGTACACTACTATACGTAAAGAGAGAGAGGGAATAGTTTTGAAATTGTCTAGATTTTAAATGAATAGGTAAGGTTTTGACTATTTGAACCCTGTATTAATTATGCATTGACAACAAATTGTAAGGCTTTTTGGGGAAGCCATGCATAGTTTTGGCACCCTTCCCAAGGGAAAATTAGGCCTTAACAACGAGATGTAAGAGCTTTGTGTGGAAGTCGTACATAATTATTGGCATGCTTCCCAATGAGCCTATTCTCATTGTATATAGTATAGATTATTAAAAAAATAATTTAAATTTTGGGGTGTGACATACACACACGTAGGCACACGCACACGCACGCACCAGATACTGAAAGACGGACACATGTATTTCCACATAGCCAACAAAATATGAAACGGATTTCATGTCCATGAATGTGGGAACGATAAGCGAAGAATTCGAAAATGAGCTAACAACCACAAAGGTTGTCGCCGAGTGGGAAGTTAGCAAAACGGAATATCTACACAAGCTCTAGTATAAATTTGGTTGTATTCAATTCATTAATTAAGCAATTCCCAACGCGGCCTTAGTCTACAAATTGTAGCATCTGGAACCAACATTGCATGTCATCTTTTGGTGGATTAAGTGGTAGAAACATATGCCAAGTCGGTATTTTCAATCGAAATATATAAAAAGCCATCAATTTGGTTGCTGTATTCAATTCATGAATAGTAATTTTTCGTGCATCTTTTCTCGGTATACTGATTCTCTCTCTCTCTCTCTCATTATGTATATATGCCCTCATCAACAAAATGTAGCCTACATCCGTGGCCATAATTATAACTTTAATTGTACGATATTTATGCGACCTTAATTAACTGCAAAAACATTATTACAAGAGCATACATAGATGCTACAAACTAATACATCTTTGTGTTGATCGAGTAGATTTCATTCCCAATTATACTTCTTCATGAAGCATTATGAGCTGAGATGGGAAATAAATATTCTAAATGAGAAGGGAAACTTGAAGGAGAAGAGTTCTGATTTATAATCATGCAATCATCATTCGTTGGTTCATCAACCTCCTGCTTCACATTGGAGGATGCATAAGGGGACCTGTCCACAATCCTGCAAACAAAAACCTTAACTAAATCAAACAAGTTTAATACAGACCTTTCTTCCAATTCTACATTATATGACATTCACAGTATGAATTTTAATAATATTATGAATATCCAATAGATTCCTAGGAACTATAATTTTTGGAGTTATATTATACCTATCACGACGTTTCTCAAGAAAACGTTTAAGGGAGTGCTTTCTTGCAACTGGAAGATCTGTCAAAATCAAGAAGTATAACTTATTATTTGTATGATAGTGAAGATAACAATGTGGAAGGCAATTAAATTATCATAATTAACTAGTTTATCAGCTAAACAAAACATTATTAGTATCATAATCATATTATCAACTATAGTGATGCGAAGTGAAAATTTTGAATGCGTTATAAGTTTTTATGATGCTCAAAAATCAAACTTTTGAAGTTCTATATCATCAGAATTACCATAATATTAAGGTCAAATATGGTACTTCTACTCAAATAAGCCCTTGTAGCAAAGTCTTTTGTAGCTATAACTTGTATGTGAGTCCAACTCTCAAGTGAAACCTGATACTTTCTTCACACAAAAATACCATGCTAAGAGAGCTGGATTAAAGGACCAAAAAGAAAGAGAAGGAAACAAGGAAAAGGTATAGAATGTCTATCAATATCATGTTAACCAACAAGGAACTGAAGTGTCAATATGAGTGGTTAATTGCAGGGAAATACTTATGAATCTATAATGTACATAAGGTATGCAGATCAGTTTTCGCCTCTTATATAGGAGCATGATATATTTGTTTTGTGCATAAAAAGAAATACTTGTAGAAATAGTACCTGATTGAACATTGCAAGATGATAATCTAGAAGGAGAAAGAGGAAGATTTGTTGCCACTATGTTTGTGGCATTGGGGTTTGACAAAGTGCTTTCACCAGCAAGAAGCATAATGGCACGGGCCTGCCATGATAATTTCATCAATTGATCGCATAGTTTAAGATATAATGAAAAAAAAAAGCATTCATAATCATAAGAGCTGCTTTCAAACGCCCAAGTATATATGGCAGTCTTTGGGCTGAATGATTGCTTAAATTTAAGCACTGTATAATGTGAATTATCCACTTGCAGTAATTAGCATTTACTTAATTAATCAAGGAATTGAGATGTGTATATGATGCTTTGCAAAAAAAATTATTTCAAGTTATTTGGAGAAAGTAAAATCAAGTTGGTTGGGTAGTGAGGGTGAATGGTGGTGGTGGGTTGATGGGTAGAGGTGCTGGTTGGGGGTTGGTATAGCAGAAACAATAAAAAGCAAGAAATGATGATCAAAATATTTTTCTCCTCAAGAAAAGCAATTATATTTCTTTTTTTCCTCCTCATTAAAAGCAAAAGTAATCACTAATCAACCATGCCTATTGCTACAAAAACCTTGATTTTGCTTAAAGAAGCAAAGAAGCAAAAACAAAAAGTAATGCCAAACGCAGCCAAGTTTTTGAAACAAGAAGCATCTCTAATTTACCTTATCAACTGGAACATTATCATAAACATTAATAGCTCCAGAGTAGAAAATGGTGAGTTGTGCTTTTGAAGACTCGTCCAGCTCTGTTGGTTTTGTTTCTTCATATCTATTCATGAAAAGAAGATAAATTCTTAAGAACATCATTACAGAAAGAAATGCAATTCCATTTGCCATTTCATCAGTTATACTATATATCTAGGGCATAATTAACTAACTCTTGAGAATTGCATATGATAAAAGTACCTGACTCCTGGTAGCAACTTTTGTTCTAGGAATGAAGGATGCCGAGGCAGGTTACAACCAAGTTTAGGAGGCACCAAAGCTCGAGGCTTCGACCTTTTTATGTATTCTGATTCCTCTACATTTGTTTTACCAATAGTGTGCTCAGCCTTAGTACGAAGATATTTTCTAAACAGATCAATGGTTTGTGACATGTCCTTTGTTGATCTCTGGGCTTTTATCTGCTGATTATATATGGTATCTTTCTCCAGAAATGAAATCAGTGGGTTCTTCTTACTGTGATCTCTATCACACTGTGAATCTGAAGTAGTGTTTTCCTTCTTCATGGGTTCGTTGGCATCAGCATCACCCCAAGTCATTGTATAAATAAGTCTTGGAGACCCTTTCAACCTGCAAAAGTTTTGAACAAGAAAGAATATAAGCAATCAAACATGATTCTTGTCAAATAATGAGACTAGTTTAGATGCTTTATCTGGTTAAATGACTTTTCTTAGATAATTCCATGTCTAAAAGTATTTTATAATATAATGCTATTTTGATCTTTAATTCATCTCAAGAAAATAGTTGAATATAATAGTAATTTGAACATTATAATTAGAACTGTATGAAATGCACAAAATTCTAAAACAATAGCTACTTATGAGAATCCCATTAACAGGAAATTGATGCTCCAGTGAGACTATCCTGCACTGTCCATAATAAGAAGCCTACAGGCACAGGCGGAACCAGGATTCCAAACTTGAGGGGGCAAAAAAAATTTTCAATTAACACTTATACATAAAATATAGAAATTTCATGGAGATAGAAGGGCAAACCAGAAATTTTAGGGGGGGCAAAACATAAATTTCAATTAAAAATATATACTTTTAATTAAAAAAATAAAAATTTAGGGGGGGCAATTGCCCCCCCTAAGGATAGCCTGGTTCCGCCACTGCCTACAGGCATACCATGTATTCATCAACCAACACACAGTTATGTGTCTGTTCATCAGTAATAAATAGATTCTGATAACTGATCGAATACATTAAAAATAACTGAAGATAAGAACACTAGAACAAGTTTTCATGTTAATATTACAAAAGAGAAGGAATAAGTTTGTATGAGGCACAGCTGAAGAGAAAGAACTAAGATTTGAAGATACAAACTTCTACAGAAGAGTCTGCATTTGTTGGAAAGAGACTAGTTTGCATGTCACCGTTGGAACAGGAAGGAGAGAGAGAGAGAGAGAGAGAGAGAGAGAGAGAGAGAGAGAGAGAGAGAGAGAGAGAGAGAGAGAGAGAGAGAGGGAGGGAAGCACGCTTACTTGAAGAGCAAAGCCAGTCGAGTCCGTCACTCCAAACCGCCAGAAATAAACCAAAGAGTCTCGAGTGCCTGGAATGGCTTGCATTGAGATATACGAGAGTCGAGAGTGAGAAAGACAGAGAGAGAGAGAGAAGGAGACTTAGAGCATGGAAAAGAACGCCGAAATCTGCAGGCTGTCGATGGAATCGATGCCCATATCGTAAAATAAAAAAAGTAATTTGGAGGAAAAAAAATGTGGGAAGATAAAAGCACGTGGATCATTGAGCATTTCTCCTGTCTCCGGGGAAAAGACCAAATGGAAAAGACTTGTGCTTTTGCTTGGAGTTATCACCCCACATGGACATTTGTCATTTTCTCTGCAATAGTCATTCACAAAGCATTCCAAACATGTCCTCGGCTTCACAATAACACTGGTGTAATCTATATCTATATTCTTATAGGAAATCGTCTGGTTTATGCCTTTATGCCGTCCTCTTTGGCTTTTAGCAAAACGCTGTATCATGGTAAAAGCTTGTTTCCTGGCTGTTGCAGTGGGAATTCTTAGGTTTCACCAAAAGGCATCCTAAATCATGCGATGTTATTATTTAGGATCTTTCGACACTGTATACCTGAAAGCATCGTTATTAACCATATGTGGTTGTCCATACTGCTGCTGTGAAAATAAAGAATTCAAATAACTGATGAGTCCCCATCGCAGCGGTTCAATTAGGATCTCAATTGTAATCCGTTACGTACGGCGGCTTTATATTAACACTAGGTGGTGGGGGAGGGATGTGGGGGTTGAGGCACGTGCACGTTGTAATATTGGCTTATTTAATATAAAAAAACTGTTAGACAAAAATGAAGGAAATAATCACATGGACAAGTTTTAGTGATTTGAATATCTGAATTTGGTTAGTTTCTATTTTATCTTTTTGGATTTGTGGTTTTTAATATAATATGAAGATAACTTTTAAAGGAATAACTTGGAAGTATTTATTCTTAAATGTTATTTTTTATTTCTAACTTATGGAATAACTTCAAACTAATTATTCTTAAATATTTTATCTCTATTTAGGTGAAACACATAAAACTTTCTCCAAATAAGAATTTATAGCTTAAGAATGACAGCGTATAAGATATCTGGGTGAGATAGAAATAGCTCTTCATATTTATTTATATGACAATATGAAGTTCATCATTTATTTTTATGATAAAGGATGTAATAGTAGTTCAATAACTAAAATTTTGTTAAGGAGAAACCTTGAAAACTGATCAAATACGTTGGGGTATAAAATAACACAGACTCAATCACCTAAATCTTATTAAAATAAATAAAAATGAGTTTAAATTTATTTTCATTGTGAATTTCTTCCAAGAATGCCCTTGAAAGACTTGTTAACCTACAATTAATAAAAAAAAAAAGTTCTATATGAATTTCCTAAGGGTACTTTTGGAAAGTCTTCCGAAAAATACCCTCAAAAAGACTTGCAAAATTCACTTGTAGCAAAATGAGTGAAAGGTTTCCAAAGTCTTGTGAGGGTACTTTTGGGAAAAAAAATCTTTATGAAAATGATATTATTTCTCAATTATTTTAAGAAAGTATCACTAATTCTCAATTATTTTAAGAAAGTATCACTAATTCTCAATTATCAACACTACAAAAGAGGGGCCTTTTAGCGGCGGGCTAAGACCACTGCTAAATCACAAAAGACTTTTGCTAAATTCCCCTCACAATGACACCTGTCCGCCTCTAATTAATCTGTCGTTGAATGTTTCAGTGCCGAATATTGCAGCGGTCACGCCCGCCACTAAAACCCATTTATCTATTTTTTATCAAAAACCTCCCTGCGTGTCCCCAAAGATTTTGTATTTTATTTAAAAAAGCCCCTGCCCTCCCATTACTAGCCGTTGTAGCTGCCCCTGCCCATGCCCGCCCCCACCCGGTCCGATCCAGCCAGAACCCAATGGAAAGAAAAAAAAAACAAATAAAATTGCATTAATTTTTAACTTTCACCTTCCATTACAGCATTAGTACAAAGCCAAAAAAAATAAATTAATAAAACTTGTTTCATGACCATTTGATGGTTCAAAATCTATCTCCAAACCTTACAAAAAAAAAAACCTGTTTCATAATCATTTGATGGTTCAAAATCCATCTCCAAACCTTAACCAAAAAACAAAAAAAAACACATGTTTCATGGCCATTTGATGGTACAATATCCATCTCCAAACCTTATAGAAAATAAAAAATAAAAAACCCTTGTTTCAGGGCCATTTGATGCTTCGAAATCCACAATTTAAACCTTCAAGCTCCACTGCTAAAACAAATCCAGAAACACTTTTATCTAACAGTCAGGATTGGTATCATAATCTCCATGAATCAAGACTATTGTATCAGTCAAAACTTAATAGTGAAATTTAACATTTCAACTTACATTATGTTTCTCACACATATTTTTCGCTTGTTCAACTATGCCATAAGTAGTCCCAATGAGCTGTTTCTATACATCAGTAGTAGAAGCGTGGCTTGTGATCACCTTCTCTATATAACAAAACTTATTCAGACTAGTAAACATAATCAGAAAAAGGGGGAAGAAGTTAAAGCAAGCAAGAAGAAGAAGATTAACCTGATCTTGTCACTGAGGAGTTCAAAGAAGCCTTTTGGATGGTGAAGAAAATCACTAGATGATCCAATGCGACAGAATCAGAAGAAGATAGGAAAGATATTGTTGTATGTAAAAGCAAAAGTAACTACCTCATCCTGCTTTTCTTTCTTGATATTCATTAAAGATGCTCTAAAAATTGCATGTCCAAACCTATATCTATATTTAATTCCATTCAAACCATTAGAAAGTCTTATAATGCAATGCATCGAGTGAGATCTTTGATCATACCAATAACATTTGAAAATCTCACATCACATAAAGGCAAATATGGACCCACGACTGAATGACTTGTGTTCTTGCCAATCCCAGATTTTCAGTTGTACATAAAGTCTAAGCATTGGATGGGCAGGATTGGCCAGTAAGGTTTTTTCAGAAAAGCAAAAAATATACCCAGAACTCTATGTTTTACAAGAGCTTGTGGCAAAAGGAAAGACCTATTTTAATCTGACATAAAATGTGAAATTGAAAATGAACTATGAAGACCTTTTTTCTACCTTACTGGAAAAGCAGATTCCAAATGATAGATATAAATATGCAAATAAACATTAATACAACCAACTGTTCAGTATCAAAATGGCTAAAAGATGAGCAAGCTAAGATTGAAGAGAAGTTGAATCAAAGCTCTTGCTTACTCTTATTGGTATCTGATGGATCTATTTTATAATTTGCTGGTTTTACTTCTACTGTTGGTTCCTTATGTTCTCTGCCAAGTTAAAGGTATGTTTTCCAACGTACTCTATGTAGCAATTCCATGAAAGATCTAAAAATATCTAATCAATAAATAGATTTAAAAAAATGGATGGAATTTGCAGCTTTTTCTTCTAATTTTGTTCTAACTAGATTACACAACACATACCCAACATATCACCAATTCAAATTGATAAAAAGAACGTGAAATTGATGACAATATTTAAAAAAGAAAGTTTGGTTTATTCCTTTATGAACTAATACACTGTTTTTATACTTTGTAAGCATTTTGAATGCTCAAACATTTTATGGGGGCTATAAACATTTCAATTTGTAGAGTTTATAAGCATAGACTATGGAGGAACAAGTAATTACATTGACCCAAGTACAGGATTGGCATGGATTTTGGATATATGATTTATTAAACATGTAAGCACAGAAGACATATTTTTAACTTACTATCCTAATTAATTATGAAAGCAAAACTAAACAGTAAAATGAGATAACTGCGCCTTGATAAAAAAAGAAAAAAAGAAGTCCCCTATTCTCTCTCTTTCTTTCCTTTTTTTTTTTTTTTGTGAGAAGTAATGAGGCCAAACACATTCTGTATCATAATCGATCACTTGAGTTTCGGGGAAATAAAACAAAGAGGAAGAGTTATTGAAATAAAAAGAATCACTGCTTCAAAAAAAATCTGACGTTAGGGTTTCCATAATATTAAGAAATGAAAGCAACAAATGAACAATTGATCTAGGGATGAAGGTATCCCACCATATGTTTAACTTGCAAACTGTGGAAGCTATACTTTAAAAATCTGCAATAAAATCCACAAGAAATAATAACAGAACCGCATGCGCAAAATTAGATAAATAAATGGTCAAGATTTTAACCAAGAATACAAAATGACTATAGAGGTATATGAATGGCGTTAGATAAGGAGGAAGCTATAATTTAGTTCAGTCAAATCCCAGTTCTATCAACTAATTCCAGAGGAGACAAAAGAAACTAAAAGTTCAGCTTCCAATAGAACCTAAAGAAAGCTAAAATACAAGCAATCCTTCATCACTAGAACGAACCCGATGAATCAAAACCCTAAATACCAAAAAAAACCACAAGTTATGGGATAACGTGAGCACCAACCTTGCTTAGACTTCTTAAGACCCCCATTCTTGTTCAAGACAGCATCTGGTCTCCCTCTCTTGCGTGTAGTTCCGAGATCCATGGAAACAAAAACAGATTGAGAACGAAACGAATATATTGAGGAGCAAAACCAAAGATGCAAGGAGACGCAGAGAGCGAGAGAAGGAAAATAGGAAACAACAATCGGCAGAAACAAACTATGGAAAAGAGAAACAACAAAACCCTAGTAAACAACGAGAAAGGAAGTAAATAAAACCCTAGGGTTTGTAGAGCCGAAACTGAAGCGAAACTGCACAAGAGAAAGATCTAGCCCAATAATTTTATTCACGTGCCACTCAAGTCCTCGACTTTTTGTGTCGTCACTTCATATCCAGATGCGCAGTTGGATTTAAAGAGTTGTAGAGAAGGAGATTGAAAAATCTAGCGTCAGCTCATACGCTGTAAGCACCTCATTTTTGCGCTCCCAGAAAAACCAGAAATGCAAACCCTGGACAAAAAGTCAAACCCTAAGGGGTCAAAAGCTGACTTTTTGATCAAGGGATAATTGGCCTCCTTGCTTTATCTCAATGGATAGAGAATCCTGACACAAGTCCAACGCAACTGAGTTTGCTGGAATCGAAGTCCGGATGAAGGTTCTGTGGGCCGGTCAAACTTGAGGGTGAGCCGAGAGTTGACTTTTTTTGAACCCCGTGCCAGGTGCTTAGCTCTACATCACTGGATAGAGGGCTCCGATACAAGTCCAACGCAACTGAGTTTGCTCAAATCGGAGTCCGGATGAAGGAGATATGAGCCGTCGAAGTTTCCGCGCAGAAAAACCGGAAGCTGCACACGTGGCAAAAAGCCGCGCGCATGGCGAATGGCGCAAGAAAATATCTCGAGGGGCAATCTGTAAATATCCAAACATGCAAAATATCCCAGGGTTTAAAGCAAAATTTCGCAGGGGCAATCCGTAGATATCCAAAAGTGTCAAATCGGTCGAATCGGTCAAGTCGAGGGGCAAATCCGTAATTTTTCGATTTGTATCCGGCATTTAATGCCGGATACACTTGCCCCTCTTCATATCCAGACTCAAATGTCGAATACAAAGATTTTCTCGGTGAGATTCGCGTCGATTCTCCGACAAATTCGCGGCGGCATTAATTTTGTGAATAATTATGTTTTGTATCCGGCATTTAATGCCGGATACAAATAAACCTTAGTGTATCCGGCCTCCAAGGCCAGATACACATGGGACATAGTGTATCCGGCCTTTAAGGCCGGATACATTAAGTTTTTTATAAAAGGGGGCAGCAGCCCCCTTTCCAAAGGTTGGAGGTTTTTGGTCCTTTTCCCACTTCTTCCTCCTCCTCCACTTGGCACGAAATCTCTCCCCCCTTGCTCCCATTGGCTCCACTTCCATTTTTTCTCACCAAAACCCCCTTCTCCCCAGCTCCAACAGCCCCCAAAAAGAAGACCTCACCTTGCATCCTCACTCTCTCTTCTCTTCTTCTTCTTCACTTATCTATCCTAACTCAAGGAGTTGGCTGATATAGTTGCTGGAGAAGAAGACTTCAGCACTAGTACAAGCTTCAAGGAGGTGCTTACAACCCCCAAGAAGGCTTTCCAACCCCACCCCACCTCAAGAGCATCAAGACCTCTTGTATTCTCCTTCTTCTCCATCTTTCTATCAAAGACCAAGGTGACTAAGTGCTGTTGGTGTTGCAAGGGAGTGTTCCAGCTCCATCCACGCCTAAAGGAGGTTGAAGCACACCTCAGAAATCAGTTGTACACATCAGGTAAGGTTTCTTATTACTTTGTATCATACATATGTTAAAATCAGATTTTTCTGAAAATTCTCCTACATTTGTTTCCTTCTTGGCATGGGTTTGTCTCCATGTGCTTTGTGCATGCTTGTGGTTCACTTTTCACGGCATGAAAGCCACCACCATTGAGAAGTCCACGTAGGCTTTTATAGGAAGTAAGGGAGTCCATTTTTTTTACACTTTTGGTGATCATGGGTTGCTGTTCTTGGTGTCATTTTAAGCATTTCTGGGAGGGAGCATGTTCCCTCTAAAGCTCATCTAATGTACCCCTATAATGGCCCCCATTTCCCTTCTTCTTTTCCTTCTCTTTACTCACTCCTTTTCTTACGGTTTTCTTTTATATTTTTTTCCTTTGCTGATGGCCCTACCTATTTTAGTTTGCTGTTCTTATGTGTAGGTACATGGTCCCTATTCCATGGTATTACAATAGTTCTATGTTGAGTGAGGAGCATGACCCCACCTCTCCCAACTTGTTATTTCGCATGTCTAAGCATGTGTCTTTCCTTCCTTTCGGGGTGATAATGGATCATTGTTGCATGATGTATTTTTTTTTTAGCATTTGGTGAGCCATTGTTCGGCACCTTTTTACTGTTATCCAAGTAGGTTGCTGCTGTGGACAGCAGCAAACCTCCACTGTTTGCTGCTGTCCCAGCAGGCCTGGAACCCAGGGCCAAGCCCAACCCATCAAGGCTTACATGCATGCCTCCATTCCCTCAAGACCCGTGCATTTTCGCCCCCTGTTACTAGCCAGATCCCACTTGTTTAATGCTATACCTTTACCTACAGCAATCTTGTTTTACATATTATCTTTTCACAAATGCATGCATGATGTACTTTGGTTTCAATAGATCATTGTGCATAGGGGCCTCCTTTCTAATTTGCTGTTTTTTTTATGTTGGCAAATACAATAAACATGGTCCTCTACCCCACCTACCCACTGTTTTAAATCGGCTTCCATGCTTCCCCCTTTGCATCTTGTCTATTGTTCAGTGGTTTAATATACACCCCACCCCATCCCCACTAACTTGGCCTACATGAGTTGCTGCAGGGAACAGCAGAAGGTCCTTGTGCCACTGCTGTTCCCAGCAGATCTGCCAACCCCTATGCAACCCTCACTGAGCAGGGTAACCCTTCCTTTATCCCTTGTTGATTGAATCCCCCAAGATCCAAATCAGTCGCTGCTGGGAATAGCAGCAGGCCTTTACTGTTTGTTGTCGTCCCAGCAGACTTGGAAGCCCCAAGGTGAGCACCATAAATGGAGGAACCCCCATGAGCATGCTTGCCCCCTCCTCCTGTTGGTCTACTGATTTTGATCATGTTTAGACCCTCTGTACCAGTAGCTATCCTTGCCAAGTGGACCACCTATTTGCATGTTTAAGCTTGGCCCTTTGGGCACACCCTCACCACAGCACCTCCAAGGCATCTCCCATGCACCCTTCATCCCCTTGGCTACACTTTAATCTTTGCATATCAACTGCTGCCCCCTGTCCTTGTTGCTGTGCCATGTTTTGCAATACGTAGTTTTGGGTGACTAATTTGTTAGCATGAAATGCATGTTGGTTTGGCTTTAATTGTTTGAGGATCAATGACATGAAACTATGGAAATTGGAGTGCTAAAACCCCCACTGTGTTGTTGCAATTATCGAGAGGAAGAAAGAGATGGAGGCCAGCAATTCCCATGCCCCAATGCCTCCCTGCCTTGCTGAAAAATCCAAAAAGAGAAACCACATGGGGTGCACTCCCCAAAACAGAACCGATGTAGGCCTTCCCAGGGGCCCACCAAACCTTAGAAGGCCTTCTAGGAACCCCTGGAAGTCACCCCAACTGCCAAAATCTGGAAAAGGCCATTTTGGTGTGATCCAGCAACTCAGGCCGGATCACCTATGGCCTGTGTGTATCCGGCAACTAAGGCCGGATACACACAGAAATGCAATTTTGATGTCTTCCTTGATCTTTGCCTAATTTTGTGATGATTTGAACCAAACCAAGTGAACCAATAGGGTTTCCGGGCCATCCGAAAACCCATCTTGGGACCTGGACAACCGGTCCAATTTGGTTCACTAGTGGGCCTTCCAACGGGGCCCACCAAGCCCGACAAATCTAAAGTCATGCAATTAAGCAACTTAAGTAAAATGAACCAATTGAATCGGGTGGGCCAAACCCAATGCAGCCCACCCAAATCTTGTTCTATGGATTAAATGCATGAATTGCGTGGTTTCGCTGAGACCACGGGCGAGGGCCTATCGGGCCCACCCAAGCCCACTAGTCAACCCAAGTTAGGGTGCAAGCCCTACACTTCTAGAACTTAGGCTTTCAAGCCTAAAATTGGGCTATGGGCCCCAAGCCCAATGACCCATCCATTTTGGCTCAACTCAAGAAAGATAAATCAAGACTATTTGGCAACCACCATGGGGGCCCATTCAGGGGCCCACAAGTCAAGGCCGACCCACTCATGGCATGGAAATCACATAAGGCTCCAACTTAAAACTAAGTAAAATCAATTCACTTCACCAAAAGCCCACCGGGCCTCCTAGGATTAGACAGAGGCCCACATAGGCTCATGGGCTCACTGAAGCCCACCGGGGACACCATGGGCCTTCCAACAGGGCCTACCCAGTCACACTCTGATAACTTAAAGTAAAAAAGATAAAATCAAAGGGACCCACACCACTCAGGTGGTCCCGCCAAGACTTAACTAAATTGCATGTTGGATTAGGAATCGGGCGAGAACCAAAATAGTAAGCTGACTCAAACCAGGGAACCCACGGGACCCGTCATCCGACGGGGTGGACTGGGGTGTCCACGGACTTCCCCAGCCCGCAACCGAGAACCGACTTAGAATCTCAAGCTGCAGACCAAAGCCCAATAGACAAGATTAGGCACCCATGTGTCTGCCTTGCACCCCATCAGGCGGTGGTGACTCCGAAACTTTCCCGTGCCGCGTTCCCGACGTGCGCACATACGCAGCTCTCACAAAAACAATAAAGAGCGATGGTAATTAGTAATCAACGTATCTAAAGCAAGAAAATAAATAATCAAACGAAAACCTCCATCGAAGCTCGATCTGCTTCCTCTTCAAACGCTCTCTGAGAAATTTTGTATTTAGATCTGCAATGGCTTTCAACAACGTTGCTCTTTCTTGAGAAGAAAAAAGAAGCATAGAAGAAGATAGATGAGGATTCACAGAAAGGCGTAATCAAGAAACGAGATGTTAGACCTAAATTTTCACCTCATCTTCATCGCCTGTTGGCTTCAGGCAGTGATTTTGGACCGATTCAGTGACGAAAGCATCAATTCCGCCTCGGCAGAGAGCGAAGAGCTATCTCAATCTGAGAACACTTGTCTTTTTGGTTTGCATCCATAAATTTGTGAAACTCGCTCGTAATTGTTAAATTTGTGCGTGAGAGACAAGGGGTTGGTCAAGAAAACTAAGACTTTTAGCGGCGGTCTTTTAAAGATTGCAACTAAAAATCTTTTAAGGTCCGCCACTAATATCTGGTTTTTTTGTAGTGCAAGAAATGGCTGACAGAATTTGAAATATATTGGAAAGTACCAATTAAAAACCAATGTTCCGATAAAAGATCAAACAAAGCGGTGCATTGAATGTGTTATTCAATTCTCAGTAATCAAGAAACAGTGATACATTTTTAAAATAATTAGAAATGAGTTTTATTTTAATGTGCATAAAAATTTCTTCCAAAAATATTCTAAAAAAACATGTAAACCTTTTGTTTACCAGTAAACCTTTTGTTTCTCATTTGTTAAAAAAATTATTGCAAGTACGTTAAGGCCATTTATGGAATAAATTCTTAATTATTTTTTTAATTTATCTCTATTTCTAAATTACCAAGAATTAACACCGAATCTAAATTATTCTAGAAAAAACACCAAAAAACAATTTTCCACAATGCGTTTCTCTTTTTGGTACTATAATATAATATTAAAACGTTGGTGCTTTTCATAAATAAAGAATTTTATAATATATTTATATATTTTATAATTGATGACAAAAATCAAACAAAATGTTTGGTGCGATTCGTAATTTTATAAGGGTAATAGATTGATTAGTTTCTTTTTGGTTTTTAAACCAAACCGACAAAACCGATTAGTTTGGATTCTTAAGTTTATCAATTGAAATCGATGACGGTTCAGTTTATCAATTGAAATCGATGAACCGGACATAACCAAACCTACTAAGCTTGGCCTTGGATTTATTAGTCAGTTTCACTTTTATACTAAAGAAAAAGCTGATTTTGTTTGGTTTGTAGCCCATACTAGTCAATTCCATTTTGGTTTTTCATTAAACCTACCATCCCTTATGCTCATCAAAAGGACAAAACGAGACAAAAATGGCTTCTTAAGTGCCCTTTAGCATGGTTGTTGTTGACCAAAAATTTGATTTTTGTTAGTTTTTCATCCAATACGCTAAAATTTGCAAGCTGGTCCTAGAAGTCTGTCTATAGCTTGATTTGCATTTGGAGTTCTTGGTAGGGCAGGTTTACAGTTCGGCGAAGTTCGTAGACACCCCGGTCCCCACCCCTCTCCTCCCACCCAAAACCGCGTCAAAGACGGGTCTCCTGGGTAATTGGATTTTGTCAAGTCAACTCATTTACCTTACCTGCCCTATGCTTGCATGCTTACATCTCAAGTCTGTGTGCTGGGATCGCAAGATTGGTTTGGTCCCTTTAGATTGATTATGTCCAAGTGCACTAAGTGATGTTTGATTGATGGGGTGGGCCCCTTTGGAAGGCCCATTGGGATCCCTAATAGGTTAGATGTAACCTATGTGTCCTGTTTGGGCTTAGCTAAGCCTAGATGCCATTTCAAGTGGGCTGCTTGGATTGATTTTAGCCATGTGCATTTTGCCTTAATTTCTTAATGAGTCTATGATGATCTTGTGGGTCACTTGGTGGGCCCCATAGTGGTTCCCTTTGATTTGTTTTATCTTGCTTATGCTTCATGCCAAAGTGGTCTAGGGATTGGCTTGGGGCATTCCCTAGGCTTAGGTATGGAAACCTAAGTCTTATGAGAGGTGAGGGGATAGGGTCACTTACCTTGGCATGATGGGGTGATTCTCTCCTTTCTGTAAAAAGGGATTAGATACAACCCAATAGGCCCTCGCCTGTGGTCATGGCCAAACCATCTGTCCTACCCAACATGCTTTAGTTTGGGATTAGATTGGGCCTCCAAAGGTGCAGCCTTCAATTTGGTTAACTCTTGATTAAGTTGCAATAAAGGATAAGAGCTGGGATGAGTGGGCTCCTTTAGAAGGCCCACCGCAACACTTTTTGGGCCCCTGAAGGCTCAAGTGCCATTTTTGGCTTAGTGGTGACCCAATAGCCCTTCCGGTATCATCTGCTTCAATTTTTGTAACACCCCGGATCCGGGTTACGTAACGGAGCCGTAACTCGTATCCGAAGTGTTGATTTGTATTCCACAGGATCTATATTAAAGTGTAAGAAGATATGAAAATGCATCATCAAACAATTATATCAGAGCCAACTATGAAACCAATCACCATCCCATAATGAATCGTATACATCTTGGAATGTTTACTCACAATATCGCAATCTCAAAAAAGTCTACAATCAAATTAGAACTACTCAACAAAGTAATCCTCTTCCTTATACTCAAGGAAGTCAGCAGCCGGCTCTACCTATACAATATCGTCCTCACCAAGATCTGAAACCAAAACAAAACAGAATGAGATACGAATATCCCAGCGAGTAGCACATGCATGCACCAAAAACATTTGTAGCAGCTTTAAAATATGATTATGTTGTAAAGCATGCAACAGTGGCATTAACACAGCAGTTAAGAATAATCCGAATAATCCAATCACAACTATAATAGCATGAATAATGGAATACCACAAACCAGCATGTAAAATAAATCCATAGTGCACAATCAAATGTATTAAGACCCATTTTGACTCATGAAATAAGACTACCTTTAACTAGGGTAATGACAATGCCTACTATGCCACCTCCTGGCTTATGTGCAAAGCTGAGTACACGATCATCGTCTTATTGCGGGTGAACCCCACCAGTACAGAGAAGGGTTGGCATGTATTATCCAAACATAGTCCGAGTATACGATAAAATGAAGAATAGCCGCAACCCACCAGTACAGAGTAGGCCTCATCGAGTACACGATGGAAACGCGTGCGTGAACAAAATATTACGACTAGCAAAGGACAATCCCTTTCACTATCTAGCTCTTAAACTTGATGTATGTGGATCCATACCAAGCTATGCCATCTAGACTCAACCTAAAGCAAAATATGAAAACTCATCAAACTCACTCGTCTCAATCTCAATCATATCATCCCGAGTACACGGGCATCTCTAAGTACACAGAGGCATCAACATCCCAAGTACATGGGCATCCTCGAGAACACGGAGGTATAAAATCCAACCCTTCGCAAAAAGTGGCAAACCTTTCTCCAAGTACATGGAGGGATCTAAATAAACCAAATTAAAACCAATATAATTAGTTTGAAAGCTCTTTCCATAAATTTGCATAAAAATCCCATTTCAATGCAAAACTAAGTAAGAGTGTCATTCCCGATTAATCCAGTAAAAATCGAATGTTAAAAATCTGAGTTTGATCCTATCAATAAAATTCAGAATTGTTTTACACATTTTAAATTCAACAATTAATTTTGTATAAGAATTATCCCTAAATTATTCTCTTCTAAAATGAGTCACTAATTCCCTTCTTCTAAATCTCACAATTTACTTAAATATGAACCCTAAATCCCACTTTTAGTTAACTTAATTTTCTGCAAAGATCACCTAGAACACCTTCAATTAATCTTAGTTATACACTGCACATAAAAGCATTCCTATAAACCTTTACTTTTGCAATTACTATGCACCCAAGTATAATTATATATTATTGAATACATTCACAAATTCTTTTCATGTTAAATCGTTTCCCTTATAGTTCCTGGATTCATTAATTCTTCACTTACTACATTTCCATTAATTACCCCTACTTAGTCCATTAAAATAACTCCCTGATTTATCCAATAAGTTAAATATAAAATTCTGAAAATTTACTCTATGGGCACCTACCACTAGGCGCCTAGGCAGTCCCTGGGCGTCCGACCAAATCTCAATAAATATGTCATGGGCGTCTACCACAGGGCGCTTGGGTAGACCTTGGGCGCCAAGCCAGAAACGAAACTCATGTTTACGGCAATTCAATTTTCTTCTAGTCAGACCTTTTTTTCTTCTTTCAATCCACTCCCAACACACTCTTACTCACCTAAACAACTAATTGATGCATCATTGAATTTAATCTAGTCATAAAATCAATCTCTATAGAGTTAGCTACCAATAACAACCAAAACAGAGGGTCAGCAAATTCAATCGCACAAATCAATTCTACTTCTCCAATTTAATCGACCAAAACAAAATTCAGAGGTGCTACTTACCTTTGTGATGCTAATTTTGAGTTGCTGAAGACTCAAATTCTAAAGTTGAGTTCTACAACACCGACTCTAGATCTGATCGGTCGTATATCCACTGCAGAATTTTTGTTTACTTGGTCAGATCTCTACAGATCTGAATTCTACTTCGTATAATAATAAAATTCAATGTAATCAATCTTAATCAGAGCTAAACTCACCTAAATTGAGTTGAATTGGCCAAAATTCACCGTTCTCAGATGAACAAAATTTGCTACCGCTGATATACTTCAGTTTCACGCAAACAGAGAGAACGTTCAGACTAAATCCTCTCTTTGATCACTGCAAAAAACTCAAAGTTCGCCCTCTCAAACCCTAGCTCCTTCCTTCTATTCTCTGATCTTCAGATTGTTCGTTCAAATTCCCAACTAAACTAATGAGCGAATTTAACCACTGCTTAAATAGTTGCCACCCTTCAGTTAGTTTAAAGCTCAATTCTATGTTTTGACACTCCACCAATTCCCTACACAAGCACAATTAAATTGCTCTGATCCCATGCTTGCCACATCATCGAACCACCATAAACCAACCAATTAAAACTCTAGTAATACCCCTTACCTATTTAAATATAATTATCCCATTTGGTTCACCCAAGAACTCTAGGTTGACCCTTTGGCCTCCTTTTCTGCAGAAATTTGCCAATTATCATCATTCTAATTATTAAATTGAAATTAGGGATTTTACATCCTCCCCTCCTACAAATAAATTTCGTCCTTGAAATCTACCATAGCACTTTCACCAAAGGTATCACTTTGGTTCGCAAGACTTGATCACGACGATCTAGAATCTGGACCGGTCTCTCCTCATAAGATAGGTCCTCCCGAATAGCCAAAGGCTCGAAGTCAATCACGTGACTTGGGTCTGGTACATATCGTCCTAGCATAGAAATGTGAAATACATCATGTACTCCACCCTACTAAGTAGGCAATGCTAGACGATACGCCACTGGACTCAACTCTTTCACTATCTCAAACGGCCCAATGAACCTCGGTGATAACTTCCCTTTCTTACCAAATCTCATGACACCCTTAGAAGGAGATATCTTAACAAACACCTGATCCCCGACTTCAAATCTCAAATCATGCCGCTTATTATCCGCATAGCTCTTCTGACGGCTTTGAGCAGTCAACAACCGCTGCCTGATAAAACTCACCTTCTCAACGCTGTCCTACACGATATGAGGTCCCAAATACTGCCTCTCACCAACCTCCTCCCAGCAAACAGACGATCTACATGTACAACCATACAACACCTCAAATGGTGCCATCTGTATACTGGCCTGGTAGCTGTTATTATAGGCGAACTTCGCCAAATGCAAATGGCTACTCCAACTACCACTCCAATCCAGCACACAACATCGCAACATTTCCTCCAAAATTTGTATAGTCCTCTCCGACTGACCATCTGTCTACGGGTGGAAATTAGTGCTAAAGCATAGCTATGTACCCATGGCCTCCTGAAAACTTTTCCAGAGCTGAGAAGTAAACCAAGAATCTCTATTTGATAAAATGGAGACCGAAACCCCATGCAAGAGTACAATCTCCCGAATGTACATCTCCACTAGAGAATCCAAGTTCTGGGTTGTGCGGATAGGTAAGAAATGGGCTGATTTGGTCAACCGATCTACTATCACCCATATAGCATCTTGCTTCTTCGGCATGATTGGCAACCCAGATACGAAATCCATAGTGATATGTTCCCACTTCCACTCGGGAACGGGCAATGGGTGTAACAACCCTGGAGGTCTATGGTGTTCTGCTTTGACTTGCTGACATACCAAGCATCTGGAAACATACTCAGCTACATCTTTCTTCATCCCTAACCACCAATACACATTCCCCAAATTTCTATACATTTTTGTACTGCCAGGGTGAACTGCATACTTGGACTTGTGACCCTCTTCTAGTATCTCTCTACAAATCTCTGCATCATCTGGTACACAAATCCTACCCCTGAACCTCAATAAGCCATCTTTGAATTCAAACTCTCTGGCAGTCTCATCGCCTTTCTCTACCAACTCCTTGGTGTGCCTCAAATCTGTATCTGATAACTATCTCTCTCGAATATGCTGAATCAAATCCGACTCTACATGTACTTGGGCTAAAATCCAACCATCACCATGAGAGACAAACTCACCCAGCCAATCCCTGATGGTATCCACCAAATTGCACTGACTGACCATGAATGAAGACAACATAGCTATCTGACCCTCCGAAGCACCTCTACGGCTCAAGGCATCAGCAACGACATTCGCCTTGCCCGGATGGTACTAAAGTGTGAAATTATAATCCTTCAGAAGATCCATCCATCTCCTCTGCCTCATGTTAAGATCCCTCTGTGAGAAAATATATTTCAAACTTTTATGATCAGAGTAGATCTCAAACTGTACCCCATATAGATAATGCCGCCATATTTTAAGTGCGAACACTATAGCAGCCAACTCTAAGTCGTGAGTGGGATAGTTCCTCTCATGAGAACGCAACAACTGTGATGCATAAGCTACAACTCTCCGCTGCTGCATCAACATGTAGCCCAATCCAACACGAGATGCATCACAATAGACAGAGAATCCTTCATTTATCGAAGGTATAATCAATACTAGGGCCTCGGTTAATCTACACTTCAGCTCCTGAAAACTCTACTCACAGCTATCATCCCAACTGAACTTTACAGCCTTCTTAGTTAGATTTGACAAAGGAGCCGCTATCTTGGAGAAATTCTCAATGAATCTCCTGTAATATCTAGCCATACCCAAGAAACTACGCACCTTAGTAACTGTAGTGGGTCTAGGCCAATTGGTTACTGCTTGCACCTTAGCTGGGTCCACCTCAACACCTTCTCTAGAAATAACATGCCCAAGGAACGAGATCTTCTGCAACCAAAACTGGCACTTGCTGAATTTGGCATACAAATGCTGCTCTCTTAGTGTCTGTAACACTATCTTGATATGCTGAGCATGCTCCTCTCTACTACGATAATAAACCAGGATATCATCAATAAATACTACCACAAAACTGTTGAGGTATGGATGAGATACCCGGTTCATGAGATCCATGAAGACAGCTGGGGCATTAGTCAACCCAAATGGCATGACTAGAAACTCATAATGCCCATATCTCGTACGGAATGATGTCTTCTCTACATCCTCTGGTGAAACTCGCAACTACTTGTATCCCGATCTCAAATCTATCTTAGAGAACCACCATGCACCCCTCAACTGATCAAACAAATCATCGATCCGAGGTAGTGGATACTTATTCTTGATCGTCACTTGATTCAATCGACGATAGTCTATACACATCCTCATGGACCCATCCTTCTTTTATACAAACAGAACCGGCGCACCCCAAGGTGAAACACATGGTCTAATGTACCCCTTCTCGAGCAACTCATCCACCTGCTTCTTCAGTTCTATATACTTTGGCTGAGACATCCTGTAAGGAGGTCTAGATACTGGTGTCGTGCTAGGTAGGAGTCGAATCTTAAAATCAACCTCCCTAGACGGTGGTAATCCTAACAAGTCATTGAAAAATACATCCGCAGACTCACAGACTACAGGCACGTCAATAAGATTAGGGATGTCTCCCTTCGTTTCCTCTGTCAACACAGAAGCCACCAATTCCATCCTACTAGGCAAGCCCTCACACTGAAAACAGTAAACATGCTGTCCTGGTGAACTCACTGTAATGGTACCCCTGAAGCAATCAATGCTAACATGATGCTGGTAGAGCCAATCAATCCCTCCATACCATTAGATTCCCGGGTAACTCTAATGATCCCAATCTGATCATGCAGTCTCTGTATATGGTCTGTACTCTAGTGGTCTCCCCTAGAGGTATGTACACAAGAATATTGACACTCTGTCCTTAATCTCGAGCCTTAGGCCCTCCTCAAAGTGCTCAATCTACTGCTCCTCATCGCCACTATATGTGGCGCAAAACGAGATAACTCCTCGAATTTGGCCTCATACTGGGCCACTGATAAAGCTCCCTGGAAGATATGCATGAACTCCCTCACCTTAGTCAGGCAAAACTAGGCAGAGAACTATCAGCCGTGGAACAAATCTCTAAACTGCCGCTTGTAGACACCCCAAATTGCACTGTGAAAAATGTTGAATAATTGGCCAATAGAATTAAAAAAGCAATCTTTCTTTTGTAACCGAAATCAAATTTCGGATGAAAGTTAATATCTTTGTATTTGAAAATAGATTTTGGATACACACTTACCTGTTTGTATCCGAAATATAATTTCGAATACAAAAAGATTTGTTTGTATCCGACCTATTTTGTCGGATACTAATGTTTTGCTCCAAATTGGAAAATCCCAAGAGTTTTCACTTTTTTACTATTTTACCTCTGTCTGAGAAGTGGTGATTCCTGAATTTAGCCTCCGAGATTAACCATAGTCTTCCAAGTCCATGCATTAGGGTTAAGTTGGAGGGTTCTAGACATATTTTTGTGTCTACCATTAGGGCTCCCTTTGCCCTAGCTCTTGCCTATAAATAGGAGGCCTCTCCTCAAGAAAATGGCCAAAAGTGGAGATTGAAGAGCTCCAAGTGAAGAAGGGAACCCCTGCCTCTCTACTTTCAGAAATCCAGGTATGTCTCTTCTTTTCTTTTCTTTTCTAGTTTTTAATTTCTAGGATTATTCTGTCTTCTACTTTTCTTCTATAGAATAAGGCCTATGTGTGTGGTTGTTACCCAAACATACTTTCAAGTACCTCAAGACTACTCTCTAGCAGTAAAACGTGAAGAGAGAGCTAGGGGAAAGGGAGACAGGTGGATCTGTAGGGTAGACCTCCATACATTGTAATCCTAGAAATATGTAGTTGTAATATTTTGTTTAGGTTGTGTGATGATTTATTGATGAAATATGGAGGAATACTATAGATCTATGCTGTTGATAGCATTAGATCTCATTTTCCTCATATATTTCGATTTTTCACATTGTTTTCTCCCTTTTATGTTTTTTGATGTTTTTAGTCATTTGGGCTAAGATCTTGGATCCGCCATTGTCCATATGGTAGATCTGGGATCAGAAGCCTTCCAGTAATCTCTAGGGTTTCATGAGGTGATTTTTGAGTCATTTTTGGTTTTTGAGAGAAGACCCTACGGTCTAAGCTCTTCCCTTTTGATGTTTTTCATCAACATGGGTATATTTGGTCTAGATTTTTTATTTAATGAGAAATATAGGCTAGATCTATGTCCTGGATTGTTCAGATTCAGTTCTGCAATATTTTGTAAAAATAATATTTTTTTATTTATTCCTAGATTTCAAGGATTTAATTTAAAGCCAGATTTTTTGAAGTTTTTATTTTAGATTTGTTTTCTTTTGATTTCAGTCAGTCATGAAGCCCAAGAAATGGCTTTTGTTTTCATAAGAAGGATCTAGAAATAATTGGATCATTCACACGGGAATAAGCCATACATTCTTCTTCTTTTCTTGTACTTTTGTTTTGATTTTTATTAGCAAGCATTTTTATAGCATGAACAATACTTTGCAACCACCTTGTGTGGATGAATAAGGGTGCCTAACCCCTTCCCCTATTCATAATCTAATCCCCTTACCCATCTTTGGATTTTTATTTTAAAGTAGAGTTATTTTTACTCTAGTTTTGCCCTTTTTTATTTTATTTGATGATTTTGGTGTCCATTCACACCTTAAAATTGAATGGTGGCGACTCCTCCCTTTTATGAATCCCGTGTGATGATAGGAAGTCACTAGATTGATTTTTTCATGTCTCACAACCCCATGGCATCTGCATATCTGAGGCTTCCCTACATAGCACACGTTGCCAGCAATGGAATGCCTCTCCCTCCATCATGAATGTGGCCAGTCTAACTCGGCTCCCCTTGGGTAATGACAATGCCCACTATGCCACCTCCCGACTTATGTACAAAGCTGAGTACACGATCATCGTCTTATTGCAGGAGAACCCCACCAGTATAGAGAAGGGTTGGCATGTACTATCCAAAAATAGTCCGAGTACACGATAAAATGAAGAATAGCCACAGCCCACCAGTACAAAGTAGGCCTCATCGAGTACACGATGGAAACGCGTGCGTGCAAAACTCCGAATTTTTCAACTAATGCTAAAGTTGAAGATTTCGTAATAATTTTAATAAAAGTATTAATTGAATAATTCAGGTAATTGAAGTCAAGGGTAAATTTGGAATGTCGCAAATCATAATTTCGAAGGTTAAGTTAAAGTGAGCAAGCAAAGTTCTACTTTAATAAATTCCTATTGGTGATTTAATTGATATTAAATGGATGGAATGATTTAATGCAATTTGGTAAAGATGAAATCATGGGATCAAGGTTAAATGAAATATTTATGTACGAAGAGCTATGGGCAAGCACACAGCGTAGCATGAAAAGAATGGGCACCAACGACCACAATAAGTAGCAGCAAATTTTGGGGACTTTAGGTTTAGCTCATTTTGGTCGGAGGAAGAGTTGCAACTGGTGCTCAATCAGATTGAGAAGGAGAGAAGAAGGTGGTGTGAATTGTGAGTTGGAGTGGCTGTAAAGGAAACCAGTAGTGGAATTCTACTGTCGAAGATTGTGGCGGCAGCAGGTTCTAGATCTCAGTCATTTCGGACAGAGAGATCAGGTAAGGGCAAATTTAATTTGATCAATCGTGAGCAAAGGGATGTAGGAAGTAGGTTGTTGTTCCGAGCTAATCAAATCTGAAACACTGATCAGGAGAACCAGAGATTCAAGGTGAGCATCAACGAGCTGGAAACTCAGATCGGCTATCATTGGTGACCTGAGGAGAAATTGGAATCTCTGAATTAGAGGAGTTGCGATTCAGGTGAGTAGCATCACTTTTACTCCGTTTGTTGAAACAGAATACTTGAGATTAACTGAGGTCATTTGTTGTGTGATTTATTAGCGACTGAACTGAGTTTTTCAAATGGATTTGCGATTCAGAGCATGTATATTGTTGGAATTAATTTCAAATTGGTTTAAAATGGCTATTAGATGTGTGAGGAGTATAGATTTGTGGTTGTAGCAAGTTAGATTTAGGTCAGACGTGGAGGAATTCAATTAACAGAGACTGAAAACACTATCGGGGAAAAACTGGGGGTATGCGTTGAGTGCCGCCCACTGACAAAACCCAGCGGCACTCAGTGGCTATTCAAAAGTAGGTTGCGCCGACCTGCCGCCGACCTAGCGCCTACTGACTTGAAGTCAGCGCACCCACCCAATTCCCAGGTGATGTGCGGCTGACCATTTTGAGTAGATTTTCTCCATTCTAATGCTTCAAACACTTACCTAGAAACCTGATTAAGATGCTGGAAGTAATATAAAGTGGTCAAAACCAAAGAAGATTATTCCGTTAATTGTTGGGAGGATTTATGGGGATTTAAAGTCAGATTTTAAGGGCTTTTTGGTTTTTTAGCTGCTGGTTTGGTACCAGGTGTGCTTTGTTTGTTTAGTTCACAATGTACTGTTAATTTCCAGTTTGTAACCCTATTTAATCGGATTTTTAACAGATTACAAAGGTGCTGGGTAGATTTTATAAAAATGTCCTTGTTTGAGTACACGATTATACAACCGGTTTGGATTTGTTTTGGGTTAGAATACCAACTAAAGTTCCATGAGTTACTGTTCTGGTCCTGAGTGACCTGTGATGAGTTCGGTTTGTGTGTTAATGGGGATACCAGAGGTTGGTGTATTTTATTATTTGAGGCAAGTTTATGCATTGAGTAATGCATTGTTTTGGTTTAGCATGTCCTAGATCCACGTCTAAGATTAGTAATGTAATGTTTTTGCTTTATTTGGGGGTAATGGCATGGCCTCATGTGTTACCACAACCGGTGTAGAGCAGCCAGATACCCTAAGTAGGCCTGGTTGTCAATGCCGTTACCCAGAGTAGGCCGGCATTGGATGACGATACCCTGAGTAGGACGTCATTTCAGAGTTCCGATACCTTGAGTAGGTCGGAACTGTGTACATGGAGGTGTGGATGTCGCCTTGGCATGTCAATTAACCAATTTAAGCAACTACATGACATTGACCAATGTTGGTATTTGACTTTATTTGACATGATATGTTTTATTCACTGGTTTATTGGTGCGGAGTAGCCCAAGATAAAATACTCTATAGGTGCGGAATAGCCCATTGTAACGCCCGGAACCCGGGTCAGTGCAAACCGACACCCAACCTGAACCCGGTTCGTTACTGTAACAACCCAAGTCCAGTTCAACAACCAAACCCGAGGTGTTACCACGAAGCTGGGGTCAGATACACACTAATGATCACAATAAATTTTAAAAAAAATTAATTATATCAAAGTTCTGGTGGAAAATAAAACAATTCTTTATTCCATTTAATCAATTCAATTTACAATAACATCTGTCTAATCAACGTGTGACATTAATACCAATTACAATTCTACCCATCAAATTAAAACCCCATATTCGCGATCTCTCCAAGCAACCTGAAAAATAGGGGAAAACGGAGTGAGATTTACATCTCAGCAAGTAGCAGGTGAATGCAATTAGAAACAGTCTAATGTAAGCAAATAGTCATGAGGTATGCGATTAATCCACGATTAAGCGATGAATTCAAGTTACCAATGGCAATTCCAAATAAAGCAACAAAACATGTATTCTTTTGTATATACCAGCAATTAGATATTATCGAGGTAAAACCAACAAAACCAATAAAACACGTGCCGTTGTAGGACTCACAAAGATGATAAGTATTTGAGATGACACCCAACTAACTGCTATACCACCGTGCAACTTAAGGGCGAAGCTACTAAGACACTCAAACCCGTGAATATCACCTTAGATAGGAGCCGTAGTCATCAACTTATTGTGCACGAACTCAACAGAGTTGGCATATACCACCAGCATGCAGCACCAGGAATCAATACATAGAGATGGTCACTTATCCACATGTACAAGGAATCACCAGTGGAGCACCAGGGTGTCCCTCCAGACATAGGACCTTCCAGAGCAAACTAACTTGCAAAGGAAGCGCTCTCGCACATAGGAATACCTCAACCCAAACAAAATACCACTTAGCTAACCAGCCAAACTATGGATCCATATACAGCTAAGCCCACTAACACAAACCACGATAAAACAACATACGGGAGGACACGCTACCGTAGGAGGCGTACACACTTTTACCCGTAAAGGATTACACATCTCTACACAGAGGATTACCCATCTCTATCGTAAAAGCTAGTATCAACTCAACCACAGAAGTCGTATCACCCAACTGTAAAAGAAAAGCTAATAACATCATACCACATACCAATCCATACCCAAATATTCAATTCCAAGAGAAAACCATGATTCAATCCTTAAAAATCCAAATAAAGCCTTTTTCGGAATAACATATGCAATTTCCCAATTATATTCAAAATAAAACTCATATATCATAAATTCGATAAAAATTAGAGTTTATGCAATTCCAAAAACCAATATTCATATTTAAAGTACAACTCAAATGTAATTCAAGTATTGCATAGAGATTTCCTTATTAATCCCTTTATTAGAATCCAATTTTCCATCATAATATTTAAGATAATTTCTATTTAAGTTTTCTGTATTTTTATTCTCCAGCATATCTTCCAGACCTAAAATAAAGTTTAGAAGATGATTTTACCCTATAAATTCCAGTAGTATTATTCCTATCAATATCCCATACCATTTAAGCCTTTTCATGCACCAACCTTACATTATAACCTTCAATTAATTGGTTAATTTTTCCAATTTAATTTTATAAATTTTTATACCTTAATTAGGTCTTTATAAAGTTGGTAGAATGATTAGCATACTAGAAAAATTATTAGGTATTTAATCGTATTATCAAAATCCCAAAATCCCTTAAATTTTGATTAGAGCGCCTACCTCTGCTGTTTAGGCTGTCCTGGGCGGTCTTGGGCGATCGTGCAAATTTTAATAGTAATTTCCAGATTTACAAAGTTTGGATTTTTAGGCTTTTACTATATGATTCATTGGTCTAACCTAATCTACTAACATTCTAAAACATACCTAAAGCCCTCTAGATTAATTCTTATCAATTAAATACCATCCTATGAATATTTGCATGATCAAACCAAGTTTTCTTCATTACTTTAACAAATTCTTCAAGAATACCAATCACTAAAATATAAACACTTTGATTCCATGTAAATACAGTTCCGATTAAAATATTCAAACCATATTAAATCACAGAAAATGAAATCATGCAGTACGTTCCTCCAGTTTTCAAGGGTTGCTACTTGCCTCATACGCTAAAAATCCATCTTTCATTGAAGTTTCTAATTCTGGACCCAACTTCTGCTCCCAAACACACCAACCTAGAGTTCTAAAATTCACATCTCCACCGTTCACATTATAGTTCCATCAGTAAAGATCAAAACCTCCAAATTTGAAGTCGAGCCACCGTACGGATTTTTCCCCATCGCGATTTTATGATGGCTGGTCGGATAGCTCCAACAGCATCCTTCTTCTCTTCTTCCTCCTCTTTTCTCTCATATTTTAATCCACGAAAATTCTCTCTTTTCTCACCTTAATCTCCTATTTATACTTGGCTTTAGAAGTCCTAAACCAACGCTAATAGGTTCCTTTAATTGGGCTAACCCAACCAAGGTCTAATTAAAGTCTAACTCATTCTAATTAATTCCTACTTTTTCTCCACCTTCTATTTTTCAACTTAAACATTACTAATCAAATCTCCTACTATCTAAACACTCCTTACAGCCTAATTTCGTGCATAATAATTACTTAAACTTTAAATATCATCTAAAACCTTATTATGTTACTTTTTCTCCAAATTAAGACATTGAAATCTCCTAATTACCCTTTTTCCTCATTTGGGCTTTTATTAATTCCTTTTAATTTCTAACTTGTCTAAATAAATTATTTTCTACTCCTAGTTATTATTTAATGATCTATTTATTAATTACCCTTTTCTCAAAATTACCAAAATACCCTTTTACCCTTTTAGGCTAATTTTCCTTAAAGTTCCTTCTTTATTTACAAATTACTACTTATTTAAATTACTTATCCTCTAAATCTTCACTTTTCGTTTTAGCTAGGACTTAAACTCATATTTTCCTTTTATTTATTATTTATTTATTTATTATGTGAAAATTCGGTGTTTTACATCCTACCCACCTAACAAAAATTTTGACCTCGAAATTTAAAACAATCATCTTCATTCTATACTTCATAGCAAAATTCCAGCAATTCAAAACTATTCAAAGTTTCTCTCATTTCGATTCCATTTCTTAAAATATAATTTACCTTCAAAAGTACTATAGAAGAATACTACCTGTAAAATCTTGATTTTTTTAATCACATTAAAAATATTAGGTTTTGTTGTTAATTAGTTTAATTAATGAAAAATCTTAGAAATAGAGAAAAGGAAATTATTTAGAAAAAAAAATACTTAAAAGAAAATAATATAGGAGAAACTATTAAAATGAACAAATTTTGTTAACTGAGTTTCATTGGTAGGATTGGTGGTTCGGTGGTGGAGCGAGCGAGGGTAATTTTGAATTTAATAATAATAATGGTACAAAAATTGTTGTGAGCAAATGAGAGACTAATATAGGTAGTCCGGTACCAGGGAAAGCACCGATCGCGAGCTTAAGAGGTTGGCCATGTATGAAGTTTCAGAAGGCGAACACGCAGGGGATTGTGAGATGAGTTTAGCATTGGAGCGCCATCAGAGGGTTATAAATAGGAGCTGTGTTTGGGGTTCTAGGGTTTTTCGCTCAAGTCGGTTGGAGGAGGTTGTCGCAGCTGGAGATTTCAAAGGTTCGGCCGATTTGTCTGTGCGATCAGAAGAGATCGGAGGAGTCGGAAATCAGAAGTGAGCGGCAAGAGGATTTGGAGGTGTGAATTGCCGCTGGTTGTGCTCAGTCGAAGATTTGTGTTGCTGAGCGAGAGGGATTCTCCAGCAGGTGAGTAGCATCACTTTTCTTTCGTGTATTGAAACCGAATGCATGAGTTTAATCAAGATTATATGCTATATGTGTTATCAGCGATTGAAATTGATATTACGGGTAGATTCTTGAATACAGAGCATGATCTTGGTAGGATTCATTTCGATTTGATTCTAAATGGTTGTTATAGGTGTTATGAGCATGATAGAGTAGTTGTAGAGTTTTGATTTTAGGTCAGTCTTGGGTAGATTGAAATAGCAGTGAACAAAGCATGTATCGAGAAAATCAGGTAGCATCCGCTGGGCTGCTGCCCACTAATTCTCCTTGGCGGCAGCTTAGCACCGACCTGGCGCCAACTGCCCCGAGCTCAGCGCACCCACCCAAATTGTCAAATAAGGTACGGCTGACCATTTTGAGCCCATTTCTTGTTCTATAATGCTTAAATCTCCTAGCCAGAAGCTAGATTAGGATGTTAGAAGTTTTATAAATTGGTCAAATCCTACAGAGTTTATTCTGTCAATTATTGGTAGGATTTATGAGTTTCCAAAAGTCAAGTTCGAAAGGCTGTTGGTTGTTTATTTTGCTGTTCTTGATACCCTGAGTTAGTGGTTCTGTTTTATCCATGTTCTACTGTTATTTTCTAGTTTATGATCCTGTTTAATCAGAGTTTTATCGGGTTATATTGTGTTGCAGAATTTATAAACAATGACTTTGCTTGAGTAAATAATTATACAAAAGGTTTGATTTGTGTTCTTTGGTTTCAAATATCACTTGAAGTTCCATGAGTTACTGTTTTGGTCCTGAGTGACCTGGGATGAGTTCGGTTTGTGTTGTTGATGGGAATGCTAGAGGTTGGTGTATTTTATTATTGAGATAAGTTATGCATTAATTATTCTGTTTTGGTTTAGCTTGTCCTGGATCCAGAGTCTAAGCTTAGTAATGTGATGTATATGCTTTATTGGTGTAATGGCATGGCCATGGAGTGTTGCCACGACCGGTGTAGAGCAGCCAGAAACCCTGAGTAGGCCTGGTTGTCAATGCCGATACCCGGAGTAGGCCGGCATTGGATTACGAAACCCTGAGTAGGCCGTTATTTCAGAGTGTTCGAAACCCTGAGTAGACCGGAACTGTGTACATGGAGGTGTGGATGTCGCTCTGTCATGTTGATTAACCAATCTAAGCAACTACATGACATTGACCAATGTTGGTTTTTGACTTTATTTGACACTATATGTTTATTTGTTGGTTTACTGGTATTGGTGGCTCACTGAATGTGGTTATTAGTTATTTGGTATTGGGATTCCTTCCGCCAGTGTAGAGCAGCATCGTGACCCTGAGGGGTCGGTGTTGTCAATGCCGATACCTGGAGTAGGCCGGCATTAGATGACGCTGTCATTTCAATATCCGAAACCCCGAGTAGGCCGGATATACATTTGGAGGCGTGGGCATGGCTATGATGTGACTTTATTGTTGATACTTGTTGGGACCCGAATTATATCTTTTGAGTTGTTGAACTATGACTTCTTCAATATGTTGTTACCTAATTATACGTGACTTTACAGCTATATGCATGATTTGATACTGGCGTTATTGCTTGATTTACATGATGGATCTCCGTATTTTATATCACATGGATTATTGGGATTCTATTGAATTACTAGGATTAGACGTGTTATCGTCATAGTATATGTGTTGCACCATGGCATGTTTTTAGAACTGAACTAAATGGTTTTGTGCATACATGTGCTACTCACTGGGATATTCGTATCTCATTCCGTATTGTTTTGTTTTGTTTTTAGCTGCTCCTGGAGAGGACGATACTTGCAGGTAGCTACTTGGTCATGTGAGTTTATTTCATTTTGGGTTTATTTTAGCGCACTCTGTTATATAGTTATTGTTGTATTCATGTTTTTCCTTCACTCTGATATTGCGATCCTGTGTTTTATATTAACCTCCGGGGATGAGTTATGGTTTCTCTATGTAACTCGGATCCAGGGCGTTACACTACCAATCTCCTATCATCAATCTATTCATATAAACACGTCCGCTTATATGCAAGCTTGAGAAGAAAATCACAAGTCCTTCTAGTCTAACTTGTATCAAAATACTACATCCACACTACATATTTACACACACTTATTTGTACTAATACATATCCCATGTTGCATGAGGTTTCACATTTAGATGCAATTCCACATTGTACACAACTTCACCACAACTTGGCATGTCCTAATGCAACTGGCTCAACAAGCAACAAACTATATCCAGCAATAATAATTTAACTATGCATCCATCCTCAATATAATTTTGCGATCAGATATATTATTATATATATATATATATATATATATATATATATATATCAATCAATTCTAAACAGGTATTTGTGAGACAGCATATATATCAAAAATGTTGATTTGCAATTACCAAAAATTTCTGGATAATCTTCATACTTTGATTATTATTCTAGATAAAGTTTTAAATTTTTATGTATTCCCTAATAATTTGAATTTTAGTGTTTTCAGATATAATTATTTTACTACATTCATCTCTGCTGTATATTCCTTATGATTGTGTGCTATTATAAATTTCTTTAGTTATTACCCAATTACAATTATCTCTATTTTATTTAATTTTTAGTTTATTAATTCTTAAAGAACTGGGCAATCAGTGCTTCGATCAAAGGGTGTTGAGGATGGCTGAGGATGGCCGACTTGGGTTTAAAACCCTAAGACATGTGCTCCTTAGCGCTTGTTTTAAAAGAAAGGTTTTATAAACTAATGCACACTCCCTCTCTCTCTCTCTCGCGATCGAACAAACTTCCCCAACGCTCAACTTCGCCAAGCACTGTTCTTCTTGGCGATCGACTTCTCATCATCAAACACCCGCCTCTTCTTCTCCATTCGGCAATCACAGGTAAACATCAAGCTCATCTTCTTCCATAAAAATTTTCCGCACGCCACACGCACGGCTAGGGCTCGGTTTTCCTTCAAAATTTTGATTTCAAACTTAATTGTTGGGGCATGCTGTTAAAATTTGCTTCTTTATCTTCTAAAGATCTCATATTAGTGATTTGATTCTATTTTACTCGAAGATTTGGTCGTGTGTTACATTTTATTTGAAACTCCCAATTTTTGTTTACGGTAGAACACAAGCGCCGACCCGATTGCCTTGAGCGATCCTGAGCGATCTTAGGTGCTCAGCCTAATTTTTTCAGAATTTGTTCCCTTTTCAATTTCTTTCAAATGATTTCTATTTAGGACCTGTTTAGCGCTTTTCTAGTCCCTATTTGCATACGTTTACCTTGGTTTGATTTCTTAATTTGTGTTGAATTATTTGTGCAATTGTTCCTAACTCATCTTGTGTTTGTTCATGTTCTTATTTTCTTTGTTCCCCTTTTTATGTTCTTTATCTCTATTCCAATTCTTCTTTATTCCGAATCCTAGATGGCTAGGACCTCGGTATGGAATCCCTCTAAAAGAGCTATGGTGGACCAGAGAGATGTCAGGTTTTATTTTGGAATAGAGAAGGAAAAATATGAGGAGCGTTTCCGTCTTAGGACGATCCTCTTAGAGAGGAGTGTTGTGTTTGAGGACTTTGCTCCTACCATTCTGAGTCTGATTGAGGGTAGAGGGTGGCTATCCCTCTTTAGTGGTTTTGCTCCCACTTGTCAAGAGCTGGTTAAGGAGTTCTACAGCAACATCCATGAGATTTCTCCTGACCGGATGTAACGCCCCAGATCTATGTTGTTCAATAAAGATATAACACGTCTCATGGAGGTTAGGCAAGGATCGATAATTAAATATGATCGCTGGATAATCATCTAACTATAACCTGTCAGAGTGTACAATTTGATTCATCCAAGAAATGTAACGTTTAGACTTAACTAGAAACATGTGGTTCAACCCCCAAATAGACTTTAATACATCTCAAATATTCAAGTACTCAAATTCGGAACAAGATAACCTACAAGTCTAAGGAAGGTAATAGTAATCTTCCTCCCTATAAGCCTCAGCAGGATCTACCCCAGTAGTCGCCTCACCACGAGTATCTGAAAATCACAACAAAACAACAGAGTGAGATACGAATATCTCAGCGAGTAGCACATGCATGCAGAAATAGTTAATCACAGTTCAAAGCTATGCATCGATAAACGTTCCGTACGATTAAACAACTCATATCAGAATCAAGTTCAAACCAAAATCCATCTCATCGGTCAAATCACATCTCAGTTAAGTACAATAACACATCGATCGGTCAATCTCATGACTATCGTTTAGTTGATAAATTAAACATGCCAAGTAGACACTCCATACCTCCATGTACACAGTTCCGGCCTACTCAGGGTTTCGGAAACTCTGAAATGACGGCCTACTCAGGGTTTCGTCATCCAATGCAGGCCTACTCCCCGGGTTTCTGCATTGACAACCAGGCCTACTCAGGGTTTCTGGCTGCTCTACACCGGTCGTGGCAACACACAAGGCCATGCAATTCCAACAACCAACAAATAACATTACATTACTAAGCTTAGACTCTGGATCCAGGACAAGCTAGACCAAAACAGCAAAACATCGTATAATCTCAATTTCACATTTAAAGTAAAAACCATTCATTCCACATCATGTATATCTCATCATAGTTCATCACCTGTCCCTCTGGACCAAACAGTATCTCAATACTTTCAGTATTTCTCATTTCCACAAAACCATGCCATTTGAATACAAACACAGTTATTTATAACAAGACAATACATTTCAGCATTTCCCAAAACAAATGAAACTAGAAGTCAATCATTTCTCAATTAGAACAGTGTATAAGTTCGAGGAGAAAACTACTAAGAACTCCTAGAGTTTTGGTATCCAGCACAATCATATATAAAATAACCCACACTCATCTTGGAAACTTTTAAGAATTTGCCACTAGAATTCTCCTAGGAATTAAATAAGAAATGTAGGTTCCAAGGTTTCCAACAAGTGATTGGTGAAGTGATATAAACCCCAAGACATCAAAATTCCCCTTGGTTCAGTCGGAAATCAAATTTGGTAAGTTAAATCGGGTATGTGCTCACTTCCTGAAGTGGGCGCCAGTCGGCGGATCGAAAATAGGTGGAAATGGACCATGCGCTCACTCGACGCTAAGTGAGCGCGAGCTGAGCGGGAGAAAGGCGCGAGAAGAGCGCGGGCTAGGCGCGAGAAAAGCGCATCGATTTCAAGTAGGCGCGAGCTGAGCGCCAGGTAGGCGCGAGCTCGGCGCTAGATCGAATTTCCTAGGCACCTACTTCCCGAAGTGGGCGCAAGTGGGCGCCAAGTGGGCGGATACCCACTGCAGATTTCGAGTCTCTGTTATTTCGAGATCTCCAACTCTGGCTGGTTTGTTTAAGTCTGTTATTGCCCCATTACACTCCTAATGCTCCCAGAAGACTTCCCAACCCATTTTGGATTTAATCTAAACAACTTTAATTTCACATTAATTTTCAATCTTCGTTCGTAACTCGCGGTATTCCAGAAAAAACACAGAACTCACAATACGACCATGCTTTTCAAAATACATTACGAATAAACTAAAACCTCGGTTTTAAAACAGTGCTACTCACCAGTATGCGCTTAATCCCAGGACAACAGCTTCTTCCCCAATCGGCCGAGCACGACTTCCGGCTGCGCGCGCGAATGAAAATATAGCCGAACGAATCCTCTCGAGCAGAGAGAAATAACCCACTGAACTTCGACTCCAAAATCCTTCCCGTAGCCTTTGCGATTCTTGTTCTTCACTAGCAAAACCCTAATTGCCACACCAGAGCCGCGAATCGCCAAGTCGCCCAACTTCTTCAGCAAACAAAAGTATTGCCAAAAGTATTCCTACGAGTATTCTATAAACCCAAACCCTACTTTCCCTTTTTGTATATTTACCTTGCGATACATACGCCGCTCGATCAATCTTTTAACTCCTTGATCCTATGTGCGCTCGCCCACTGGAAACTTTACATGTTCCACATCCACTTACGTTAATAAGCACACAACTATACTTTCATAATAATAATGATAATAATAAAATTTTTCAGAAAAACGGCTATATAACGCTTGTACATACGAGTATGGGCTAAGCCCTCAAACCACAAAAATCACCTGATAAACACAGTTTATATATCAAAAATATAAATAAATAAATAATTAAAACTCACCAAAAATCAGGGTCTTACACCGGACTTCTTTTTATTCTTATATTAGAGGCACTAGATTCATTGTTTCTCCTGACTTTGTTTCCACTAGCCTTCATATTCCCAGGGTGGAGCACCCTGTCTACCCTTATTTAGGTGAGGCCACACCGGACTTCTCTACTGTCGCCACTTCCTTTACAAGGGAGGCGACCGAGTATGATGGAGTGGGACCTCTCCGCACTTCCAGCTTCCTTGTCACTACTAGTCTTCTTCTGAGGATCGTTTTCATAAACCTCTGGCCTGTTTCTCACCTTTCCTCTCTTCCTAGTTCTCGTTCCCTCTTTCTTTACGCCCCACCTGAAGGGTGATTCCATTGACCTTCCTTCAGTGATTATTTCTACTATTCTTGGGGTTCTCGAAGACCCTAAGAGATCTGTTGCTCTTCCCTATGGATCTTTGATAGCTAGACTTGTATCGGCATCGCCAGCTTGGTATCCTTGGTTCCGACCCTTGATCCAGAGCTAGCCTATTTGCAGGGCCACCACGGGTCTCACTCGTGCTAGGAGGCCTGCTGATGGTGATACTGCTCCTTCCTCCTCTACTCCTTCAGATGTTCCCTCGGCTTCTGCTCCTATTCCTACTTCTAGTGATGTTCCCCCTTCTTCTCCTGTGCTCCCCCTTCTTCTCCTACTCCTCCATCAATTGATATTCCTTCATCTGCCCTTCCACCTTCTCCTACAGCCGATGCTCCTCCTCCTTCAGCTGAGGCTCGTCCTTCTTCTATTTCTATTATAGATATCGCTTTCTTTCGCGATATGGCAAATGATGTGAGGCTCCTACACAGGTGGATGAGTGTGATATCCACCCACATGCCCTTGGTACTGGAGCAGATGGCGGCTATGGTGAGGACTCAGACTGAGATGCAACGCCAGATAGATACCATGTATGACTCTCGCTGCAGACTGTTCCGGATTTTCCGATCATATATGCGGGCTGGAGGTTCTTCTTGCCCTGAGATCTAGGATTCTGGAGAGTCTGAGGGTGTTGCGGCTAGGGATGATGCTACTAGTGCTGGGGACCAGGGAGGAGATGGTGATGATGATGGAGCTACGAGGTCTAGAGATGGAGACGCTGACACAGGGGAGGATGCCGGACATGGAGGAGATGGTGCTGGACCATCTAGTTGATTTTATCATTCTTGTTTAGAGTCTTATATTTTCTATTTGTTTCTTTTTCACTTTGGGACAGATATGCATATACTTTTTGTTTCCTTTGGTTGTATTCAGTCCATAGGTCTTTTTATAGTTTTTCAGTTGTATACCAAGCTTTGTACTAGTTCACGTTACACATACATATCAGATCATTTTTTGCTCATTTTCTGTCTATTTCAATTTCTATTTATTTTTCTTATGTGGAAATTTATCTATTTATATTCACAGGTTAAGATTGCAAAATTTTTATTTTAATTTGGTTAATAATATACCATCCAATAGTAATAATAGCATCAATAGCATAATAATATTATCAAACAATAGTATTTACAACATGCAAATCAATCAAAGTCTCTTATCCTAAATAATATGCTTTTAACTATCGTGCACTCAATCCCACTACCCACCTAACAATTTATTTCCTAGGTTTTAGATCTTGTTTCTCTAATACCACCTCTGTAACGCCCCAAACCCGGGTCAGTGCAAAACGGCACCCAACCCAGTTCGCTACTGTAATAACCCAAGTTCGGTTCAACAACCAAACCCGAGGTGTTACCACGAAGCTGGGGTCAGATACACACTAATGATCACAATAAATTTTAAAAAAAATTAATTATATCAAAGTTCTGGTGGAAAATAAAACAATTCTTTATTCCATTTAATCAATTCAATTTACAATAACATCTGTCTAATCAACGTGCGACATTAATACCAATTACAATTCTACCCATCAAATTAAAACCCCATATTCGAGATCTCTCCAAGCAACCTGAAAAATAGGGGAAAACGGAGTGAGATTTACATCTCAGCAAGTAGCAGGTGAATGCAATTAGAAACAGTCTAATGTAAGCAAATAGTCATGAGGTATGCGATTAATCCACGATTAAGCGATGAATTCAAGTTACCAATGGCAATTCCAAAAAAGCAACAAAACATGTATTCTTTTGTATATACCAGCAATTAGATATTATCGAGGTAAAACCAACAAAACCAATAAAACACGTGCCGTTGTAGGACTCACAAAGATGATAAGTATTTGAGATGACACTCAACTAACTGCTATACCACCGTGCAACTTAAGGGCGAAGCTACTAAGACACTCAAACCCGTGAATATCACCTTAGATAAGAGCTGTATTCATCGACTTATTGCGCATGAACTCAACAGAGTTGGCATGTACCACCAGCATGCAGCACCCGGAATCAATACATGGAGATGGTCGCTTATCCAAATGTATAGGGAATCACCAGCGGAGCACCGGGGTGTCCCTCCAGAAATAGGACCTTCCAGAGCAAACTAACTTGCAAAGGAAGCGCGCTCGCACATAGGAATAACTCAACCCAAACAAAATACCACTTAGCTAACCAACCAAACTATTGATCCATATACAGCTATGCCCACTGATACAAACCACGATAAAACAACATACGGGAGGACACACAACTGTATGAGGCATACACACTTTTACCTATAAAGGATTACACATCTCTACACAGAGGATTATCCATCTCTGCCATAAAAGCTAGTATCAACTCAACCACAGAAGTCGTATCACCCAACCGTAAAAGAAAAGCTAATAACATCATACCACATACCAATCCATACCCAAATATTCAATTCCAAGAGAAAACCATGATTCAATCTTTAAAAATCTAAATAAAGCCTTTTTCGGAATAACATATGCAATTTCCCAATTATATTCAAAATAAAACTCATGTATCATAAATTCGATAAAAATCAGAGTTTATGCAAGTCTTGCTTAGAGTTTTCCTTATTAATCCCTTTATTAGAATCCAATTTTCCATCATAATACTTAAGATAATTTTTATTTAAGTTTTTTGTATTTTTATTCTCCAGCATATTTTCCAGACCTAAAATAAAGTTTAGAAGATGATTTTACCCAATAAATTCCAGTAGTATTATTCCTATCAATATCCCATACCATTTAAGCCTTTTCATACACCAACCTTACATTATTACCTTTAATTAATTGGTTAATTTTTCTAATTTAAATTTATAAATTTTTATACCTTAATTAGGTCTTTATAAAGTTGGTAGAATGATTAGCATACTAGAAAAATTACTAGGTATTTAATTGTATTATCAAAATCCCAAAATCCCTTAAATTCTGATTAGAGCGCCTTACCACTGCTGTTTAGGCAATCCTAGGCGGTCTTAGGCGCCCGTGTAAATTTTAAGAGTAATTTCCAGATTTACAAAGTTCGTATTTTTAGGCTTTTGCTATATGATTCATTGGTCTAAATTATTCTACTAACATTCTAAAACATACCTAAAGCCCTTTAGATTAATTTTTATCAATTAAATACCATCGTACGAATATTTGCATGATCAAACCAAGTTTTCTTCATTACTTTAACAAATCCTTCAAGAATACCAATCACTAAAATATAAACACTTTGATTCCATGTAAATACAGTTCCGACCAATCCATTCAAACCATATTAAATCACAGAAAATGAAATCATGCAGTTCCTCTAGTTTTCAAGGGTTACTACTTGCCTCATACGCTAAAAATCCATCTTCCATTGAAGTTTCTAATTCTGGACCCAACTTCTGCTCCCAAACGCACCAACCTAGAGTTCTCCAATTCACATCTCCACCGTTCACATTGTAGTTCCATCAGTGAAGATCAAAACCTTCAAATTTGAAGTCGATCCACCGTACGACATTTTCCCCATCGCGATTTGATGATGGCTGGTCGAACAGCTCCAGCAACAGCCTTCTTCTCTTCTTCCTCCTCGTTTCTCTTATATTTTAATCCACGAAAATTCTCTCTTTTCTCACCTTAATCTCCTATTTATACTTGGCTTTAGAAGTCCTAAACCAACCCTAATAGGTTCCTTTAATTGGGCTAACCCAACTAAGGTCTAATTAAAGTCTAACTCCTTCTAATTAATTCCTACTTTTTCTCCACCTTCTATTTTTCAACTTAAACATTACTAATCAAATCTCCTACTATCTAAACACTCCTTATAGCCTAATTTCGTGCATAATAATTACTTAAACTCTAAATATCATCTAAAACCTTATTATGTTACTTTTTCTCCAAATTAAGACATTGAAATCTCCTAATTACCCTTTTTCCTCATTTGGGCTTTTATTAATTCCTTTTAATTTCTAACTTGTCTAAATAAATTATTTTCTTCTATTTTCTACTCCTAGTTATTATTTCATGATCTATTTATTAATTACCCTTTTCTGAAAATTACCAAAATACCCTTTTACACTTTTAGGCTAATTTTCCTTAAAGTTTCTTCTTTATTTACAACTTACTACTTATTTAAATTACTTATCCTCTAAATCTTCACTTTTTATTTTAGCTAGGACTTAAACTCATTTTTTCCTTTTATTTATTATTTATTTATTTATTATGGTAAAATTCGAGGTTTTACACCCATGATAAAATACTCTATTGGTGTGGAGTGGCCCATGATAAACGCTCCAGTATTTCGAAACCCTGAGTTATTTGAAATGATGATTTCATCGATGTATGGTTACCTGGTTATACGTGATGTCATGGCTATATTCAAGATTTGATATCGATGTTATTAATTGGGTTTATATGATGGATTTCTGCGTTTATATCGATTGGATTGTTGGAATGTGGTCGGATTACTCGAATTAGATATGTTATTGTCATTGTATATGTTTTGTAACCATGGCTTGTTTTAGAACTGAACTAAATGGTTTTGTGCATGCATGTACTGCTCACTGGGATATTCGTATCTCATTCCATATTGTTTTGTTTTGTTTTCAGCGGCTCTTGGAGAGGATGATGCCTACGGTTAGTTGCTAGGTTTATGTGAGTTTAGAGTTATATTGATGTATTTAATATTTAAATGTGGGATTGTAGCGCATTCTGATTATCTAGTTATTGTTTCATTCATGTTTTTCTTCACTTTGATATATCGATCTTGTGTGAAAAATTAACCTCCGGAGATGTGTTACGGTTTATTTACGTAACCCAGATCTGGGGCGTTATAGTGCGTGAACAAGGCATTACGACTAGCAAAGAACAATCCCTTTCACTATCTAGCTCTTAAACTTGATGTATGTCGATCCACACTGAACTATGCCATCTAGACTTAAGCTAAAGCCAAATATGAAAACTCATCAAACTCACTCGTCTCAATCTCGATCATATCATTCCGAGTACATGAGCATCTCTAAGTACACAAAGGCATCAACATCCCCAAGTACATGGGCATCCCCGAGAACACGGAGGTATAAAATCCAACCCTTCGCAAAAAGTGGCAAACCTTTCTCCAAGTACATGGAGGGATCCGAATAAACCAAATTAAAACCAATATAATTAGTTTGAAAGCTCTTTCCATAAACTTGCATAAAAATCCCATTTCAATGCAAAACTAAGTAATAGTGCCATTCCCGATTAATCCAGTAAAAATCGAATGTTAAAAATCTGAGTTTGATCCTATCAATAAAATTCATAACTTTTTTACACATTTTAAATTCAACAATTAATTTGGTATAAGAATTATCCCTAAATTATTCTCTTCTAAAATGAGTCACTAATTCCCTTCTTCTAAATCTCACAATTTACTTAAATATGAACCCTAAAACCCACTTTTAGTTAACTTAATTTTCTTCAAAGATCACCTAGAACACCTTCAATTAATCTCAATTATATACTGCACATAAAAGCATTCCTATAAACCTTTACTTTTTCAATTAATATGCACCTAAGTATACTTATATATTATTGAATACATTCACCAATTCTTTTTATGTTAAATCGTTTCCCTTATAATTCCTGGATTCATTAATTCTTCACTTCCTACATTTCCATTAATTACCCCTACTCAATCCATTAAAATAACTCCCTGATTTATCCAACAAGTTAAATATAAAATTCTAAAAATTTACTCTATGGGCGCCTACCACCGGGCGCCTAAGCAGTCCCTGGGCGTTCGGCCAAATCTCAATAAATATGGCATGGGCGCCTACCACAAGGCGCTTGGGCAGACCCTGGGTGCCTAGCAAGAAACGGAACTCATGTTTACGGCAATTCAATTTTCTTCTAGTTTGACCTTTTTTTCTTCTTTCAATCCACTCCCAACACACTCTTACTCACCTAAACAACTAATTGATGCATAATTGAAGTTAATCTAGTCATAAAATCAATCTCTATAGAGTTAGCTGCCAATAACAACCAAAACAGAGGTTCAGCAAATTCAATCGCACAAATCAATTCTACTTCTCCAATTTAATCGACCAAAACAAAATTCAGAGGTGCAACTTACCTTTGTGATGCTAATTTCGAGTTGCTGAAGACTCAAATTCTAAAGTTGAGTTCTGCAGCACCAACTCCAAATCCGATTGTTCGTATATCCACTACAGAATTTTTGTTTACTTGGTCAGAGCTAAACTCACCTAAATTGAGTTGAATTGTTCCGAAATTTTCCTTTCTCAAATGAATAGAAATTGCTGCCGCCAATATACTTCAGTTTCACACAAATAGAGATAACGTTCAGACTAAATCCTCTCTTTGATCACTACAGAGACTCAGAATTCGCCCTCTCAAACCCTAGCTCGTTCCTTCTATTCTCTGATCTTCAGATTGTTCGTTCGAATTTCCAACTAAACAACTGAGCGAATTTAACCGCTGCTTAAATAGTTGCCGCCCTTCAGTTAGTTTAAAGCTTGATTCTATGCTTTGATACTCCACCAATTCCCTACACAAGCACAATTAAATTTCTTTGATCCCATGCCTGCCACATCATCGAACCACCATAAACCAACTGATTAAAACTCCAATAATGCCCTTCACCTATTTAAACATAATTATCCCATCTGGTGCATCGAAGAACTCTAGTTGGACCCTTTGGCCTCCTTTTCTGTAGAAATTTGCCAATTATCATCATTCTAATTATGAAATTGAAATTTTTAATTACATTAAAAATTAGGGATTTTACAATTTTAGATCGATTTTAAGACTTTAAACCATCAAAATAGCATTTTTGAAATTTTCTGGGTTTGACTAATCACTCAGATCGGTTAACTTGTATTTTATGAATTATCGAAATCAAATATCAGCTATTACTGTTTTTACTGTATGACCAATATTTCATTTCATTCACTCAATCTTCTCAGTTTAACCAACTTGAGATTTCGGTTAAACTACAGAAACTCCAGAAATAAATTTTTTTTGGGCAAAGCTTGCGAATTTTGACCCCTTGGCTGGATTAGTGTTTTTGTGGGCCATTTGGTGGGCCCACAAGGGTCGGGAAATGGTGGTTTAGCCTAATTTGCTCTCCTTAATTTATTTTTTGATACAAGGAAGATAGGGGTGAAGCTAGGGGCCTCACACCACCATCCATAGTTGAATTTCATGCAGCTGAGAGGGACCATAAGTGTCCCAGTTCTTGTGCTAGTGACAACTCCTACTCTTCCATGGGAAGAAGAGAAGAAGGGGCTCGATTGGCCTTTGTCAAAGTCTAGCCAGCCAAACCACATCCATGCTCATTCAAATACATTCAAAGTACCATGACAATGTAGAAGTTAACATGCTTAGAACAACAGTGAGGCTATGTGCTTCATGGAGTATGCATGGGAGGTAGAACATGCTATAATACCAACATACAACAACCATAAGAATGGGTGTGTGCTTGCATGCAATGTGCATGTGGGTTCAAGCATCTCAAAAGCTTATCACCTTAAGAGTAATGTGAGGTAGGTGTAAAACCCCGAACCGGATTATACCTTAATTATTAAGTTTAATTATCTAAAATGGGATTATTAGACTAATTAAGTATTTGTGTTATGAAGGTGAGGTGGATGTGAATCATGCTTGAGGATTTGAGGAAATCAAATTGGACTTTATTGAAGGTTATTAAGGTAAGATTAGTTAATGTTATTTTCCAATTTCAATTGGCTAAGATACCCTCCAATTAGTTTTAGTGAATTGGAAATCAAATTCTGAAAAAATTAGAGTTAAGTGTGATAATTAGCCTTGATGTGCGAACCTTGAATCACGCGTTGAACTAAATCCTGTAGAAACCGCTTAACACCCGAACGTCCAACTTTAATGTTCGCGCGTCCAATACAAAATTTCTTGATTTCTTGTTTTGAGCCCAAAGTCAAATTGCAATACTTTTAGATCATTCGTGAGCCCTCAATAAATACAAATTTGGGCCAAGTACACCTAGAGCACACCTCCAAGTAAACCCAATGTACACCCTCCCAAGTGTACCTAAAGTACCTTTTAAGTATACCCAAGGTATCTCTCAAGTGTACCTAAAGTATCTCCTAAAAATACCCAAGGTACCACCCAAGTACACACAAGTATTACCCAAGGTACCATCAAAGTATACTCAAGTATTACCCAAGGTACCTCTTAAGTATACCTAAAGTATCTCCTAAGAATACCCAAGGTACCACCCAAGTACTCCTAAAGTACATCCAAGTATTACCCAAGGTACCACAAAAGTATACCCAAGTATTACCCAAGGTGCCCCACTTGTATACCTAAGGTACCCCACTTGCATTGCCTAAGGTACCCCACTTATATACCTAAGGTACCCCAATGTTTTACCTAAAGTACCCTACTTGAATTGCCTAAGGTACCTGTAAAACCCCGAATTTTTCCTTAAATAATAAATTAAATTAATAAATAATATTACCAAGAGTTATGATTGATAGAAACATTTTAATATTGTAGGGGGTGATCAACTTAGCGGAGATCCAGAATTAGACGCAGATCTGACCGTCCGATCGTGAGATATCGAGGTATGTATTCTAATTGGGCAAGGTGTATAGAAGAGTTGCATGGGAGATGCATAGGATCAGGGGGTATATATATGTATAAAGAAATAACCTAAATTTTATACTTGTATTGTCGCTCGTATTGAAGAGCCGCAAGCGACGAAACCTGTTTGAACGACCAAGAGAAGAAGAAGAATAAGAAGAAGGAAGGGCTGGGCGTGTGTTCATCGTCCAGGGAGTTTCTCAGTGCAAGAGTTTCGCCATTGTTCAGAATAGAGAAGGAGAAATCAGCGTATAGAGGTAGGTGACATCGTTTTGGTTTTAAAATTGGATTTACCTCTGTTTAATCGCAAACGCATGTTTCTATAATATGTAATGTTGTATTTAGTTAGCTAAGCATGTTATAAATACATTAGAATGAGTTTAGATGAGAAAAATCATGATTTAGAACTGTTTCTGCTCGATTTTGTATGACCGCCGACCTCAACTGCACTCGGCGCTCATCGGCAATCCTAGGCGTTGGTTATAAAATTGAGGACGCCGTGGACCGCGGGATGACGGACCGTTGGTGCTCGAAATTGAACTACTGCCGACTGGAGACCGCCCGGAGCGATCCTGAGCGATCCCAAGCGCTCTAAGCAGAAATTCCAATTTTTCATAATTTCAAACCTAATTCAACTCTAAACTATTTTTAGACAATTTTAATGATTAATTAAGGTCTTTTAAGACCAAAATAAACTATCTAATTCCCTGTTTTACAGAAAAACAAATTAGGGAGATATTTAGGACATTAGTTGCCAAGTTTTGAAGGTAAATGAGAAATGTGATTTTGGAAAAGCCTAACTACCATTTGATTATCCAAACACTTCTAAATGGCATTATAAATCATAAGACATTATAAAGAGAATTCAGAATTCGAATGACTGAATAATGAAGTAAATGTACAGATATAACCATTATATGCCGCTAGGCACCAACCCTTATAGAATTATGATACTTTAGGGAATTTTGGAGTCTAGTGGGCATAGCTGGTTATGGATCCATAGTCGTAGCTAGATAGCTGAGGGATATGTCATTTGGGTTGAGTTACTCCTATATGCGACGCGCTTCCTTTGCAAGTTAGTTTGTCTGGGAAGGTCCTATGTCTGGAGGGACACCCCGGTGAGCCGCTGGTGATTCCCTGTACATGTGGATAAGCGACCATCTCCATGTATTGATTCTGGTGCTGCATGCTGGTGGTACATGCCAACTCTGATGGGTACGTGTGCAATAAGTCGGTGACTACGGCTCTTGTCTAAGCTGCGCTGCATGGGGCTTGAGTATCATTAATAGCATCGCTCCTAAGTCGCACGATGGTATAGCAATTGGTTGAGAATCATCTCAAAAGGTTTATCTATCTTTGTGAGTCCTACAATGACACTGAAAACACAACACTTGATATGATTATTATTATTATTGTGCACGTGCGGGATGCATGTGATTGGGATATTGGTTGGATGTGACTGCTTAGTACATCCTGGCAATGTATGGATTATGCTACTGATTTGGCTATTGAGTTGTTATATTAAAACTTGCTGAAAATCATTTCTAGAACTGTTTATCAAATTGTTTTGTGTTCATGAATAGTATAAATGATTATGCGAGCCTGATTTATCGATGTTGCTTAATCGTGCATGAAATGTTACTTTGCTTATATTAACTGTTTAGTCATGCATGTGTTACCTACTGAGATATTCATATCTCACCCTACTTCTATTCCATTTTTTTCAGCTGATACGCGAGAGGGGGATCTCTTAGACTTCCAGGGAGAGATAGCCGAGTATTCGCCGGAGGATTATTATTATCCAGATCTTGTCTGAGGTGGATTGATGTTATAGACTTAGCATTTTTGATTTGTTTATTATCATTTATTTGGATTGATGTATGAGAGAGATAAGGAGAGAGATAGTGACCAGTTCATTTTACCAGACTTTGATATTACTGACTGATGGTCAAGCTTTATGCTTAGTTGAGGATTTTGATCTACACTTCCGCACATACTTGTTTCCGCAACTCTAATAGTTTAATAAAATGATTGGATTTTGCTTTCTTTGGTCTGGTATGTTATTGATGTTGTAATTGATATGGGCCAGTAACACCTCGGATTTGGTTGTTGAACTAGATTCGGGTTGTTACAGTAGCGAACCGGGTTCGGGTCGGGTGCCGGTTTGCACTGACCCGGGTTTGGGGCGTTACAGAGATGGTATCAGAGCAAATGGTCCTAACCTTAGATTAGCCAGCTTTAGGGGAATGGGATTGTGAGTACGCTAGATAGAACCCCTAGAATTATTGGATTCTAACAAGTGAAGTTGTATTTTGCAGATGGCTGGTAGGGGAAGACGTGCTAGAGTTGATCCTATTGAGGAGGAGCAGCAGGATGTTCCACTACCTCCACCACCTCCAGGGGGTGATATATGGACTGTTGTTGGCACCTTGGCAGAGCTTCTTGCTAAGGAGAGAGAGGAGAGATTGAGCCAGCATGGCAATGGCGGGAATGGTGGCAATGGTCACGGAGAGGAGCCTGTACATGAGCAGGCCATACATACGGCCAAGGATCTTGAGCAATTCAGGAAATTGGATCCACCTATCTTCAGTGGACGACCAGATCCTATGGAGGCTGAGAGATGGCTGATGCGACTCGAGTGGATTTTTGAGGCTATGGGATGCCCTATGGACCGGAGAGTGCGTTTGGCAGCATTCTTGTTTGAGGGAGAGGCAGTGCACTGGTGGACAGCCAGGAAGAGGCAGGATCCACAGGCTACGTACATGACATGGGACAGATTCCGAGAGGTCTTCTATGACCAGTACTTTTCTGAGGAAGTCCGGCTCAAGAAGGAGCGGGAATTTATGGAGATTACACAGGGAGGCCAGACAGTGGCTCAGTACGAGGCTAAATTTGCAGCCTTGTCCCGATTTGCACCTCATATGACACAGTTAGAGAGGAGGCTGACTTCACATTTTGAACGGGGTCTGAAGCCTGAGATTTGGAGTATGCTGACAGTACTTCTGTGCACCGAACTAAAGGACGTGATACGTAGAGCCACTAGAGCTGAGAGTGACTTGGAGGCTAGAGCGAGCCAGAGCAGAGCTAGGCCGCCTATGAGGCCGGCAGATCAGAGAGGTTTCCTTAGTGGGAACAAGAGACCTAGAGACTGGACTAGGGCAGAGCCTGCAGGAGGACAGTATAGGTCAGTTCCGAGGGCATGTGTCAGTTGCGGCAGATACCATGTACCTGGACCGTGTGTTGCAGCGCCAGGCACCTGTTACAGATGCGGTAGGCCGGGTCACAGGATCATGGGTTGTCAGTTTCCTTCTAGTTATCAGCCGTTAGCTGTGCCACGACCGGCATTACCATCGCCAGAGACCGCGCCTGCTTTTCCACAGAGGCCACAGTTCCAGCAACCAGCTCAGAGAGCACCGGTTGGGTAGAAGCCCCAGGGCAGAGGACCAGTTCAGAGAGGAGGCCAGAAGCAGGCAGTACCTGCTCAGCAGCCACAGCCAGCGAGGGTATATGCAGTGGATGCACATAAAGAGCGTGAGCCCGATCGTGTGGAGGATATTGAGGGTGATCCTGAGGCACCTGAGTTGATTGGAGGTATTCTCTTCATCTGTGGTAGATCAGCATGTGTTCTGTTTGATTCTGGTGCTTCTCATTCTTTTATATCGCCTGCTTGTGCACAACGGATTGGTTTGTCACCCACTGAATTGGATACTGCATTGTTTGTGCACACACCTTTGGGAGAGTCTACTCGAGTGGAGCATATGTATAGAGACTGTATGATTAGATTGGGTAGATTGGAGTTGTTTGGTGATTTGATTGCCTTAGACATTGGAGGTTTTGATGTGATATTGGGGATGGATTGGCTATGTAGACACCATGTGACGTTGGATTGTTATGCGGGTACAGTGATAGTTAGAGGACCAGATCAAACCACTCATTGTTTCAAATGTGAGGGGTTGAAGTCTCGGATTGGTCTGGTAGCATCTGTGATAGCGGAGGAGCTTAGGAATGACACCCTTGTCATCTCCGATGTACCTGTGGTACAGGAGTTTGCGGATGTGTTTCCAGAGGATTTACCTGGATTACCACCTGCTAGAGGAGTAGAGTTCAGGATACAGTTGATGCCTGGTACGGCTCCAGTTTCAAAACCACCCTATAGGCTTGCGAAACCAGAACAGGAGGAACTTAAGAAACAGTTAGATGGGCTCCAGGAAAAAGGTTTCATCAGACCGAGCGTATCTCCGTGGGGCGCTCCAGTTCTATTTGTCCAGAAGAAGGATGGGAGCATGAGGATGTGTATCGATTATAGGCAACTGAATCAAGTAACAGTGAAGAACAAGTATCCGTTGCCTAGGATTGATGACCTGTTTGATCAGTTAGGAGGAGCATCTTGGTTCTCCAAGATCTACTTGAGGTCAGGATATCATCAATTGAGAGTAGCAGAGGAGGACATAGAGAAGACAGCTTTTCGTACACGCTATGGGCATTATGAGTTCTTGGTTATGCCTTTTGGGTTGACCAGTGCCCCATCTGTTTTCATGGACCTCATGAACAGGATTTTTCATGCATACTTGGACAGTTTTGTAGTGGTGTTCATTGATGACATTCTAGTATATTCTAAGACCCGAGAAGCACATGTAGGGCATTTGAAGTTAGTATTGCACACATTGAGAGACCACAAGTTGTATGGGAAATTTAGCAAGTGTCAGTTTTGGCTAAGGCGAATTTCTTTCTTAGGTCATGTTATCTCAGGAGAGGGTATATCTGTGGACCCTGAGAAGGTAAAGGCAGTGGCAGAATGGCCTAGACTTACTACAGTGACAGAGGTCAGGAGTTTCCTTGGTATGGCAGGTTACTACAAGAGATTCATCGCTGGATTTTCACGTATATCTGCACCCTTGTCTAATCTAACCAAGAAGGCAGTGAAATTCCAATGGGATGAGAAATGTGAGCAGAGTTTCCAGGAATTGAAGCAAAGATTGACTACTGCACCAGTTTTGATTGTGCCATCCATGGATGAGGCATTTGCAGTATATTGTGATGCTTCTAGGATAGGCTTGGGATGTGTATTGATGCAGCAAGGTAGAGTTATAGCGTATGCTTCGAGATTGTTGAGGCCGCATGAGAAGAACTACCCTACCCACGATCTAGAGCTTGCAGCCATAGTCTTTGCACTGAAGCTATGGAGGCATTACCTTTATGGGGTAGAGTTTGAGATCTTTTCTGATCATAAGAGCTTGAGATATCTGTTTTCACAGAAGGACTTAAATATGAGGTAGCGAAGGTGGATGGATCTGCTAAAGGATTACAAGTTCACGTTGCAATACCACCCTGGTAAAGCAAACTAGTGGCGGATGCTTTGAGTAGAAAAAGTGCAGTTGACGATCAGGTAGCTACTTTAGCAGCTTTCATGATGAGCCAGTGTAGATTGATTGATTCAGTCAAAGATTGGCAGGGAGAGTTTAGCATGCCACAGGATGGAGTGATTCGAGTTGCTCGTGTTCAGATTGAACCAGATTTGGTTCAGTTGATTCGGGAGAAACAATTGATTGACCCACAGTTGATCCAGACTAGGGAGATGATGAGTAGAGGATCTGAGGGAGCTGTAGATTTTGCGGATAGAGATGGGCTATTGAGATATAGAGGTCGTATTTGTGTTCCAGCTGATGAAGAAATTAAGGAGAAAATATTGACAGAGGGTCATAGATCAAAGTATGCAGTTCACCCAGGAAGTACGAAAATGTATAAGAACTTAAAGGAAATCTATTGGTGGTCAGGAATGAAGAGAGAGATTGCAGAGTATGTAGCAAAGTGTTTGATATGCCAGCAAGTGAAGGCTGAGCATTGGAAACCACCTGGTTTACTTCAGTCACTTCCTATTCCAGAGTGGAAGTGGGAGCATGTGACTATGGATTTTGTATCTGGGTTACCACTGACAGCAAAGAAGGAAGATGCTATTTGGGTTGTAGTGGATAGACTGACTAAGTCCGCACATTTCTTGCCTATGAGCACTTCGCAGCCATTGAAGTCTTTAGCTGAGTTATATGTCAAGGAGATAGTGAGACTTCATGAAGTGCCAGTTTCTATAGTGTCTGACAGAGATGCACGATTCACAACACGCTTTTGGCTTGCATTTCAGGCAGCTTTTGGGACTAAGCTTAATTTCAGCACTAGTTATCATCCTCAGACAGATGGACAGTCTGAGCGTACCATTTAGACCTTGGAAGATATGTTGAGATGCTGTGTTATGGATTGGGGAGGCAGTTGGAATCAGCACCTACCATTGGTGGAGTTTGCCTATAATAACAGCTATCAGGCGAGTATTCAGATGGCACCATTCGAGGCACTTTATGGCAGACCGTGTAGATCCCCAGTGTGCTGGGTGGAGTTGGGGAAAGACAACTCATTGGGCCCCAGATTGTACAGGATAGCATTGAGAAGGTGAATCAGATTAGGCGAAACATGCTTACAGCCCAGAGTCGTCAGAAGAGTTATGCAGATACCAGAAGAAGAGATTTGCATTTTGAAGTTGGTGATTGGGTATTTCTGAAGATATCACCATCTCGTGAAATCAAGAGATTTGGAAAGAAAGGCAAATTGGCTCCAAGATATATAGGTCCGTTTGAGATTAAGGGTACAGTGGGACCATTAGCATACAGATTGGCTTTACCTACACAACTGGAAGGAGTTCATGACGTATTCCATGTTTCTATGTTGAGGAAGTACGTGCATGACCCTACTCATATCATTCAGCATGAGCCAATAGTAGTGCGAGGGGACTTGACTTACGAGGAGCATCCAGTTGAGATTTTGGACAGGAAGGAGTAGGTTCTTCGTACTAAAGTGATACCACTTGTGAAAGTACTTTGGCAAAATCACACAACTGAGGAAGCTACGTGGGAATTGGAATCGGAAATGTAGAGGAAGTATCCCGACTTATTTCCAGAACCGCAAGGTAAATTTCGAGGGCGAAATTTTCTTTAAGGAGGGGAGGATGTAAAACCACGAATTTTTTCTTAAATAATAAATTAAATTAATAAATAATATTACCAAGAGTTATGATTGATAGAAACATTTTAATATTGTAGGGGGTGATCAACTTAGCGGAGATCCAGAATTAGACGCAGATCTGACCGTCCGATCGTGAGATATCGAGGTATGTATTCTAATTGGGCAAGGTGTATAGAAGAGTTGCATGGGAGATGCATAGGATCAGGGGGTATATATATGTATAAAGAAATAACCTAAATTTTATACTTGTATTGTCGCTCGTATTGAAGAGCCGCAAGCGACGAAACCTGTTTGAACGACCAAGAGAAGAAGAAGAAGAAGAAGAAGGAAGGGCTGGGCGTCCGTTCATCATCCAGGGAGTTTCTCAGTGCAAGAGTTTCGCCATTGTTCAGAATAGAGAAGGAGAAATCAGCGTATAGAGGTAGGTGACATCGTTTTGGTTTTAAAATTGGATTTACCTCTGTTTAATCGCAAACGCATGTTTCTATGATATGTAATGTTGTATTTAGTTAGCTAAGCATGTTATAAATACATTAGAATGAGTTTAGATGAGAAAAATCATGATTTAGAACTGTTTCTGCTCGATTTTGTATGACCGCCGACCTCGACTGCACTCGGCGCTCATCGGCAATCCTAGGCGCTGGTTATAAAATTGAGGACGCCGTGGACCGCGGGACGACGGACCGTTGGCGCTTGAAATTGAACTACTGTCGACTGGAGACCGCCCGAAGCGATCCTGAGCGATCCCAGGCGCTCTAAGCAGAAATTCCAATTTTTCATAATTTCGAACCTAATTCAACTCTAAACTATTTTTAGACAATTTTAATGATTAATTAAGGTCTTTTAAGACCAAAATAAACTATCTAATTCCCTGTTTTACAGAAAAACAAATTAGGGAGATATTTAGGACATTAGTTGCCAAGTTTTGAAGGTAAATGAGAAATGTGATTTTGGAAAAGCCTAACTACCATTTGATTATCCAAACACTTCTAAATGGCATTATAAATCATAAGACATTATAAAGAGAATTCAGAATTCGAATGACTGAATAATGAAGTAAATGTACAGATATAACCATTATATGCCGCTAGGCACCAACCCTTATAGAATTATGATACTTTAGGGAATTTTGGAGTCTAGTGGGCATAGCTGGTTATGGATCCATAGTCGTAGCTAGATAGCTGAGGGATATGTCATTTGGGTTGAGTTACTCCTATATGCGACGCGCTTCCTTTGCAAGTTAGTTTGTCTGGGAAGGTCCTATGTCTAGAGGGACACCTCGGTGAGCCGCTGGTGATTCCCTGTACATGTGGATAAGCGACCATCTCCATGTATTGATTCTGGTGCTGCATGCTGGTGGTACATGCCAACTCTGATGGGTACGTGTGCAATAAGTCGGTGACTACGGCTCTTGTCTAAGCTGCGCTGCATGGGGCTTGAGTATCATTAGTAGCATCGCTCCTAAGTCGCACGGTGGTATAGCAATTGGTTGAGAATCATCTCAAAAGGTTTATCTATCTTTGTGAGTCCTACAATGACACTGAAAACACAACACTTGATATGATTATTATTATTATTGTGCACGTGCGGGATGCATGTGATTGGGATATTGGTTGGATGTGACTGCTTAGTACATCCTGGCAATGTATGGATTATGCTACTGATTTGGCTATTGAGTTGTTATATTAAAACTTGCTGAAAATCATTTCTAGAACTGTTTATCAAACTGTTTTGTGTTCATGAATAGTATAAATGATTATGCGAGCCTGATTTAGCGATGTTGCTTAATCGTGCATGAAATGTTACTTTGCTTATATTAACTGTTTAGTCATGCATGTGTTACCTACTGAGATATTCGTATCTCACCCTACTTCTATTCCATTTTTTTCAGCTGATACGCGAGAGGGGGATCTCTTAGACTTCCAGGGAGAGATAGCCGAGTATTCGCCGGAGGATTATTATTATCCAGATCTTGTCTGAGGTGGATTGATGTTATAGACTTAGCATTTTTGATTGGTTTATTATCATTTATTTGGATTGATGTATGAGAGAGATAAGGAGAGAGATAGTGACCAGTTCATTTTACCAGACTTTGATATTACTGACTGATGGTCAAGTTTTATGCTTAGTTGAGGATTTTGATCTACACTTCAGCACATACTTGTTTCCGCAACTCTAATAGTTTAATAAAATGATTGGATTTTGCTTTCTTTGGTCTGGTATGTTATTGATGTTGTAATTGATATGGGCCAGTAACACCTCGGATTTGGTTGTTGAACTAGATTCGGGTTGTTACAGTAGCGAACCGGGTTCGGGTCGGGTGCCGGTTTGCACTGACCCGGGTTCGGGGCGTTACAATACCCACTTATATACCTAAAATACCCCCTTGTGTTGCCTAAGGTACCCCATTTGAATACCTAAGGTACCCCATTGTTTTATATAAGGTACCCCACTGTTTTACCTAAGGTACCCTACTTGAATTGCCTAAGGTATCCCACTTGTATACCTAAAGTACCTCCTTGTGTTGCCTAAGGTAACCAACCCACTTGAATACCTAAGGTACCCCACTGTTTTACCTAAGGTACCCCTTTGTATAACTAAGGTACACCCCTTCTATAACTAAGGTATCCCCTTCTGGTATAACTAAGGTTCCCCCCAAGCATCCCTAAAGTATACCCCTTGAAATAGCTAAGGAAAACCCCTTGAAACACCAAGGTACCCCCCTCAAATAACACTAAGATACCCCCCACTTAACACTAAGGTACCCCCTAAAGGTTTTAGTTGAATAAAAGCTTTGCTTAGGGGCAGATTTGAAAGACCAAAAGTTGGGCATATAAAAGGATGCCCTAACTAAAATATCAAGTGTTTTGAACCCCTTTTCCTTGTCTTGGACGTATAGAACAAGAAGAAGAGTGGGAGCTTGCTTGAAAGCTTTAAGAAGAAGGAGAAGGAGAGTAGAGCTTGAAGAGAAGTTGCGCTTCTCCATTAAACATGTAAGTATGAAACCCTTAAAATCAAAATGTAATACAAAAATTCGTACTCTCTCTCTAGGGTTTGATTTATTTGAAGAAATGATCTTGCATGTTGGTTTTTGCTTCTAAAATTCAGGAGGTTTTGGTTGTATGATAATCTTGTTTAGTTTTCTATTGATTTGCCATGGATTTCCAATCTCTATTGATCATATTTCAAATTAGGTTTTGAGTTTTGTATATTGAATGAGGTTTTATGTGTTAGATTTGTGTTCATGTGGATTTGGGATGATTATCTATTTTGGAAGATGTTCTTAAGTGTGTTGGGATGATTTATGATCATCCCATTTGGTGTTGGAAAGGATTGATATGACTTGTATAAGTTTTGTGTTGAAAATAACCAAAAATACTTCAAAACCCGACCTTGTGATTAATCCTGAAATGGGCTATTAATCCTAAGCCAAAACCCCCAAAAAAATCAGTTTCTATTAAGGACAGAATTAGTCTTGGTGATTAATCGTGAGGCTAATCATGAACCTGGACGTCCGAACATCAAGTAGGATTTGGTTTAATGCCTGAACGTCAGCCTTGTCGTGAATCAAGATTAGGTCTACGATTAGTCACCGACCTCATCGAGGAGCTAATCTATAAACCCCAAAATTTTAGGAAATTAAAATTATAAAATAAAATAATTATTTGAGGTGTTGTTAATTTATGCAAGGAATGAGGAATTGGTTCAACCCGGAAAACTTGGAGAATTAAATGTAAGGTGAAGTAGTATTATAGTTTCGAGATAATAAGAGTAATAATTTTATAAATAGTTCTATTTAAAATAACCATATACTATTATTTAAAAAAATATATAACAGAATTAAGATCTTTCAAATATATATATATATATATATATATATAAATAACCAAATAAATAAATAAAAGGTTCGGTTGGTCGAACCCAACTTGATTTGGGCGGCTAGAATTGGTTGGGTTTTGGTGTTTTGGTTGAACCATTGGTCTAAAGGGGTTTGACCACGGATTTAATGATGGAGGGTTATTTAGTAATTAAGGCTTTAGGGTTAAGTGTATTTGTTAAGAGGGAAAAGAAAAAAAAAAAGAAGAGAATCAGCCGCACAATAAAAGAAAAGAAAGAGAAACGGCTGCCCACTTCTTCCTCTCCCATACCTGAACCTTCCATGATCTTGATTTCGTGCTCTTGTTCCTCAGATCAGAAGGAGGAGAAGAAGAGAACATTCTTGTGTGGATTAAGGTAAGGGAATGGGTTTAGAAAGTTCGTTTTTTGGTGTTCTCTGCATGTAGTTTAATTCTGAGAAATGTTTGTTTTGATCTAGACAAGAAAGGGAGTTGCTGGGTTCATTTGGAACTATTAGGGGTGATTTTCAGAGTTGTTGGAGAAGGATTCAATCACAAAAAAGGTAAGTAGCCCCTTCAAACGAGCATAAACTAAAATTCCGTTGATTAGTTGTTGAATGTGATTATACGCGTATTTACAGATTTGTTTGTGAATTATTTGAAGTGTAAATGAGTAGTTTAAATGTTTGAGATGGTTAGAAATGCTTTAGGATGATTGGACAATTGATTCCCATGATTAGAACTGATTTTCGAAGTGATTAGTGTAGGTTTTAGCTTTGACAGAATTCTGACCAAGCATGTTTTCCATGGATAAATCTGGATTCATTTGATCTATATATGTGTTTTTATTTGTCCTAAACTATTCTTGCACATTTGTAAGTTGATTTAGAATGGTTTTGATTTAGGTTGCCACATTAGATTGGGAGTATTCAAATTTTTAATGATTTACGCACTTGTTCGATACCTGTAGAAAACCTGAAATTTGGCCTGGTGCCTAAAGCGCGGCTCGAGTGCCGAAGACAGAAAACCTCATTCTTCCCAAATTGAGTTGATTTCAACTACATAATTGTTTTTAATCAAATCCAACATATGTACAATTAAGATTTTGGTATTTAGGAAGTGCTTGCACAGGAATTTCATTAAAATTTAATTTTATAAAGATTTTGTGCACGTTCTACAAAACATGAGTTTTTGTGATACTTTTGGTTCCAAACTTTTCCCTTTTGAAAAAACCTTGATTTTAAGAGTTCCTACACCTGTATTTGGACTATCTGAACATGTTTTGAGCTCTGTATGATTTTATATACACTTAGATTATTTTGCCCATTGAAACCGTGATTTTGAGATATGTATTTGACTCCATGTATGTGGGATTTTGATTCACTATTGTGACTATGCCATTGCCTATTTTATTTATTCCGCCATTGTGGTTTTGTCTCTGGCACAATTGTGTCTCCGCAGTTGCGGCTAATTCATTGGTATATGTTTACACCTCAGTCTGTGTACTCGGCAGGATACTTCCTCAATCCGTGTACTCGGTCGGAAGCTAGTTATTTGTGGTTATCCTCAGTCCATGTACTCGGCGGGATACTTCCTCAATCCGTGTACTTGGTGGGAAGCTTGTTATCTGTGGTTATCCTCAGTCCATGTACTCGGTGGGATACTTCCTTAATCCGTGTACTCGGTGGGAAGCTGATTATTTGTGGTTATCCTCAGTCTGTGTACTCGGCGGGATACTTCCTCAATCCGTGTACTCGGTGGGAAGCTGTTTATTTATGGTTATCCTCAGTCCGTGTACTCAGTGGGATACTTACTCAATCCATGTATTCGATGGGAAGCTTGTTATTTGTGTATAGTTCCTCAATCTGTGTACTCGGTGGGAAGCGTGGTATTTTCATTGGTTGTTGCCTGTTTATCCTCAGTCCATGTGCTCGGCAGGATACTTCGATGTGTTTGTATCTATATTCCAACATGCTTGTATTCATATTTCACCATATCTGAATTTATCGTGATTAGTCAAATTAAGTGTTGCATATATTTTAAACTATTACAAACTATTTGCACGACTACTTAATGAGGTGTTGTTTCTCACATATTTGTTTTATCGGTTTTTTTTCAGATATTCTGCGTGAGGACGCTGCAAGGGTAGATACTTCTAGGGATTATTCTGACTACCAGAAAGTGGATTATTTTTGTTCCTATGTAGGATTGGGAATTTTATTATTGGTTGACTTACTATTGATGGATTATATTGGATTAGTTCTATTAGTTGACCTTGATGGATGTTTGGATTATTTTTATTTTAGTTGACCCTTACAGACTTAGTTTGATGGTTATACATCGGATATTTTTATTTTCATTCCGCGCTTCTATAGAGAAAAGTTTCTTTAATTGTCGCACTCTGATTGTATTTATAGGAATTAATTAAGTCTGGACTAGTTATTCTGGGCCTTAATTCTAACATTTAGGGTTTGGGTTTATGTTTTTAAATAAACTTGGATCTGGGTTGTTACAAGATGGTATCAGAGCAAATATGATCCTAACCTTAGGTAGTAAGCCTTAGGTGTTGATATGGGGATGTGTGTTGCGCTAGATAGCACCCTTTTCATAGGTAATCTAGGTTGAGAGTGTTCCTTCTAAGAATTGCCTATGGTTATCCCTACAAAAAGGTATGTTTCTTCCTCCTCTATTTTATAATTAGTTGTTAAGATATGGTTTGCTAATTGTAGTGTATAGCTTTCTTGTTAATATTGCATGATTAGAGTAAAATTATTAAATTTCAATTCAAAAGGTAAATGAGGATTTTAAGAAACAGTGATTTTGAGATAAATGGCAAGATGAATGTTTGAGGTTGGTAATATAATTCTAATTGTTTATCTGAAGTGGGAAATTGGAGATGATTGATTAATCATGCATATTATTGTGTGCTTAATTGAATGATGAGCCAGATGTGTATAGCCATACTTTGGTAGTGTAAGGCATCAGCCAATTCTGAACACATAATTGAGTATTAAGCTTTATACAAATGGGATATATAATGTAATACTTATTTGTATATAATCATTTGTGTATGTGGTATATTTGTTTAATTTGAGCCAGAAAAGAATCTGCATGATTTCTCCCCATCCTTCATATAGGTGCACATATATTGAAAGGATTGGTGGTAGTAAGTCATGAGTCCTTTTCTGAGTTATTTTTGTACTTTATTAGTGAGTATGGATACCAAGCATAAGAAATTATAAGTGATTAAATTTATTAAGGATGTATTGGAGGTTTGGATATTAATGAATGCGCAGTGGAAGCGTAGTGGACTTGGAAGATAAAGGATGAGAGATTCTTTTGTTTTGATTAATTTTTGTCTTCCATGCATTTGATCATCATGGATGCAATGGCAAGAGATGGAGGTAGACCACGCAATGTTCCTAGAGAGGTGCCACTTATAGAACTTGAGCCATAGGTTACTCCACAAGTTGAGACCCAGATAGACCCACCTGAGGAGGGTGTAGTTGAGCAGCCTATGCCTATACCTCCACCTGTAGAATCTCCAGTACCACAGGATGATGTTTGGAGAGCCATAGGGGCAGTGACTGAGTTGATTGGGGAGATTTATTCGAAAGGAAGAAGAGAGGATGATAGAGACCATGATGAGGATCAAGCTGCACGAGACTTAGAGCGGTTCCATAAGATGGAACCCTCAATTTTTGGAGGTTTACCGGATCCTATGGAGGCTGAGCGATGGATTTTGAGGATTGAATGGATATTTGAGGGCATGGGTTGTCCTCAGGATCGGAATGTACGACTGGCCACCTTTATGTTTGAGGGAGAGGTAGTTCATTGGTGGCGGTCCGTGAAGAGGAAAACTGATCTAGGAGTGCAAATGACCTGGGAGAGGTTTAGAGAGGTCGACAAAAGGTGAGAGAGTTTATGCACATCTCCCAAGGAGAGCAGACAGTCCTACAATATGAGGCTCGTCTTGACAAGTTGTCCCGATTTGCGCTTCACATGGTGGCAGATGATGAGGAAAGGATTCAACACTTTGAGTAAGGGCTGAGGCCAAAAATCAAGGAAAAGGTGTCTGTTGTGGAGTGCACTCAATACTCCGAGCTGATACATAGGGCCGAGAGAGCAGAGAGGCTGATCAAGGAAAGTCGACCAGAGTAGAGCAGGTTTGGAGTCTCCTCTCGGCAGTGTCTGGAACCGAATAATTTATCCAATAGAAATAAAAGGCATAAAAATTCTAATGGAGACCAAATGATAAGGCCGGTTAGTAACTGTGATCATTGTAGAAGATTTCATGTTTTAGGGGCGCCATGTGTTGCACTTAAGGGGACTTGTTTCTATTTTGATAAAGCTGACCATCATATTAAAGAGTGTCCACATCCATCTCACTATCAGACACTCATGCGTCCTCTGAAAAATTCTAGTGGCCCACAAGCAATGGTTTCCTATCGATCCCAAGAACATGAGGCCCCGATTAGGATGAATGAAAAGGACAGTAGGCAATACTACCTAATCCAAGAAGATGGAATGCTTTGGTGACAAAAAGAGAGTAGTTAGATCCAGAAATTCCTCAAGGTGTGTTTTTCTCTAGCCTTCTCTTTTATTATTGTGTTACAATTTATGAACTTTATAGTAATCCTGACTCATAGATTTAAGAAATTCATTTAGCTTTATAATATTTAGGTGATCCTATAATAAGTTGCTGAATTGTGGTTTGTTTGATTCTGATTTGGGATTGGAATGTTGGGAAAATATAGATTTGAAATTGTTTGTATATTCGTTTTAGAAACCTAGAAAAGTGTTGATTTTAGAGATTCAATTAGATAGAAAATTCTAGATCAACCTATAATTAATGGAAGTAGTTATGTTTGTTACAAAAGTGATTTAGAATGAAATGGAAGTGGCTAGATACAATTTAAAACCCTGGTGATATGTAAAGTCTCGGAAATTAGGAAAAACCCAGAAAAATAGAAGAATTGGCCGAGCGCCCGAGTTACCGCTCGAGCACTAGTGCAAGTACCTTGCCTGTGTATTTTGAAACAAAACCTGAAAACTAAATGCCCCAAAGGCCGCTTGAGCGCCCCTTTCAAGCGACTTCTATCAGAAAATTTCCAGATTTTGTAATTTGAGCCCAAATATAATTTTTATGATTTTTCTGGAAATTTTGAAGTTGTAACTGTAACGCCCCGGTTCCGGGTCCATTCCCAAACCCAAGGTGTTATGGTAATCAAACAAAGCAACTAAAGAAACTGGACAATTTAAAACTTTTTCTAACTTTATAATCAGAGTAAATGCGGAAACTTAAATTTAAATTCTCTTTATTAATAAACAACCATGATATACAAAAGATTCAATTCCATGAACAACCTACAACTGTATAAACTACCCATCTACAATTAGCCCAAATTTTGACATCCTCACCAAGAGTACCTGAAAAATGGGGAGAAACCGGAGTGAGAATAAATCTCAACAAGTAGCAAGGTGCATGATGCAAAACAGTCCATAATTTTATAATACTATTCATGAGATGAACGATAAAACCAAACCACGATAATACAATAATATATCAATAACAATGAACCAATCCAAAACAAACACGTGTAACATAATAGGACTCGTGAACTGAAACCACTTAATAAGATATTCTTGCCCCCATAGTTCACCACAACACGACTTACATGATAGATGGAGCCCGCACCTGCAGTCACTACCATCTCCTCTGTCAACCATCAATGCAGACCACCCACGCATGGGCTGGTGAGTACAATCCATAGTCCAAATAAAATCCCATAAAGGGTACCGCTTCCGCGGAGGCCATACCAATCTGATCAAAGATTAATGGACCCACAACAAACACGTCTAATATCAGTGCAAGTGCAAGTCACAAGTGATCCTCAAGACCGCCAAATTATAGCTCCAATGTGCGAGTCACAAGTAACCTACTAACATGACCAATATAAAGCTCGTGCAAGTCGATGTCTCATTGAAGCATGTGGACGGTAATCTGAATAACAAAATAAAAACCGTTTATCGAAAGCAACCTCGGCTAAGACCAAGCCGCACCTGCAGCGGTCTAGGATTGCTGCCTACGTCTCCCGCACCTGCTAGTACGATGGACCGCAGACTGGGGAGTTCCGAACAAGAATAACTTACTAGCCAATTCCCTTTCACTTCCTAGCTAAGCTATGGATCCATACTAAGCATTGCCCACTAGACACAACTCACAATCAAAACCTTGAATAAAAATACAATATTCAGTGATAAACCTTGTACCAATAATCACAACCATGTCCCAAGTGCTGTGTCCAAGAATAATTTCCAAAACCACGGTGTCCAACCAAAAGATGTTCAAAATAACCATTAAACAGTTTTTAAACAAAGTTCCAGGCCATTTAATAAGAAAAGTACGAGAGTATACACAAATTCTAATTAAAAGGTTCAGATTTGAGTTGTGTTAGTGTGAGCATACTTAGTTTATCTTTCTAATTCAATATTCAGGTTATTCTTTATTTCTTTCAAAGTTTACTCTAAATCCTACACTTTGATTCATCCTAAAATCCTTACTTTTAAATCCAACTAATACCCCTAATCTCCAAAACCTTTGGGTTATGTTATTGATTCTTTCCAAAAGTTAATTTAGGTTTATTATGACTTGTTAGACTAGGTTTCATACCTAGAATGCTAATGAAAGTAGTCGGAGTGTATAGGTATTCCTTTACTAGTCTTCTTTGATTTTTATTACATTCATTGTCCCAAATAATTACCCTTTTATCCAAATTTAATTCCGTCACTTCCTACTTCTCAAATTACCCTATTTACAAGTGTTACAATATTAAAATTCCAAGAAAAATCATTAGAAATTGAATCTGGGCACGAATCCCAAGTTTAGAAATTTCTGACAGTTGGTCACTCGATGGGTCGCTCAGGCGACTGCTCTAGCGGTTAGGTTTTCAGTTTCTGTTATTTTTCAAAGGCCTATCGCCTGATGTAACGCTCGAGCGGTGTATCAAGCGTTCCAACTATAATACTGTTTTTCTTCAGTTTATCGAAATTTTTTGAACTTTCTATACATACTATTTACTTTTTGTGATTCTAAACAACTAATTTCCATCCTAAACTAGTTATGGGACAACCCTAAACTATTCCCATCATCTTTCCACTTATCTTTGAGTTTCTTTTTAAGTTTAACTCATCATGATCAACCTTTTCTTGATTTTCAAAAGAAAGATAAATCACCAAACAATTCTTTATAAACAAGTAAGCTTTTCCCATGAAATCCAACTTCAAAAAAATACGATTAAACATCAAAATCACGAGAAAACATGCAGTTCCTCCAGTTTCAAGGGTTTGCTACTTGCCTTATGATGAACCCAGATTTTTCAGAAACTTCGCCTGTGCCTATTTTTGGAGCTCAATCGCATCCCTCTAGACTTCTCCAATTTAGATCTCCACCGTTCAGTTTGAAGTCTTCCATGAGTAGAACAAAATCCTAAAATTTCAACCCATTCCAACTGTTCGATATTCCTAGCTCGCCATTCGAAGTTGGCTGGTCGGCCATTTATGCAACTTCTCTTCTTTCTAATTCCTTCTTTCTTTTCTCTCTTCTCTCCTTCTACTTTTGTCTCCTAACACTTATGCACGAATTTCCCTCTTCATCTAACTTATTTTCAAAACCTAAAACACTCTTTAAACCTCTCTTTTATAGCCTCCCTACTAGTTCAACTCTAATTAGGTTTAGCTTATTCTAATATACTTAGTGTATTCCCTCTTCTACCCTTCTCCTTAATTTAATTCCTTTAATTCTCTTTTAAAGGATATCCTAATTAATTTTCGTGCTTAATTTTATTCCTAATTTTAAATTGAAGTTAGACTTTTATTATTCACTCAAATTACCTATATCTTGGACCCTAATTAGTATAATTACCATTAGGCCCCTTTTCTACCATTTAAGCCTTAATTTCATTATTTTACATCTAACTAAGCTAAGATTTTGTCTAATTGACTTTGTTGACTTAATAACTAATTGTCTTATTTTCTTTCATGAATTTAACAAATTGAAATGACCAAATTACCCTTCCTTTTTAAATTCCTATTTTGACCCTTATATTTCTCTTTAATTCTCATATTACTATATTCCTTAGTATTTTCCTCTATACTTTATTCTTTAATTATTTATTTTATTTTTAGGAAAATCCAAGGTTTTACAGTAACACCTTTAACTAGGTTAATTGGAGATATAGGAAGTGGCGGAATTAAATTTGGATTAATGGATAGAAATTTGGAACGATGAATGTAAATATGAATCTTATGGAGGTGTTTTGAGGAAATAGAGGACCAAACTTACTTAGATTTGATTTTGAATGACATAATCTATTCCTAAACTTCAACACAGACCCAAGAAACCTTTTGGATGTACTAAATAACAGAATTAATAAATGTTAACACCCTAGGTTCTAAATGAGGAAAATTTTGGGATCTACTAGCACCCAGTATAGATACTTGATAGATGTGAGTAGGTCTTTAGTACGAAGGTGATTCAACTTATTAGTGTGTTATGGTTGAATCATACCGTAGAAAGAGCCAGATGAGAATTAGAATCTCGAATGAAAGAGAAGTACCCATTTTTGTTTGAGGAATCGCCAGATAAATTTCGAGGACGAAATTTTCTGTTAGGAGGGGAGAATGTAAAACCCCAGAATTTTAGGAAATTAAAATTATAAAATAAAATATTTTGAGGTGCTGTTAATTTATGCAGGGAATGAGGAATTGGTTTAACCCAGAGAACTTAGAGAATTAAATGTAAGATGAAGTAGTATTCTAGTTTCGAGATAATAAGAATAATAATTTTATAGATAGTTATATTTAAAATTACCATATACTATTATTTAAAAAAAATATAACAGAATTAAGATCTTTCAAAATATATATATATATATATAACAAAATAAATAAATAAAAGGTTCGGTTGGTCGAACCCAACTTGATTTGGGCGGCTAGAATTGGTTGGGTTTTGGTGTTTCGGTTGAACCATTGGTCTAAAGGGGTTTGACATTGGATTTAATGATGGAGGGTTATTTAGTAATTAAGGCTTTAGGGTTAAGTGTATTTGTTAAGAGGGAAACGAAAAAAAAAAAAGAAAAAAAGAGGAGAATCAGCCGCACAATAAAAGAAAAGAAAGAGAAACGGCTGCCCACTTCTTCCTCTCCCATACCTAAACCTTTTAAGATCTTGATCTCATGCTCTTGTTGCTCAGATTAGAAGGAGGAGAAGAAGAGAAGATTCTCGTGTGGATTAAGGTAAGGGAATGGGTTTAGAAATTTCATTTTTTGGTGTTCTCTGCGTGCAGTTTAATTATGAGAAGTGTTTGTTTTGATCTAGACTAGAAAGGGAGTTGCTGGGTTTGTTTGGAACTATTAGGGGGTGATTTTCAGAGTTGTTGGAGAAGGATTAAATCACAGAAAATGTAAGTAGCCCCTTCAAACGAGCATAAACTAAAATTTCGTTGATTAGTCGTTGAATGTGATTATACGCGTATTTACAGATTTGTTTGTGAATGATTTGAAGTGTAAATGAGTAGTTTAAATGCCTGAGCTGGTTAGAAATGCTTTAGGATGATTGGACAATTGATTCCCATGACTAGAACTTATTTTCGAAGTGATTAGTGTAGGTTATAGCTTTGACAGAATTCTGACCAAGCATGTTTTCCATGGATAAATCTGGATTCATTTGAACTATATATGTGTTTTTATTTATCCTATACTATTCTAGCACATTTACAAGTTGATTTAGAATGGTTTTGATTTAGGTTGCTGCTTTAGATTAGGAGTATTCAAATTTTTAGTGATTTACACACTTTTTCAATACCTGCAGAAAACCTGAAATTTGGCATGGTGCTTGAAGTGTGGCTCGAGCGCCCCTCCGGGCACCCTACCTAATTTTAAACCTGAAATTCAACCTTGCCTAGCGCCTGAAGCGGGTCTCAATCGCCCCTTCTAGCGCCCAAGACAGAAAACCTCATTCTTCCCAAATTGAGTTGATTTCAACTACATAATTGTTTTTAATAAAATCCAACATATGTACAATTAAAATTTTGGTATTTAGGAAGTGCTTGCACAGGAATTTCATTAAAATTTAATTTTATAAAGATTTTGTGCACGTTCTACAAAACATGAGTTTTTGTGATACTTTTGGTTCCAAACTTTTCCCTTTTGAACAAAACTTGATTTTAAGAGTTCCTACACCTGTATTTGGACTATCTGAACATGTTTTGAGCTCTGAATGATTTTATATACACTTGGATTATTTTGCCCATTAAAACCGTGGTTTTGAGATATGTATTTGACTCCATGTATGTGGGATTTTGATTCATTATTGTGACTAGTCCATTGCCTATTTTATTTGTTCCGCCATTGTGGTTTTGTTTCTAGTACAATTGTGTCTCCGCAGTTGCGGCTAATTCATTGGTGTATATTTATATCCTCAGTCTGTGTACTCGGCGGGATACTTCTTCAATCCGTGTACTCGGTGGGAAGCTGATTATTTGTGGTTATCCTCAATCCGTGTACTCAGCGGGATACTTCCTCTGTCCGTGCACTCAGTGGGAAGATGGTTATTTGTGGTTATCCTCAGTCCGTGTACTCGGTGGGAAGCTTGTTATTTGTGGTTTTCCTCAATTCGTGTACTCGGTGGGAAGCTGGTTATTTGTGGTTATCCTTAGTCCATGTACTCGGCGGGATACTTCCTCAATCCATGTACTTGGTGGGAAGCTAGTTATTTGTGGTTATCCTCAGTCCATGTACTCAGCGGGATACTTCCTCAATCCGTGTACTCGGTGGGAAGCTTGTTATTTGTGGTTATCCTCAGTCCGTGTACTCGGTGGGATACTTCCTCAATCCGTGTACTCGGTGGGAAGCTTATTATTTGTGTATACTTCCTAAGTCCGTGTACTCGCAGTGGAGTTTCAGATGAATCTATCGCCAACCTAGCATCATTTATGTCTAGCTAGTGCAACCTTGTTGCTACAGTTAGTGATTGGCCTGGAGAGTTTCGACTCGTTAGTCAAGGGGTGAGTATGGATCATATGCAGATAGAGCCGGATCTAGTACGCAGAATCAGAGAGAGGCAGTTATCAGATCCTGAATTGTAGAAAACCATAAAGTTAATGAGCAAAGGTTCAGAGAAGGCCAAGGACTTTAGTGTCAGTGGGGATATCGTGCGATTCAAAGGCAGAATCTGTGTACCCAATGATGATGATATCAAGAGGGTATCCTGGAGGAAGGGCACAGATCACAATATGTAGTATACCCCGGAAGCACCAAGATGTACAGAAATCTTAGAGAAATTTATTGATGGTCTGGAATGAAAAGATAGATTGCTGAATACGCATCAAAGTGCTTGGTGTGTCAACAAGTGAAGGCTGAGCACAAGAGGCCACCTGGATTATTGCAACTGCTTCCTATTCCTGAATGGAAGTGGGAGCATATAACCATGGATTTTGTTTCAGGTTTGTCTAAGACAGTGAGACAGCAGGATTCCATTTGGGTTATTGTAGACAGATTAACTAAGTCTGCACATTTCCTACCTATTCGAAAGGATCAACCCCTACGATCACTTGCAGAGTTGTACATACGTGAGATCGTCAGGTTGCACGGTATACCAGTATCTATTGTATCTGACAGAGATCCACGGTTCACTTCTAAGTTTTGGGATAGTCTTCATGAGGCCTTAGGAACGCAGTTGAAATTCAATACCAGTTTCCATCCTCAGACAGATGGGCAATCTGAGCATACAATACAAACCTTAGAAGATATGTTGAGATGTTGTGTATTAGACTTTGGAGGTCATTAGAGTAAATATTTGGATTTGGTATAATTTGCCTACAACAACAGTTACCAAGCGAGCATCAAGATGGCTCCATTTGAGGCTTTATACAGGAGGACCTATAGATCCCCATTGTGTTGGGAAGAAGTAGGTGAAAGGCAATATTTGGGACCGCAGATCATTCAAGACAATGTAGATAAGGTGAATTTGATCAGGAAACGTCTTAGAACAGCCCAAAGCAGACAAAAGAGCTACGCCGACGTAAAAAGGTGAGAATTGAAGTTCGAGGTAGAAGATATGGTGTTCCTGAAGGTATCTCCCTACCGTGGCATATTGAGGTTCAGTAAGCAAGGCAAGCTGTCCCCCAGATTCATTGGTCCATTTCATATTAGTGGGACAGTTGGGCCTGTTCCTTATTGATTGGAGTTACCACCTCAGCTAGTTCGTGTACATGACGTATTCCACGTCTCCATGCTTCGCCGTTATATACCGGATCCTAGACACATTATCGATCTAGAGCCACTAAAGGTTCGTGAGGATGTGATGTTTGAAGAGCGTCCTATCCAAATCCTTGATAGAAGAGAGCAAGTTCTCCGCACCAAGACTGTTCTGTAAAACCCCGAATTTTCACCTAATAAATAAATAAATAATAAATAAAAGAAAATATGAGTTAAGTCCTGGTTAAAATAAAAAGTGAAGATTTAGAGGATAATTAATTCAAATGAGTCCTAAGCTGAAAATAAAGAAAGAATTTTAATGAAATTAGCCTAAAAGAATAAAAAGGGTATTTTGGTAATTTCCAGAAAAGGGTAATTAGTAAATAGATCATCAAATAATAATTAGAATTAGAAAATAGAAGAAAACAAATTATTTTGACAAGTTAGAAATTAAAAGAAATTAATAAAAGCCTAAAGTGGGAAAAAGGGTAATTACGAGATTTCACATCTTAAATTGGAGAAAATAAGGTTTTAAGTGATAGAAATGTTTAATTAAATATTTTGCACGAAAATAGGTTATTTTCATGAGTTTAGATAATAAGAAACTTAATTAGTATTGTTTAAGTAGAAAATAGAAGGTGGAGAAAAAGTAGGAATTAAATTAGAAGGAATAGACATTAATTAGACCATGGTTGGGTTAGCCCAAATTAAATTAGCCAATTAGGGTTTGTTTAGGATTTCTAAAGCTTAGTATAAATAGGAGACTAAGGTTAGAAGAGAAGGGATTTTCGTGGGTTTCTTATGGAGAGAAAAGAGGGAGAGGAAGGAAGGAGGTCTCTAATGGAGGTGTCTAACCAGTCACCATCAAAATGCGATCGGGGAAAATCCGTACGATGTATCGCCTTCAAATTTGGAGGTTTTGTTCGTGACTGATGGAACTACAATGTAAACGGTGGAGATTTGAATTGGAAGATTCTAGGCTGGTGCGTTTGGGAGCAAAAGTCTGGTCCAGAATTAGAAGGTGCAATGGAAGAAGGATTTAGCGTATAAGGCAAGTAGTAACCCTTGGAAAACGTGAGGAATTGCATGATTTTGATTTCTGTGATTTCATATGGTTAGCATGGATTAGACGGAACTGTATTTACATGGAATCAAGTTGCTTATATTTTCATGGTTTGTGTTCTTGATGGAATTATCAAATTAATGAAGAAAGTTTAGTTGGATTATGTAAATAAGGGTAGGAGGGTATTTAATTCATAAAAATTATTCTAGAAGGCTCTAGGTAAGTTTCAGAAAGTTTGTAGATTAATTTAGACCAAGAAAACATAAAGCAAAAGCATGAGAATCCGAAATTGGAAAATCTGGAAAATTCTGTTAAAAATTGCACGAGCGCCTAGGATCGCCCAGCCCTGTAGAGGTAGGCGCTCTAAGTAAAATTTGTAGATTTTGGGGATTTTGTAATTCGAATAAATACCCAATAATTCTTATGATTAGTTAAGCATGTTAGCATCTTTATAAGGACCTAAATAAGCTATAAAATTATAAAATTAATTGGGAAAGATTAAGCAATAAATAGAAGGTTATAATGAAAGGATTGTTTATAAAAGAGTCAAAGGGTATGGATATTGCTAGAAATAATACTACTGAAATTTATAGCTTACAAACATCTTTTAAACTTCATTCTAGGTCTGTAGAACATGCTGGAAAAATAAAATACAGAAAATTCAAATAGAAACTAGCTTAGGTGCTAAGGTAGGAAATTGGATTCTAATAAAGGGATTAAGAAGGAAAAGTTCAAGCATGATTTGATTTACTTTTATTTGAGCTTTATATAGGAATATTGGCTACTGGAATTGCCTAAACTCAGATTTTACCGGATTTATGATACTTGAGTTTTATTTTGAATCTAATTGGAAGAATTGCATATGTTATTCTGAAAATGCCTATAATTGGATTTGGTATGATTGAATCATGGATTTCACATGGAATGAAATACTTTGGTATGGATTGGTATGTGGTATGATATTGTTCTCTTTAATTTTACGGTTGGGTGATACGGCTTCTGTGGTAGAGTTGATACTATCTTTTACGGCAGAGATGGGTAATCCTTTGTGTAGAGATGTGTAATCCTTTACGGGTAAAAGTGTGTATGCCTCCTACATTAGCGTGTCCTCCCGTATGTGGTTTTATCGTGGTTTGTGTCAGTGGGCTTAGCTGTATATGGATCCATAGTTTTGGCTGATTAGCTAAGTGGTATTTAGTTTGGGTTGATTTACTCCTATATTGCGAGCGCGCTTCCCTTTGCAAGTTAGTTTGCTCTGGGAGGGTCCTATGTCTGGAGGGACACCCCGGTGAGCCGCTGGTGATTCCCTGTACATGTGGATAAGCGACCACACTCCATGTATTGATTCCGGTGTTGCATGCTGGTGGTACGTCCAACTCTGCGGGGTTCGTGCGCAATAAGTCGGTGACTACGGCTCTTGCCTAAGCTGCGCTGCATGGGGCTTGAGTATCATCAAGTAGCACTGCCCCTAAGCCACACGGTGGAACAGCATTTAGTTGAGTGTCATCTCAAATACTTATCATCTTTGTGAGTCCTGCAATGGCACGTGTTTTGTCGCTTTTGTCGGTTTTACCTCGTTAACATCAAGCTACTGGTATTTATACATGATCGTCTGTTTTATCGCTTTATTTGTAATTGCCATGAATAACTTGGATTTCTCGCCTTATCGTTGATTAATCGAATACCTCATGAATATTGCTTACACTGGACTGTTTCAAATTGCATGCACCTGCTACTTGCTGAGATGTAAATCTCACTCCGTTTTCCCCTATTTTTCAGGTTGCTTGGAGAGATCGCGAAGATGGGGTTTTAATTTGATGGGTAGAAATATAATTGGTATTAATGTCACATGTTGATTAGATAAACTTAATTGTAAATTGAATTGAATATATTGATTAAAGAATTGTTTATTTTATTTGGCCACCATAACTCTGATGTAATTGATTATAAATTTTAAAATTATTGTGAATCTTGGTATGTATCTGACCCCAGCTTCGTGGTAACAGCTCGAGTTTGATTGTTGAATCGGACTTAGGTTGTTACAGTAGCGAACCGGGTTCGGGTTGGGTGCCGGTTTGCACTGACCCGGGTTCGGGGCGTTACATGTTCCGCTGGTAAAAGTCTTGTGGCAGCATCATAATGTAGAAGAAGCTACATGGGAGAATGAAGCCGAAATGAGAAAGAAATACCCTACACTCTTCAGTGAATCACAAGGGTGACGAAATTTTCCTTTTAGAAGGGTAGAATATGAAACCCCATTCCAATACCCTTAGCACACTATAATCAGTGAGCTTGATGTGCAGGTGAAGTTGGAGGAGCCCAAGCCTAAAGCCAGTCAAAGTGGCTAAGCCCCAGGCTAGTCAGTAAGCTATGAAGGTGAGTAATCTCTAGTTTGTCGAATAAGGTTGAATATTAAGCAAGAAAGTAGCTAAATGTTGGTATTGTGCAATGTAGGAAGAGAGCATGGCGAACTTGTAATTATAGTGCCTTGGGGATTTTATGCTTAAGTGAAGAAAAACACAAAGGGGAAAAGCCATTCACGACCAAGACCATTCCCAAACCCTTTTTCCTCTTCATTTTTCTCTCCCACTCTCATCTTCTTCATCTCCTTCCCTTCATTATCTTTCCTTCATCACCTCCATCCATTCCCAACCCTTTGGAGGAGTTTGCTTGCAAGAAAAAGAAAGAAGAGAACCCAAGGAGGCCATTTTCGTTTGGGTTTTGGAGCTTAGAGATTTGTGGAACGAGCATTCAAGGAGGAAATGTGCTATTCGTGAGTTGCAAAGGAAGCTAGAAAGCTTGCTCAAGTTATTGCAAGAGGTAAGAAACACCACCCCACCCCTCATTTCAATTTTCGGCCATTTTCATATGTAAAGTGTATAAGCTAGGGTTGAGATGTAAAAATTTTTATTTGTGCAAATAGGAGAGTTTTCTTTTAGGGGTTTTGTAGGGAATAGATAAATACACATGCTAGGAGTAATTTAGAGCCCAAAAACACCCAAAACAAGTGAGATTTGAGAAAAACCACAAATCCCCAAAAGTTCGAATTTTGCGAACTGTTGAGAAGCACAATCGCTTGAACCAACGCTTGAGCGCGGTGTCGGGAGGCCGTTTTAGGAAGAGACTTGGGGCATGGCCGCTTGAGCGACTGCTCTAGCGACCTGCCTGAACAGAGAGAACCCGAGAGCATATTTTCAGCCGCTCGAAGCAGGCTCGAGCGCCCTTACCAAATTTTCCAAATTTTTGAGTTTTTAGCCTAGATTAAATAACCAATTTTTTTTTATTCAAATCCAACCTATGTATAAGTAAGAGTTAGGTGTCTAGGAAATGTTCCAACTGGAAGTATCCCAAAATTCCAAATAACAAGGATTTTGGGTACTGTGAGACATGGGAAAAAATCAATTCAATGACTTCCTAAATCATCACACGGGCTCAATAAAAATCATGGAGTTGCCACCATTCCTTTTAGGTGTGAATGGACACCAAAATAATCAAATAAAATAAATAATAGTAAAAACAAAATTAGAGTAAAAATCACTCTAAAAAAATAAACCAGAGATGGGTAAGGAGATTAGGTTATGAATAGGGGAAGGTGTTAGGCACCCCTGTTCATCCACACAAGGTGGTTGCCAAGTATTTTTCATGCTTTAAAAGGCTTGCTAAAAATCAAATCAAAAGTAAAAGAAAAAGCATAAAAAATGTATGGCTTTTTCCATATGAATGATCCAATTTAATTGTGGATCCTTCTTATAAATATACCATTTCTTGGGCTTCATGATTGACTAAAATTAAGATAAAGAAAACAAATCTAAAGTAAAAACTTAAAAAATCTAGCTCTAAGTTAAATCATTAAAATCTAGGAATTACATAATAATAATAAAAAAATTATTTTTACAAAATATTGAAGAATTGAATCTGAACAATCTAGGGTACAAATCTGGCCCAGATTTCTCATTAATTAAGAAATCTAATACCAAATACACCCATATTGTTGAAAAATATCAAAAAGGGAGAGTTTAAACCATAAGGTCTTCTCTCAAAATTGAAAATAAACCAAAAATAACCTTACAAAACTAAAGAAAGAATCAAAACCATCCAGGGTATAGATCTGGTTCAGGTTTCTCATAATTAAGAGATTTGAACCAGATTCACCCATATTGATGAAAAACATCAAAAGGGGAGAGTTTAGACCATAGGGTCTTCTCTCAAAATTGAAAGAAAACCAAAAATCACCTTGTGAAGTTGAAGAATAAATCAAAACCATCTAGGGTACAGATCTAATCCAGGTTTCTCATTAATTAGGAGATCTGAACTAGATTCACCCACATTGATGAAAAACATCAAAAGGGGAGAGTTTAGACCATAGGGTCTTCTCTCAAAAATCAAAACAACTCCAAAAATCGCCTCATGAAACCCTAGAGGTTACTTTAAGGCTTATGATTTCAGATCTACCATATAGATCATGGTAGATCCAAAATCCTAGACTAAGGATAAAAATAATAAAAAAACATAAAAAAGGGAGAAAATAATTAAAAAAAATCTAGGAGGAAAATGAGATCTAATACTATGAACAGCATAAATCCATGGTATTCCTCCATTTTTCATCAATAATTAATCAAACAACCTAAACAAGATATTAAAACCACACATCTCTAAGATTACAGCATATGGGGGTCTGCCCTACAGATCCATTCCTGTCCTCCTTTCCCCTAGAACTCTCTTCACGATTTACAGCTAGAAAAGATACTTAAGGTACTTGGATTTAGGTTTGGGGTTACAATCACACACAGGCCTTATTCTCTAGAAAGGGAGAAGTTTAGAATAATCCTAGAAATTAAAACTAGAAAATAAAGGAGGAGAGAAGATTACCTGGACTTGAGAAAGCAAAGAGGCAGGGGTTCTTTTCTTCACTTGGAGCTCTTCCAATCTTCAATTTCTCAGCCATTTGCTTGAAATCTTGCCTTGAAAAATATTTCATTTTTTTGGGTCAAAAGTCAACAAAATTTAACAGGAAAAGTTTTACTTTGCGCAAAAGATTGAATTTGGGTCTTTTCCTTTGCGGTTATGGATTCAAATGGGTTAAGGATCTCAAACCTAATGCTAAGAATTGAAAATTCCAATAAAATATTTCTCTCCTTCAAGATTTATCAAAAATCGTGCAATTTTGGGGTGTCTACAACTGCCTCTCTTTGCTGGAGTTGTAGCACAATGAACAGCAAAGAACAGACACAACTCAAAATTGCACATTTGAAAGACATCTCATTAATTGAACTTGTTTGGTCAAACAAAAGAGTGATAAAAAAACATGGATTTGAAGTTAGCCAATGAAACCCCTGCTTGAAGTATGACGGGGTGGCATCTCTTCCTTATCTCAGATTTCTTGGAGCTCTTGTGGTTATGAAAAGAAATCTGAGACAAGGAAATTTTGAAAAGAAGGTGGATTTAAAATTGATCTCTGCAAACTCAATTGCTTTTGATGTTTTTCACTTTACAGCTCAACAATAAGCAAGGAAATATTTTATTGAATTTTCTTGATTGATTTTTTTTATTTGACATACCTGGGTGCCATGTGATGCGCAAACCTGTGCTTGAATACTCTGCAACTTGCTTTCGCTTCTTCATCTTCTTGCTCTCTCAATAATGATGCACGTGCCCTTGCTGCCCATAACCTGCCTTCATTCTTTTCAACTGCCCAAGTGAATGCCCTCCTTTTGATTGATGGATCATGATCTGTTGATCTAACCTCATGCCCTTATTACCCATGATCTCTCCCTCATGCCTTCTTACTGCCCCAGTAAAATCCTTATTCATGATTGAAGAATTGGAAACCCTTGTTTAAAGGAAAAAACAAGCAATTGCTTCAAAGCTTCTTTTTTTTTTTCAAATCCGAAGACGAAGGCTTGACTACTTCTTCCAGATGTTGTAATTCATTTCAATGAAAACCGAGAGGGAAAGATGCTGAGCTTGCCCCAGTTTTGATTGCTTGAAGAATATTTGCCCCTCAGCAGAGATGATCGTCTTTTTTCCTTTTCTCTTTTTTTTCTTCTTTTTCTCTTTCTCTCTTTCTTCTCTTTTTTCTTTTTTTTAACCTTTGCAAAAAGAAACCCTAATAAAAGAATGCAAATACAAAAATAAGAAAATAGGTTTTATACTAGTGGCCTCAGAATTCTCTAATGCTTGCAAAACCAATGTTTTATGAAAAGACATAGATGCTCATCATGGACCAAAATATAGTTTTTTGCTTTTTTGTGTTTTTATATAATTGTTTTTTGAAAAATGATCCAATCACTTATTAGCATATAGTCCAAAAGAAGTAAAATCAAATTGAATAATGAGAAGATCATTTCAAAAAATGAAGAAATACCAAAATAAGCCTTCGGAACCTTTAGAATCATTCTCATGACCATTTTCAACTTCAGCAACAATTTCTTAATGGCAATTTTGATGGTCATCCACTTGTTCACAGATGCTTCATATCATAGTTCTGAGTATGTTGCTTCAGTCTTGAAAAGAGAATTTTCCTCAATCACTTGAAAAGTGACTGTATCTCAAAATAACCTCTAATATGAGGACTTCATCTGGATCTATGCCAATTCTGGACTTTCCTCTTTGACGATTTCCTTCTTGTAGATAGTTGATTATTTGCCATGTAGTGCCCTTTCGGGGTTTCACTACATTTTCTCCATTTTTTTCCTTTTTTTTTTTCTTTTTTTGATCCTTCATCACCAGCAACTATGTAATCAAAACTTCCTTAATTCAAAATTTCTTAATCAAAGAGGACTTATGAACGGGACGAAACGAAGGCTTGGTGTTTGTTTAGAAAGAAAAGGAATAAAAGGCTCAAATACCATATGATCAAATAGGTTAACTGAAATTGCAATTCTTAAGACATTTCCTCCCTTGGAATGAATACAAAATTCCCCCCCAATAATTAAGTTCTTCCTCCATTTTGATTTCTTCATTTGAAACTTATTCCCCAGCATTGAACTTCTTTTTCCATTCTTCTCTTCACAATTTTGAAGACATTCTCCAAATAGCATTTGATGATCTCTTTTTCTTCTTTTTTCATCTTTATTTTTCCTTTTTTTTTCCTTTTTTCATTTCTTTGCCCCAACATCTTCAAAATCCCTTTTGAACTTCAATAATGCCCATTTCTTTCTTTCTTTTTCTTTTTTTTATTTGTCCCTTCATTCTTTTTTTTTTATGCCTTAATAAATTTGCCCCAGTGTGAGGTTATAATTCTCAGTTTAGGTTACTTGGAAAATTTTATCAAGCTCAAAGGGTCTAACTAGGGATTTAAAAAAAATTTTTGGGGATATAAGAAAGAAAGGCCTCTTATCATTTTAAGAAAAGTTTGAATTTTTAGACCTGATAGAGTTGCACTACATGACTGGCTCAGGATTTTTCCTTTTTTTTTTCTTAATCACCTTCTATCAACATGAAAGCCTCTTAAAATAGAACCTTTGTTATCAACAAGTTCTTCACCTTTTGATCAATCTTATGGATTTGAATTCTTTCCATCAAATGATGCCCAATTCGATTTCCAACGAAAAGGTCAAATCTTCTCCCATATTTTCAAGTGCAAAGCCCCAAAATTTCTTCAAACAATATTATCAACTTCCCTTTAAACAAATCAACAAGTGATGCGATCCTTTTTATATTCTAATGAAGAAACTTCAAATCTTCTTCCATGTTTTCTGTTGAAGACTGTGGATCATTTTTGGTTCTAAAGGCCATAAAATTGGTCATCTCATAATTTTGCAGAATATTCTTCGCATGACACTTTAAAAAATTTGAATTTTCATATAAAATGTCTTTTTCTTCGATTTTGGTCTCAAAATTGAGCCCAATGTCGAAGTCATATTCAACTTAATGAAATTCAATGGGAGATTTGACTCATAAATAAAAAGGACTTTGTTGAAAACTTTTTTTTTTCTAGAAAAATGTTAAAAGGGAAAATCTTTTTTTCTTTGCTTTTTAAAGAGCCTTTATTGAAATCACTTCCTGAGAACAAGGCTCCTTAGGATCCTCAGGAAATGTGCATTCTTTTTATGGGGGTTTCTTTTCATAGAATAAGGGAATTTGAGAACTGCCCCAATTCTCAAAAGCAAAAGCTGACTTTTCTTTCATTTTTAGAAAATTTCTTTCTCCTTCTAAGTGAGGCGAACCTCTCATTTCATGATTTGGGAGGATCTCCTTCTTTGGGGCGTTGTGCTCAATCTCTGAAAGAAGTGACATTCCTTGATATGGAATCTGGATAACAACCCAGTCAATCAATGGAAGTTTAAACTTGGCCTCAATCTTTTCATTTGAATCTTCCTCTTCTTTTCTTGGGATTTTCCTTTTTCAATTACCTCTGCTTCATTTTCTTCTTGTATGGAGAGTGATTCCATACCCTTCGGACAATCATTATCATCCATACTGAATTCTTGTTCAACATCCAGTTCTAGGCCATTTGTTTGCCCAAACTGCTCAAATGGAATTGTTTGCACCTCTTCTGCCCTTTCACCTATCATTTCATTTTCTTTCAACTTTATCTTCTCTTCTTCCTCTTCCATCCTTTCCTTGATATTAAAATCTGCCCCCGTGTGAATCTTTTTCTCAACATGGCTCTGTGCGCACCTGACTTCAGTTGCCGCACTGGGAAAAAAATGGGAAATTGGAGTCGCCACCCGCCTGATGGGGTGCAGACGGACACCTGGGTGCCTAGATTTTCTATTAGACTGGTCTGCGGCTTAGAGATTCTAAGTAAGTTCTCGATTACGGTCCGAGGAAGTCCGTAGACACCCCGACCCGCCCCGTCGAGTGACGGGTCCCATAGGTTTCCCTGGTTTGAGTTAACTTTGGTCTCTCACTCACCCGATTCCTATTCCAACATGCACAATTGTTTAAGTCTGGCGGGACCGCCAAAGTGGTGTGGGTCCCTTTACTTGGTTTTATCTTCTTTAGTTAGAATGATCTGGGTCTGGTGGGGTGGGCCCCAATGGGGCCCATGGATCCCTTGGTGGGCCAATTGTGTCCCACATGTTCCTTGGTGGGGCCAAGTGTGGCCTGTAAGCACCTCATTTTTGCGCTCCCAAAAAAAAAAAAAAACCAAAATGCAAACCCTGGACAGAAAGTAAAAACCTAAGGGGTGGAAAGTTGACCTTTTAATCAGATAAAATTTGGCCACCCCGCTTTATACCATTGGATAGAGAATCTCGACACGGTTCCAACGCAATTGAGTTTGCTGGAATCGGAGTCCGGATGAGGGTTCTGCGGGCGGTCAAACTTGAGGATGAGCTGAAAGTTGACTTTTCCTCGATTTCCGTGCCAAGTACCTTGCCCTATACCATTGGATAGAGAATCTCGACACGGTTCCAACGCAACTGAGTTGGCAGGAATCGGAGTCCGGATGAAGGTTCTGCGGGCAGTCAAACTTAAAGGAGAGCCGAGAGTTGACTTTTCCTCGATTCCCGAGCCAGGTGTTTAGCCCAATCCCAATGGATAGAGGACTTCGATACGATTCCAACGCAATTGAGTTTGCTCAAATCGGAGTCCGGATGAAGAAGATATGAACAGTCAAAGCTAAGGGTATTACTGGAATTTTAGCAATGCCACGTGGGATGCCACGTGTGCATAAGGGGTGCTCCACATTGGATGCCACGTGTGCACAAGGGAAGCTCCACATTGGATGCCACATGTCCCTCTCTCCATCTCCCAACACACCTCTTCATCTCCCAACACCCCTCTAACCAATTGCTACATGTCCCTCTCTCCATCTCCCAACACACCTCTTCATCTCCCAACACCCCACTAACCATTTCCATTAACTCAACCCTCCATCTCCCAACACCCCACTAACCATCTCCATTAACCCAACCTTCCATCTTCCAAGACAACCTTCCATCTCCCAACACAACCCCTCTCTCCATCACACATGTCAACCCTCCATCTCCCAACACCCCACTAACCATCTCCATTAACCCAACCCTCCATCTCCCAACACCCCACTAACCATCTCCATTAACCCAACCCTCCATCTTCCAACACAACCCCTCATCTCCCAACCCCTCTCTCCATGACACATGTCATCCCTCCATCTCTCACACTTCTCCTAACTCCATCTCTCCCATCTCTCTCCCATTGGAACTACTCCCCACCTCTCCCTCCATCTCTCCCAGATCCTCTCCTAACCTCTCTCCATTCTCTCCAACCTCTCTCCCTTTTCTCCAGCAACCCCACCTTATCCAAATGATCCCAAAACCCACTCCAACCCCATCTCAAGCCTTGAAACCCTACTCAAATCTCTTCTAATCACTTCTCTACACTTATTTCTTCCTTCTAAACACTAAAAGAGATCTTTGGAGTGCATTTGGAGAAGAGGAAGTGCTGCTCAAGTACTGCTCCAGCACAAGAGGAGGTCAAGAATACTCTAAACGGTTTTGTAAACTCAAGGTGAGTTCCCTTATGTATTTTTATTTAACATACTTGAATATTAGCATGATTGGAGCACTTTTTATTTCTTTTCTAGTGTCATACATTTGCTGTTCTTATCATGGTATGTTTCACCCCCTTGTCTTGAGTTCATGCTAGCCTAAATTTGTAGATAACCCCATGGTAAGGGGGGAATAGCTTCCGGTAGTATAAAGAGAGGAAGGAGATCATTTTTGACTGATTTAGAGGGTTCATAGGTTATTGTTTGGCTGCTGTATTTCTTTTATTTGTGCTTTATTTTCATCAAAAGGAGGAGTATGTTCCTCTTCTATCTCATCCAATGTACCCCCTACGTAAGCCCCACTATCCCTTTGCTCCCTTTCTTTGTGGTTTTCATTCCTATTTTTGTGTGTTTTCTCATGATGAATGGTTCTCTCTTGGGTAGGATTTATTGATTTTGAAATATGCATACTCACATGTATAAATGTGTTCCCCTTTCTCCTTCGGAATGCTATTGTTTTTGAGTCCTCCTTAGCCCCTTTTAGCTTGTGGTATTGTATATTGATAAGCCCCTCCATTTGGCCGCTGTTATGCCCCCCCCCCCCCCCCCCCCCCCCCCCCCCCCCCCCCCCCCCCGTAGCTTGCTGTATTGGGTCCATTAAAGTGCTCCTTCACCCCACCAAAACCCCCTAGGTTCAGCATGTTAGTATCCCGAATGAGGGGTGGCTTTCCCCCTCCCTAATCCCCATGGTTTCCAACCCTTTTGGCATGGTCAATCACCATTACTAGCTGCTGTCCAAGGCACCTATAGCATGCTAGGTCACTTTCCCTCCATTTCTAGCCCCCTTTTAGCATGCTAATCCCCTCCAAAAAGCTGCTGGTTTGGCTCACCTGCAGCGTGGATTCTCTTTATAAATTTGTGTAGCATGCCTATGTACATTTGTATTTCTTGAATAAATGCACACTTCTCCATTAGAAGCATGCTAGGTCACTCTTTTTTACTTGCATTATTATTTAATTTGTTTACATGAGCACCCACTTCGCTTCATATGTACATGTTATGTGAGTACTTATTAGGGTTTAAGTCATGGCACCAAGACCTATGTGGTTGTCCCCCTTTTACCTTATTTGATTGCTTGTGGATTTATGGAATGAAGATGCCAAAAAAAACAGGGACACTCAAGTCCCTGTTTCACTGCTGATTTTGATGTAAATGGGAGAAGGTCCCTAGAGACACCCAAAATGGGGTATTCCCCCACACTTTGCACCACTGTGGGCCCACACAGGGGACCACATGGTCACTAGAACCTCCTAAGAAGCCCAAAAACCACCTCCATTGTAAAGTCCTTAAAAATGCATAGTTGGGTGTGACTTTTGGTTTTTGTTAATTTGAATAACCTCACAAGTGAACCAAGCGAACCGATAGGGTTTCCGGGTCATCCGGAAACCCGACATGGGACCTGGACCCTCTTTCCAATTTGGAACATCCGTGGGCCTTCCAACGGGGCCCACCAAGCCCGATGAACCGGAAAGCATGCAAATAAGCAAAATTAAGTGAAATTAACCAATCAAATCGGATGGGCCAAACCTAATGCGGCCCACCCTAACTTTGTTTGTGGAATGATGTTTAAATTGCGTGGTTTGGCCGAGACCAAGGGCAAGGGCCTATCGGGCCCGTCAAAGCCCACCAACCAACCAAGTGAGGGTTTAAAACCCTAAACTTCAGGAACATGGGCTTGCAAGCCTAAGATTTGACTACGGGCCCCAAGCCCCAATGTCCACAACCCTTTGGTGAATTTAAATAAGATAATTTGAAAACGTTTTGGCAACCATCATGGGGGCCCACCTAGGGGCCCGCAAATCAATGCAGACCCATTTGTTACAGGGAAACCACATAAATGCCCAAATTAAACTTTACGGAAAAATCAATTCACTTCACCAAAGCCTACAGGGCCTCCTAGGCTTAGACAGAGGCCCACATGGGTACATGGGCTTACCCAAGCCCACCAAGGACACCGTGGACCTTCCAACGGGGCCCACACCATCAGACACAGATCACCTAATTCAAGCGAGATAAAATCAACTAAAGGGACCCACATCACTCAGGTGATCCCGCCGAGACCTAAATAAAATGGCATGCTGGATTAGGAACCGGGTGAGAACCAAAATGGACAGCTGACTCAAACCTAGGAAGCTCTTTGGGACCTATCAACCGACAGGGTGGATCAGGGTGTCTACGGACTTCCCCGAACCACAAAGGAGACCTTACTTAGAATCTCACGCGACAGACCAACCAATTAGACTAACTTAGGCACCCAGGTGTCCGCCTGCACCCCATCAGGCGGTGGCGACTCCGATTTCCCGTTTTCTACCAGTGCGACCGTTTTTCAGGCGCGCACATGGCCCTTTGGACTTTAGTTCCATTTGATTTGATTTTATTTTGAAGTTCAAGTTGGGTTATTACGTGACTTCCATGCAAAGTGGGCCGGATTGCTTTGCGGGCCCCTGAGTGGGCCACACATGGTAGCCAAGTGATTTATTGGTTTTATCTTGATTAAGTTTCACAAAATGGGCCAAGCCTGGGCTTGGGCTTGAAAGCCCAAGACTTCCTTGGTTAGGGTTTTAAAACCCTATCCTGGTCTAGTTCAATGGGCTTGGTGGGCCCGACAGGCCCTGCCCGTGGTCTTGGCCAAACCACAACCTAATTTAAGCATGCATGCCCCACCTAGGGCTTGGGTGGGCCTCAAGTAGTCTGGCCCACTCAAATCTTTTAATTATCTTATTTAAGCACAATTTAATGGTTCGGGCGGGGTGGGCCCTGTTGGAAGGCCCACTGGAAATCAAGTTAGACTGGTGGTCTGAGTCCCATGTGGGGTTTCCGGGTGACCCGGAAACCCTATTGGTTCATCTGGTTTAGTTCGAAAGTGTCACCCGCATGCAGCAGAAATCACAGAATGTACAGAAATCACAAAATACACAAAACATACGAAAATCACATCATTTGGGTATTTTCGGATTTTTTTAAAAAAAAAGCAACTCGGCCTTAAAAGGGTATGCGCGCATGAACTTCGCACGAGCTCGGCGGATGCATTTTTGCTTCGCGCGAGCTTCGCGCGAGATTCACGCGAGCTTTGCGCGGGCTTCGTGCGAGCTCGGTGCATACCCCCGCCGATTCCCTGTTTTTTTCTCAAACTCAACGATTTACTGCTTTTAACTGGTTTTTTAAGCACTGTAACAACTTCCTGGGATCCTTAGACTCCCAGAAGACACCTGAACCCACTTCAAAATTAATCTAACCTAACTTCTCCTCACGACTCAATTCTCTTTGCAAACCTACAAATCCGGAAACAAACACAAACAGCACTAACAAAGAAAGGAACTGGGGGGCTTTACATCAGGTTACAACAGAGATGAGATTACCATGGGGGAACATGCTCCGCCCTCGAATCAGACAAGCAATGACAAACAAAATGCTAGAGCAGCATAGGAAGCCTGATTTATATATTCATTAAACAAAAGAACAAGGAGAGCTCACCTTGGGTTCAGACCTTTGTAGAGTGTGTCGGAGGGTTCCTTGGAGCGCACGAGCAGCTGTCGGAGCCTCCTTCTTCTCGCACCAACAGCATGACCTCCTTCGGGTTTGTCAAGGAAGAAGAGGAAGAGAAAGAACGGGGGTCGGAGGGGCTTCAGGTGATGTCAGAGGTTTTGTTTGTGGAGGCAAAGGGGGTATACGGATGGGGGTTTCGAACCAGGCAGAGTGGAGAAGAAGGCTCAATCAAAGGGAGCCAACAACCCGGAGAAGCCCACACCAGCACACCCGAATCGCCGAACCCTCGCCAGAAAAAAAAACCAACCCAAAAAATCCCCAACCAAAAAAAAATGCCGAACCCCTTGCAATGAAGGCTGCCGCGGCTTTTATAGAAGAAGAAAGGGGGGATCCGCCGAGTTTGGTGCCAAGCTCATGCCGAGTAGCTGCCGCTTGGCGCAAGCGACAAAATGATTAACTCATTTAATGCAGCCGCGGGTTTGTTTAAAAAATCTGAAAATTAAGATATAGTCCTTGGGATATTTGGATTTAATATTATTTTATTCAGATATTTTCAGATTGGTCCCTAGGATCTTTTGAATGTTCGGATATTTACGGATTTGATCCCCGAGATATTTTCCTATGCAACTCGCCACGTGTGCAGCTTTTTGCCACGTCCGTAGTTTGCCAGTTTTGCTGCTCAGGAATTTTGTCAGCTCATATTTTCTTCATCCGGGCTCCGATCTGGGCAAACTCAGTTGCGTTAGAATTGTATCGGAGCCCTCTATCTAATGGCATGGGGGTAAGCACCTGGATCGGGGTTTATCCGAAAGTCAACTTTCGGCTCCCCCTCAAGTTTGACCGCCCGCAGAACCTTCATCCGAACTCCGATTCCTGCAAACTCAGTTGCGTTGGAACTGTGTTGGGATTCTCTATCCAATGAGATAAAACAAGGTGATCAACTATTACCTGATCAAAAAGTCAACTTTTTGTCCCCTTGGGGTTTGACTTTCTACCAGGGTTTCCATTTTTAGCACTTCCAGGGGTGCAAAAATAAGGTGCTTACAGGCTCCATTCATCTTCTTTTTCAAAATAAACCCGGACTGTGGTACCTACCGGAGCAATAAGTTAAGAAGGGTCAAATCTTTTTTTTTCCTGAAAAAATTGCCCCTACTGCATTTGAACTGCTTGCCCCATTGTTATTAGTAGATGGGATGGGTGTGACTGAATTGAATGATAAGGAATTATTATCCAACAAATCCTAGATTGCATGCTTTAGGGCTAAGCACCGATCAGTGGTATGCCCTGGAGTGCTCATATGATAATCACAGATTGCAAATGAATAATAACTCTTCCCCTTGCTTGCATGAGGGTTTGGCAACTTCAAAGTCACATAACCCTTCTGAAGTAAGGTATGCAAGAGTTTAGATGGTCTCATAGGCAGTTTAGAAAATTCCTTTCTTTTTCTTACTTCGTTTTCCTCCTTGGGAGCTTATTGGTTTAAGGGTACATTGATCTAGATAGGAGGTAAAGGAACTTGATGAGTTGACTTGATAGGAGATTGATTGAGATTGATTTGAAAGGGTTCCTTAGGAAGTTGCACCATATTCACTTCTGCTTCTCTCCTTTCCTCAGATTTTTTCTTTCCATTACCTTTCCTTTGGGCTGAGAAGGTAGTGGAGTCTTGTTAAGCGACCATGGCAGAATGATCAACTATTTTGTCTAATCTAATCCCATCCTTAATTCTATCCGCCACTTGCATTAGGGCAGCAAAACTGGTGGTGGTCTAACCCACAAGGTAATTGTAGAAGGGTTGCCCCAATGTCATGATGAAAGTTGAAATCATTTCTGGTTCTCCCATGGGTGGCCTAACTTGTGCAGCCAAATCCCTCCACCTCTTAGCATATTGCCTTATGGTCTCATCATTTCTCTTCGTCATCCTCATCATGTCATACCTATCTAGTATAATCTCAGAGTCGAACCTGTATTGTGCCAAGAAGGCATCTGCCAAGTCCTTCCACTTTCTTATCCTTTCATGATCCAAGGTGGCAAACCACCTCAAAGCATCTCCAGTTAAGCTCCTCTGAAAGAGCTGAATCAGTATGCCGTCATCCCGGCCAAATTGGCATAAAGCCCCGCAGTATAACTTCAAATGGCTCATTGGACAGCCTGTGCCATCATATTTATCAAAATCTATGCATTTAAATTTAGCCGGTAAACTTACATCAGGGTATAGGCACATGTCTTCGAAATTTGTGCCTCCGAATTTATTCACCCCTTTCACTTCCCTCAGCTCGTTTTGTATCCTCTCCAACTTATTCAAGAACTTCTTTTCCATCTCCTCCCTCATGTTTTCCATTTATTTTTCCTTTATTGATTTAGTTTCCTCCTCCCTGATCAGTATGGGTTCTAGAATTGGTTGGTGGAATTCAGGTTGTGGTGGGAAAAAAAGTAACATAATAAGGTTTTAGGTGATATTAAGGTTTAATTAATTATTATGCACGAAAATAGGTTGTAAGTAGGAGTTTAGATGATAAGAGATTTAATTAGTAATGTTTTAGTAGAAAAATAGAAGGTGCAGAAAAAGTAGGAATTAATTAGAATGAGTTAGACTTTAATTAGACCTTGGTTGGGTTAGCCCAAATTAAAGGAGCCTATTATGGTTGGTTTAGGACTTTTAAAGCCAAGTATAAATAGGAGATTAAGGTGAAACAAGAAAGAATTTTCGTCGGTTTTATAATGAGAGAAAAGAGGGAGAGAAAGGAAGAAGGCTGTTAATGGAGTTGTCCGACCAGTCCCCATCAAATCAAGATTAAGGAAAATCCGTACGGTGGATCGACTTAAAATTTGGAGGTTTAGCTCTTCATTGATGGAAATACAATGTGAACGGTGGAGATGTTAATTGGGGAACTCTAGCTTGATGCGTTTGGGAGCAAAAGTCAGTTCCAGAATTAGAGACTTCAATGGAAGATGGATTTTTAGCATATGAGACAAGTAGTAACCCTTGAAAACTGGAGGAACTGCATGATTTCGTTTTCTGTGATTTAATATGGTTTGAATGGATTAGTCGGAACTGTATTTACATGGAATCAAAGTGTTTATATTTTAATGATTGGTATTTCTGAAGGATTTGTTAAAGTAACAAAGAAAACTTGGTTTGATCATGTAAATAATTGTAAGATTGTATTTAATTGAAATAAATTAATCTAGAATGTAAAACCCCAACCCGGATTATACCTTAATTATTAAGTTTAATTACTTAAAGTGTGATTATTAGGCTAATTAAGTACTTGTATTATGAAGGTGAGATGGATGTGGATCAAGCTTAAAGAATTGGGGGAAACCAAAGTGATCTCTATTGAAGGTTATTAAGGTAAGCTAATTAATGTTATGTTCTCAATTTCGATTGGCTAAGTTACCCTCCAATCAGTCTAAGTGTACCTAAAGTACTTTCAGAATATACCCAAGTGTACCCAAATTATCCCCTAAGAGTACCTATAGTAACTCTTAAGAATACCCAAGGTACCTCTCTAGTGTACCTTAAGTATCTTTCAAGAATGCCCAAATAACCTCTTAAGTATACTCAAGATACCTCACTTCTATACTTAAGGTACCTCCATTGTATGCCCAAAGTACACCCAAGTATTACCCAAGGTACCCCCATTGTATGCCCAAAGTACCCCCTTATATTACCTAAGGCACGTCACTCATATTAGCTAAGGTACCCCACTGTATTGCCTAAGGTACCCCATTCAAATACTTAAAGTACCTCCTAATTATACCTAAAGTACCTCACTTGTATTGCCTAAGGTATTCCTTTATTTTAACTAAGGTACCCCACTGTTTTACTTAAAGTACCCCCTTGTTTACCTAAGGTACATTCCCTTATATAGCTAGGGTACCCCCTTTGTATAGCTAGAGTACCCCCTTATATTACTAAGGTACATCCCTTACATTACCTAGGGTACACCCTTGTATTTCCTAGAGGTACTCCTCTCAAATAAGTAAGGTACCCCCACTGTTTTACCTAGGGTACACCCCCTATATAGCCAAAGTACCCCCTTTTGTCTAATTAAAGTAACCCTTATATAAGTAAGGTAATCCCCCCACTGTTTTGCCTAAGGTATAACCCCTTATACAGTTAAGGTACCCCCTTTATATCACTAAAGTACCTCCAATATACCTAAGGTACATCCCTTATATTACCTAAGGTACACCCTCCTTGTATTACTTAAATGTACCTCCTCATATAATTAAGGTACACCCCTTCTATAACTAAGTACCCCTCTTCAATATAACTAAGGTACACCCCCCTAAGCTTATCTAAAGTTTATCCTTTAGAACGACTAAGGTAAATCCCTTGAAACACTAAAGTACCCTCTCAATAACACTAAGGTACTCCCACTTCACCCTAGGGTATCCCATCTTGTATAACTAAAGTACCCCCAAGCATCCCTAGAGTATGCCTTTTGAAATGGCTAAGGAAGAACCCCTTAAAACACCTGGGTAACCCTGCAAATAATACTAAGGTACCCTCTACTTATCAATAAGGTACTCCCATACTTAACACTAAGGTACCCTCCAAGGGTTTTAGTCGAATAAAAGCCTTGTTTAGGGGCAGATTTGAAAGACCCAAAACTTGGGCATATAAAAGGATGCCCTAATTTCTAATTAAGTGTTTGAAAGCCCATTTCTCTTGCCTTGGACGTATAGAACAAGAAGAAGAGTGGGAGCTCACTTGAAAAGCTTGAAGGAGAAGAAGAGGGGAGCTTGAAGAGAAGTTTTGCTTCTCCATTAACAAGTAAGTAGCAAACCCTTCCAAACAAAATGAATTACCAAAAATTCGTATTCTTTGTCTAGGATTGGATTTTATTGAAGAAATGATCTGACATGTTGCTACTTGTTTCTAAAATTCGTAGGTTTTGATTGTATAATGCTCTTGATTAGTTTTACATTGATTTGCCATGGATTTACAACCTCCATTGATCATATTTTGGATTAGGGTTTGATGGGTGTTCATGAGGATTTGGAATGAATCTTGGTTTTAAAATGTGTTTTTAAGTGTTTTGGGATGATTTATGATCATCCCATTTGGTGTTGGAAAGGTTAGAAAGGAGTTGTATGAGTTTAGAGTCGAAAATAGCCAAAAATATCTGAAATCCCGAGGTAGCGATTAATCCTGAAAATTTAAAATTAATCCTGAGCCAAACCCCCAAAAGACAAGTCTCTGTTATCTAAAATCGCGAATCAGGATTAACTTGGAAGATTAATCTAGAACCTTAACGCGCGCATGTTCAAAGGGAACGCACGAACGTTGCCTTGCGTATTGCCTTAACGCGCGAACGTCAAACCTTAGCGCGCGCGCGTCGACCTTGTTTTAAACTTGGGCGCGCGCACTTTAAACCTCAATGCCCGAACCTTGAACCTCAACATCCGCGCGCTAAAGCTAATCGCCCCTGGGCGACTAATCCAGGGGCTAATCGTGGACCTGTTTTTGATTGTTCTTCACCATTTTTCTCCTCAACCCTTTTCCAAACAACCCAAGCTTCTCGAAGTAAATGTCTTGTGTATTTATTACTCCATTTACTTAAGTCTTTACATGTAAATAAGGTCTTACCCCCCATTTGGAACCAATAAAAAGACTCTCAAGGCCCAATTCTCAACCAATAAAAAGTCAATTTTCCAGTTCATGCCTAAATTTCCGATTTTCTCGATTTTCAAAAAGGGCCACTTTTTGAGTTTGATATCCAAATGAATGATTCAGAGGCCCAGAAAATTCTAGATGATTTATATACCCTCCAATAGACTACAACCAGAATTTGAGCCCCAAACCCCTTGTACATTTGTCTAGAAAAATTCGACACCAAAAAGTCAACGTTTTCAACCAGACTTGCAATATTTTTGAGGTCCAAAACTTTTTGTCTCGGAATCCATTGAATTTTGGTATGGTGACTTATTTGGGATTCCTAAGATCATCCCACTCATCGAAAATGTGTTTTGAGGATTTTATGACTTTCGTTTTGATTGGCTTGGATTTATGGAGACAATTTTGAAAAACTCTTATATGATTTGGCAAGGCTTTTGACTTATGGTTTTGCTTGCAGTGGATGGGGAATTCCACTTGGCCTTGGTTGATGTGATAGTGGATGGGGAATTCCACTTGGTTTATGTTGTGATTTGGCGGTAGATGGGGTATTCCACTTGGCCTTGGATTGAACACCGGTTATGGATTTGATTTGATTGGTTTGTTTTGAGTTGTGAGTCGTCTAATTGGACATTGTTCTTAGTGTGGATCCACAGTGAGTCTATTAGTGTGCTGGTGTTAGCTTGTTAGCGTTAATTTTCCTTGTCCATACAGCTTTCCACTGTGGGGTATTAGTGAGGCCCTCTTGGGGCATAGAGGTGCTGCGGCAACCACCCACCATGGGGCATCGGTGGGACGTTCTTGTGATTCATACGGTTTGGTTCAGCAATGGATGGGGCATTCCACTTAGCCTTGATTATTACTTTGGTTGTCACTTGCCAATCCATATGTGGGTGCTCCGCTTGCTGAGATGTCCCTAGCTAGGCTTTTCTCTGTAAGTCGTGTAGGTGGCAAATGGACAAGGGACATTAACCTAATTTAGAGACACGCCAACTTACGAGTCCTAACAAGACATACTTGCAGTATTTGATTCTAATTGCAGATTTGATTTCATATATTATCCGATTGAGATGCTTTGACTTGAGATTTACATTTTATAATTGTGAATGTGATCATGATGTTATAAATCTGCATAAACTGTTTCTATCCATGCATGTTTACTGCTTACTGGGACTTTATGTCTCACGCGTGTTTTGTTTTACCAGATTTGTTTTCAGATCCTCCGGTGAGCCATGCATAGAGGGAGATCCAGACTATAGACCCAAGGACTACTACTACTACCCATAGTAGGATCCTCTTTATGATGATGTATTTTGGTTTGGGAAAGTTGTAAATGGAATGTAAGTAATACTTTTGGACTTATACGTTGGGAGATATCTTTTATATATGTCTATATATTTGGGAAGGAACTTGTGAGCAATTAGATGCCTTAGTTATATTTGGTATGCACATATATCTGTTTTGGAGATTGTAATACAGGAAATCTTTTATTGGATGGAAAATTTTTATTCCATGCTTCTTTAGTTATGCACTCCAATAATTACTTTGTAATTGCCCAGATGAATTGTATTAATCAGGTTCTATTGGGCCCATAAGTAGGTCTCGGGTACGGGTTGGTGCCGTGATAGGGCAGACCCGGATCCGGGGCGCTACATAGAAGGCTTTAAATATGATTTAGAATGTTAGTAGATTAATTTAGACTGATTGAACATATAGCAAAAGCCTAAAAATCCGAAATTGGAAAATCTGGAAATTTATAGCAGAAATTTGCACGAGTGCCTAGGACAGCCCAAGACCACCTAACCCTGTAGAGGTAAGTGCTCTATGTAGAATTTGTAGATTTTTGGGATTTTGTAATACGAATTAATATCCAATAAATTTTCTGATTAGTTAAGCAAACTAGCATTTTTATAAAGACGTAATTAAGATCTAAAAATTTATAAAATTAAATGGGGAACTTTAACCAACTAATTGGAGGTTATAATGTAAGGTGGGTGCATGAAAAGGTCTCAATGGTATGGGATATTGTTAGGAATAATATTACTAGTAATTATAGGATAAAAACACCTTCTAAACTATATTTTAGGTCTGTAGGATATGCTAGAGAATAAAAATACAGAAAAACTTAACAAGAAACTATCCTAAGTATTAAGAGGGGAACTTGGTTTATAATAAATGAGTTAATAAGGAAAACTTTAAGCAAGACTTGAATTACTTCTGGTTTGTACTTTAAACAGGAATATTGGTTTCTGGAATTGCATAAACTGAGATTTTGTCGGATTTATGATACATTAGTTTTATTTCGAATATAATTGGGAAATTCCATATGTTATTCTGAAAAGGGCTTTATTTGGATTATTAAGGATTGAATCATGGGTTTCTCTTGGAATTGAATATTTTGGTATGGATTGGTATGTGGTATGATGTTATTCGCTTTTCTTTTACGGTTGAGTGGTACGGCTTCTGTGGTTGAGTTGATACTAGCTTTTACGGCAGAGATGGGTAATCCTTTGTGTAGAGTAGAGAAGTCTGATGTGGCCTCACCTGAATAAGGGTAGATAGGGTGCTCCACCCTAGGAATATGAAGGCTAGTGGAAACAAAGTCAGGAGAAACAATGAATCTAGTGCCTCTAATATAAGAATAAAAAGAAGTCCGGTTAGGAGAAATCTCATGGATGTTGCTATAGAACTCCTTAACCAGCTCCTGACAAGTGGGAGCAAAACCACTAAAGAGGGATAGCCACCCTCTACCCTCAATCAGACTCAGAATGGTAGGAGCAAAGTCCTCAAACACAACACTCCTCTCTAAGAGGATCGTCCTAAGACGGAAACGCTCCTCATATTTTTCCTTCTCTATATCAGAATAAAACCTGACATCCCTCTGGTCGACCATAGCTCTCTTAGAGGGATTCCCTACCGAGGTCCTAGCCATCTAGGATTCAGAATAAAGAAGAATTGGAATAGAGATAAAGAACATAAAAAGGGGAACAAAGAAAATAAGAACATGAACAAACACAAGATGAGTTAGGAACAATTGCACAAATTAAGAAATCAAACCAAGGTAAAACGTATGCAAATATGGACTAGAAAAGCGCTAAACAGGTCCTAAATAGAAATCATTTGAAAGAAATTGAAAAGGGAACAAATTCTGCAAAAATTAGGCCGAGAGCCTAAGATCACTCAGGATCGCTCAAGGCAATCGGGTCGGCACTTGTGTTCTATCGTAAACAGAAATTGGGATTTTCAAATAAAATGTAACACACAACCAAATCTTCGATTAAAATAGAATCAAATCACTAATATGAGATGTCTAGAAGATAAAGAAGCAAATTTTAACAGCATGCCCCAACAATTAAGTTTGAAATCAAAATTTTGAAGGAAAACCGAGCCCTAGCCGTGCGTGTGGTGTGCGGAAAATTTTTATGGAAGAAGATGAGCTTGATGTTTACCTGTGATTGCAGAATGGAGAAGAAGAGGTGGGCGTTTGATGATGAGAAGTCGATCGCCAAGAAGAACAGTGCTTGGCGAAGTTGAGCGTTGGGGAAGTTTGTTCGATCGCGAGAGAAAGAGAGGGAGTGAGCATTAGTTTATAAAACCTTTCTTTTAAAACAAGCGCTAAGGAGCACATGTCTTAGGGTTTTAAACCCAAGTCGGCCATCCTCAGCGCCCTTTGATCGAAGCACTGAGCGCCCAGTTCTTTAAGAATTAATAAACTAAAAATTAAATAAAATAGAGATAATTGTAATTGGGTAATAACTAAAGAAATTTATAATAGCACACGATCATAAGGAATATAAAGCAGAGATGAATGCAGTAAAATAATTATATCTGAAAACACTAAAAATTCAAATTATTAGGGAATACATACAAATTTAAAACTTTATCTAGAATAATAATCAGAGTATGAAGATTATCCAGAAATTTTTGGTAATTGCAAATCAACATTTTTGATATATATGCTGTCTCACAAATAACTATTTAGAATTGATTGATATATATATAATAATATATCTGATCGCAAAATTATATTGAGGATGGATGCATAGTTAAATTATTATTGCTGGATATAGTTTGTTGCTTGTTGAGCCAGTTGCATTAGGACATGCCAAGGTGTGGTGAAGCAGTGTACAATGTGGAATTGCATCTAAATGTGAAACCTCATGCAACATGGGATATGTATTAGTACAAATAGGTGTGTGTAAATATGTAGTGTGGATGCAATATTGTGATACAAGTTAGACTAGAAGGAACCTGTGATTTTCTTCTCAAGCTTGCATATAAGCGGACGCGTTTATATGTACAAATTGATGATAGGAGATTGGTAGTGTTCTTCTACAGTATTTTTGAAGTTAAATTATATTTTGAGAAATGGAATTGAAATGAGAGAAACTTTGAATTGTTTTGAATTGCTGGAATTTTGTTATGAAGTATAGAATGAAGATGATTGTTTTAAATTTCGAGGTCAAAATTTTTGTTAGGTGGGAAGGATGTAAAACCCAAAATATTCACATAATAAATAAATATATATATATATATATATATAAATAAAAGAAAATATGAGTTAAGTTATAATTAAAATAAAAAGTGAAGATTTAGAGGATAAGTAATTCAAATAGGTAAGAAGTTATAAATAAAGAAGAACTTTTAAGGAAATTAGCCTAAAAGGGTATTTTGGTAATTTTTAGAAAAAGGGTAATTAATAAATTGATCATTAAATAAAAACTAGGACTAGAAAATAGAAGAAAATAATTTATTTAGACAAGTTAGAAATTAAAAGGAATTAATAAAAGCCTAAATGTGGAAAAATGGTAATTAAGAAGTCTTAATTTGGAGAAAAAGTAACATAATAAGGTTTTAGGTGATATTAAGGTTTAATTAATTATTATGCACGAAAATAGGTTGTAAGTAGAAGTTTAGATGATAAGAGATTTAATTAGTAATGTTTTAGTAGAAAAATAGAATGTGGAGAAAAAGTAGGAATTAATTAGAATGAATTAGACTTTAATTAGACCTTGGTTGGGTTATCCCAAATTAAAGGAGCCTATTAGGGTTGGTTTAGAACTTCTAAAGCCAAGTATAAATAGGAGATTAAGATGAGACAAGAGAAAATTTTCGTGGGTTTTATAGTGAGAGAAAGGAAGAAGGCTGTTAATGGAGTTGTCCGACAAGTCTCCATAAAATCGAGATCGGGAAAAATCCGTACGGTGGATCGACTTCAAATTTGGAGGTTTATATCTTTACTGATGGAACTACAATGTGAACGGTGGAGATGTGAATTGGGAAACTCTAGATTGGTGCGTTTGGGAGCAAAAATTAGGTCCAGAATTAGAGACTTCAATGGAAGATGGATTTTTAGCGTATGAGGCAAGTAGTAACCCTTGAAAACTGGAGGAACTGCATGATTTCGTTTTCTGTGATTTAATATGGTTTCAATGGATTAGTCAGAACTGTATTTACATTGAATCAAAGTGTTTATATTTTAATGATTGGTATTCTTGAAGGATTTGTTAAAGTAAAGAAGAAAAGTTGGTTTGATCATGTAAATAATCGTAAGATTGTATTCAATTGAAAAAAATTAATCTAGAAGGCTTTAAATATGATTTAGAATGTTAGTAGATTAATTTAGATTGATTGAACATATAGCAAAAGCCTAAAAATCCAAAATTGGAAAATCTGGAAATTTATAGCAGAAATTTGCACGAGCACCTAGGACCGCCCAACCCTGTAGAGGCAGGCGCTCTATGTAGAATTTGTAGATTTTGAGGATTTTGTAATACGAATTAATATCCAATAAATTTTCTGATTAGTTAAGCAAACTAGCATCTTTATAAAGACCTAATTAAAATATAAAAATTTATAAAATTAAATAGGGAACTTTAACCAACTAATTGGAGGTTATAATGTAAGGTGGGTGCATGAAAAGGTCTTAATGGTATGGGATATTGTTAGGAATAATAGTACTGGTAATTATAGGATAAAAACACCTTCTAAACTATATTTTAGGTCTGTAGGATATGCTAGAGAATAAAAATACAGGAAAACTTAACAAGAAACTATCCTAAGTATTAAGAGGGGAACTTGGTTTATAATAAAGGGGTTAATAAGGAAAACTCTAAGCAAGACTTGAATTACTTCTGGTTTGTACTTTAAACAGGAATATTGGTTTTTGGAATTGCATAAACTCAGATTTTGTCGAATTTATGATACATGAGTTTTATTTCGAATATAATTGGGAAATTGCATATGTTATTCTGAAAAGGGCTTTATTTGGATTATTAAGGATTGAATCATGGGTTTCTCTTGGAATTGAATATTTTGGTATGGATTGGTATGTGGTATGATGTTATTCGCTTTTCTTTTATGGTCGAGTGGTATGACTTCTGTGGTTGAGTTGATACTAGCTTTTACAGCAGAGAGGGGTAATTCTCTGTGTAGAGATGTGTAATCCTTTACGGGTAAAAGTGTGTATGCCTCCTATAGTAGCGTGACCTCCCATATGTGGTTTTATCGTGGTTTGTGTCAGTAGGCTTAGCTATATATGGATCCATAGTTTTAGCTGGTTAGCTAAGTGGTATTTTGTTTGGGTTGAGTTACTCCTATGTGCGAACGTGCTTCCCTTGCAAGTTAGTTTGCTCTAGAAGGTCCTATGTCTGGAGGGACACCTCGGTGAGCCACTGGTGATTCCCTGTACATGTGGATAAGCAGTCACCTCCATGTATTGATTCGGATGCTGCATGCTGGTGGTACATACCAACTCTGTTGAGTTCGTGCGCATAAGTCGGTGACTACGGCTCTTGTCTAAAACTGCGTTGCATGGGGCTTGAGTATCATTAGTAGCACTACCCCTAAGCTGCACGGTGGTATAGCATTTAGTTGAGTGTCATCTCAAATACTTATCATCTTTGTGAGTCCTGCAATGGCACATGTTTTGTCGCTTTTGTCGATTTTACCTCGTTAACATCCAATTGCTGGTATTTATACATGATTATCTGTTTTATCGCTTTATTTAGAATTACTATAGATAAATTGAATTCATCGCCTTATCGCTGATTAATCGCATACCTCATGACTATTTGCTTACATTGGACTGTTTCTAATTGCATGCACCTGCTACTTGCTGAGATGTAAATCTCACTCCGTTTTCCCCTATTTTTGAGGTTGCTTGGAGAGATCGTGAAGATAGGGTTTTAATTTGATGGGTAGAATTGTAATTGGTATTAATGTCACATGTTGATTAGATAAACTTTATTATAAACTGAATTGAGTAAATTAAATAAAGAATTGTTTTATTTTCCACCAGAACTCTATGTAATTAATTAGTTTTAAAATTATTATGAATCTTAGTTTGTATCTGACCCCAGCTTCGTGGTAATACCTCGGGTTTGATTGTTGAACTGGACTTTGGTGGTTACAGTAGCGAACCGGGTTCGGGTTGGGTGCCGGTTTGCACTGACCCGGGTTCGGGGCGTTACAACTTCGGTGTGTAGCAATGATTGCCACAAAGAGAAACCTGGTAAAAGAAGAGAAAAAGAAACACAATTAGTGCATAATTCAACTCAAATTCACATAATTTATGGATGTATGTATGCATGTTTTGGTGAACATGAGTTTGAATTACAAATTTTTTTGGTTTTTCTTTTGTTTTTGCTTTTCTCATTTATTTATATATATATATATATATATATGGTTTAAATTGACCTTGTGAAGAGAAGTGGTTGGTACAAATGACCATCCAAAAGAATGTTTGGAATTTAAAGGCTTCCAAAAGGTCCCAAAGAAAAAGAAATGTCTAAAATTAATAGGCTTTTAGACAACCCAAGATATGAGTTCTGAAATTTAAAGGCTTTCAAAGGCCCATGGATTTTTCTAAATTCAGTCTTTAGAAGGCCTATGAGGTGTCTAAAATTCGGAGGCTTTTAGATGGCCCAAGAGATAAATTCTGAAATTTCAGGCTTTCAGAGGTCCTATGAGCGGGTTCTAGAATCACGCAAGCTTCTACAGGCTTATGCAAGTATCTAAAATTTAGAGGCTTTCAAACGGCCAGAAAAGGTTGTGTCTAAAATTCAGAGGCTTTTAGACTGCCCAAAATAGGTTTCTATAATTCAGAGGCTTACAGACGGCCTAAAAGGAATTGATGTTTGAAATTCAGAGGCTTTCAAATGGCCCAAAGAGATTGATGTTTGAAACTCAAAGGCTTTCAAACGGCCCAAAAAGTTTGTATCTAAAATTCAGAGGCTTTTAGACGGCCCAAAAAGGTTGTGTCTAAAATTCAGAGACTTTTAGATGGCCCAAAAAGGTTGTGCCTAAAATTTAGAGGCTTTTAGATGGCCCAAAAAGGTGATTTGTCTAAAATTCAGAGGCTTTTAGACAGCCCAAGCAAAGGTTTCTAGAATTACTCAGGCTTCTAGAGGCCTATGAATTGGTTGGTACGAAAAGACCATCCAAAGAGTTTGTTGGAATATTTTAGGGCTTCCAACATGTTGTAACGTCCCAGTTCTGGGTCCAATTCCCAAAACCCGAGGTGTTATAGTAAGCAACAAAAGCAACTAAAATATGGAATAATTTAAAACTTTTTCTAACTTTATAATCAGAGTAAATGCGGAAACTTGAATTCAAATTCTCTTTATTAATCAACAATTATGATATACAAGGATTTCAATTACATGAGCAATCCTACATCTATATAGACTACCCAGCTACAATTAGCCCACAACTTGATGTCCTCACCAAGAGTACCTGAAAAATGGGAGAAACGGGAGTGAGAATAAATCTCAACAAGTAGCAAGGTGCTTGCATGAAATCAGTCCATGTTTATATAAAATAAGTCATGAGGTGTACGATTAAACCAACGACAACATCAACAAGGATAATTCCAAAGTTTAAATCCAATCCCATTAATATTATCAAATCATATTTTAATAACAATACCGATAAAACATCGAATGGTCAATGTCATGACTATTGTTTGACTTGATTAATTGACATGCCAAGGAGACATCCACACTTCCATGTACACAGTTCCGGCCTACTCAGGGTTTCGGAACTCTGAAATGACAGTCTACTCAAGGTTTCGTCATCCAATGCCGGCCTACTCCCCGGGTTTCAGCATTGACAACCAGGCCTACTCAGGGTTTCTAGCTGCTCTACACCGGTCGTGACAACACACAAGGTCATGCAATTACATCAATAAACAATACCATCACATTACTAAGCTTAGACAAGGATCCAGGTAAAACTAAACCAAAACAGTAAAACAATTCCATGAACTCAAAACTGACAACAAATTTAAAACAACTATTTCATCATCATGTATAATCCCAATACAATTCATCACAGGTCACTTCGGACCAGAACAATACTTATGACATCTCAGTAAAATTTCAACCCAAATACACTGATAGTAAAAACATTTTACTCACACCAAGATAGTTTTAAAATTTTGTTTCAGCACTTTAAAATCAAGCAAACCCAGGTTAAACAATTTCACAATCGGAAAACAAATGTAAACAATAAAGGAAAACTAATTTATTAACTCCTAGTGTTAGGAACAGCAAAATAACCTACCAACAGTCCTTCAATTACCACTTCAAGAACTCACAAGATTACCAATAATTTGACTTAATGATCTTTGGATGTTTTTGAGTAGATAAGATACTTCTATTATCCTAGTCTAGTCTTTGGTTAAGAGATTAAAGCCTCAAAGTATCAAATTTGGGCTTGGATTGGTCAGACGCACATTTCTGAAGATTTTATTGGGTGCGCTGACCTCTGGCGCTTAGCGCAAGGTCGGCCCCAACTCGGCGGTAAACCATAATATCACTAGCACTGACTCCAAACACTTGGCGCCAAGTCGGCACCAGTCCAGCGGACACCGAAAATCTCTTGCTCTAAGCTACCGCTAAGAGCATAAAAGTTAGCGGCAGCTCGATGGACACCTTTACGATTTACGACTTTTTGTAATGCGAAAAAATCCATGACTGACCAAGTTCTAAACCTCTGTAAAAATTTTCCTATACTTCTACCACCCTAAATAGATGATCCAATGCAAAACGAAATAAATCTAACGCACTCCAAAATCACGCCTCAAAATTTCATCGAAAACTCAAGTACGAAATTAAGATATTCCATAAACATGTAGTTCGGCTAAACTCCAAGATCAAAATCCAAAACACAGATTAAAACAATGCTAAACTAATCTTGGTGATTAAAATTTAACTAAGGTTTCTTTCTAAATCAAACCACCCATGAACAACACTTTTCTTGATTCTTAAAGAGAGATTCAAATCACCAAATCAAAACTTTATAATCATCTAACTTTTCCAATGAAATCCAACTTAAAAACCAATACGATCAATCATAAAAAAAACACAAGAAAATATGCAGTTCCTTCAGTTTCAAGTGTTTGCTATTTGCCTTTTTGATGAACCCAAATTTTTCAGAACTTCTTCTATGCCCGTTTTTGGAGCTCGACCACACCCCTCTAAACTTCTAAAATTTAGATCTCCACTGTTCCGTTTGAAGTCCTCCATGCGTAGAACAAAACTCTAAAATTTTAGATCATTCCAACGGTTGGATCTTTCTATCTCGTCGTTCGAAGTTGGCTAGTCGGCCATCTCTGCAACTCCTTTTTCTTTCAAATTCTGATTTTCCACCAACTTTTGGGTTAATTTGTATTACCTTAGACTCATCCAAATCCAATTTCCACCGTTCAGACTAAATTATCTCATGTATAGAGCATAACCTCCAAATTTCATGACGATCCAATGACTAGATCTTTGGGAATCGTCGTTCAAAGCCTGCTGGTCGGACCTCTGCAGCACCTCACTTTTTCGTTTCTTCCTTCTCTTTTCTCTCCTCTCTTCTTTCCTTTATTTTTCTCCCAAGCCCAAGCACGAATTGTCCTCTCTTTCCTCCTTATTTTTGACTTGCTAAAAACTCTAAACCTTTCCCTGACCTCCCGTTTTATAACCTCTCTTAATTAGAAGTCCCACTAGGTTTAGAAGACCTTTTAAATAGAATTCCCACTCTTAATTGGAAACCTCCCTATCTTAACCCTCTTTCTAATTCTTCTTTTAAGTATCTCATACAAAAGAAGGATTTATTTTAATTTATTTTCGTGCTAATTTAATTTCTTATTTTAAAATATTACTAAAACACCCCAAAGCTGCTCTTATCCTCAAATTTAAGGCTCCTTATCAACCATAATCACCAATATACAATTTTTCCTACTTTTAAACCATAATTTGCTATTTAAATTCAAACCTAACTCAAATTAAGTCTAGTTAAATATTTCAAGTCTAATAATTATTTAATTACTCAATATATTAATTTGGCTAATTGGAAAATGACTAAAATACCCTTTCCTTGTAATTCCATACTTAACCTTTGGATCTTTTTCTAAAAACTCTCATCTTTATTCCTCACATCCATCTTAACCATATAATGCACTTGGATTAATACCTATATTCTCCAACATTCATATTTAAACCACTTTCCTAATTTATCTAAATCAACCTTGCTCTTTCCTATTTAAATGAAGTCACTATTTAAATTCCTAGTTACTCAAAATTATTTTTTTATTTATTTAGTTACTAATATCTCTTTGGATCATAATATTATCCCTCCAATACCTAAATTAAATCTTAACTTCTCAATAATTTGGCTTATTTAATTTACTTTATTTTAGGAAAATCTAGGGTTTTACACATGTCCCACAAGATATGAAATGCCTAAAATAAAAGCTTTTAGACAAATCACAGAGTGTCTTGGAATTACTCAAGCTTCCAAGGGCTTATGAATTGGTTGGTACGAAAAAGACTATCTAAAGAGTTGTTGGAATATCTTAGGGCTTCCAACATGTCCCACAAGATATGAATTGGTTGGTACAAAAAAGACCATCCAAAGAGTTGTTGGAATATTTTAGGGCTTCCAACATGTCCCACAAGATATGAATTGGTTGGTACAAAAAAGACCATCTAAAGAATTGTTGGACTATTTTAGGGCTTTCAACATATCCCACAAGATATGAATTAGTTGGTACGAAAAAGACCATCCAAAGAGTTGTCGAACTATTTTAGGGCTTCCAACATATCCCACAAGATATGAATTGGTTGTTATGAAAAAGACCACCCAAAGAGTTTTTGGAATATTTTAGGGCTTCCGACATGTCCCACAAGATATGAAATTGGAATTAAGGTTTCCAAAACCTCCTGAAATTACGCAAGCTTTCAGGAGCCTATGAAAGGTTCTTGAATCACACATGCTTCTAAGGGCTTATGAGGATAAAGATCTGAAATTTTAGGCTTTCAGAGGTCCTATGAGTTTCTAAATTAAGGCTTTAGAAGGCCTATGAGGTTAAAAATTTGAAAATCAAAGGCTTTCAGAGACCCATGGAATTTTTGAATCTTTTTTTTTTTAGACTTTTAAGTTGATTTTTCTTTTTTAATTTCGTTTTTTAAATTTTGAAATTTCTTATTCAAGAGCAAATTTTAAATTGAATTGTTCTTATCAAACCTGGGAGATTTAAAATGATTTGACATTTTATTTTCTTATTCTCCCTTAGATTGCACTTCAAGAATGTGTTTTGTAACATTAAATTAAAATGTATTTTGATTTACACACATTTTTGTTTATCACTTCCACTTCGTGAGTTAAGTTACATGTTCAAATTAGGTAAAATTTCCTAAAAAGCTTAACCCTTTGATTTGAGTGAGTTTAGAAGAATTTGGCTGCTATTTACTCTTATTGAAGTGTTTATCATCTGTTTATATCACTTTAGAGGTTAAAGGAACTAAGTTAGTTTATAAAAGTTGCTGAAAATGCAATTAAATCCGTAAAACTGCATATTTAGTGCGGACTAGCCGTGACCGCATTTAAAATGCGGTCAAGCTATGTCCGTAAATAAAATGCGGTCAGGCTATGTCCACAAATGAAATGCGGTCAGGCCATGTCCGCAAAATAAAATGCCGTTTTCGGACGGATTTTCATTGTTCTTGTTTTCCAAGTGATTTAATGACTTTGATTGCTCATCCAAACATATGGTTCACCATTGACAATCTTCTAGATTGTCCCAAAGTGAACTTTGACACTATATTTACAAAAAATGCATAAGGGCACATGTTCCCTCCAAAATCAGACACCATATTCATGGATTTTGGACTTTTGGTTGCCCCCTACATGGATTTTGGGTAGGATGACTTCTAAGCAGAGTTAAAAAAAACTCTTCTAATAGGCTACAACAATCTTAGGATACAGACCTCGTTGGGAAAAATTCCATCCCAAACACATGGACACCATGGCACTTACTTTACATGATATGAAGATAATTCTAAAAAAAATAATGATATCACCTTGTTACCTTGTGTTTACCTTCAATATGGCATTCATATCATACTTTAGACTTGTGAACCATGCAAACGGCCTTCCCTCAATTACAAACCTATTTCCCCATCGTAAATGTTTACTTTACCTAAAAAAGTGTTTCTCCACCTTCAAGTGTAGGGGTTTTGGGTTTTGATTTATTGGTAACTTAAATCTCAAGCCTAGTGATGATCAGAATCAAAGATCCACAATGTCATCACATCATTAGTTCAAAGTTCTAAGGTGAATGTTTTCACTTTCGCGTAACGACCTCGTTGCGCTAAGCTATTCACATTCGGTTTCAACTTCCTATAAGTAATGGGTAGGCAGTGTAAAAGATTTAAAGTGTTCAAGTGCATTTGAAATAAAGGTGCATTCACAACGTCCCAAACCCTTGCCACTCTTTTTCGTAGCCTAGCACATTTTTATTCACAAACCAAGGTAGATATGACTCATATTGGAAATAAATAAACACAAGCAAACAAGATAATAAGACACCTAAATATGCTCTTGATTATTATATACCCAAAAAAATCACACAAGCATGTTATCATATTGTACAAAAACAATTAATCATGAAAAACATGCTTGAAAACCCAAAATATCCACTAAATTCCCAGATTTCATGCTCATAATTTTCCTGATCAAAACATAGCATTAAACCCCCTAATCAAAGCATGCCATTATAAAAATACAGCAGCTAATCATATTGTATAAGAAGTAATTAATCATGGAAAACATGCTTGAAACCCCCAAAAATATCCACTAAACTCCTAGATTTCATGCTCTTACTTTTCATGATCGACGCATAGCATTAAAAATCCAAATTATAGCATATTATCATAAAATACAGCAAAACCATGTGACAAGATAAGTTCCCCCTAAACATGTTTCTAGATACAATCAAGCAACACATACATGCCCTATCTTCATGAGTCTTCTAATCATACAAATTAGATTTAAAATACATCAAACATGCCCAAATAAAACAGAATAACAAGCATTCAAAATAAAAACAAAACATAAACAATTACACAAAACATGGCTTAAATCCACTATGTCCCCAGCGGAGTCACGAGTTGTGAGACATGGGAAAAAATCAATTCAATGACTTCCTGATCATTACACGAGCTCAATAAAAAAGGAGTCACCACCATTCAATTTTAGGTGTGAATGAATACCAAAATAATCAAATAAAATAAAAAAGGGCAAAATTAAAGTGAAAATAACTCTACTTTAAAATAAAAAAACTAGAGATGGGTAAGGAGATTAGGTTATGAATAGGGGAAGGTGTTAGGCACCCCTATTCATTCACACAAGGTGGTTGCCAAGTATTGTTCATGTTATTTCAAAAGAAATGCTTGCTAATAAAAAATCAAATCAAAAGTAAAAGAACAAAGAATAAAAGATGTATGGTTTTTTCCATATGAATGATCCAATTAATTCTGGATTCTTCCTATGAATACATCATTTCTTGGGTTTTATGATTGAGTACAATCAAGATAAAGAAAACAAACCTAAAGTCAAAACTTCAAAAATTAGTTCTAAGTTAAATCCTTGAAATCTTGGAATAATAAAAATAAAAAAAATCTTTTAACAAAATTTCTAGGAATTAATCCTAAACAATCTAGGGTACAAATCTGGTACAAATCTCTCATTAGTTGAAAGATATAAACCAGATATACCCATGTTAATGGAAAAACATCAAAAAGGGAGAGTTTAGACCATAGGGACTTCTCTAAAAAATCAAAACAATTCCAAAATCATCTCATAATATTGAAAATTAAATCAAAGCCATCTAGGGTACAGATCTGGTCCAGGTTCTCATTAATTAAGAGATCTAAACCAGATTCACCCACATTGATGAAAAACATCAAAATGGGAGAGTTTAAACCATAAGGTCTTCTCTCAAATTTTAAAAATAACTCAAAATCACCTTATGACACCCTAGAGGTTACTTTAAGGCTTCTGATTTTAGATCTACCATATAGATCATGGCAGATCCAAAATCCTAGCCTAATGATAAAAAAATAAAAAAGGAGAAAACAATGTAAAAAATCAATAATCTAGGAGGAAAATGAGATCTAATGCTATGAACAACATAGATCCATGGTATTCTTCCATATTTCATCAATAAGCAATCACACAACCTAAACAAAATATTAGAACTACACATTTCTAAGATTACAACACATGGGGATCTACCCTACGAATCCATTCCTGTCCTCCTTTCCCCTAGAACTCTCTTCATGTTTTACAGCTAGGAAAGATACTTGAGGTGTAGCACCCCGGAACCAGGTCCACACGTGTCGGGTTTATACTGGCTCCCGAGCGCTATTTTTAGGGCCCAAATTGTGATGAAAACTAACTTAAGAAACTAACCAAAGCAATTATAATCTAATCCTAAAATTTTTGGAAAATCTGCTATATAATGTCTGTAAATACGAGAATGGGCTAAGCCCTCAAACCACAAAATCAACACCTGATAAATGCAGTTTATATATATCCATTCAAAAAAACCTAAACCATCACATATGCACAGGTCAAAATAAATTTCACTAAGTTCTCTCTCTCTCCCTCTCTCTTTTCATTTACAATATGTACAACATGTACAGTTTCAAAAATGACATGTACAACTATCCAACAAAAAGTTTCTTCTCGACCTCTAGTCGGGACGGTAGTAGTCTTCCGGTCTATAATCCGGGTAACCCTCGAACTCGACTCCACTACGTGTCACGCTCGCCGGGTCTGAAAACAAAACCGGTAAAACAAAAACTCGCATGAGACTAAGGTCTCAGTAAGTAGCACAATGCATATGATAAATAGTTTATGCAATTTCAACTAATAAAATAACATGCTACAATTATACGATCAATTACAGCAAATCATGCAAAGAACAGATCACAGATAACAATACAATTTCAGAGAATCAAGTGTGTGCAAGATTCATGAATTAGCGTGTCTATAAATCGGGTTAACCACCTTAGCCGGTTTGCCACCTCACTACTCGCCTTCGAAGCCGCGCACGGTCATCGTACGAGTGGAGCACCCACGCATGGACTGGCACGCTGCAGCTCATCGATCCCACACGAAGGCCTCACCGATCCCACACGGTGGTACGCAAGTGGCCCGGGGTATTAACACGACAAGCCAACACTAACGCACGATCTAGACGGACTGTGAATCCACGACTTTTTATGCGGCCTAGACTCGTAAAAGAATTACCCATGCAATTATTTTTACCAAACAAAACCTGAAAAATTAACTGCCCAAAGTATAACTCAAACCAAATGAACCTTGTTGTTCACTTACCGTAAATCCCTAGGCCATTCTGCCTTTCGGGATGCCATAGGCTTATTTGCCTTTCTCATCTAACAAGAAGCCTCAGCTTCAATTGCCAATTACAAATTCGCGAATCACTTTATCAACCCAAATCATTAACGACTAAAGGTATAAAATAATTTTATAAACAAATTTTATAAAATATCCACGGTTGGTTTGAAATTGTCGTTTACTTTGCAGATTGAATTCTAGCTAGTGACTTATATGCTAAACCTTATTTAAGCTATAAGGAATTGGTACGCGTGCTATACATCGTTGGAAAACTCTATGAATCTAGTTTCCAACGCAACAAACGGTTCGTAATTCGGAGTTTCCTACAGGGAATTATGGCTGTTTCTCTACAGGTGGTTTAAAACAGCCGCGAAATTAAATGGACGGAAATCATCAAATTCTCATGATTTTTCTTGCAAAACCTCGAGTTCCGATTGGTCCGAAACCAATTCCATTCAACTACAATTACCCTCAACTAAATTTTAGAATGCTAATATGAATTTTTAGGCGAATATTTTTAGTCTTTGCAAGCCACCGAAATCTTACACAGGTTTAAGACAGCCTAACTAAAGTGTTGCTATGTGTTAATTTCAAAGTGTTTCTATACTACAAATCAACTGTCTAACACAGGTGCTGTCTCCGGGCATTATTACATTGGCTCATCAACGAGAAATGAGCAAAGCATCCATATCCCATTCCAAAGTCTAATAGAATCCATAGAAGACCCTAAATCCCCTATCAATTTCATTCCCATCACAACCTTCATCAGCTAAAAATACAAACCCCTGAAAGAGTGAGCCACCGAAAAACCAATTTCAGAGTGCCTTAAAAGCATAACAGTAACCTAGATTAGAGTTCTCATCACAATTATTACACTATATAAGAATCCAACAATAAAATTCTAACAATAGAAATCCCATCACAAATTAAGTTTAAGTCTGTCGATCACCCCAAATAATGACTGACTAACAAAAATTTCAACCCGACAGAATAATCTGTTCAATCCATTTCAATCAATTTGTTTCAATCAATTCCATACAACCCTAACTAAATTCATGGAAAGAACTGCAACTCCTGGATGTAGGTTTTGTTATATTTTGGTGAAGTCAAAAGAACCCCACGCAGACAGTCGCACGACTGTTCTCTTGGGCATTTTCTTACAACATCCAAGAACATGAAGAGAAATGAAAAGAAGTCAACAGAAACCAATCGGAAACAACCACAATCGATTAAACAGCGGAAAATTTTATGCTATTTACCGATTTTTGCAGAATCCCACGCTCGAACCCCTTTCTTCCCTGTCTCTTTTTTCTTTCTTCTTCTTCCTCTTTTCTTCTTTCTTCTTCCTTCTTCTCTTTTCTCTTCTTCCACTCGATTTCTGCTTTGCCGCAAACCTTTGACGACCCAACACCCCAAAAACCCACTCGATTTCTCCACGGCTCCTCTTCCTCTTCTACAGTTTCTTTTTTTTTTTTTTCTTCCGCTCAATCCCTCACCTCAAGTAGACGCCCCCTCTATTCTTCCTCTTTCATCCTTCCTCTTCTCCACAACCCCCACTTCTCCTTCGCCCCTCTTCTTCTTCCCTTTTTTTTTCTTTGTTTCTCTTCCAACCTAACGACCAAACCCCAATTGCTCAAATCGTCATTTGTTTTTTTTTTTTTTTTTTTTAAAACCAAAGAACCATGAACCATGAACCATTGAACCGGTTCACTTAAATTGAACCAATCCTCCTTAACCCACTAAACTACCCAATTAAACTCATAACCCTTAAACCAATAACCCATTTAATATATTGAACCCAATTGGCCTTACTATTATTATTATATTATTTATTATGATTTCTTTTCCAATTAATCCAATTAACTTATTAAGTCTTTATTTACTCGTATTTAAAATTTCAGGGTCTTACATGAGGTACTTGGATTTAGGTTTGGGGTTACACTCATACACAGGCCTTATTCTACAGAAAGGGAGAAGATCAGAATAATCCTAGAAATTAAACTAGAAAATAAAAGGGGGAGAGGCTTACCTGGACTTGAGAAAGCAGAGAGGCAGGGGTTCTCTTCTTCACTTGGAGCTCTTCTAGTCTTCAATTCTCAGACATTTGCTTGAAGTGAGGCCTTCTATTTATAGGTAAACCCAGGGGCATGGTTGGTCACAGGGGTATGCTAAAATAGGGTTCTAGAATGTTCCAACTCAGTTTTAAAACTTGAGTTGGAGTAAATTTAACAAAACACGGAAGGTAAAAATAGAAGATCACATCTCCTAGAGAGAGGTAGGAGTGTAAATAAGGCTCAGAAATCAAACAATTGCAAAAACGCACAAAATTGTCTGTGACCGCATATGGATTGCGGTCATGCCTTGACCGCAGATCACATGCGGTCATGCCTTGACCGCAGATCAAATGCGGTCATGCATTGACCGCAGATCAAATGCGGTCAAGGCAAATCCGCATACCAAATGCGGTCAACACAGGTTCTGCATAGCCTTGACCCTTTTTATTTGCACATGCAATACTTATTTATATGTAATATCATTTAAATAAATGTCCTCGTATTTTTTAATCTTCATTTACTTATGATATTACATGTAAATAAGCAAACACACCCCCCCCCCCCCCACACATTTGAATCCATTAAAAATAGTTCCAGACCCAAATTCCAAATGAATAAAAATTCAACTTTCCAGTTCAAGGCTAAATTCTGGTTTTTCAGGTCCGGTAAAAAGATTCAACATGTTAATACCAAGGTATTTGTCAAGATTTAAAGGCACAAAAAATTCATTTATGCAATAACATTGCTAAAAACCTGATTACCGAGAAAATTATCTTGAAATCTTGGCTTGAAAAATATTTCATTTTTTTGGGACAAAAGTCAACAAAATTCAACAGGAAAAGTTTGACTTTGCACAAAAGATTGAATTTGGGCCTTTTCCTTTGCGGTTTTGGATTCAAATGGGTTAAGTATCTCAAACCCAATGCTAAGAATTGAAAATTCCAATAAAATATTTCTCTTCTTCAAGATTTATAAAAAATCATGCAATTTTGGGGTGTCTACAGGTATGTTTTGCCAAAGAAGGTCTTAGAGGGAGTTTCTGTCCCAAATTTCTGTAGAAGTAGGATAAATTGAGTTTACCATTTCAAACACCTTCCAAATAACCCTTAGCAGTAGAAAACAAGAGTCAATACACAGTTGTACAAGTATCAAAAGAATTGAGGCCTGGGTTGCCAAAGTAAAGCCCGAAATACACATTGAACACCACGAATATCATGTACATTTGATTTTTATTGTAAGCATGCGATTTATTTAGGGCATTGGCCCGTATTGAATTACATGATATGAAGGGCATTGGCCTAGTATTGAGAACTTGTGGTATGATTGGCATCAGTGGATAGCGAGTTGCGGTCCACCTCAATTAGGGGTAGTGAACCTTTATTCACCTGTAAAACCCTGGATTTTCCTAAGAATAAAATAAATAATTAAATGATAAATTATGGAGGAAATATTAAGAAAGATAATGGTAGGAGAATTAAAGGGAGATATAAAGGTTAAAATAGGAATTTAAAGAAGAAGGGTAATTTGGTCATTTTAATTTGTTAAATTCATGAAAGAAAATAAGATAATTAGATATTTAGTTAACAAATTCAACTAGACAAAATCTTAGCTTAGTTGAAAGTAAAATAATGAAATTAATGCTTAAAGGGTAGAAAAAGGGCCAAATGGTAATTATACTATTTGGGGTCCAAGATATAGGTAATTTGAGTGAATAATAAAAGTCTAAGTTCAATTTAAAATTAGAAATAAGGTTAAGCACGAAAATTAATCAAGAGATCCCTTAAAAGAAAGTTAAAGGAGTTAAATTAAGGAGAAGGGTAGAAGAGGGAATACACTAAGTATATTAGAATAAGCTAAACCTAATTAGAGTTGGACTAGTAGGGAGGCTATAAAAGGGAGGTTTAAAGAGTGTTGTAGGTTTTGAAAATAAGTTATAAGAAGAGGGAAATTCGTGCATAAGTGTTGTGAGCCAAAAATAGAAGGAGAGGAGAGAAAAGAAAGAAGGAATTAGAAAGAAGAGAAGTTGCATAGATGGCCGACCAGTCAACTTCGAATGGCGAGCTAGGAATATCGAACCGTTGGAATGGACTGAAATTTTAGGGTTTTGTTCTACTCATGAAAGACTTCAAACTAAACGGTGGAGATCTAAATTGGAGAAGTCTAGAGGGGTTCGATTGAGCTCCAAAAACAGCACAGGCGAAATTTTTGAAAAATCTGGGTTCATCATAAGGCAAGTAGCAAACCCTTGAAACTGGAGGAACTGCATCTTTTCTCGTGATTTTGATGTTTAATCGTATTGTTTTGAAGTTGGATTTCATGGGAAAAGCTTACTTGTTTATAAAGAATTGTTTGGTGATTTATCTTTCTTTTGAAAATCAAGAAAAGGTTGATCATGATGAGTTAAACTTAAAAAGAAACTCAAAGATAAATGGAAAGATGATGGGATTAGTTTAGGGTTGTCCCAAAACTAGTTTAGGATGGAAATTAGTTGTTTAGAATCAAAATAAGTAAATAATATGTATAGAAAGTTCAAAAAATTTCCATAAACTGAAGAAAAACAGTATTATAGCTGGAGCGCTCGATACACCGCTCGAGCGTTACATCAGGCAATAGGCCTTTGAAAAATAACAGAAACTGAAAACCTAACCGCTAGAGCAATCACCCGAGCGACCCATCGAGCGACCATCTGTCAGAAAAATCTAAACTTGGGATTCGTGCCTAGATTCAATTTCTAATGATTTTTCTTGGAATCTTAATGTTGTAAGACCTGTAAATAGGGTAATTTAAGATGTAGGAAGTGACGGAATTAAATTTGGAAAAAAGGATAACTATTTGTAACAATGAATGTAATAAGAATCAAAGTAGACTAGTTAAGGTAAACCATAAGCACTCAGATCACTTTCATTAGGAGTCTAGGTATAAAACCTAGTCTAACAAGTCATAATAAACCTAATTCAACTTCTGGAAAGAATCAACAACATAACTCACAGGTTTTAGAGATTTAGGGTATTAGTTGATAAATAAGGATTTAAAAGTAAGGATTTTAAGATAAACCAAAGTGTAGGATTGGGAGTAAACTTTGTAAGAAATAAAGAATAACCTGAATATTAAGTTAGGAAGATAAACTAAGTATGCTCACACTAACACGACTCAAATCTGAACCTATTATTTAGAAATTGTGTAAACTCTCGTATTTTCTTATTATATGATCTGGAAGTTTGTTATTTTGAATATCTTTTGGTTGAACACCATGGTTTTGGAAATTATTGTTGGACACAACATTTGGGACATGTTTATGATTACTGGTACGAGGTTTATTACTGAATGTTGAGTCTTTGAGGTATTCAAGGTTTTGATTGTGAGTTGTGTCTAGTGGGCAATGCTTAGTATGGATCCATAGCTTAGCTAGGAAGTGAAAGGAAATTGGCCGGTAAGTTATTCTTGTTCAGAACTCCCCATTATGTGGTCCGTCATACTAGCAGGTGCGGGCGACGTAGGCAGCAATCCTTGATCGCTGCATGTGTGGCCTGGTCTTAGCCGAGGTTGCTTTTGGTAAACGGTTTTGTTTTATTTTTCATGTTACCATCCACATGCTTCAATGAGACATCAACTTTCATGGGCTTTATATTGGTCATGTGGTAGGTTACTTGTGACTCGTACATTGGAGCTATGATTTGGCCGTGCTTGAGGATCACTTGTGACTTGCACTTGCATTAGTATTAGACGTGTTTGTTGTGGGTCCATCAATCTTTGATCGCATTGGTATGGTCTCCGCGGAAGCGGTACCCATAATGGGATTTTATGTTGGACTCTGAATTGTACTTGCCAACTCATGCGTGGGTGGTTCACATTGATGGTTGACGGAGGAGATGGTAGTGACTGCAGGTGCGGGCTCCATCTATCATGTAAGTCGTGATATGGCGAACTATGGGGGCAAGAATATTCTTATTAAGTGGTTTCAATTCACGAGTTCTATTATGTCACACGTGCTTGTTTTGGATTTGTGATTTGTTATTATTGTATTATCGTATTATTGTGGTTTTGGTTTTATCGTTCACTTCATGACTAGTATTGTAAAATTATGGACTGTTTTACATCATGCACCTTGCTACTTGTTGAGATTTATTCTCACTCCAGTTTCACTCCATTTTTCAGGTACTCTTGGCGAGGACGTCAAAATTTGGGCTAATTGTAGATGGGTAGTTTATATAGTTGTAGGTTGTTCATGGAATTGAAATCCTTGTATATCCTTGTTGTTGATTAATAAAGCAAATTTGAATTCAAGTTTCCGCATTTACTCTGATTATAAAGTTAGAAAAAGTTTTAAATTATCCAGATTCCTTATTTACTTTATTTGATTACCATAATACCTCGGGTATAGGAATGGACCCGGAACCGGGGCGTTACATCACCTCAATTTGGGGTAGTGGATTAGCCCCTTCCACAACAATAAGTCTTAGTGGGTTGAGTATGCGGTTCATCTCAGTTGGGGGTAGTGGACCATTGTTCACCCTGACCTGGAGATAGAGAATTAGCATCCCCACAAAAGCATGGGAATTCGAGATACCTGGTACGATCATCGCTGAGTATATGAGCATTGGTGGGTAGTGTGTGTTGTTCACCTCAATTGGGGGTAGTGAACCATTGTTCACCTCAATTTGCGGGTAGTGAACTAACCCCTCCACAGCAGTAAGTCTTGGTGGGTAGATGGATCGGTTCATCTCGGTTGGGGGTAGTGGACCTTTGTTCACCCTGACCTTGAGATAGAGAACTCGTATCCTCCACACAAGCTTGAGATCCGTGACATTTGATATGATGAATATTGATTATGACTGTTATAAATTGATGAACTGTACACTTATGCACAAGCATGCACTAATTGGATTGCACTGAGTTGTATTACGTTAATTATGATTTCCAACACCCGCATGTCATGGTTTCATCGAATATTATCAGCATGAACTGCGTTTTCTCGTGCATGCATGTGTTGCTTACTGAGACACTCGTCTCACAGTTGTTTATTATCTTGTTTTTTAGATCCATCGTCGTCCGGTGTGAATGACCGGGCTTGGGATAGAGGCAAAGAGAATAGAGAGGAATATTTTTATAGGCCTTAGGCTTTTCTTTTATTATACATGTATAGTGTCTTTTGACTATAACCCTTTACATATTGAGATGAGTGATTAGTCACCCATTATTTTGTACCCAACTCTTGTGTCTTATTACATTTCAAATATATACATGAACACACTTTTGATATGCACAAGTATAAACTATTGCACTTCCACTCGTGATAGAAAAAGTTTTAAATCCTTCGTAATTTTATCAAGTACAATGGCCCACTTGTACTTGATAAAATGGACGGTGGTCATTAATCTAATTTAGATATACACTAACCCACGAGTCCTACCGTGACATGCTTGCAGTTATTTATTGCTTTTATTGAACCGATTTAATGTGTTATCCGATTGAGTTGTTTTAGCTTACATTTGGTACTTTATAGTTGTGAATATTATCATGATGTTATAAAAACTGCTTAAACTGTTTCTATACATGCATGGTTTGCTGCTTACTAGGACTTTAAGTTTCACGCATGTTTTGTTTTACCGGATTTGTTTTTAGATCCTCTTGTTGAGCCACGTACTGGGGCAGATATTGAGGATGAGCTTGAGTACATGCCAGAGGACTACTACTGCCTATAGTAGGATTCTCTTTATGATGATGTATTTTGTTTTGGGGAAATTTTAAATGGGATGTAAATATTATTTTTGGACTTATACTGTTAGGAGATATCTTTTGTATGTGTCTGTATATTTTGGGAGAGAACTTGTGAACATTTAATTGTCTTAGGTGCCTTTTTGTTCATACAGATTTCATGTTTTCGAGACTATAATACAAGTGATCTTTTGTTGGATGGAAAACTTTTATTCCATGCTTCTTTAATCATGCACTCTGATGATTACTTTGTAATTGCCCAGGATTAATTGTGATAAACAGGTTCTATTGGGCCCATAAGTAGGTCTTGGGGACGGGTTCGCACCGTGGTAGGGCAGACCCAGTTCTAGGGCGCTGCAGTGGGTGTTGGTGGACATATAAATACACTAAAGCACCTTAAAAACATTTAGAAAACTGTGTAAAGAAGCACTAATAAGCAAATAAAAGAAAGGTAGTGGGGTGTTTAAGAGGTTACATTCTTCCAGAATTTAGAGAGAAGGAAGTATTTAACAAAGTGAATAAATAACCTCCCAAAGGGAGATTTAGTATGTAGACTCAATCCTTCACATTCTCTTGTACAGATACCACCCTTGCTTTCCTCAAGGGATGCTTTTCGCAAAGCATGAAGGCACAAAGATGAAGAGCAAAGGTGAGAGTAAGAGAAAACTCAAGGAAAAGAGACGAAAAGGCGCATGTATTCATACCGTGGCTGCATGCAAGCTAAACTCACATATATTATATAAGACAGCAAGTGGAAGACTTACCTTGATGAAAGAAGACTCTTGGAGGTGCTTTGAGCTCCCTTGAAGCCTTGAGCTACTACCAGAACCCCCCTTTTTCACTCCCAAGAAGCTTCTAGGTGGTCCTTGGAGCTGAGGTGAGAATGGGGGTGGTTTTGGTGGAGCTTGGTAAAGATTCAATAGGGTTTGAACGGGGTTTGATGGCTTGGAGGAGGGTGGAGGTTTTTTGTGGTAGGAGGAGAGAGAAGCCAATCTGAGAAATTGAGGCTAGTCCCTAAAATGAGCTAAACTTTAGCTTTTATAGTTGGGCTTTTTTGTAATTGAAATCTTAGTTCACTTATACGTGTTTTTATTTGTGACGGAAATCCAATTTCAATTATATAGTTTTATTTTTTGACCGTGTGGCAACATCGGTTAACTATGTGTCACCCATGAAAAAACATGGGTTGACTATGCATGACCACGTATCAACCATGTGCAAACTTCGAGTGAACCAACAGGCTGTGGACCGATGGGGTCCATCGATCAAACCAATATCTATCTATCTATTCTTTTAAGTGAAACGGCTTCGGGCTGACCTGGCCGCCTCGCACAGCCTCGCTGGCCTGGGCCTCTTTTCCCTTTTAGAATATCAACTGACAAAAAAATATCTTTTTTAAAGCTTCGCATGCCGCGACTGACAAAAGCAAAGCATTTTTTTAAGCAAGAATATTTTACAAAAAAAAATGTTAATAGTGAATATCTTTTGACGGTAAAGGTATCAACCCGTCATACGGTAAGGTATCAACCCGTCCTTTAAATTCTTTAAAGCCAAGACCCCCACCCTTCGATACGTCGAATCAGACGTGCCTCTTTTAAATCTTTTAAAAAAGTATTTTAAACCTTTTAAAGTTTCAACTAAAAAAAAAAAATCTATTTTAAAGCAAATCTCTCTCGCCCTACCACAAGCCTCGCCCTGCCACTTTAAAGCAAATCTCTCTCGCCCTGCCACAACTGACAAAAACAAAGCGTCTTTTAAAGGAGAAAGCTCGGGTTTCCGAGCCTCTCTCCGTATTATGACTCAGAGAACGTATGATTGCAACACGTGGAGGCAGATCGGAGAAGCGGGTTCCTTCTCCAGGAACTTCGACTCTGTCTTCCTTCTCCAGGAGCTCCGGCACCTTCTTCTCGAAAGAGCGACCAGGTTTGTTTCGACCAGGTTCGTCTCTTTCTCTTTCTCTCTCCTTCTTTTTTTCTCTATTTGTACCCGATCTCTCTTTCTCTTCCTCTCTGTCTCTCTCTCTCACCCAGAGCATAGAACTCTCTCCATCCTCTCCATCAGAGACAGCGGGTTCCTTCTCCAGGAAGCTTCGACTCTGTCTCTCTCTGCCGACGCCTTCTTCTCGAAAGAGCGACAAGGTTTGTTTTGAACAGGTTCGTCTCTGTCTCTCTCTCTCTCTCTCTCTGTCTCTACCTGATCTCTCTCGCTCTCTCTCTCTCTCTCAAATTTTTGGGCTTTAGATAGTCTTCTGATTTTCGTCTGCATATGTTTGAGTTCATGACAGAGTATTGGATACGCCCAGGACCGTAAGATCCACTTCCAAAATGCAGCTCTCTTTGACAAGAAAACTGAAATTTGGTTCACGGAAAAAGCTAATTGCGATGAACCTTGCCCAACCGTATTCCTGATTGGAAGAAGTGAACGAGCGAGTAACTGCAAGACGAAGGACAACAAAGCTCCAAATCTTAAAAAATAAAAGGGGTGAAAATCATATTTCTGTCTACTTCGTGATGACAGAGTCAGACACAACCTCTCTCGCTTTTGGTTGGGAGGTATCATCTTCACACATATAAGGAAGGCATTAAAGCATCTTCATTCCTGGGTGTTCTTTTTTCTATTTATTCCTCTGTTAATTCCTCCATTTCCACATGAATAACGTGAATGGACCTGTGCCCAGATACGAAGGTGATGGGGAGAAGCATCTTCATTCCTCCTGGGTGTTCTTTTTTCTATTTTTTTCCTCTGTTAATTCCTCCATTATTCAGAGTATTTTTTATATCTTAATTGCTATATCTTAATTTTTCCTCTGTTAATTCCTCTGCAGGTGAGAATTGCCATATATATCATGTTGAAGAGGATTTTCTGATTTGTTGATATCTCATAATATCTTCGTATTTTTTTTATCTTAATTGTTATATAACTTACTTGAACCATTTCCTTTTTGCTCTCTTTTCCTCTTTTTCCTTTGCTGATGCATATCAACATACTTGCTTTCTTCCACACCTATGGATTAAAGAGAGAATAGACTAATTGAAATAATCTAGCCATATTGTATTACTAACTGTTCAAATATCTTACAATGTAACTACTTTACTTACAAAGTCATAAAACACTGAATTATTCTTAAAAAGACTTATAACTCTTCTCACAAAGTGAAGACGTTTATTGTTATGCACTTTGTTTTAAAAGGCCTCAAATCTTGGTTATGAGCTAAAATTCACACTTACAAACATTTGTTTAGTTGTAAGTCACGAATTGTTGAAAATAATATAATACATTTCTTAGCAATATTCAAGTCGCCGTGCCAAACCCTCTTTTAACTGGTCTATGTTTTAGCTTTTCCTCCACTTCTTCAATTTACAATGCTTTGTTGGCAGCAGTCCCTTGAAATGGCATCTGCTTTTGCTGTAAGTCCCTCACTTCAAACCAATTTTTCACAACTTACAAGATCATGTTTATTCAAGATACTTTGCTTCCTTGGTTTTTGTACGTTACATAGAGTCAGGGAGTAATATTGCAGCTACTTTCGCTTACTATATTGTTGTCATTAATATAGCTATTTCAAGCACATTTTGGGGCTAAATTTGATGTTGAGGTAAGGAAGATCTTGGTAGGACATAACTACAAATATCTATTTATTTCATGATTCTGATTTTTGGATTTTTTGATACAGTTTAAAGACCAAATAAGTGTATCTGAACACAAGGAGAAGAGCAAAGGAAGGCGGTTCAAGTGGCGACAAAAGCCATGAAAGGTCTAGGGGAACAGATCAAAGTGAAGAAGTTATTTGGAGGAGATAACATTGGGTGGTGGATATTCTGCTTGGTTGGGCTCCCATTCGGTTAGGAGTTGCAGAGGAACTTACCGGCTGTAAGCTACTGGATTCCATCACATTCCCAAGCTTTCATTCGTGGATGAAGAGGTTCGACTCTCTCCCTCTCTATTAATATTACTTTTCTCACTCCAGAACACACATAGACGAGGTTTCATTTTTGGGATAGAGAAATAAATTGTTTGCTTATTATGTATGGACTTTTACCCCAATGTAAATTTTCACCTTGCTAACCTTGAATTGCTGGATTTACCCCAATGTAAATTTACACCATCCTAACCTTGAATTGCTGGATTTACATTTTACTAGGAGTCAGTCTAAGACTTAAGCTTCAAAATACACTACTCCAGCTCAGGTCTATATGAAATTTAGAGGTGATTGAGAAAGCAAAAAGTATGTGCGCGCCATTAAATTAGTGAGGATCCTAAACAGTGATTTTTTTTTCAAGCTAATGAGGGTACTAAAGTTACAATTATGACTCGATGCAAAACTTATCCTTTTGAAGTTGATTGAATGCTGAGATTCATTATGTAGGGTACACCACAAAAAGAGAAGTTTGTGATTATTTCAGAAACCAAGATGCAAAGAACCTGTAAATGAACGTTTTGTATACATTAATGACAATATTCCATTTAGGATAAAGCACTTGGGCAGGGGTACTGATTTTGACCTAATGGTTGCCAACACTCAAACTAATGAAGGTTGGTTCTCTTCTTAGATTTGGTTTATTCACCTTGGACATTCACGCAAACTTGGTGTGCACGTGGTCATTACGAGTTTTCTTTATCTGGCTTTTTAAGTTGTAGCTTCTTAGGTTTAATATAAGCTGCAGGGGTTCTGTTGTTTTTTTTTTTTTTTTTTTGCTTATGTGTTCAATATAAAAATTAATTATGACTCTGTTTATCAAGTTATATGTATGCTCTTACTGTTAAGTTTCCTAGCAAGTTACTTAAAATTTGTTTGGGATGTAGCACCATTATCAAATCATATCTGTACTCCTCATCTTGGACATTTTTCATATTACTAGCAAGGAGAACAAAGTGGAACATACGGGGGAACATTACATGCCCTTTCTTTTCTTCTGACATTATATGCAGATAAATTAATTCATTATTTTGAAATGTTGAATATGCTTTACCCATGGGAATGCATATGTGACATACATTTCAGTCTTTTGTCTACATTATTATTGTTATGTCAATATGACTAATCATGCTCCTTCACATGTTCAGTTTCATTAAATAGAACTTAATTCTGTTTATACAAGTGCTTAAGAATACCATGGTGCAACTTTGTCTTTTCATTAATATTGCTTTCCATGTGATAATCTTTTTGCAAGACATAATTGTAATAAGATTTAATTAAGTTTTTAGTTATCAAATAAGTAATATGTTTTATTATTAATTCATAAGTTTTAATTAGTCAATATGTTTGTCTTAGATGATTGTGAAGATGAAAAGACAATTTTGTTTTTTCTTTTTTCCAAGTAAGACCACTTCTTCAAGAAGTTTATTTTCCTAAATAGGAGGGTAATTACTTTTAAAAACTATTAATGTGATTACCGTTTATTATATGGCTTTTCTTTTACATTACAACATTAAATACCAGCGAAACTCAAATGTTTTTATTTATTTATTTCCCAATTTTATGTATGAAATTCTTGAATCTTTCCTTCATTTTGTAGGATCATGTTGATGTCAACGATTGTGGTAACATGAAGATGTTGAAGTGAAGCTATTTATACAAATTGCTATGGGAAAGTTTCAATCTTTGTGAAAAATAAAATAAAAACCTAAACTTTTGAGAAGCTTCAAACCCTTTCTTTACGTGCCATTTTACATTATTTCCCGCTTCGTGCATGGCATGTATATTATTTGCCTTTTCTTATGATAGTTTTAAAAATTACTTTTGTGCAAACAGATATCAAAGCTTATTGCGCTGAACAGGATATGTTTTGTATATTTGTTATGATGGTCTTGAAAGTTATTTAAATAACTTCACGCCTTACCTACAAGTATATACCTACTTACGTCCATGATGCAACATACACAAATACAGGTTGGGCAATCGGACTGTGTATGTAGCTCCTTACATGCTTGACGTGTTAATCTCGGGTTGCCTCGGGTTGATGTGTCAGCCTCGGGCAGGCTTGGCGTTACGAAGCTGCCACAGTTCTTCCTCGAAGCTCTAAAAGTATTTTACATTGAGTCATTTATTTCACAATAATTCAAAATCATGTATATCCTCTTATAAATTGAAAACACTCTTTACACCCCCCCGTTGCCCATTAAAAACAAGACTCTTTTTCTTTTCTCCAAATTTCCAATCCGCCCATCACAATTAACTGTTGAAGGGTATGTGGTAGTTATGGTTTGGTCGTGTCAATTCTTTTTTTCTTCCATACTACTTTACAGTGAAAAGACCTAAAAAGGCTATTGAGTTGATCCAATGAGGAAATCAATACCCTCATTATCATCTCGCAAAGTTGAGAGATCTGACGATTCCTATTTTTTTAGTTTACTTTTCATTTTTGTTCCAGGTCTTCCACAACTGTTTGATGGAGCTCCTGATCTGTTTATATAAGGGCAATGCTTAGATCTAAACTCACTTATAGGATTTTCAATTTATTCCACATATGACTATTTGAGATACTTATATACTTTTTTTGACATGTATGTAACTAAATTGCATCTATAACACTACCTTTGTCATTTACATAATCTTTTCCACTTTATTATTCCAAATAAACCCACCAAAACAATAAACCCAGATAAAATGCTACATAGGATGTGTGGCTAAGACGAAGGTGATCAGACGCATATGTTGGGGTGCATGTAAGGTGTAAGAGAATGATTTACCTAAAAGCACATGGATAGAGTTGGTTATAATTTGGAAATGAATTAAATATATAATCTGACCGAAGAATGAGATTTGAAATATTGAATGGTTGAATGATTACCCGTTAAGTTTGGATGTTCCATTTGTCGATGTTGATGCTTGCTCATATATAGGTATTTGCTCATGTATAGGTACTGCGTTAACCTTTGGTTCTTCCTTCTTGATTGTGAATGTCTCCACTGAGTGCTTTGATCCAGTACATTTATGCTAAGTGCACGTTCAAGTGTATTTGATTTTTCTCTCTTCTGAATAGCATTTAACAATATTTGTATACCTGACCATTTGAATCCCAATAAACTCAAAAAAAAATTCTGCTTTATTTTGGAGCGACAGTGGAAGCACCACCGTTCTCTGTTATTTACCGATAGTCAGGTCCGACTCTTTTACTTTATATTAAGCGAAAGGGGGTGGCTGCTGACGTGTCACCCCCCGCTGCGGCGTTGCTTTGGGTATCCGAGCCTAAAAAAAAGCGTGCTTGGGGTATCCAAGCCTAAAAAAACAAAACAAAAAATGACATGGCAGGTTCGGACTACGAACCTGCCGTAACTTTTGACTTTTTTTTTTCGTTTTTTAAAAGTAATTTAGATTTAGTAATATCATTTTTATAATAATTATCATTTTTATAATAATTCCAAATCAGTAATAAACAAAAAAAACTTTCGTTTTTCAGTTTTAAAGCATTTATTTAACTGCCGTAACTTTTGACTTTCTTCGATTTTTAAAAGTAATTTAGATTTACTCATATCATTTTTATAAGATGATATGACTAAATCTAGACACTCTCACGATGATACTACAGCAACGACCGGAAACTGGAAAGAAATACCGGCACATAAGATGAAATGGATTTTATATTTAATTTTTTAGTAATCGTTTATAAAACCTCATCCACCCTTAATTTGACCCCGGCAGTATGGGCGGTCTCTGCATGTCTTCAATTCGACTATTTTGATTTTCTTTGTTATTCAATGGGCGAAGGTTACTGGTTAAAGCAGTCATCAATGTCTCCATGCGCAACTTAGGTCTGTCATTTCTAATGGAATATGATGCTGCACTTTGGGTCATCACTTTGACGCACGAACCGGAATAATAACTAAAATTACCCACCCTCTTCCATTTTCCAAGTAGGTTTCAAAAAAGCTCTCTTTTCTTGCGTTCTCGGTTTACTATAAAGTTATACTAGCATTCTGGCCCGTGCTTTGCACGGGCAAATAGGTTCAAAAGAATTATTAAAAAATAAATTATTTTATATATTGTCTTGAAAGTTAATATTATTTTTTGGTAGAAGTTGAAAGTTAATATATTAACAATATATTTTGTCACAGCAGGTGTATTTTAAAGTTCTTATGAGATAGTGTTTGCCGTTTAGATAATTAATTCTAATTCTGTTATATATTGTTAATATATTAACTTTCAACTTCTATCAAAAAATAATATTAACTTTCAAGACAATATATAAAATAATTTATTTTTTAATAATTTTTTTAACCTATTTACCCGCACGGGCTAGAATGCTATTTTACTCATAAGTGATACTAAGTATCGGTGAAAAGTGTCTTTTCAGCTTCTTTTAACCGATGGATCTTCTCGGTGAGAGGAAGCATTTTTGGGGAAATTAATTTTAGTGATATTTTTTAAAAATCATTAAAATTCAGTCATAAAAGTTTTGAGTTTTCACTTTTAGAATTCCTTTATCAAAGTAATTAATTGTTACTAACGTTTTACTATTACAAACCAACTATTTTAAGAATGTCCTTACATTACCCACTCAAATGGTTTGTACAAGTCCATAAAATGACTTATACCTTCTATTAACATTGTGTGCTAACTTTTACAAGTCATTCTATTGACTTGTACAGGTCATTTTAAAAGGTACAAGTTATTTTATTGACTTGTACAAGCCATTTTATTGATTTGTACATGTCATGTGTGGGAGTGGTCACCACAAAAAAAAAAGTGATATAACGACACTAATATAAGGGCACTTATATAAAAGTGCCCTTATAAGTGCCTTAATACGGCATTTTGTATGTAAATGCCGTTATAAAACAATTTATTACGGCATGTTTCTAAAGATGCCAATATAAAATGATTTATTACGGCATTTCTTAGAAAAATGCCACTATAAAACGATTTATAACGGCATTTCTTAGAAAAATGCCACTATAAAACGATTTATTACGGCATTTTCTAATTGAATGCCCTAGAAAACATTTTGTTACGGCATTTTCTAAGAAATGCCATTATAAAGCAAATTATTACAGCATTTCTTATAAAAAATGCCTCTATAAAACAAATTATTACGGCACTTCTCCATCAAATGCCACTAAACAATAGTTCATAAAATATTTTATTACGACACTTTATTATAAAATGCCGCTATAAAATTTAAAATAATTATTAAAAATAAAGTATATTTTTGGGAAACTTTGTTTTAGTGATTTTTTTTAGAATAATTTAGATTTAGTCATGCAATTATTTGAAATAAGATTTGTTCTTAATTATTTAAACTAAACTTAATTAATTGCCAATTAGGAAGATTTGGGATGACTGAATATGAATTAGTTTTAAAAATACCCCAAAAAACAAATTTTCGGTTTTTTTTTTCAATCTTTGCTGTGAACGACCTAAACAGAAACGTTTAGGCATGATTTCAATATACTTTTTGAACCTCAAGCAGCTGTGAAGATCGGAGCACCATCGTTGTTTCGACTCTCCCACTTCCGCAACGTCAAATCTATAGGGTTGTCTAGGTAATTCTGTTCTTCGTTGACTCGATTTTCTATTTCATTTTTTTTACATTGCAATTAGATTGGTCCTTTGTAGATCGCGGTGATCGATTGGGCGTTCTCTCATTTGAGATTCGGAATCCTCGTTCTCGATTATTTCAATCGAAAGATATTAATTAAAGGATTTGGTAGCTGGTAGGTGTTGGCCGACGCCTATGAGATCAACTCAGAGCATGTTCGACGCCTATGAGATCAACCAGGGATGCTTTTTTTTTCTTTTTTATTGGATCAAAGTTTTTTTTTCCATACCTGACTTTGAGCATTTTCCTGAATTTTTGCCAAAACATAATAGGCAGACGAAACAGAAAAATTCCCTAAAGAGGTGCCCTTCCAGTTATTCGAGATGTGAGTGGCCGCAATGCATTGGACAGTTTCAGCATTCCATAAAGTATTCAATATATTATAGTCCACTGACCTGTTGTCGGGCTTATGAGCTGATTTACCTTAGAGAGATTGAACGATCCATGATTCTTTTATACCTCTAGCTTGGTTGGTTGGCCGTAAATCCATTGATCTTCCAAAATCCGAATTTTATCTCCTTTTGCAATGGACCATACACAACCCTCAGTAACCACTGTTGCACTTGATGCAATTGTCGCCACCCATAAGAGGGGAGGTGGTGTGTGCTTGGCCTTCCCTTGTGCCTTTGTAGGGCACGGTACAAGCACTCCCCGGCGCAACCTGGGGGCGGGTCCGGCATGCTGGAGGGCATGTTTAGGGCTTCCTAGGGTATCGATGGTCCACCCTAGGACACTATGCGGGCAGCGGCTCGCCACTGGTGCGCATGCCATCGGAAGTGGGGGTTACTATGCTGGGCAGCCTTTGTTTGCGCTACGCGCACTTAGGTGGGCATGGTAAGCGATTGGGCTATCGCTAGGCCATGAGGGCTTAGTGTGGGCCTCCGTGGTAGCACGTCTTGGGTTCGGATGTGCGCTACAAGTGCAGGATAGCGTGAAGGCAAGGTAAAGGGGCGACGCCTGGCCAGGAAGACGCGTGCTGCTTATGCTAGGCGCGGAGCGCCATGTTGGGCTACTTGCGATGCGGCGAGACCCGAGTTGCCTTAATACACTCGAGGGGGACTCGAGGACAGTGTTGTGGGCTGGCAACCCTCAATACAAGATCATGGGAGCGCCTGGGAGCTCCTTGGCTATTCATGGTGCACGGTAATGACCCGATATGCATGTGAAGCTCCTTGAGTGGGGCGAGCTGGATGATCGACTTGGTTGGGCATCTCCTGACACGGTAGTGTGCTTGAGGGCCGCAATGACAAGGGAAATCTCATAAGCCGGGCGAGCGTCAGTGGATGCTGAGAAGCAGCTTGTGAGCCGACCAAGGTGGGCTTGTGTGCGGGACTCTAGAGTGAGTCGTATCCTGTCGATGCATCACGTGGGCATTCGGAAATGGGTCGGAAGCACCTGAATGAAGAAGGCTGGCCATGGCAAGAGAGGGCCATGGCGCCGCACGGTCGTTCTGCTGTGTGCGAAAATAGTTGACCGTGACAGATCGCATAAATCTGGCATTGTGAAATTTGGCATTGTGAAAGTCCTCACGAGGGAATTTGTTCCTGTCATGTCTTCTTTTTGCTCTTTAATTATTAGATTGATCTATTATCTTTTCAAATTGAGCTGTGGAATAAACACAGAATACCTAACATGTGTTTATCTTTTTGTTTGACTGATTGTAGCCCCTACTTCACGAGGAATCTGCTTAAGGGAGGCTAGTGCTTGCAAACAAATTACTGAGGTGAGATTTTGCATGGAATTTGCTAGGTTGCAATTCCTTCATCTGGTATTCTTTGCTAAATTTCTAGAATTAAATGAGATCAACTCAGAGCATGTGCTTGTCTCTTAACCATAAAATTTGCAAGGAAGTTCTGCTATAATGCCAGCTTGCTATTACACTAGTAAGTAAGAGTTATCTTGTATGCTGCATGCTTACTTGTTTTGTAATTGGTTTGCTCCCCTGTTTTGCACCCTGCATTCAATTGTTGATTAAAGTTGAGAAATGAGCTTTGTCAAATGTACTAAAGGTCATCCAATTTTTTAAAAGAAAGATTTTAGTTATAGGAAAGCTTCTATCTTGTGAAACTTGTCTTTGAAACTAAAAGTTGCTATATGACCTTGTAATGAATGCACATGTAAGAAAGTGAGGTTCTCCAAATATGTTCCATGGCTAGTTAATTATGTGCCTTAGACAAGAAACCAAGCCTATTGGGGCACTGAACATCAAAAGCTTGTAACCAACTGGCTATCCAAATTCTGTTACCTCCATGCAAGTAGTAAAGCCTAAGGAGTAGTGGCCCAGTGATGGAGCCTATGGTGTTGAAGATGCAGCTTACGGAGGTAAGCCACCATTTATTGGCAGGCAAAATTTGTTTTCTTAGCAGTGTTCTATTTGTTTAGTTATTTGCATCATTGTAGAATTCCAGTATTTATCTCAACAGTTTTATGTGGCATGATCATTCGAATTTGAATGTTACATGGGCATAGGTTTATTGGCAAGTAATGTGACTACAAAGAAAGTTCCAAAAGAAATTTTTATGTATTCGTGCATCTTTGTTTAATTTAGGATGTTCTCTATACAATGTATTTTTAGGGAGAGGAAATTCTGATTGTGCTTTCTAACCTCCAATATGTTTGTCCTTGCGGATTCGCTACTGTTGTGGGTTTCTTTTCATTTAAGGCCCAACTGCCGTTCATGAGAAAAATACTGCTATGTTAGGGTGTATCTAGTGATTGTGTAAATTGCTTGTGCATTTTTGATTTACATGTAAATCACCTCAACCTTTAATACCATTAGGACACATTTCTATGTTATCAATTTAAAACCCTTTAAGCTTTTAATCCTAGAAGTTTTTTCTTTTCATAAGCTTCAGATTCTTTTTTTTTTCTTTGATGAATAATGATTTAGAGGACATTGAAGAAATCAAATTAAGCCGTTGAAAAAGAAAAATAGGAACCCTTTAATTTATAGGACACTGAAGAGGTTTTAGCCTTTCCAATACTTGATTACTATATGGAACCGTAAATCACAGTTAATTTAAAATCTAGGTCAGAAGGAGAAAGATCTGCTTTACAAGTTTAAACTGTATAGACAGAGGCTAACCTGATCAGTGTCCTCGCATACAGCAAGTTCTTCATGGCCATAAGGAGGCCTTCGAACTTTATTAGCTTGATAAAATGGTATTGTAACTGTCATCAAGAAACATCTGCCATAGCAGTCCATGGATGTGGCGAATATGTTTCTTTTACTATTGTGGTGATTCATTGGCTGTCACCATTGTCTTCTTTGCCAAGAGGTATTGTCTTATCCTACAATTTGGCTTGAGTTTGAAATTTTTGTTGCTGTTTAGAATGGGGAATTTATTGTGCATTTATATAAATGTAACAGTAGAACAGAGCGTATTAGGTCATAGAACTGCTGAACATGTTCAGGAAATTAAAAGAAAATATTTAATTTTGGAACAGTGGAATTATTTTAAGGAGGCTAAAGCATGGATCCCTCTTTATGTTTGGTTGCACAGAGGCCATACATGCTTGGTTTTCTATATATAATTTATGCAAATTCTCTCAGTCCCAACTCCAAAGTTGTTAGCTACCACTTCTAATTTATTATGGCTTCCTCATTTCCATTTGTAGCTATCCATCTTCCTTATCCTTTCTCCTTTTGAAGTCTCAAAATATAGCATTCATTTTATATGCCATGACCGAGCAAAACTCCACTCTATGCAGCATGAGAAATACAAGTACAATGGAAATGAACAATAGAAGCTGATGCTGGATACTACCTTGGTCTGATTATCTCAACTCCAAAGCTTTCTATTAGGCACAGAAGAGTAGATGTGTGCTGAACCTTGTTGGAAGATGCCTTCACAGAAGAGATCAGACATAATCTCTGCAGTAGCACCCCCTAGTTTATGTTTTGAAAATTATTTGGAAAGGCCTTCACAAAAATGAAGAAACTATGGGGATTCACTTGTTTCATCATGGTTGACAAGCATTACATAGAATGGTATTATCACGGCGAGTCTATGCCACATCCTTAATTCCCCCTCCTAGAAGTGCTTTGGTGGTTTTTGCTGTTTTCTTTTTGAAGTCTACTTTTAATATCATATATAGTAGTTGCTTTGATGATTGTCTCTATGGTTTTAATTATTTCTTGTGAACACCTTAAGTAAATAAAATTTCCTTTCTACAAGGACTTGCAGGTTTTCATGGCCATGGCTGCAGCAATCAATAACAGGTATTTGCTTTGATGGTTTTAGTTCTCTCTCTATCTCTCTATGAAAATGTGATTTGGAGTATGAGCACAACTATTCACAGCTTGATTTTCTTCCCTGGGTATCAGATTGAATTGGTAAATGCATCCCTCTGTTGTTGCTGTTGTTGGATTCACTTTGCTTCGTCTCTACGGCATTTTGGCTTCTAATGGTAATTTGTCTTGTGTGAGGCATTATGTCCTTTTCCTATTTAACTCTGGCGCCTTTTAAGTCTTCAATTGCCATGACTTGTTTTGTTGGCTATTTGACAACGTGGAGAAATGGAAGTGAGAGCATGCATTAGGTACTTCTATGAAGGTAATAGTCCTCTGTTCGCCAATGTATATGTTTGCTGTTTCAAGTAAGTTTTCACCGATGTCGTTGGAATTCCATATTATCTTGCTCCTGGGGTACTCTGCGAGCATTAATTATGGGCCAGAAGCTGATGTCTGTACAGTAGGGGTAATACTCTCTATATTGCCGAGATTTTGGGCAGCTATATGTGATGCGAGTATATTAAAGCTGTAAAAGTTGATTCCATGTTTTCTGTACTAAAATCTTTACATGTATGACAGATAGTTGTGCAATCATGTAAGCAAACATGGGACTGTAAAAGACAGTATGAAGCGAGCAAGTCTCTGGTGTTTAGTCTATCTCTGACTTTGAATTACTAGTGGTGTTTGATAGTTATCTTTAGTTTTTCCTTCAGGTTTGGATGTCTATTTATTGTGCTTGAATCATATTTAGTTTATCTATATCTATAGTTTTTAAAAGAATGATGTTTCAGGAAGCACGGCCTGTTTCACTGTTTATGAACATTTTCTATGGTAATGCTTAAATAAATATAGTGCGGGCTGGAGCATGGATTAATTCAAGGAATATGGTCAATCAACCTTGGGGCTTCCATGGTAGACAAGGTGACATTATTTACTCCATTTGTATTTTGTATTAAGATAGATGATGCAGAGGAAAGACAAGGTGATTACATGAGTTATTGGGTGGTATAGTGAACAGTAGCATGTGTTAGGTAGACTAGATTTTTTATTTAACGTGCACATCGGCAACACTTATCTCTATGTATGTGCTTGCAAGAACTTGAGTTTTTTGGGCTGGACCACCAAGCGTAGGGGACTGGTACACCTTAAACATATAAAACAATTCAGGGTGGTTTCGGAGATTTCCAGGAGTCAGAACCACTAATAATGGAGATTTCCAAGGGTGGGGTGGGGTGGGTGAATTTTTTTTTTTTTGGGGGGGAGGGGGGTGAATTAAATTTTTTTTAAATTAATATACTTTTAGCGGCACTTGGTGGTTGTTGTTAAAGCCTTTAAGTGCTGATAAATTTTATTACGACGCTTTAAAAAATGCCGTAAAAAGTCACTTTATAGCGGCATTGTCCAAAGTGTCGTTATAAGTTGTCGCTATAACATAATGCAACACCACTTAAAACGGCACTTTATCAAAATGTCTTTATATGTTATAACGGCATTTTTTCATATTATAAGGGCACTTTTGAAGTGCCGTAATAAAAAGACTTTTTTTTGTATTTGTAGTGGGTACAAGGAAGTTTTTGGAAAAATGTGTTCATAATAATGAAATATCACTAAAAATTAATTATTTTGATAAAGGTACACTAAAAGTTAAAACTCAAAATTTTGTTAACTGAATTTTAATAATTTTTAAAAAGTGTCAAAATAAATAAAGCACAAAAAGATATAACCGATTCGTTGTATCGGTTGGGCTGCACCTTTTCCAATTCAAAATTTCTCTCTCCTATTGAGCATGCTTGTCTTGGAACTTTTTCCAGATAAGCAATTATGTGATTTTTTATTTTCTTTTGATTTTTTGTTTATTTAATTCATTAATCCAAAATATCTTAATGACATTATTATTATAATCAAGATATTGTCCCATCTAATTTGCCTTTCCCTTGTTTTGTCTTAGTGTTTTATTTTGCTACTTGACAAATGTGGTTTGCACACTTGCCATGTGAGCAGTCTTTTTGTATTTAATTACCTTTTTACCCTTATGAGTGTTTGGGCCATATCTTTTTCATCTGGATTCCAATTTGCACAAACGTAGTTGCATTGAAATCGTATTGGGATTTTATATTCATTGGCATAGGGTATAGTAGTTAATTCAAGCTTGAGTAGAAAGACATTTCTTGCTTTTAGGATTCAGACCTACTTTAGGGTTTTGCTCTTTTTGGCTTCTTTGAGGAGTGCAAAAATAGGGTGCTCACAAAAGTGATTTGGATTAAAATTTGATTTCAATTATTTGGGTCACAAGGATCCAGTTTAGTTTTGGTTTGATTTGATAACTTGAACCACAGGAAAACAATTTGATTTGGTTTTGAATCAATTTCAATTGTTTGGACCATAAAGATCTAGTTTGATTTTGATTTGATTGAACCATTAATTTGATTTTGGTTTGAATTGATTTCAATTGTTTGGACCATAAAGATCCAATTTGATTTTGATTTGATTTAGAAACTTGAATCGTAGGAGAAATGGTCTAATTTTGGTTAATTTGGAAGTATGGGTCATATGGGAGTCAGTTTGAACCAATTTAATTGCTTGGTTTATGCAATGCTTCATTTGGTTCGACTTAATGCCATGAATTTCATATATTTGGCTTTGGGACACTTTGAATCAATTGAGAGCACTTGCATGGTTTAATTAGAAATACTTTAGTTCAATGTGAACGCACTTTGGTTTGACTTGAAAAGCTTTCATTCAATATAAAAAAGGATTGGTCTAATTTAGGACACTTTGGACCAACTTAAATGAACCAAAGAGAGAGTATTTGATTTTTCTATCACTATTTTGGGTGCATTTAGGTTCTAGAAATATTTGGAAATATTTCTAGAATTTTTTGGGGTCAAATTGGGCTTCAAAAACGGGATAAAAACCAAAAAAAAAAAATGTGTTTTGGGTCATATGGGGCAGGCACACAGAGTCGGTATGGATCTACGCGGCCTAGGAAACGCGAATCGGTCTTGTGCATGTAGGCTAGGTTTCTCCCCGAGCGGAACTGGAGCATCCATGTTGAGTTTTCTGTGGGATCTTAAAAGGAAGTATTTCTGTGAGCAATTTTGGTACTCGTAAGATTATACAAGAATTAGTGTGTTCACGGTTTATTACAAAACATAAGCCGCATTTTTTGTCCCTTATTTTCCACAAATCGTTTTGCAGATTCTCAAGAGGACTTTCCTCTTTATTTAGTAAGGACCGGATTTTGATTTGTTTGGATCGATTTTACTTATAAAGACGATTTCTAGTCTGTAAGGACCGGGATAAGCCTATCAAGGCAATTTCTGGTCTGAGAGGACCCAACAAGCTTGTTAGGGCGATTAACTAAACCGGGCTTCTTCCCTTTCGTTTTTTTTTTTTTTTGGTGAATTGCGCTAAGGTCACTCTAAGGCCTCTTGCCTGTAAGGGTGGTCGGCCTGTAAGGTCACATAGGGAATCGAAACCGATATCATAAAATTAAAAACCTAGATGGAGGAAGAAAATGTGGGAAGATGTAAGCACGTGGATCATTGAGCATTTCTCCTGTCTCCGAGGAAGAGACCAAATGGAAAAAGACGTATGCTTGCTTGGAGTCATCACCTCATACGGGCATTTATCATGTTCTCTGCAATATTTATTCACTGAGCATTCCTAACATGGCCCTCAGCTTCCCAATAACAACATTACCGAAAAAAAAGCTTCCCAATAACAATGTTGTAATCTATATATATACCCTTAGGTTTCATATCTTTGCAATCTGTAATTACTTATAAGAAATCGTCTAGTTCATGCCTTTATGCCGTCCTCGTCACCGCTTTGGCTGTTAGCAAAAGGCTGTATTATGGTAAAAGCTTGTGTCCTGGCTGTTGCACCGGGAATTTTTAGGTTTCACTAGAGCTGGCAACGTGTCGTGTTTGGGTCAGGTCATAATCGGGTTGGGGGTTAATCGGACCGGGTTCGGGTTGGACTAAATTGAGGTTGGTTGGAAAACCCCAACACGCAAATAAACGGGTTCAACCTACCAACCCGTTTATTATTATTTTTTATTTTTTATTTTTTTAAAAAATATGATTAAAATAGGGTTGGGGGTTAATTGGATCGGGTTGTACCGGATTCGGGTCGGGTTGGGGTTTAATCGGGTTGGAACGGGACACTTTTGGCGCCTTTTTAAAAAATCGGGTTGGCGCGTCATAATCGGGTTGACCTAATTACTGGTAGGTTGGGGAAACCCCAACCCAATTAATAAACGGGTGAACCCAACCCGTTTATAATTGGGTTAATCGGGTTGAACCGTCGGGTCGGGTCACATTTTTCCGGCTCTAGGTTTCACCACAAGGCATCCGAAATCATGTGATTCTATTAATTAGGATCTTTTGACGCTCTTTATACCTGCAAGCACCGTCATTAACCATAAGTCATAAGTGGTTGTCTGTACTGTTGCTATGAAAATAGAGGATTCGAATAAATTGATGGGTCTCATCGCAACGGCTCTATTAAAAGAGGCTATGTTTTAACAGAAAAAACATACAATTAATTTGTAACTTCTATGCCTTTAAATAGAAGTTTTGCAACTTCTATATTTTTAAATGAATTGAGGCAATTATAACTATTATATAACAAAATCTTATTTAAAAACATTAAATTCTATTTAAATATAACAAAATTCTATTATATACCAAAATTATAACAAAATTCTAGTTATATACCAAAATTATGACAAAATTCTATTTATAACTAAATTATATACTATTGTTATAACTAAATTGAAAAAAAATTCTATTATATACCAAAATTATAACTATTATATACCATTAATTTTGTTATTTAAATATAACAAAATTCTATTTAAATACACAATTATAACTATTTAAATTCTATTTAACAACTTCTATGTTTGTAAATTCTATGTTTTTAAATGAATTGAGGCAATTATAACTATTATACCCCTTTTATTAATGAATCTTATCATTAATTTGTAACGGCTTTCTAGGGAAGTCTCGCATTATGGTTGGCACGCTTCCTGTGGGGTCTATTCTCATTGTTATATACTAGCAGGGTGCACTTATAGTATTTATAGTACTACACGTACGAAGAAAGATGTTTGTAAATTCTATGTTTTTAAATGAATTGAGGCAATTATAACTATTATACCCCTTTTATTAATGAATCTTATCATTAATTTGTAACGGCTTTCTAGGGAAGTCTCGCATTATGGTTGGCACGCTTCCTGTGGGGTCTATTCTCATTGTTATATACTAGCAGGGTGCACTTATAGTATTTATAGTACTACACGTACGAAGAAAGAGGTAGAAGGGGAAGAATAGTTTTATAACAGATTAATAAGTTTTTTGAAAATTGAAGCAGTTTTGACTATATTAATGAATCTTGGGCTGCTTTGGAATCTTGCATATTTTTGTTGGCGTGATTCCCAAGGGGCACCTCGCATTATATATAATATAGATTAAAGCAAATAATTTCTTCCAACTTTATATTAACATTGATTCAGTATTGTTTCGGTTTTTGTTTTAAAGGTCAAATCGAGCTGACAAAACCGATTACGTATATGTACATATTTAAGTCAGACCAACAAAACCGAGAAACCATACTGAACCAAACCTATTAAGGTTGGCCTTGGCAAAAATCGATCAATCAAATCAAAACGGCAAGACACTTGTAAGAGTGCAATCAAAGGAAAAGAAATACCATCCGATTCGAATTTTGCAAAATCCGACAAAATATAAACCATATTAAATTCTAAAGAAAATGTGGAAGATTGTGTGTGGTAGTCCTAAAGGGTTGGTGTTTGACAAGGCACGAATCCTAGATATAAGGAAAAGTAAGGGTGTTCATGGGCTGGGCAACTTGCTCGATCCGAGTTGACCAGCCCGTTTTTAGGTGGGCTTGGTCATGCAATTTTTAACCATATGGTTAGGCTTGGGTTGATTTTTAAAAAGCTCGAAAAGATTTGGATGGGCTTGGTTAGAAATAAGAAATTTCAGGCCAGCTTGAAGTTTGTTGGCCAAAAATCTTCAAAAGTTTCAATCTTTAGCCAATAGGATCTCACACATGTAAGTGGGCTTTTATTTATGTGGTACAGACGCATTCAGGGTGTCTCAATACAAACCCCTTAATTATAACTTTAGAACATTAGAGAAAACCTTTTGTTTCTAACTTCAAAATCCTTGTTTGGGATGGTTTTGTTTTTGGTATAATTGTGGTTACACACGATTATAATTTATCAAGCTACCTATGTAACCCTTTTGAGGGATCAAGCCGAGCTGTAGTTCATTGGGTTGTTTTGAATTTGGATTTGATTTGGTTTGCTTTTTGATTGCGATTGAACCCGATTTTGAATTTATTTCGGGCTGTATACGTACCTAATTTTGGGATCAAATCATAACATAGTTCAATTAAGTAATTGGATTTGAATATGGTTTCAATTTGGTAACTTGATTCGTAGGTAAAAACAGTTTGATTTGGTTTGAATGGATTTCAGTTGTTTGGACGATGAAGGTATGGTTTGGTTTTCATTTGATTAAACCGTAGAGGAAACAGTTTGATTTAGTTTGAACTGATTTCAATTGTTTGGACCATAAAGATCAAGTTTGGTTTTGGTTTGATTTTAGAAACTTGAACCGTAGGAAAAATGGCTTGAGTTTGGCTTATTTGGAAGCATGAGTTGTATGGAGCCGGTTTGAACCGGTTTAGTTGTTTGGTTCGTGCAAAGTTTCATTTAGTTTGGATTAATGCCATGAATTGCCTGTGTTTGGCACAATATGAGACATTTTGGGTCAATTGAGAGCACTTGGTTCAATTTTGAATGCTTTTGTTCAAATTTGTGACACTTTCCTTCAACATAAGGTCACTGTTGTTTGGTTTGGAATGCTTAGGAGCACTTTGGTTTAATATTTGGGGGTCTCTTTGATTTGGTTTGAAAAGTGGTTTGTCCAATTTAGGGCACTTTGGATCACAAGAATCATGAGTTTGACCACTGGATTAATTAAGTTTCACCCAAATTATCTTGACCACAAGGATCATGGGTTTAACCCTTAGGTTGATCCCAAGGATCATGGCTTAACCCTCAGGTTAACTAGGGTTAACCCATATTGATCACAAGGATCATGGTGTTAACCCTTACGTTAATTAGGTTTAACCCAAATTGACCACAAGGATCATAGGTTTAACCTTTAGCTTAGTTAGGCTTAACCCAAATTATTTTGACCACAAGGATCATCGGTTTAGCCATTTGATTAAATAGGTTTAACCCAAATTGATTGCAAAGATCATGGGTAAAACCGTTATATTAATTAGTAGGGCTTAGCCTTTATTACATTGACCACTAGGATTAGAGCTTAACCGTTAGATTATTTAGGGTTTACCCAAATCATGTTTTGGGAATTTCAGAATATCACAAACTCATGATCCTACACTTAGGATAAATCAATTGAATATTATTTAAGACATCAATGGGGACCCAATATGTAGATATTTGAAAGAAAATTGTGGGAAATATGGATATGACAGGACTCTTGGATGTCCAAACGAAGATAATAGATTTCAAAAGAGATAAACACAAAAGTTGGGGCATCCCAAAATATTCAAGATTTCAATACGTAGACGTCCCAAGATGTAAAGGAAATATTACGGGAAAAGGTCTCTTGACGTTCAAAGGATTGGGGAAGTTTAGAACACCCAATAAGCTAAATAATGAGGAGATAATTTAGGAAGAGATAAAATGATGAGGAGATAATTTAATAAAGAGATAATGCCTAGATGGAAATCCAAAATAATAAAAATTCTGGATGTAGAGGAGTTTATCTCCTTGCTTTCACCTTTTTTTTCCTCTCCTACCTTATCCATTTGCTTCTTTTCTTCAATTCTCTTCGTATCCTTTTTTTATCTTTCTTGTATCCTTATCCTTTTGGGAAATTTAAGTTTTAGTGGTGCTTTATCAAATTATTTAAGATTTAGTCGGCAAAGTTTTGAGTTTTAACTTTTAATACACTTTTATCAAACTATTTAATTTTTAGTGTCATTTAACTGTTACAGATAAATTCTTCCAAAAATACCCTTATACAATTTACTTTCGAGACTTGTACAAGCAATAAATTGACTTGTACAAGTCATTTTAGACTTGTACAAGTAATAAAATGACTTGTACAAGTCAAAAATTAACTTGTACAAGTCAATAAAGTGACTTATACAAGTCATTTGGATAAGTGACGTAAGGGCATTTTTGGAAGAATTTATCCGTAACAGTTAAATGACACTAAAAATTAAATAGTTTGATAAAAGTGTATTAAAAGTTAAAACTCAAAACTTTGTCAACTAAATCTTAAATAATTTGATAAAGTACCACTAAAAATTAAATTTCCCTATCTTTTTTGGTTGTCTCTCCAGCAATTCTCTGTCCCCTTTTCCATCTTTATCTCCTTTTTTTTATTTTATATAGGTATGGAATTTACTGAACTACCACTTGTCGTGGCAAGTGGTTTATGTTCACCCCCACATTCCCCTATTTTCTTTTTTTCGTCTCTTTTTTTGTTGTCAAAAATGACATGTCAACAATGCCGCCTTGAGTAATGGAGGTACAGGCTTGTGCCTATGATGCTCGAAAATTTTATCATCCAAAAGATTTTTTCCAATCTCAAATGGACTCTAATATCTTTCTGCTACTGCTTTTTCCTTCTTCCTTCCTTTTTTCTTCTGAAAGCAAACATATATTTTATTTTAATTGTGGCTGGACCTGTATATATCATCAGGCTATCTACATACCCATTTTAAAGGATCAAGCCAACTGTAATTCTTTTATCTACTTTTTTTTTGGTTCAACGTAGAGTTCAACCACATGCAAGTGATTGGTGGACACATTGTGCTAGTAGTTTAACAACATGCACATATTTGGTAGGTACATTGTGCTAGCAGTTTAACCCCGTGCACACATGTGGTGGGTACATCATGCTAGTACTTTAAACATGTGCATGGTACTTTTTTCTTAATATTTCAATATGCTATGGAACCTTAAATGTATACAAGAAACATTTCTTTCATCTTTCAGTTTTATTTTGAATATAAATCATAGGGATTGGAAAGAAAAATCAAGGGACTGACACTTGGTATAATGGGAAAGTTGTTTACTAGAGTGAAAACAAAGGCCTGAGTCTGAGCATCACCAATTTGTGCAAAAATTCCAAATGTGAGTTAGTTGTAAACCAACCCTCCCAAGATCAGACTTGGTTGGAACTACACTCGGTTATGGTCTGTCACGACCCAGAACCAAGTCTGCCCCTCCAAGGCACAACTTGTCCCAGACCGTGACAAGTGGGCCTTTATACTCAACAAAACACGAAGGATTTTAAAACTTTTTCATAACGAGTGTGTGTGCGCGTCGGAAACGCGGCACGGGAAAATTCGGAGTCGCCACCGCCTGATGGGGTGCAGGCGGACACATGGGTGCCTAACCTTGTCTATTAGGGCTTTGGGTCTGCGGCTTTGAGATTCTAAGTAGGGTCTCGGTTGTGGTCCGGGGAAGTCCGTAGACACCCCGGTCCACCCCGTCGGGTGACGGGTCCCTTAGGTTTATCCTGGTTTGAGTCAGCTTACTTTGGTCTCACCTGATTCCTAATCCGATATGCAGCTTGGTTAAGTCTGGTGGGACCACCTGAGTGGTGTGGGTCCCTTTAATTGCTTTTATCTTGATCAATTAGGTAATCTGAGTCTGGTTGGGTGGGCCCCGTTGGAAGGCCCACGGTGTCCTTGGTGGGCTTAGTCAAGCCCATGTACCCTTGTGGGCCTCGGTCTATCCTAGGAGGCCCTTTGGGCTTTGGTTAAGTGCATTGATTTTACTTTAGGTTCAAATTTGAAGGTTAAGTGTTTTCCATGAAAAGGTGGGCCGGATTGGTTTGTGGGCCTCTTAGGTGGGCCCACATGGTGGCCAAGTAATTTATTGGATTTATCTTTTTAATTTGCCATAGTGAGTTGGGCATTGGGCTTGGGGACCGTAGTCCAAATCTGGGCTTGAAAGCTCAGCTCTTTGAAGTCTAGGGTTTGCACCCTTCCTTGGTTTGATTAGTGGGCTTTGGCGGGCCCGATAGGCCCTTGCCCTTGGTTTCGGCCAAACCACGCATTTCATGCATCACTTCACTAATAAGTTTGGGTGGGCCGCATTAGGTTTGGCCCGCCCGGTTTAATCAGGTAATTTTACTTATCTTGATTAAGTTACATGCATACCATTCATTGTGTTTATTGGGCTTGGTGGGCCCTGTTGGTTTATTTGGTTTGGTTCGGAAATGACACTCACATACAGCAAAAAAAAAAGCACCCGCGAGCGAGGTGGGCGCGAGCTCAGCACGAGCTAGGCGAGAGCTCAGCGCACCCAAAAAAGGTAGGCGCAAGCTCAGCGCGAGCTCAGCGCACCCAAAAAAGGTAGGCGCGAGCTCAGCGCATACCCTTGCCGAACGCGACTCTCTTTTTTTTGCTTGAACTCCGTTTCTGACTGGTTTTTTAAGCTCTGAAACACCTCCCAGGTACTTCTAGCATCCCAGGAGACACTTAATCATGTATCAAAATTAATCTAACCTACTACAAGACACAACTCCATATATCAAGGAAGCTCGATTATCATATAAAAAACAATACACTAACAGCTGCAGGGGGAGTGGGGGTGATGGAGCATGCTCACAGGTGCGCAAGCAGGAGACAGCAGGTGGCAAGGGGTTAGGGGAGCATGTTGGCAAATCTAGCAAGCAATAAAACAACAAAAAAACAATAACAAGCAGGGATTGCCTACGTAAGATGGAAACCTAGTTTTTGCACCTACGCCTGTACCTGAACTCTGTGCATGCACGCTGACATTCGGAGAAGGGAGGGAGAAGGGGGGTTTACAGGGGTACATTAGATGAAGGGAACTTGGGGAACATGCTCCCTTTTCGACGTAGGCAGCGCATGCATCTTCCTCTTCCTTGCTTGGTGGCCTTCATCGGATGGAAGTGAAAAGAAAAAGCATGGCAAGCTTTCATGGCAATGGTCTTATAGCACCGAATAAGACCGGCTTACGAAAACCTTTAGAAAACATCGCATATTCATATATGTGTAACCCAAAGTAACAAGGATCCGTACCTGGTGGTTCTTGAGTTCTGGAGCAGAGTGGAGATGCCTCCTCAAAGCCGGACAGCAGTTGGAGCCTCCACTTTACCGCACCGACAGTAGCAAGCTTCCACTTGCTTAGGTTGAAATGGAGGAGAACCAAAGAAGGGTGAGGCGCTTGGGGTTTTTTTTGGAGGCAAGCAGGGATGAAGAGAGGGAGCTCGGACAAAGGAGGGAAGGGAAATAGAAGTCTCGTCAGCCAAAATTTTTCAACCAAAAAATCTTCCCAACCCCCAGCAATGAAGTCTCGCGCGGTTTATATAGGTGAGGAAAAAGGGGTATCCGCTAAGCTTGCGCTGAGTGCAAGCTTAGCGCATATCCGCTTGCCACGTTCGCGTAAGTGGCAATATGATGAAAAATCATTTAATGCGGCCGCTCGTCGTTCGGAAAATCTAACTTTTTCAGATTTAGTCCCTGGCCATTTTCGATTTAATCCGATATTCTAGGATTTTTACAGATTTAGTCCCTGGGATATTTCGTACATTTGGATATTTACGGATTTGATCCCCGAGATATTTTCCTGCACAACTCGCCACGTGTGCAGCTTTTTGCCACGTGTGCAGTTTGCCGGTTTTGCTGCTCGGGAACTTCGCTAGCTCATATTTCCTCCATCCGGACTCCGATCTGGGCAAACTTAGTTGCTTTAGAATCGTATTGGAGCCCTCTATCCCATGGCATAGGGGTAAGCATTTGGATCGGATTTTAGCAGAAAGTCAACTTTTGGCTCTGCTCAAGTTTGACCGCCCGCAGAACCCTCATCCGGACACCGATTCCTGCAAACTCAGTTGTGTTGGAACCGTGTCGGGATTCTCTATCCAATGATATAGGGGTAAGCATCTGGATCGGATTTTAGCAAAAAGTCAACTTTTGGCTCCCCTCAAGTTTGACCGCACGCAGAACCCTCATCCGGATTCCGATTCCTGCAAACTCAGTTGCGTTGGAACCGTGTTGGGATTCTCTATCCAATGATATAGGGGTAAGCATCTGGATCGGATTTTAGCAAAAAGTCAACTTTTGACTCCTCTCAAGTTTGACCGCCCGCAGAACCCTCATCCGGACTCCGATTCCTGCAAACTCAGTTGCGTTGGAACCGTGCCGAGATTCTCTATCCAATGACATAAAGCAAGGTGGCCAAATTTTACTTGATCAAAAAGTCAACTTTTGACCCCTCAAGGTTTGACTTTTTGTCCAAGGTTTGCATTTCTGGTTTTTCTAAGAGCGCAAAAATGAGGTGCTTACAGAGTGCAAGTGCAAACAGTTTATACATGTGCATATCAAAAGTGTGTTCATATATATATTTGAAAGGAAACAAGACATGAGAGTTTAGTTACAAAAATATGGGTGACTAGTCACTCCTCTCAAATGTAAAGGTTTTACAATTCAAAACTATACATGTATTACCAAATCAAAATCCTAAGGCCTATAGAAATCCTCCTGTCTATACTCTATAGCTTTCTCCTTGCCTCTATCCCCAGCCCGGTCTTTCACACAGGACGTCAATGTAAGCAACACATGCATGATTCGGTGAAAACACAGTTTATGCATATATCTTTCGATAAAACCATGGTATGCGGATAGTTCTCATACTACAAAATCCACGGCATCTCATGTGTCATACAATAATGCATGCATGTGCCTCAATGTATAGTTCATCAATTTATAACAATTGCAATCATTAATCATTATACAACTGTAACAGATCCCAAGCTTGCGTGGAGGATGCAAGTTCTCTATCTCCAGGCCAGGGTGAACAAAGGTCCACTACCCCCAACCGAGATGAACCGATCCATTTACCCACCAAGACTTACTACCGTGGAGGGGCTAGTTTGTAAAACCCCGAATTTTCACTAAATAAATAAATAAAAATTTAAAATGAATATCTTGAATGTCAATATATTTGTCAAAATAAATTAGAGAATAAACTTGGAAATTTCGGAAGAAATTGAATGGGTAGATGTGAAAATATTGAGAGAAGGGTATTTCGGTCAATTCACATTAATTATCGGTAAAATAATTAAATACATTAATTAAAATTTGCTATTAGACTTGAGAAATACTAATAGATTTAAATTGGGGTTTAGATTGTCTATTAACAATGATATTTAAAGCTTAGTAATTGGAACAATGGCATATTGGTAATTATGTTTGATTTGAAGCCTGAAGTCGAGGAGATGAGAATTTTATTGAAGGATATTAATTATAATTATAGATGATCACACTGATAGGGGAAATCTGGAGTTTGACGCAGATCTGATCGTTGGATCGCGAGATATCGAGTTAAGTATGGATTAACGGTCCTTATTAAGTCTAATGGGTGGATGAGTATGGAACCTGATCCTAGGGAGATGCGTGGGATCAGGGAAGAATAAAATAGGGTTGAATAGTTTTAGTTGTATTCGTAGGAGGTCTTGTGCGTTGAAGTTGGAGGCTGCGGCGGAAGAGAAGAAGAACGAGAGAGAGAAAGGGAGACCAAAGAAGAAGGAGGAAGAGGTTGCTCTGGTTTTCTTCATCCCAAAGGAGTGCTTTTGAGTCTGAGAGTTGCTTTTTAGAGAAGGAAGAGGAGAGCACACGTTCAAGAGGTAGGTAGCACCGATTTTCGCTTCGTTTTGTGTTCTGGAGGTTGATCGATCGTATTGCATGTTTTAATGTTATATATACATGTATTTAGCTTGATATCATTCATATAATTATGTTAGAATCATCCTGGACATGAAAAATCAGATTTCTAAACATTGTATGTTCGTTTTTGGGAGACCGCCTACCTCTCTGCGCTCGGCGATCCTCGGCGCTCCTAGGCGCTAGTTATAAAAATTGAGGACGCCGGAGACCGCGGGACGACGGACCGCAGGCGACCTATTTTGTACTACCGCCGACCTTTGACTGCCTAGGCGAACCTGAGCGATCCTATGCGCTCTAGCAAAAAAATGCAATTTCGACAGTTTTTCATCCCCTTTTCTTCTCCAACCTTTTCCCAGACAACCCAAGCCTCTCGCATAGCACCCTTATTACATGAAAGACATTTAAGTAAATGTCCTGTGTATTTATTGCTCCATTTACTTAAGTCTTTACATGTAAATAAGGTTTTACCCCCCATTTGGAACCAATAAAAATACTTCCAAGGTCTAATTCCCATCCAATAAAAAGTCAACTTTCCAGTTCATGCCTAAATCCTGATTTTTATCAAAAAGCCCGGTTTGGGTTTAATACCCAGATGAGTGATTCAGGAGCCCATAAAATTCTAGGGGATGTGTTTACCTTTCAATAGTCTACAACCAAAATTTGAGCTCAAAACTCCTTGTAGATTTGTTTAGAAAAATTATATACCAAAAGTCAGCGTTTTTAACTAGCCTTAGAATATTTTTGGGGTCCGAAACTTTTTGTCTCAGAATTGATTGATTTTTGGTATGGTGACCTTATTAGGGACCCTAAGACTATTTCACTAATCCAAAATGTATTTTGAGAACTTTATGACATTCTTAGTCCCAAATCATTATAAAATATGATATTTGGATTTCCACCCCTTGTAACACTTCTCTAAGATTATCCTTAAGGTGTCCCTGAAGGCCATTTACACTAAAATATTCATATTAGATATTTAACCACCTTGTTTTATGATTTAGTATAATTTGGGGTTTAAAGAGGATCAAATTCACTTGAAATGGTTACAAGGATTCTATATAGGTAATTTTCTTCTGAAAATATAAGTGAACTGTGGATTAAATGCCAGGATGGCAATAAGAGATTTGTACCATCTGCGGATGAGATATATGACCACCTGCGGGTGAGAAGTGTAACTCCTGCGGGAGAGACCTCTTGTGGGGGAGATGTAGTCACGATGTGATTGCATCCCACAAGGGAGATATGTATGTGTGACCACTTGCGGGTGAGATGACCTCCTGCGGGAGAGATGAGACCTCCTGTTGGGGGAGATGTGATCCTGATTGGATTGCATCCCACAGGGGAGAGACCACCTGCGGGTGAGATGAGACCTCCTGTTGGGGGAGATGTGATCCTGATTGGATTGCATCCCACAGGGGAGAGACCTCCTGCGGGAGAGATGAGACCTCCTGTTGGGGGAGATGTGATCCTGATTGGATTGCATCCCACAGGGGAGATATGTGACCTCCTGCGGGAGAGATGTGACCTCTTGTGGGGGAGATGTAATCACAATGTGATTGCATCCCACAAGGGAGATATATGTGATTACCACCTGCGGGTGAGATATGATGACTCCTGCGGGAGAGACCTCATGTAGGGTAGATGTGATTACTGTGTGATTGCATCCTACATGGGAGAATGTTGTTATCAGATTGAGACTTACTATTAATTATGAATGACATGATCTACATTTGAATCAAAAGAGTTTGATTTATATTACATTGCCTTTCTAATTGAAACGAAGGTTACATAATAAACTCTCTTTATTCCGAACACTGATTAGACTTTGGTTTCATATGGTGATTAATCGTTCTTATTATCGACCGTGACTACCTGATTATTTTATCGTGCATGAATGATTACTTTTATATAAACTGTTTCTAGCATGCATGTGTTACCTACTGAGATAGTTGTATCTCACCCCTACTTCATATTCTACTTTTCAGGTTATCTTGGAGAGGACGCCACGGGTTAGACAGATAGTGGGTTGAAGTCTAGAAATTCCATATGAAAAGAGTAGGGTGATTTTATATAGCTGTATTTATTTTAGTGGAATCGTAATAGATGATTTTGTAGGATATTAAGAATTAGTTAAATTTGTAGTTGCCTTTCATTTGATTAGTTAATGTAATCGGATGACTCAGCTTCTAATAAATGATTTAAGCTTCCTAGTACTCTGATAAATCTTAGTTCTCTATTTCCTTATATTTGAACTGATTGTAATGTACCACAAGTTAATGCCTTGATCCGAGTCAAAATGAGAAAAAAAAGAGACCCGGATTCGGGGCGTTACATAGTTCACTACCCCCAAATTGAGGTGAACAATGGTTCACTACCCTCAATTGAGGTGAATAGCACACGCTACCACCAGTAATCACCTTTGTGAAGGAGCTAGTTCACTACCCCCAAATTGAGGTGAACAATGGTTCACTAACCCCAATTGAGGTGAACTGCACATGTAGAATGCCAAACAAATGGACCAATGCCCTAAATAAATCTCATGAACTTCTAGGCTACTGCCTCCCATACAATTCATGTCAAATGTGGGGCTGAAGCCTTCTATTCAATAATACTCAATGTCATTGGGGCCACTGCCCTCTTTTTAGTGTCAATAACCATGGGCCATTGCCCTTTTTATCTTGTATTGCAAATAACAAGCCAAAGCCCTTAAAATGGTGCAAATGTAATACGGGCCAATGCCCTCATTATCGGGCAACTCATGTCAAGTGTAATATAGGCCCAATGCCCTTCATACTATATGTATAATACCAGGCCAAAGCCCATCTGGTCATGGGTGGTGTACTCATATTGACAGTCAATGGTATAAGTTAGGTTTCCTAGAAATTCTACACCTCATGACTCCTTTGGGGCAACCTATGCCTCAACTCTTTTGATACTTGTATGACTTAGTTTTGGTTCTTGATTTCTATTTCTAATGGTCATTTGGAAAGTGTTTGAGGTGGTGGAATCAAGTTATCCTATTTTTACAGTAATCTGGAACAGAAAATCTTTCTAAGACCTTCTTGGGCAAAACGTATCCAAAATCCTTGTTATTTGAAATTTCAAGTTACTTCCAGTTGGAACACCTCCTATACACCTAACTCTCACTTATACATGGGTTGGATTTGAATAAAAACAAGTGGTAGTTCAATCTAGGCTAAAAACTCAAATTTTGGAATTTTTGGTATGGGCGCTCGATAGGTCGCTCGAGCCTGCTTCGAGCAGCCAAATATTTGCTCTCGGGTTCTTCTGTTAAGACACTCACTAGAACAGTTGCTCGAACGTTGCTCGAGCGGCCATACCTTTAAACTCTACCTAAACTACCTAAAACCACCGCCTGATGCCGCACTCGAGTGACTGCTCGAGCGGCCTAGGTTTTTGACAGTTCGCGAAATCCGAACTTTTGGGGATTTTGATCTTTCTCAAATCTGACTTGTTCTGGGTGTTTTTGGGCTCAAAATCACTCCTAGCATGTGTTGAAATCTACTACCAACAAAACCCCTCAAAGAAATCCCTCCCATTTGGCCGAAAATGGGAAAACAAGGCTGGGGTGGTGTTGCTTACCTCTTGCAAACTCTTAAGCAAGTCGTCTAGTCTCTATTGCAAGCCATGAATAGCTCCTTGCTTGCTTGGGTGCTCGTTCCACAAATCTCCAACTCCAAACCCAAACGAGAATCACTTTCCTTAGGGTTTCTTCTTTCTCTTTTTCTTGCAAACAACTCCTCCAATGGCTATGAATAAATGGGGGACGAAAATGGGGAAGAGAAGGAGATGAAGAAATGAGAGTGGGAGAAAAGGAAGAGAAGAAAAGGGTTTGAGCAAGGGTTTGGTCGTGTATGGGCTCTTTTGGGTGTTTTCTTCACTTAAGCAAAAACCCCCCAAGGTGCTATAATTACAAGTTTGCCACTCCTCCTCCTTATTTGCACATAACACCAACACTTAGCATATTGTCTTACTTAGGGAAGCTGTGAGACATGGGAAATCAATTTAATGACTTCCTATTCATCACATGGGATTCATTAAAACAAGGAGTTGCCACCATTCTGTTTAGGTGTGAATGGACACCAAAACCATCAAATCAAATAAAAAAGTTAAATTTGAGTAAAAATAACTCTATTTTAAAATAAACCAGAGATGGGTAAGGGGATTAGGTTATGAACAGGGGAAGGTATTAGGCACCCCTATTCATCCACACAAGGTGGTTGCCAGGTATTGTTCATATTAAAAACAAAGAAAGCTTACTTAATAAAAAATCATAAAAGTGACAAAAGTGTATGGTTTTTCACATGAATAGCCCGATTAATTCAGAACCTTCAATATGATCCCACCATTCTAAGGGTTTCATGATTGTGATAAAAATCAACGAAAACCAACATAAAATAAAACTTGAAAAACTAGCTTTAGGCTAAATCATTAAAAGGTTAAAGAAAATCAAGTTGAAATCTTTTGATCAAAACATTGAGGGGTTAAACCTGAACCATTTAGGGTACAGATCTAGTCCAGATCTCTCATTAGTTGAGAGATCTAAACCAAATATACCCATGTTGATGAAAAAAACATCAAAAGGGAGAGTTTAGACCACAGGATCCTCTCTCCAAGATTAAAACAACTTCAAAATCACATCATGAAACCCTATAGGTTGCTTTCAGGCTTTTGGTTTCAGATCTACCATATAGATCATGGTAGATCCAGAATCCTAGCCAAATATCACCAATATCAAGAAAACAGTGATGTAGGTGCAATGGTGTGAAAAATCCAAACTATAGGAGGAAGTGGGGATCTCATGCTATAAACAGCATGGATCCATAGGATTCCTCCAGATTCAAAATAAAACACTTACATAACATCCACAGAGTAATAAAAACCACATATCACAGATTATAGCATATAGGGGTCTACCCTACGGATCCACCTATTCTCTTTTCCTCTAGCTCTCTCTTTACGTTTTACGGCTAGAGAGGAGTCTTGAGGTATTTGGAGGCAGGTTTGGGAATACAAACACAAACAAGAGGCCTTATTCTACAAAAAAGGAGAAGAACAGATTATAGGGTTCTATTCTAAGAATCCACCTGTTCCCCTTTCCCTTAGCTCTCTCTTCACGTTTTACGGCTAGAGAGGAGTCTTGAGGTACTTCGAGACAGGTTTGCAAATACAAGTATAAACTAGGCCTTATTCTACAGCAATGGAGAAAATTAGACTATTTCTAGAATTAAAAACAGAAAATAAAAGAGAAAAGGGACTTACCTGGATTGAGAAAGCAGAAAAGCAAGGATTCCCTTCTTCACTTGGAGCTCTTCAGGCCTCAGATTATTGGCCATTTGCTTGAAGAGAGGCCCTCTATTTATAGGCAAACCCAGGGGCATGGTTGGTCCAAGGTGTAAAACCCCGATTTTTCACCTAATAAATAAATAAATAATAAATACGATAAAATATGAGTTAAGTCCTAATTAAAATAAAAAGTGAAGATTTAGAGGATAATTAATTCAAATAAGTTCTAAGTTGAAGATAAAGAAAGAATTTTAATGAAATTAGGCTAAAAGAATAAAAAGGGTATTTTGGAAATTTCCAGAAAAGGGTAATTAGTAAATAGATCATCAAATAATAATTAGAATTAGAAAATAGAAGAAAACAAATTATTTTGACAAGTTAGAAATTAAAAGAAATTAATAAAAGCCTAAAATAGGGAAAAAGGGTAATTAGGAGATTTCACGTCTTAATTTGGAGAAAATAAGGTTTTAAGTGATAGAAATGTTTAATTAAATATTTTGCACGAAATTAGGTTATTTTCATGAGTTTAGATAATAAGAAACTTAATTAGTATTATTTAATTTGAAAATAGAAGGTGGAGAAAAAGTAGGAATTAAATTAGAAGGATTAGACATTAACTAGACCATGGTTGGGTTAGCCCAAATTTAATTAGCCAATTAGGGTTGGTTTAGGATTTCTAAAGCCTAGTATAAATAGGAGACTAAGGTTAGAAGAGAGGTAATTTTCGTGGGTTTCTTATGGAGAGAAAAGAGGGAGAGAAAGGAAGGAGGTCTCTAATGGAGGTGTCTGACCAGCCACCATCAAAACGCGATCGGGGAAACTCCGTACGGTGGATCGCCTTCATATTTTGAGGTTTTGTTCGTGACTGATAAAACTACATTGTGAACGGTGCAGATTTGAATTGGAAGAGTCTAGCTTGGTATGGTTGGGAGCAACATTCTGGTCCAGAATTAGAAGGTGCAATGGAAGAAGGATTTAGCGTATAAGGCAAGTAGTAACCCTTGGAAAACGTGAGGAATTGCATGATTTTGATTTCTGTGATTTCATATGGATTGAACGGATTAGTCGGAATAGTATTTACATGGAATCAAACTGTTTACATGTTAGTGATTTGTATTCTTGAAGGATTTATTGAATTAAAGAAGGAAACTTAGTTTGATTATGTAAATAAAGGTAGGAGGGTATTTAATTAACAAGAATTAATCTGGAAGGCTTTAGGAATGTTTTAGAATGTTATTAGATTAATTTAGACCAAAAAAACATATGGCAAAGGCATAAAAATCCGAACTTTAGAAATCTGGAAAGTTCTGTTAAAAATTGCACGAGCGCCTAGGATCGCCCAGCACAGTAGAGGTAGGCGCTCTAAGTAAAATTTGTAGATTTTGGGGATTTTGTAATTCGAATAAATACCCAATAATTCTTATGATTAGTTAAGCATGTTAGCATCTTTATAAGGACCTAATTAAGGTATAAAAATTATAAAATTAATTGGGAAAGAATAAGCAATAAATTGAAGGTTATAATGAAAAGATTGTTTATAAAAGAGTCAAAGGGTATGGATATTGCTAGAAATAATACTACTGAAATTTATAGCTTATAAACATCTTTTAAACTTCATTCTAGGTCTGTAGAACATGCTGGAAAAATAAAATACAGAAAATTCAAATAGAAGCTAGCTTAGGTGCTAAGGTAGGAAATTGGATTCTAATAAAAGGGATTAATAAAGAAAACTCTAAGTAAGAATAGATTTACTTTATTTTGAGCTTTAAATAGGAATATTGGCTACTGGAATTGCATAAACTCAGATTTTATCGGATTTATGATACTTGAGTTTTATTTTGAATATAATTGGAAGAATTGCATATGTTATTCTGAAAATGCCTATAATTGGATTTTTGATGATTGAATCATGATTTTCACATGGAATGGAATACTTGGGTATGGATTGGTATGTGGTACGATGTTGTTCTCTTTAATTTTACGGATGGGTGATACGGCTTCTGTCGTAGAGTTTGATACTATCTTTTACGGCAGAGATGGGTAATCCTCTGTGTAGAGATGTGTAATCCTTTACGGGTAAAAGTGTGTATGCCTCCTACATTAGCGTGTCCTCCCGTATGTGGTTTTATTGTGGTTTGTGTCAGTGGGCTTAGCTGTATATGGATCCATAGTTTTGGCTGGTTAGCTAAGTGGTATTTAGTTTGGGTTGATTTACTCCTATATTGCGAGCGCGCTTCCCTTTGCAAGTTAGTTTGCTCTGGGAGGGTCCTATGTCTGGAGGGACACCCCGGTGAGCCGCTGGTGATTCCTTGTACATGTGGATAAGCGACCACACTCCATGTATTGATTCTGGTGCTGCATGCTGGTGGTACGTCCAACTCTGCGGGGTTCGTGCGCAATAAGTCGGTGACTACGGCTCTTGCCTAAGCTGCGCTGCATGGGGCTTGAGTATCATCAAGTAGCACTGCCCCTAAGCCGCACGGTGGAACAGCATTTAGTTGAGTGTCATCTCAAATACTTATCATCTTTGTGAGTCCTGAAATGGCACGTGTTTTATCGCTTTTGTCGGTTTTACCCCGTTAACATCAAGTTATTGGTATTTATACATGATCATATGTTTTATCGCTTTATTTGGAATTGCCATGGATAACTTGGATTTCTCGTCTTATCGTTGATTAATCGAATACCTCATGACTATTGCTTACATTGGACTGATTCAAATTGCATGCACCTGCTACTTGCTGAGATGTAAATCTCACTCCGTTTTCCCCTATATTTTTCAGGTTGCTTGGAGAGATCGCGAAGATGGGGTTTTAATTTGATGGGTAGAATTATAATTGGTATTAATGTCACATGTTGATTAGATAAACTTAATTGTAAATTGAATTGAATATATTGATTAAAGAATTGTTTATTTTATTTGGCCACCATAACTCTGATGTAATTGATTTATAAATTTTAAAATTATTGTGAATCTTGGTATGTATCTGACCCCAGCTTCGTGGTAACATCTCGAGTTTGATTGTTGAATCGGACTTGGGTTGTTACAGTAGCGAACCGGGTTCGGGTTGGGTGCTGGTTTGCACTGACCCGGGTTCGGGGCGTTACACAAGGGATATGCCAAAATCTTCCAATTGAGTTAAAAAAGGATTTAATGTAAATCTATTAAACCACAGAGGATGAACAAGAGGATTCGAATCTCCCAGAGAGAGATTTGAGTGTAGCTAAGCCTCAGAAATTGAAAAAGGATAAATTCGCTCAAAAAAACCCATGCCCGTATATATAATACGGTCGTGCATTGCCCGTATTATTAATACGGTCACGGCATGACCGTATATCAATTACAGGCACGACCAGACCGCAGATAAAATACGGGCATTTCATGTTTGACCAAATTTTACACTTTTTTGACCTGTTTCTACACAGGCAATACTTATTTACATGTAATATCATTTAAGTAAATGTCCTCGTATTTTTTTAATCTCCATTTACTTAAGATATTACATGTAAATAAGCAAACACCCCCCCCCCCCCCAATTTGAATCCATTAAAAATAGTTCCAGACCCAAATTCTAAGTGAATAAAAAGTCAACTTTTCAATTCAAGGCTAAATTCCGGTTTTTCTGGTCCGATGTTCGTACCAAGGTATTCTTCAAGATTTAAAATCTCAAAAAATTCATTTATGCAATAACATGGCTAAAAACCTAATTACCGGGAAAAATTATCTTGAAATCTTGCCTTAAAAAATATTTCATTTTTTGGGGTCAAAAGTCAACAAAATTCAACAGGAAAAAGTTTGACTTGGCGCAAAAAATTGAATTTGGGTCTTTTCCTTCGTGGTTTTGGATTCAAATGGGTTAAGGATCTCAAACTCAATGCTAAGAATTGAAAATTCCAATAAAATATTTGTCTCCTTCAAGATTTATCAAAAAGCGTACAATTTTGGGGTGTCTACAGAAGCTCATTTAACCAAATAGAAGTTGCTCACCTCAATAGGCATTGCCTAGCCGGGACTTAGCCACTTTGACTGGCTTTAGGCTTGAGCTTCTCCAGCTTCACCTACACATCAAGCTCACTAATTAGGGTGTGCTAGGGATATAGGAACGGGGTTTCACATGGTCCTTCTCAATAGTTTTGATGGTTAAAGCCTCCTGTAGAGAACTCATTCCAATTTAAAACTTTCTTTTTCTTTTCTTTCCTTTTTTTTTTTTTTTTTTTGGTAAAGGCCAAACTTAAGCCATTTCATTCAAAAAGAAGGCAGTTACAATTGTTGATACCATTGTCAAAAAGATACAAGATGAGACAACTATTAAAAAGAAGCTAAACACCAAGGTACCATAACTGAAAAACCCCAAAATTTTCATAATTTAATTAATTAATTATTATTACGTTATTTTAGGTAATTATGCTAATCCAAATACGGAACTGTGTAGGTGATCATATGGAGGAAGGAAATCTAGAAATTGAGAAAAATCAAACAGTGGAGATTTAAGATAAACAGTAACTAAGAATTTAAGGACTTATTTTAAATTTTATTGGTGGGGGTGCATGGGATATCATGTAGTGGCAAGTATATGATTGCAAATAACTAAATTAGAAACAAATTAAGAGAATATGGGCATCAGTTTGAGTATGAGGTCTTTATAAAACTTGTTCATATTGTTTGGATGGTTGAAGGAGACAAAAACCCTAGTCATGATTTGCTTTGAGAACTATTGAAGATTTTAGATCAATTGCTGAAGAGAAAGAAGGAGATTGGTGTTTTTGGCTTTGTTCTTGAGCAAACAGAGGTAAGTAGCACTCCATTTAATTGCTACATGCATGATTTTTTTGTACGTATTCATTTGGTTTGGATTCATGTACGTATTGAGATGTTACTCTATGTATTTTCATGCTAGATGATGATGTAGATTGGAGTATGTGCATGGTAGGACAAAGAGGTCGATATCTTGCAAATTTCTATTTCTTGTTGGTGGTTTTATGATTGATTTGTTGAGATTCATGAGTTTGAAGTGTTAGGATTGATTTAATTTGTTGTAAGAGGGATACTAGATGTGGTGGATTAATTTTGTGATATTGGATTTGTGTTTAAACGAATTGAAAAAGTGAAAATCGAAAAGCAGGATTTCCAGAATTAGTCGCAGTTGGCTGAGAGCTTAACAGGTCGCTCGAACGACCATGTCTAATGCCTCGCCTGCAAAAATTCATCAAACGATCGCTCAACAAGATCGCTAAAGTGCCCAAGGTCTAGCGCCAGTTTAAACTGTAGCTTTAAGATTGCCCAACAAGACCACTCGAGCATGGGGGTCGAGTGGGCAACACTAAATTTGATTTTCTAAAATTTTGAGAACTTTTATACTAGTATAAAATGATTTTTAATAAAATTCAACCCACATACCAATAAGAATTGTGTTTATGAGTTGTTTTCATTGACAGTTTATTTAAAAATAATTTCATAAAGTTTTTGGGTACGTTCTACTGAAATAGGTCTTGATTTGGTTGAAAAGGGAATTTTGGTTCCAAAAGTTTTTTTAAATTGAATTGATTGATTCCAGCAAATGTCAAAGTTAGGCTCCGTTTGGTAACGCTTTTGCTTTTTTGCTTTCAAAAGCAAGAAAGCAAAAAAGTAATTTTCTGCTTTCCAAAAGATCTTTTGTTGAAACAAAGCTATTTGGTAAACTTTTGCTTTGCTGCTAAGAAGCGAAAAAGCATGTTGGGTAACTACAATAGCATATAAATTGCTTTTATGCTATCATATAAAATATTGTAAATAGTTGATGCATTCTACTTAAAAATATACTCGACATATATTCTAATGGGTTGAGCAATAATCGGGGGGTTGGTTCAAGTTAAATCCTTTTATTGGTGGGTTGGGAAAAACCAAAACAAAACCCAACTCGCCAATAATCAGATTCAACCAACCAACTCGATTAATATTTTTTATTTTTTAATTATAAAAAATACACCAATAAAAAATAACATGAATTAGTGATACAATTTAGGGTTAAACTGGTCGTTATCAAGTTAAACGGGTTATTATCGAGTTAAACGGGCCATTATCGAGTTAAAAGGGTCATTATGGGGTTAAGCGGGTCATTATCGGGTTAAACAAGTCATTATAATGTTAAACAAGTTATTATTGGGCTAAACAGATCATTAGCGAGTTAAATAGGTCATTATCGGGTTAAATGGGTCATTATCGAGTTAAACGGATCATTATCAGGCTAGATTCAAGTTGACTTGAATACGAATGGATTACTAAATCCGCAACCTGAAATCGACCCAACTATTACACGGGTCAACCTTAACCTGTTTATTCTAGTTGGATTCAGACAGGTTGGATCGATTTTTTCTAGGTTTAGTTTTGTGTCGAGGGTTTTTATGGTTAAAGTGAGAAGCAACATTTCTATGCTTCTCTTAAAAAGCAATTTCATTGCTTTTTTGCTTCTTATAAATCTTTATGTGTGCATAACCAAATAGCACTTTTGCTTTCGAAAGAAATTTTTTGCTTTCAAAAGCAAAAAAACACTTCTAAAAAGCGTTACCAAATGGTACCTTAGTTTTAGATGTGTTTTAAGTTGGGGAATTGACAGGAAATGTTTTAAACGAGATTTGGGTATATTGAGCATATGTTTTGGCTTTTAAAGCATTGATTCCACTAAAATGCCACTAGGCACTATATGGTTTTGTGATGAGATTAATGTGTTAATTTAAAGTGCCTAGTGGGCATAGCTGAGTATGGATCCATAGTGTCAAGGTAGATAGTGAAGGAGTATTTTCTTTGATTGAGTACTTTTGCTTTACGATTGCACTTTCTTCGCAAGTTAGTTTGCATTGAAAAGTCTTCATATACAAAAGGGACTCATTTTAGAATTAGCTTTATTGCATGCATGGTAGACATGCCAACTCTATATTTCGAGATTTAGCATGTTGGTATGTGAGTTCTTGCGCAATAAGTCGATGTCCAGGGCTCCATATTTATAGATTAATTTATTGTTGGTATGTGAGTGTTTATTGGCTTCACTCATAAATCGCAAGGTAGTGTAGTGAATGCAAAGTGCTTACTTAAAAACTTATTTACTTCACAATTCCTACTAATATTATTATTATTATTATACATTGTGTGCGCACCACGGGCGTGCTGAAAAAGCGTGTTACATGTTTAATGGAGTTGCCACTACCTGAAATGGTGCAGGTAGATACCTTGTTGACTTTTGATCTGAACCAGTGATTCCGAATAAGTGACCTGATTACAACCCAGGAAAGTCTTTAAACACCCTAGGTTGCCCCACCGAAATGGGTTCCCTTAAATCAGTTGGATCGTATTTGGGCTGATTTACTATTATTTAAATTTTTTTATCTTTTATATATATATATATATATATATATATATATATATATATATATATATATATATATATATATATATTTTTTTTTTATGATCACATGTGTACAAATATTGGAGGAATGAAGGTTGATATACTACATCCTGTACAAAATATAATACATATATATAAAAAAAATTCCAAAATAAAGAAATTCAAATCAAATATTCCAACATGTAGCAATGTACTTGGTTACTTAAAATATATACATATATTTATTTATCTTTTATTTATCTTTTACTATTTTTTCATCTTATGTTTCTCATATATACAAGGGTTTCATGACAAATGGGGAATTGCTAAGTTACCTCCCAAATAAGAAAATAATCTAAACATGCCACACTTATACAATAATGATGAACCCCAATTGAATTACAAATCAAATAAAAAATGAAATATAAGTAACACAATAAGAAAGACAAGAAAATTCTATTAAGGTACACAAGCAATAAACACTTAATAATGCACGAAATTCTAAAATAAAGAGACCCAAAAATTAAAATAAACATAAGTAGCAAAGCCCCCAAAAAAAAAAAAACAAAAACAAAAGAGACAAAACAATCATGTTTGTCCACTATAAATCATCATATCAATGTGTTTTATTTGTTTTTACCCTTTTTTTTTCTTCATTTTTTATTGTTTTTATTTTGTTTGTTTATGATCACCTATGTAAAAGAATGTAAATGGGAATTACTATGGTACATGATGAATGAAAACAAACATAAAGAAACTACGCATGTAACGTTAACCCAAAACTTCATAAGATAACAAATAGAAACTAACATATTATGCAATCATGACACCCTTTTTTTTATATATTTTGTTTTATTTTATTTTCTCATGCCTTTTTTTATTTAATTAAATGGAAGTAACAAAAATCCAAGCAATTTTGAGTTCGGTAATTGCCAAACACAGTGATGTTCGGCCATTGCTGAACTCAACTGTTTATTATTATATATATATATTTTTTACTTTTTATGTGCATTACTCTTTCCCTCACAGCTCTTCTTTTCAGATCAAACAACCACATGTCTTTCATTAATTTGTTAGAACAAATAAAATTTGAAGAGCTAAAGCTGACACATGGATTCGGCTGTGCATGATTCGTTTGTGCACAACCGAATTCATTGACTCATCACCTCTTTTCGGTTCTTTGTTTCTAACTCTAAGCATTCTCTTCTTTTCTTAATTCTACCATTTCTCAGTTGTAGACATTAGGGGAACAAAGAAAAACATAAAGGAGAATTTAGCAATGGCAGTTTCAATTTGGTTTATCATAAAATTTCAGAAAAGTAGAGCAAACCTTTGCTCTAGCATCCCTTAACACTTGGCATTTCTAGCCCTTTATTAGTTTCAATAAACCACCAACTCATCATACTACAACACCCATGAACTGAAATAAACTAGAGGATAACATGATTCAACATGGTATTTTGTATGTGCAAGCATAAAACAATGGCTATCTTTGCTTTTTCTTCACATGAATTCTTTTTTTGAAAATAATCTCAAAATCAGGTTAAAACTCATAGACAATCATGCAAGCATACTTTAATAAACTTTAAAAGAAGAGATGAAACCTTTATTTACAGTATTTAAACCTTGGAAATACCTGTTTTCTCTACTATTGAACCAGATTGTGGAGCCTTGGTATTTCGAACACAGCAGCTCTCTTGTTCCACTCTTGTTTCTAATTCCAAATGCCAGGGATGAGTAACCAATTTACTTGCTCATGTTGCTAGGGATCACTCCTCTCCCCTCTTTGCTCCCAACTTCAAGCCTTTTTATAGAGAATTCCCACCCCTTCAATTTCTTAACTTCTCCTCTTAAACACCTAAACTCCTAACTCCTTACCTTAACTCCTCTCATTTCCTTAAACACCTAAACTCCTAACTTCTCCTCTTTCTCTCTTAAACCTCTCATTTCCTTAACTTCCCCTCTTAAACACCTAAACTCCTAACTTCTCCTCTTCCTCTCTTAAACCTCTCATTTCCTTAACTTCTCCTCTTCCTCTCTTAAACACCTAAACTCCTAACTCCTCTCTTAACCACCATCATTCATTTAGGTTTGGTCAAAGTCTATTTTGTCCCACATTTTTATTAGGCTTATATTTTTTTAAGCTTACTCTCAATACCTCAAGAGAATATGAGTTGGACCAATTCGTCCAACTCATTTCTCTTTGTTTATTTTTATTATTATTATTTTTTATTTTCTTTTAATCTTAAAACTTTTATTAACTTTGTTATTAAATTTTTTATTTATTTGCATAACAACCCCCATTAGGAAACTTACTTATTTACTAAAAGAACCCCGAAAATTTTAATTTATCATTGGTTACATAGCAGCCACCATGGCGTACACATGGCTGCCATGTGGCATTCAATTTCGGTTTTATAAAAATCCCCAAACTACCCTTTATTTCTTTTATTCATAAATTAGCCGTTTGAGATCCAATTTGAGCACGGTTTGGTGCATCGGAATCGGCTCATAATTCTCTTTATTATGGGCTTGTTATTTCAAAAAGACGGATCCACTATAAAAACCTCGATTTACGTGCTCACATATATACCGGTTTAAGATATGTTTCTTGGGCCATTTTATGGTGAAAAAATGGGGTGCTAACACATTGGTTTGTGGGATGATTTTGGTTTGGAATTTGTTTTGAACAATAAAAATTATGTGGTTGATTATTCACATGCAGAGATTTAGCTTGCCTGTATGTTGAGGGTGACATTGAGGTACTTTACCGTGATTGGTTGGCATTTCTTTCTTTCATAAGTATTGATTTATCTTGAGCTGTTATGGATTGATTTTATTGATTTATGGTTTGGTTTATCTGTTGAGATTTTTATCGTCAAGTTATTCGTTTATTTTTCCAAGCATAGAAGAAAGTTATTTTTATATATGAACTGTTTATGCATGCATGTGCTGCTTACTAGGATATTCATATCACACATAGCATTTTGTTTTGTTTTTTTTTAGCTGACCTATGTGCACGTCGGTCTGTAGCGTACAGATACGAGGGGGAGAGTGGGTCCCTCTTTAAGGGAAGCCTGGTGCACTCCTATGAGGGTGAAAGAGTAGAGGACTACTCTAAAGGTCCACGATCTACGACAATTAAAAACTTAACAATGCGGAAACAACACACAGAGATTATACGAGGAAACCTGAATCCAGATCCAGGAAAAACCTCGAGTCTATATGAGGCAACTAACCCTTAGAAACTCCACTATTGAATGAAAGTCAATTACAAAGGGAAACACACTTAACCTTTACAATTGAACTCACTCAATGTAAGCACCCAAATTTTGATTAAACCAAATAAAAGAGAAAAAATGTGATAAAAGACAGCAGAAAAGTCAAACCCTGAGGGATTAAGAATTGACCTTTTGATTAAGAGAAAATTGGTCACCATGCTTCATCTCAATGGATAGAGAATCTCGACACGGTTCCAACGCAACTGAGTTTGCTGGAATCGGAGTCCGGATGAGGGTTCTCCGGGCGGTCAAACTTGAGGATGAGCCGAAAGTTGACTTTTCCTCGTACCCCGTGCCAAGTTCTTAACCCTATGTCATCGAATAGAGGGCTCCGATACGAGTTCAACGCAATTGAGTTTGCTCAAATCGGAGATCAGATGAAGGAGATATGAGCTGTCGAAGTTTCCGGGCAGCAAAAGCCGGAAACTGCACACGTGGCGCAGGAACTGCACACGTGGCAGCCAATGCAGCAAAATATCTCAGGGCTAAATCTTAAATATCCAAAAATCTCAAGGACTAAACAAAAATTCGTGCGGGGCAATCCGTAGATATCCAAAAGTGTCAAATCGGTCGAATCGGTCAAGTCGAAGGGCAAATCCGTAATTTTTCGATTTGTATCCGGTCATGTATACCGGATACACTGCCCCTCCTTCATATCCGGACATGAAGACCGGATATATGAAGATATTTGCGCAGGATTCACGCCACTTGACCGACAAGCTCGCGGCGGCATTTAATTTTAAAAATGATTGTGTTTGTATCCGGACTTGAAGACCGGATACAAAGGAGCCTTAGTGTATCCGGACTTCAAGTCCGGATACAAAGGAGCCTTAGTGTATCCGGACTTGAAGTCCGGATACACTAAGTTTGCTTATAAATAGCAAACAGCAGCCTGATTTCCGGGCTGGCCTCTTTTTGCTTGCTTCCACCTTTCTTCCCCTCTGTTCCAGCTCCGAAACACCCTCTTCTTACCCCTCTTTGGCTCCCCAAAACACTCCAAGCTCAACCTCAAGGCTCTCCCCTTCACTCCTTTCTTCTTCTCCCTTTTTCACCCAAGCCAAGGGAGGACTGTTTGCTGGTGGTGCCAAAAGGAGGAGCTCCGGCGGTTTTCTCCACTCCAAGGAGGCTCAACACACCTCATTCCAAGGATCTAACCCCAAGGTAATGTTTTCTATGGCATTTTGTTCAACATAAATAAAAAGAGGTTTATTTCAAGCATGTTGTATGTCCATCATCCTTTGCATGGTATTTCCCTCTATCTTTTGGCATGAGTAGCGTCTTTTCTCCCCTCCTTTCTCCTTTGTATTGGACGTGGAAACTCCTGTGGTAAGGGGAGAGTATGTAGATGGCTTCATGGGAGGATGAAGAGGTGATCTTGCTCACTTCTAAAAGCCCTCTATACACTGGCTTGTCGTGGATTCGTCTCATTTGAAGGGGGGAGTTTGTTCTCCCCTTTCGTGACTCTCATGTATCCCATCATAAGCCCTCCTCTATCCCTTCTTCCCTTGATTCCTTTATTTGTGTGGAAACTTGATTCTTGTATATTTTTGGTAGCCTCTAAGGCATGCGTGCATGTACATCTTCACACATCCACTAGAGCTAGGCTAGGCCATTATGCATGCTTGAGTCGTTAGCTATCTCAGGGCATGCACGAGCACACCCACAGGCTCTTCACTTTTCATGCTCACAACACACAAGAATGCATGCATATTCTCCATGGTTCAAAAGCATGTTTATTGGGTTTAGTTTACCGTCTTCGCCTCACCTTATTAGTTTGCTGTCATGCGGAGTTTGTGAAAACCAAACAGGGACATCAAGGCCCCTGTGTGATTGCTAGAGGTGGGTTCAAATGAGAGGAGGCAAGACCTTAAGCCCCCTCCTCCTTGCTTGGACCCTCCAAGTCCCAAAAGAAGGCAAAATTGGGGCATTCCCTCTCACCTGAACCACTGTGGGCTCACATAGGAGCCCACACAAATGTTAGAACACCCTAGGAGACCCAAGAAACCAACCCCATTGGAAAAATCCAAAAAAAAATGGATTCTGTGTGTTGATCCGGCAACTCAGGCCGGATCAACTGAAGCCCACGTGTAGCCGGCTAAAGATGCCGGATACACAGAGCCTTGTGTGTAACCGGCATCTCAGGCCGGCTACACTGGCAAATTGCATTTTTGCTATTTTTGATGATCTTTGCTATTTTTTGTGCTTTGTTGACCAATCCAAGCAAACCAAAAGGGCTTCTGGGTCAACCAGAGACCCGATATGGGCCATGGACCGACCCGGTCCAGCTTGATCCCGGTGGGCCTTCCAACGGGGCCCAACAAGCCCGACACACCTATTGTGCTTAAATCAGATAATTAAAAGAATTGAGTGGGCCAGACCCTGCGAGGCCCATCAAAGCCCAACTGGGGCAACATGCATGCTTAGATCTAGGACTGGTTTGGCCGAGACTGCGGGTAGGGCCGATCGGGCCCACTAAAGCCCATTAAACCAAGGTTAGGGTTTCAGGACCGTAACTCAGGAAGTCTTGGGCTTTCAAGCCCAAGCCCAGGTAAAAAGGGGCCCCAAGCCCAAGGCCTGGCCCATTTTTGGAACTTAATCAAGATAAAGCTCAATGAATCTTTTGGCTGCCATTGTGTGGCCCACTCAGAGGCCCGCGAAGCAATCCGGCCCCCTTTGCATGGAAATCACTAAATAATCAAACTCAAACTTTAAAGTAAAATCAATTCACTTGAACCAAAGCCCAAAGGGCCTCTCAGGGTTAGACTGAGGCCCACCAAGGGAACATGTGGGCCACACTTGGCCCACCAAGGGATCCGTGGGCCTTCCAACGGGGCCCACCCAATCAGACTCACTTCATTCAATAACTAAAAAGATAAAATCAAGTAAAGGGACCCACACCACTTTGGCGGTCCCGCCAGACTTAAACCAATTTGAATGCTGGATTAGGAATCGGGTGAGTGAGAGACCAGAGTTGACTCAAACCAGGGAAACCTATGGGACCCGTCGCTTGACGGGGTGGACTGGGGTGTCTACGGACTTCCCCAGACCGCAACCGAGAACCTACTTAGAATCTCAAGCCGCAGACCAATTTAATAGAAAATCTAGGCACCCAGGTGTCCGCCTGCACCCCATCAGGCGGTGGCGACTCCAAACCCCCACTTTCACCCAGTGCGACCCGGAAAGGGGTGCGCACAGCTTGGCGACTCCACTGGGGACCTCTCAGTCCAATAGAACCCATGGTTAGATTGAGTCAACCTAAGAGGGATTAGTTGATATCTAGGATTTTTTACTACCTTGCTCAGTAAGACGTGGAATACACGCAACTGCGTATTCTGGGGAGTCCTGTCACAAGGACATGATAATCGCCTAAGGAAAGTGGAATTTAAGCGGTCCCCTGTGACCCTCCACTTACCTGGGGACTCTCCCGGAACCTCGTATTGTGTGCCAATTCTGCACCTTACTATACGAGACGGTAAAAATTCCTTTATCAACAAAATCCAGTCAAATCTCACCCGGTTAGACACCGCACTTGGCCCAAATGCACATACGGGCACACCACCACACCGTGGATGGATTTATTTTCTAGTTGTGTGATAAACTGCGTGGGGTGACACGCACGAGGGAGGATGCGTGGGTGATCCGACCCTGAATGAATGAGAGCGGATGCTGCATCTTCTTTTCCAAAACTTAGACCTCTCTAGCAGCCTACCCTTCTGATTCCTACGAACTGATCTTTGGGATGGTATTAGCACCTACGCTCCCGTGGCTTGCCGGGGAAAGCAGGGTAAACCCATCCCCCCAGTTTTCTGGAGTCCATTAGCACCACAGGATTCTTGCCGTGGCACGCGAGGATCCAGTACTGGTCCAGACCCTTGTAGGCTTATGTCTCGGGCTGGGTATCCTCCCCCACCTAACATTTCTGAACAAACCGCGCTTGATATTGCGAGGGTGATATGAATGATGAATACAAAAGGAGTAAAATCAACTTAAAATCCAAGAGTCCATCAGGGGCAGCAACCCCCGCTTTTTGCATCCAACTGAGTAAACCCTAGATCATGGGCTACCTCAGCCTAATTTAGGAGACCTACCAAACTTTGATCAAGGGAACCACCCCAGATCCATGCATTGAGTCATGTGTGCCGTGGGCCTTGACCCATTGAGTCCGCGGGAAGCACCCTGAGTCCAGATCAGTCTTTTTTAGCAGACGAAAGCTGGCCAGATCAGAAAAAGCAGATGAAAGCAGTCCAGACCAGAGCAGGGGCAGTGAAACCCTAGATCTAGGACTTTTCAGCCTACCCTTTTAAAATCAATTGTATCCTATCCTAGGGTTCCCAACAACCCTGGGATCGAACACTTTTCCAGCTTTTTAGGCTTTAAGTGACTTCGCCCTTGCTGGCAAGTTGCAAGCAGTTCTTCAATCAGACAGCAGAGATCCTTCAGAACAGATGAGAAGACTGATTTGGACTTGGATGTGCTTCCTTACACAAGTATGTCTAGGAGTTGTGCCTTCGCTGGCACCAACCCTCTTAGGACTGCACACACATTTCAATTTTGTTTGTGTTTTTCCGTTTGGAGGATGTCAAGCCTTGCAATACTTGCCCTTACCGTCCTGCGCATGCATAAATCATTTGCACATCGAGTTGCACCAATTTCAAAATCAAAACCATGCCAACACTTTTTGGTCAAAACTGCTTTGAAAAATTGCACAAAAAGAATTTTCAAAATTTAATCGCCTCCGGGCGTACATCAAAGTGCCTCAGGGCATACATCAAACCGCCTCCGGGCGTACATCAAGCCGCCTTTTGAGGTGCAAATTGCTTTTCAAAAAAAAAAAACAGCTTTAAGTGGCCTCTGGGCCTACATCAAAATCGTCTTCCATGACGTACATTTGTAAAGATCTCCCGTGACTCAAGATAAACCATTTTCCATGGTTATATCGAGCTGTCACCCTGGAGAAACATCGAATTGCCTTTTCTTGGCATACATTCCTTTTCAACTGGGGCAATGCCATCCATGGCATGACATTTGGAACTAATTCCAATGCCCCCCATTTTTGCTTCCTCATAGCAATAATTTCAAATTTTGCCAGTCTCGGCACGATTTCGGGTCTTGCCGTCAAAACAGTAAAACCTCATCAGAAAAAAAAGATTTCCAAAGAATGTTATAAGCCAATCTTTCAGAATCCTAAAATTTTCAAAAAAAAATCCATTTGCCGTCTACGGCACCGAACCAATAAAAGGTCTTCAAAAAATCACTTTGCCATCTGCGGCACCAAAACCAAGATTTCAAAAGTCATTGTTAAAAATTTCCAAGCACAGCTACCCTTCTTGTACGTGAGATAGCACAGCTCAGGCTACCCTTCTCATGTGCAAGATAGCACAGCTCTCATACCTTTCAGCTACCCTTCTTGTACGTGAGATAGCACAGCTCAGGCTACCCTTCTCATGTACAAGATAGCACAGCTCTCATACCTTTCAGCTACCCTTCTTGTACGTGAGATAGCACAGCTCAGGCTACCCTTCTCATGTGCAAGATAGCACAGCACTTTTACCTTCCAGCTACCCTTCTTGTATATGGGATAGCACAGCTCAGGCTACCCTTCTCATATGCAAGATAGCACAGCACCCTCACCCTTGGGCTACCCTTCTCGCGTTTGAGATAGCACAGCTTCGGCTACCCTTCTCATACCCGGGATAGCACAGCTTTCAAGACGACCACCCTTGGGCTACCCTTCCCATATACGGGATAGCACAGCTTTCAAGAAGGCCATATACGGCATCCACCCTTAGGCTACCCTTCTCGTGTTCGGGATAGCACAGCCTCGGCTACTCTTCCCCTATACGGGATAGCACAGCTTTCAAGAAGGCCATATACGGCATCCACCCTTGGGCTACTCTTCCCATATACGGGATAGCACAGCTTTCAAGAAGGCCATATACGGCATTCACCCTTGGGCTACCCTTCCCATATACGGGATAGCACAGCTTTCAAGATGTTTCTTTTTCATATATAGCCATATACGGCATTCACCCTTGGGCTACCCTTCCCATATACGGGATAGCACAGCTTTCAAGATGTTTCTTTTTCATATATAGCCATATACGGCGTCTACCCTTGGGCTACCCTTGCCAATCCTTGGCATAGCACAGCTTTCAAGACATTTCATTTTCATGCATAGCCACATACGGCGTTTGTCACGCACGGTCGCAGCGCTGTCCGCAGTGCAAAGATTCCTTGTCACCACTCACAGCATCAGCACAAAGCAGAGTTTACCTTTTTAAAAAACACCACTTTTCTGCCACACACGGCACTCTAAACCACGGCTGCCCTCGCACAGGAGCAGACCATTTTCGGAAGAAACTAACATATTGCTTGTTTGTCCTTCCTTTTATTTCTATTTTTGTAACCCCAAGGTTGAAAGCGGTGCAACCATTGCCAATCGGAGCCCGTATTTGCTGAGATCTCGTGCAAGGATGAACCCAGAAGAGCCACCTGTACCTCAGCCACCAGTACCACAACCTCCAGCACCGCAACAGCCTCTGCCTCAGCGCCAGATTGAGGATGAGCCTGTGATTATACACTTAACGCAGCAGATGGGGCAAATCACCCAGCTGTTCCAAAGTTTGGTCAGGCAGATGCCGCAACCAATCATCCCTCAACCTCAAGGAGAACCACAAGCATTGCCGCAGGCACCGCCCGGGCCACCACATGCCCCGCCGGTACCTGTCCATCCCATGCCTCCACAGGCTTTTCCTCCACAAGTTCCGCCTCCGGCGGTGCCCCAAGGCCAACAGCTGCATCAGCCACCTCCGGAAGAAGCATTGCATCTCCCACACATCCCGGAGATAAACCAGGAAGAAGAGGAGGAATGGCATAGACAAAGGGTTGAGGTAAGGGGCATCTCGCCTGAACTTAGTGCCACGATCAAAGACCTCAGGGCAGAATGGCAAGAGATGAAAAGAGGGGCAGTGCCAGGAAGGATGACAGTTGACGATTTCTGTTTCTTCCCTGACATACGAATCCCGGCAAAGTTTAGGTGTCCTGACTTTGAGAAATTCGATGGGACTGGTTGCCCCACTGCACATCTAAGATCATACTGTGGAGCCATGATAGGGTACAACAGGGATGAGCAGTTGATGATACAGCTATTCCAAAGATCCTTGACCGGGCAGGCACATCGTTGGTTTTCCACCCTGAGCCCTACACAGATCCGGACTTGGTCAGACATGGCGCACCTCTTCACTGAGCAGTTCAGGTTTAACTCTGAGGTTGTACCTACAAGAATGGAACTGATGAGAATGAGCAAGAAGGCAGGCGAGATAATCCGGGATTATGCTCGAAGATGGCGCGAACATGCAATGATGGTGCGCCCACCACTGACAGAGGAAGAGATGGCCAGCCTATTCATCTCAACCCTGGGGCAACCATACTACTCTCACATGATTGGCCAGCAAGCTACAAGCTTTAGTGCTTTGGTCCAAATCGCCGATAGGGTTGAGGGCGGCATCAAAGCAGGATTGATAGAGACAGGGTCACCTGGGGCAATGGCAAGAAGGCCAGTGAATGGAGGCAAGAGGCCTGAAGGGCAAAAGGACGTGGCAAGTGTTGACGCTGCACAGGGGCAACAGCCACTTCACCTGCAAGGAGGGTCACATCCACATGGCACAGGGCCTACCGGGTCAGCGCCACCACAGGGTGCACGAAGGGAAGATCGGAGACAGAGGGTATTTACACCTCTCCCATATACGCTGGCAGAGCTCCTTCCTACATTGTTAAAGGGAGGCTATGTAAGGTTGATAACTCCCAACCCGAATGCGGCGTTGAACAGGAACTATGACCCCAAGGCAATCTGTGAATATCACATGGGGTCACCGGGGCATGCCACTAATCAGTGTTGGGCCCTTCGGCATGCAATCCAAGATCTGATTGATGCCAGAAGAATCACAGTGGACCCTCCTGCTCCTGCCAAAACACCACCAGCCGCCGTATATGTGAACCCTCTCCCGGATCACAGCAAGGGGGCATCCTCCAGTGGCGCAGCTGAGAGGTGAGTTGCGGGGCACAACCAACTCCCAAGAATCCAAAATCTGCACCAGACGCGGTCCCACGCCGAGTCCGCCATTCCCAGGCTAAGTTAAATTTACTTTTTGTATCAACCGTTCCTGGTGATGGGTCGTTTTGTAAATATGTCTACATACTTTTACTTTCACGCAAACTTTTGTAAAAAAAAACCTTTTGAAAAAAAACACAGAAGAAAATACTTTTTGAAAAAAATGGCAAATGTTTGGGTCGATGATGACATCATTCTGAGACCGCACCTTTTGGCACGACCATGATCATGGAAAAATGCTAAGTTGCTCAAAGGTGTCTTCAGTCGGGTGCAATATACTGCTCCCATGAGAACCTTGACTGAGCCAAAGGCAATCGTTCCTGATCCATGCGTTGATTTTCCTCCCAAACCTATCTTTACACCGGGGCAAAATGATCCTTGAGAGAAAGGGAAAGAAAAAAAAAAGAGAAGTGAAAGTGCTAAAACCAGCTAAGGGCCAAGGCCGACTTTGACATCACGTCTTTAAGAAAGGATGAGAGGCCATCCTTCATGAATCCTGAATCTTAAGAATCACTAGTCAAAACACTTTGGGCTTGATCGTACTATTCAAATACCCGTGTTGTGTCTAGCCACCCCACACCGGGGCAAAGCTAAGAAAGAAAATAAAACGAATAAATAGATTCTCGAATAAATTTGCATGAATATTTCAACGAAGTTGTCACAACTTCTGCAAAAGGATGAAAGGCCATCTTTGCTTTATTTTCCCAGTTTCAAAGTCATATCTCTAGTCAAACCATTTTGAGCCTAACTTTCTTTCTTCTAATCCACTGAGTCATGAGCCCTGAATATGGCACTTGATAAAAAAGAAAAGAGACAGGGATGAGCAAGAACAAAGGAAAAAGAAAAGAAAGCAGAAAACAAACCGAGGCATGCTAGTCAAAGTAAAAAAGCTAAGATGACCCCAAAACAAAGAAAAGGAAAAGCAAAAATGCTAGAGGAAGAAGTGAAGGTCACAAAAGGCCTCAAGAAGGAAAAAATGAATGATGATGAAAGAAAGTGAACAGGTATTGGCAAAGCCCAAGCAGTCAAGAAAAGGGTAGGACATGACTCGACCCATTTACAAAAGACTTTGAGCCATATTCCCTTCCTTTCATAAACCAAAAAACCTCAGCCTACGTTTTGTCCCATCAGAAAGTCCTTTCTGATTGCAGAGGATGTGAGAATTGAATTCATGCAGATCTATGATGAAGGAATCTAAAAAAAAAAAAAAAAGAAGAATGAGCTTCGGCAAGACACAAAGTAAAACCTGAAAATGAGAAGAAAAGAATTTGAGCCTTATATCCCTTCATTTCTCAGACTCCGAACCAAGCCTATGTTTCGTCCTAATGTGAAGACCTCTCTGATCTATAAGACATGATGCACAAAAGTCAGCCAAAGTCCCTAAAGCTGGGGCAAGCACTAACCCAAGGGAAAGGACAAAGGGAAAACCCTCAATAGCAAGATCTTGAAACCACCCTAAACGATTGGGTCAAGGTGAGAGAAACCAAAACTGGGAAAGGGAAAGCACTCCTTGAGACATTCCCCACCTTCTAAACTTTTACAGAACCACTGAGAGCCAATGACAGCATAAGTCAAGAATTTCATGGAGATACGTGTCAAACACACCGTCCCAAAACACTTCAAGCTAACAAGGCAAATCACCATGGTCACTGGTCCTGGCCATTCCTTTTGAAGCACTTGTACAAAATTCATAAAAAAAAAAAAAAAAGCTTTTGAAAACATATTTCACTTCAATCATGTGCACTCGCGCACACAATAAAACCAAATAAGCCACAAGTGCTTATAGTGTGAATTTCAGATACCTCACCATGTTGTGAGATTTTGCAGGCCCAGGCGAGGCAGGAAAAGCCAGATGATATCAAGAAGCATCCTTAAGTTGGAAGGAAAGGAAAGAAAATAAAGAAGACAAGAAAAGCGAAGCGGAGGAAAGCCAGACGGTAATCCAACGCACACCAAGATGGGGTTTGAAGAAAGCTCACCTGTCCCTGCGGGTTCTTTCCCCAAATAAAGAACCCCCAGATCCCCAGTGAAGAACCGTCCAAAGGTCAAGCAAGCTCACGATCAAGAAGAGAAGGCGTATTCTGAAGACAAATGGGCAAATTGGCCCCTCATGTAATTTTTGATTTCCCACTTTTGTAAGTAGAGTAGGACAGGTGTGTGAGTCCCCTTGAGGCACCGGACAGCGCCAGGAGCACCTCCTCACCAAGAGCACCTCCTCCTTCCTTTCTCCTTCCGTTCCTTGGCCCACCTCCAACACCCCAAAGTTTGAAAAAAAAATTGCTTACATCCTCACTGAAATCTGAAAATTGCATCCTCACTGAAATCTGAGAAGCTGAATCATCCAGAAAACCCAAAACCGGAAAGGTGCTAATCACCACCTATTCCAAAGAACCCAAACCCGGAAAGGTGCTAATCACCACCTTTTCCCCAGAACCAGAATCTAGAAGAGGTGCTAATTACCACCTATTTCTAAGAACCAGAACCGGGAAAGGTACCACACGCATGACCAGCTCGCGTTAATGTGCTTTGTCCCACCAACCAAAAATTAAATCCTAGGCTCTCTCAGAAGGATGTGAGGAATGCCAAATTTGGGTTTCTTTCAACCTTTGTCGTTCATCAAACAAGTGACTTCGACAAAGGGGGGCAGCTGTAAGCACCCAAATTTTGATTAAACCAAATAAAAGAGAAAAAATGTGATAAAAGACAGCAGAAAAGTCAAACCCTGAGGGATTAAGAATTGACCTTTTGATTAAGAGAAAATTGGTCACCATGCTTCATCTCAATGGATAGAGAATCTCGACACGGTTCCAACGCAACTGAGTTTGCTGGAATCGGAGTCCGGATGAGGGTTCTCCGGGCGGTCAAACTTGAGGATGAGCCGAAAGTTGACTTTTCCTCGTACCCCGTGCCAAGTTCTTAACCCTATGTCATCGAATAGAGGGCTCCGATACGAGTTCAACGCAATTGAGTTTGCTCAAATCGGAGATCAGATGAAGGAGATATGAGCTGTCGAAGTTTCCGGGCAGCAAAAGCCGGAAACTGCACACGTGGCGCAGGAACTGCACACGTGGCAGCCAATGCAGCAAAATATCTCAGGGCTAAATCTTAAATATCCAAAAATCTCAAGGACTAAACAAAAATTCGTGCGGGGCAATCCGTAGATATCCAAAAGTGTCAAATCGGTCGAATCGGTCAAGTCGAAGGGCAAATCCGTAATTTTTCGATTTGTATCCGGTCATGTATACCGGATACACTGCCCCTCCTTCATATCCGGACATGAAGACCGGATATATGAAGATATTTGCGCAGGATTCACGCCACTTGACCGACAAGCTCGCGGCGGCATTTAATTTTAAAAATGATTGTGTTTGTATCCGGACTTGAAGACCGGATACAAAGGAGCCTTAGTGTATCCGGACTTCAAGTCCGGATACAAAGGAGCCTTAGTGTATCCGGACTTGAAGTCCGGATACACTAAGTTTGCTTATAAATAGCAAACAGCAGCCTGATTTCCGGGCTGGCCTCTTTTTGCTTGCTTCCACCTTTCTTCCCCTCTGTTCCAGCTCCGAAACACCCTCTTCTTACCCCTCTTTGGCTCCCCAAAACACTCCAAGCTCAACCTCAAGGCTCTCCCCTTCACTCCTTTCTTCTTCTCCCTTTTTCACCCAAGCCAAGGGAGGACTGTTTGCTGGTGGTGCCAAAAGGAGGAGCTCCGGCGGTTTTCTCCACTCCAAGGAGGCTCAACACACCTCATTCCAAGGATCTAACCCCAAGGTAATGTTTTCTATGGCATTTTGTTCAACATAAATAAAAAGAGGTTTATTTCAAGCATGTTGTATGTCCATCATCCTTTGCATGGTATTTCCCTCTATCTTTTGGCATGAGTAGCGTCTTTTCTCCCCTCCTTTCTCCTTTGTATTGGACGTGGAAACTCCTGTGGTAAGGGGAGAGTATGTAGATGGCTTCATGGGAGGATGAAGAGGTGATCTTGCTCACTTCTAAAAGACCTCTATACACTGGCTTGTCGTGGATTCGTCTCATTTGAAGGGGGGAGTTTGTTCTCCCCTTTCGTGACTCTCATGTATCCCATCATAAGCCCTCCTCTATCCCTTCTTCCCTTGATTCCTTTATTTGTGTGGAAACTTGATTCTTGTATATTTTTGGTAGCCTCTAAGGCATGCGTGCATGTACATCTTCACACATCCACTAGAGCTAGGCTAGGCCATTATGCATGCTTGAGTCGTTAGCTATCTCAGGGCATGCACGAGCACACCCACAGGCTCTTCACTTTTCATGCTCACAACACACAAGAATGCATGCATATTCTCCATGGTTCAAAAGCATGTTTATTGGGTTTAGTTTACCGTCTTCGCCTCACCTTATTAGTTTGCTGTCATGCGGAGTTTGTGAAAACCAAACAGGGACATCAAGGCCCCTGTGTGATTGCTAGAGGTGGGTTCAAATGAGAGGAGGCAAGACCTTAAGCCCCCTCCTCCTTGCTTGGACCCTCCAAGTCCCAAAAGAAGGCAAAATTGGGGCATTCCCTCTCACCTGAACCACTGTGGGCTCACACAGGAGCCCACACAAATGTTAGAACACCCTAGGAGACCCAAGAAACCAACCCCATTGGAAAAATCCAAAAAAAAATGGATTCTGTGTGTTGATCCGGCAACTCAGGCCGGATCAACTGAAGCCCACGTGTAGCCGGCTAAAGATGCCGGATACACAGAGCCTTGTGTGTAACCGGCATCTCAGGCCGGCTACACTGGCAAATTGCATTTTTGCTATTTTTGATGATCTTTGCTATTTTTTGTGCTTTGTTGACCAATCCAAGCGAACCAAAAGGGCTTCTGGGTCAACCAGAGACCCGATATGGGCCATGGACCGACCCGGTCCAGCTTGATCCCGGTGGGCCTTCCAACGGGGCCCACCAAGCCCGACACACCTATTGTGCTTAAATCAGATAATTAAAAGAATTGAGTGGGCCAGACCCTGCGAGGCCCATCAAAGCCCAATTGGGGCAACATGCATGCTTAGATCTAGGACTGGTTTGGCCGAGACTGCGGGTAGGGCCGATCGGGCCCACTAAAGCCCATTAAACCAAGGTTAGGGTTTCAGGACCCTAACTCAGGAAGTCTTGGGCTTTCAAGCCCAAGCCCAGGTAAAAAGGGGCCCCAAGCCCAAGGCCTGGCCCATTTTTGGAACTTAATCAAGATAAAGCTCAATGAATCTTTTGGCTGCCATTGTGTGGCCCACTCAGAGGCCCGCGAAGCAATCCGGCCCCCTTTGCATGGAAATCACTAAATAATCAAACTCAAACTTTAAAGTAAAATCAATTCACTTGAACCAAAGCCCAAAGGGCCTCTCAGGGTTAGACTGAGGCCCACCAAGGGAACATGTGGGCCACACTTGGCCCACCAAGGGATCCGTGGGCCTTCCAACGGGGCCCACCCAATCAGACTCACTTCATTCAATAACTAAAAAGATAAAATCAAGTAAAGGGACCCACACCACTTTGGCGGTCCCGCCAGACTTAAACCAATTTGAATGCTGGATTAGGAATCGGGTGAGTGAGAGACCAGAGTTGACTCAAACCAGGGAAACCTATGGGACCCGTCGCTTGACGGGGTGGACTGGGGTGTCTACGGACTTCCCCAGACCGCAACCGAGAACCTACTTAGAATCTCAAGCCGCAGACCAATTTAATAGAAAATCTAGGCACCCAGGTGTCCGCCTGCACCCCATCAGGCGGTGGCGACTCCAAACCCCCACTTTCACCCAGTGCGACCCGGAAAGGGGTGCGCACACTCAACAGCAATCCACAGCTCGAATCCACGAACTGTAGCACAACCTGAATCCACAGGCTGCAAATCACGATCTATTCAGATCCACAGCTCGAATCCACGAACTGCAATACAGCTTGAATTCACAAGCTGCAAGAGACGATCAATCTAGATCCACAGTTCGAATCCACGAACTGCAACACAGCTTGAATCCACAAGCTGCAATTCACGATCAATCCAGATCGTGACAATCACCTCAGAGTCCACTGAGATGATCCAATGCAATAGGAATCCACCTATGCATCAAACAAAGTCGATCACCAATCCAGGAGATCTCACGATCAAGTGAAGTTCCGAACCGAAGAAGAATCCTCTAACTTCAATTCCAGGTGATCTCTCTCAGATCTCCCCCTCACTCGATCACCGACTCTCTAAAGATCAATTGAATGAATCTCGAACACCTCAAGATCCACAACAGATTAATCAAAAGAAAAAGTCACTTCAAAAAGAATACAGCTCGTCTATTTAAAGAAGAAATCTCAGATCGCGTCGAGCGCTGGTGGCGTCGTGGCGCGATCGGGGTAGACGGCTGGAAGCGAACTCAAATCCAAAAGACCCAGTTAAGGGCGCGCTGCCAGCGAGCTGCTAGCGGGAGGGAACGCGGCATGTGCACAGCTGATTTGTAGATCTTCAATCTTGCTCTGCGCTACCAACGGCGTGTCGGCGTCACCTTACGAAGCTGGTACGCGTGCTTTAATTTCAAAGTGCTATCTCACTTATGCGCTGCCAGCGGAGTGGCAGCGGCGTTCTTCATTGCAAGTGCCTTTACGAAATGTTCTTCTTTTAGATTTCCTTGAGCTACCAGCGGCGTGGTAGCTGTGTGGCAGCCTCACTTTCCTCTTTACAAAATTCATAGAATTTATATTTTGATTCTGCACATCTTGAAGATTATTAGAGGATATAATTTGTCAAACATTTGCCATATAAGGAGTGTGAGTTTTCACACTTACAATCTCCCCCTATGCAAATGCCTGACAACAAACTTACAACAGTTCTTATTATCAAATTCAGAATTCCATTTAAACATTCAAAACACCAGGATAAGAGAGAATTCAGAATTTCATTCATGTTCAGAGAAAATATACAGTATTCAGACGAAATATACAGTGTTTAGCAAATATATACACATTCAGCCAAACAAAAAACTCCCCCATAAACCTACGTCCAGAAACCCCAAAGACCAACAAAAAAAAAACACAGACCAACAGAACAAAAAACAAAAAAACAACTTGATGATCCTCAACCAGCACCAGCAGCAACATCATCAAAATGACTCCCCCTTTCTGGAAGGAGGTTTCGGATCCCAAGTTTTGGAGTAATTCCGATAAGCATCTTGGGACCGGGAGTGCAACCAACAGAGCTTGTGATCCATCTCCAGCTGAGTTCTTTGAATGCTGCCCAGAAAATGATCAGCTTCGTTTTGCATTCGTTGCTGAGCAGCAACATCCCTTTGCACCTCGCCACAAGCAAAGTCAACATCCTTTGCAAGCTTCTCCAGCTTCTCCTGGGTCTCTGATTTGAACATGCTCATGATTTGAACATGCTCATCATGAGCATGTGAGCCCTAACCTCAGAATTGAAAGCCTCCTGGGAGGCTTGCATGGAGTTCAACTTGTCCAGGATTGCCATAGCATCCGAACTGGACAAGGAGGAGAGAGAAGAGGAAGGCTCTGAAGACGCCAACCGAAAAGGATTTGCTCGTTTGCTTCGGGTGAGAGTGGAGTCATCAATGGGAGGTTTAGGATGAAGAACCATTTCTACAGGATCAGGGAGGACCCCTGATGAATGCACAAGAATGAGATAAAAATCCCAAATGGAAGAGCAGTAGTCTTGGATTTTAAATTCCGAGACTGAAGGATTTGATTGAAAATGATTGACGGAAGACAGACACTGTCTCTGTTCCAGATAGCATGAAGGAGTCGTGCTCTAGAGTGAGAAATCTCAGAATGATGATCTGAGGGAACCAGAGAAGCACAGATAAACAGATTCAAGATCCGGAGAAGATCTTGAAGAGAACCATGAGGAAGATAGTTGGGCTTATTTTTGATGGAGGTGGGAGCACCCTGAACAATAAGAGAAGGAATGATTGACTCCATGGGAGGTTCAGAGTGAGAATCAAAGAAGTCAAAGGAGGGAGAATCAACAAGGGGCAGTTCTAGAAGAGATGAGATAAGCTTTTTCGAGAAGTCGAAAGAGATGCCCCTGACATATGCTTTGACAAAGCCTTAATTGGCCAGATGAAGATGGTGGAGGTTCGAATAGAATTCTCGAACCAGGTCAGGATATGCAAAACCACTTATCAAAGCAAATTTTTTCCAACCATTTTCCGAAAACAATAAAAAGAGAGGAGATTCAGAAAAGGAATCAAGCTTAATGGCCCTTTCCAAAAGGAGTGGCCTGTGCTTGAAGAACTCATTAAAATCAGATAAACCATTTCCAATGAATGGTTCAGAGGAATGAGAAGGGGAAGGGGGTCTCACCGGTGGAGAAGAGTCAACCGGTGAGGTTCTTACTAGAGGAGAGGAGGTGGAAGGAGAATCAGTTCTAGACTTCTTCTTGGGAGGCATGATGAAACAAAAACAGAAAAAAACAGACGAGAGAGAAGAACACAGGCAAAGCTCGACAATGCCCTAATGGCAGAACAATCTTCCAAACCCTAACTAAGAAGAACGAGAGAAGAACACTGAATAGGAAAAAAAAAATGAAGAATCAAGATGAAGACAGTAAAAAAATTTTACCTGAACAGTGGACACGGTGAAGGAAGGTAAGCACGGAGGCAAAGAAAGACCACGACGCGAGGAGCGAGGAGCACCGCAGACAAGAAAAAACAAAGGTAAAAAGTGAAACAGATTTTCACTTTTTATAGACAGACAGAACACGCTGCCAGCGTGCATCCAGCGACGCTTAACAGGGCAGGTGCCAAAGCATGAAGAAAGGAGAAGGCTACCGGCAAGCTTCTAGCGACGTAGAAGGTGCACATGCACAAACAAGAAAAAAAACACACTCACAAGGCAAAAATTTATAAAAAGAGTTTAAACTATTCTTCATGAAAAACTCATACCTCTAAACACAAAGCTAAGATTTTAACTAAACTAAAAATCATCCAGATAATCAACTTTTATTCAATCTAAGAAGTACTTATCACAAAACTGATCTTGAAGAACCTATCAAGGTTAATTCAGATGTGACACATTTCATATCTATGACCAAAATTTCCTTCATGGTTTCTCATACTATAAATTTTCTTCAAGATAATGAGCACACACGCATATTAATGAAACATTGCTTGTGTAGTGTGTGAAATATTTTTGACTTTTACACTTTATGCATATGGAAGGCTATTTTAGTGTAATTATACTTAGAAAGTATAGACATACCCCAAACTTCATTTTGGTGGCTTTCGCACATCAGAGATAGGTAGCCTTTTCTGATCTCTTTTTCTTTTCTTTTTGTAGAAGGCATTGACCCTTAAAAACCCTGAGTTTACAGTTCATTCCAAGAATATACCTTCTTTCTCTTTTTCTTTTTGAGAATTACAGTGGCTTTCACTCTAATCTCTATGGCAGCCATTTCCAAAACTTTTCTTTTCATAAAGGTGATAGCCTATAGATCCCAAGCTTCAACACACAATAAACTTCAATACACAAAGGTGTTTAAGACAAAAGTGATAGTTGAGAACACAACATTTCAGTCAATATGCATAGACTCAAGCTTCCTGAATTAAGATTTTAGTATCAAGAACACATAAATTCATTTTGAACAGACATGTAAATCATCTTACATCTAAATTAACTCAAAACAGAACCTGATTTTCAGTTTTGAGAGCATACTCCTAGGGATTTCCTAAGAGTTTCAAATCTGTTCTGATATAAAGGTTTAGTGAAAATATCAGCTAACTGTTTTTCAGTAGATATATATTCAATCATAACAGTTTTGTCTTCAATTAACTCTCTTATAAAGTGATGCCTGATGTCTATATGTTTAGTCCTTGAGTGTTGAACAGGATTTTTGGAAATATTTATGGCACTTTGATTGTCACAGAAGAGAATCATTTGGTCCTGATCTAAACCATAATCAGATAGCATTTGTTTCATCCAAATTAGTTGAGTACAACTACTTCCTGCAGCAATGTACTCTGCTTCAGCTGTACTCAGTGAAACTGAGTTTTGATTTTTGCTTAACCAAGCAATGAGGTTATTACCCATATAAAAGCAACCACCAGAGGTGCTTTTTCTATCATCCATACACCCAGCCCAATCAGCATCAGTGTATCCAGTAAGATATGGGTTTGTTTCTTTGGAGAACCAGATTCCCAGATCAACAGTTCCATTTACATACTTTATAATCCTTTTCACAGCATTTAGATGAGATTCTTTAGGATTAGCCTGATATCTTGCACAAACTCCAACACTAAAACTTATATCAGGTCTACTTGCTGTTAAGTACAGAAGACTTCCAATCATCCCTCTGTACAAGGTAGGGTCTATATCCTTCCCAGATTCATCTTTTCCAAGCTTTAAGCTAGTACTCATAGGAGTCCTAGCATGTTTTGCATGAGTTAAAATGAATCTCTTGACTAGATTTCTAGCATATTTTTCTTGAGAGAAAAAAAATCCCTTGTTGAGATTGATAAATCTGAAGTCCTAGAAAAAATTCAGTTCACCCATCATACTCATCTCAAATTCACTCTTCATTAAGTCTCCAAAAGAGTGAGCATGATTTTCAGAAGTAGATCCAAACACTATGTCATCAACATAGATTTGAGCAATTAAAATATGCTTGGACTCTCTTTGAATAAACAGAGTTTTATCTACATTTCCTCTCATAAATCCAGATTCAAGTAAGAATGAGGTGAGTCTCTCATACCAAGCTCTAGGAGCTTGTTTGAGTCCATACAAGGCTTTGTTCAGCTTATAAACATGTTTAGGATGATTTGAGTCCTCAAATCCTTTAGGTTGCTCTACATAAACCTCTTCATTCAGATATCCATTCAAGAATGCACTCTTAACATCCATTTGAAACAGTTTAAACTTCAAATAGCATGCAATAGACAAGAGTAATCTGATTGACTCTAACCTAGCTACAGGAGCAAAGGTTTCATCAAAATCTATTCCTTCTACTTGAGTGTATCCCTGAGCAACAAGCCTAGCTTTATTTCTGGTTACAATCCCATTTTCATCAGATTTGTTCTTAAAAACCCATTTGGTTCCTATCACATTCAGATTAGAGGGTCTTTCCACCAATTCCCATACATTATTTCTAGTAAATTGGTTTAGTTCTTCATGCATAGCATTTAACCAAGATTCATCCAACAAGGCATCTTTATAAGATTTTGGCTCAAATTGAGATAAATAAGAGGAAAATCTTACCTCATTATGTAATTGATGTCTTGTTCTTACTCCATCTGAAATATTTCCAACAATTTGCTCAGTTGGGTGATCTTTGAGAGTTTTTGTCAGAGGAACAATTTCATTGCTTGAGGAAGCATCTCTGATTTCATCCTCTTCATCTACAACCTGCAAAAATTCACAGTCAATTCCTTCATCATCTATTAACACATTAATAGACTCCATTACAATAGATTTTTGCAAGTTAAAAACTCTGTAAGCTCTACTTGAAGAAGAATATCCTAGAAAAATTCCTTCATCACTTCTAGAATCAAATTTTCCTAGATTTTCTTTGTCCCTTAAGATATAACATTTACTTCCAAAAACTCTAAAATATTTCAAGTTTGGCTATTTTCCTTTCCAGATTTCATAAGGAGTTTGTTTCCACCCAGATCTGACATAAACTCTGTTACTTATATAACAGGCAGTATTTATAGCTTCAGCCCAGAATTTTGTTGACACTTTCTTGGCTATCATCATGGTTCTAGCCATCTCTTGCAGAACTCTATTCTTCCTTTCCACAACTCCATTTTGCTGTGGAGTCTTAGGAGCAGAAAATTCATGTTTAATTCCTTGTTCTTCATAGAACTTGGAAAACATCTGATTTTCAAATTCTGTCCCATGATCAGATCTTATTCTAACAATCCTCCCTATTTGCAAGTTCTTTTCAACTTGAATTTGACAGCACAATTGTTTAAAGCAATCAAAACATTCAGATTTTTCTCTTAAAAAATTTACCCAGGTGTATCTACAGTAGTCATCTACAGCAACAAAGATATACCTCTTTCCTCCAAGACTTTCAGTCTTTGTAGGTCCCATCAAGTCCATATGAATCAGTTCTAATGGTCTAGAGGTTTCTACAATGTTGGTTTTCTTGTGTGTGGCTTTGATTTACTTTCCTTGATTGCAAGGACCACACATTCCTTTCTTTTTATTGTTCCCAAACTTGGGAATTCCTGTAACCAGTTCAGATTTAGAGATTTTTGACAAATCTCTATAGTTAATGTGACCAAGTCTTCTATGCCACAAATCAATTTCATTGCATACAGAAGATTTTAAAGATTTTTCATTGTTTCCAATGATTCCATAACAATTGTCACTTGTTCTTACACCTATAAGAACAGTTCTACTAGAATTATCCAAAATTTTACATTCTTTTCTGGTAAAATTTACAAACAATCTTGAATCACATAACTGGCTAATACTGATTAAGTTTGCCTTCAAACCAGAGACAAATAAAACATTTTTTAGACAAACTCCATTAGGACCAGTTACTGTTCCTCTACCTTTGACTTGAGAAGTGCTTCCATCACCAAATGTTACACTTCCACCAAAATATTCTTCAAAGGTACTAAACATAGACTTATGTCCACACATATGTCTTGAACAACCACTATCCAAGTACCACATGTTGACATCATGAGCTTTCAAAGCTATATGAACCACATTTGCAACTAAGGAATCTTTTCTAACCCAAATCTGTTTTTCATGAGTTTTCTGAGAAGTCCCTTCATCAACAACTTGAGATTTTGAAGGAAGTTTCTTTGACAGATTTGTAACTTCCTTATTTAATGATTCAGTCAATTTCAACAAGGAATCAAATCTGTTATATAAATCCAAGGACTGACTTTGATTTACTTTCCTCTTACTGTCAAAACCTCCATTGGGAAAACCATGCAAAACATAACACTTTGGTCTTATATGACCCTTTTTATTGCAATGATGGCACACAGGTATGAATCTATATTCAGAAGAATCAAAATTTCCAGATTTGACAGTATTTCTAAACTGTACAGATTTAGATTTTTCAGATTTTGAAGATTTACCTGTTGAGCTTACTTCTCCAGCAGAATTTTTCTGTGAAGATTCCTTATTTTGATTACTTACACTCATTCTCTTTTCAGCAGAATTTGAGCTTTCAGGAACTTCCTTTGAAGTTGATTCCTTATCAACTTGATGATTTTCTGTAGAAAAATTTGAAGCATTAGATTGAATTGAATTTGAAACTTTCTCAAGTTAAATAACTTTACCTTGAAGTGCAGAAATCTGAGCTTCCTTTTCTTTTAATTTTTCAGTTTTTTCAGTCAAAGAAGTTACTAGAAAATTTTCTTTGGCATGTCTTTCAAGTAACTTCTTGTTTATTGAATCTATTTCTGCAAAAGCTTTATTTTTCTCTGTTTCTGACTCCTTCAATTTTTTACTCAGTTTCTTGACTTTCTTCTGAGCTCTATTGAATTCCTTATAGAGCTGATTGTAGGCTTCTTGTAATTCTTCTTCATCATCTGATAAAGTCTTTTTATTATCTCCTGCAATGCCAGAGATTGAACTACCAGAAGAAGATGAGTAAAAGGAATTGAAAGCAGTAAAATTAGCAGAAATATCCTCATCTGATTGTGAAGAATTGTCAGTATTACTGTCATCCCAAGCAACCTGATAATTTGTCTTTTTCTTTTTATCCTTTGAGGGACAATCAGAAGCAACATGTCCAAATCCTCTACATTTATAACACTGAACTTCATCATTCTGAGAAAATTTCTTCTCCTTTCTTAGATCAGAAACTTTCTTATCAGATCTTCTATTAGATCTGTCCATGGATAACACAGGATTAGATTGTCTCTTTTTAAACATTTTCTTGAACTTTTTAGCTAAGAGAACTAATTCATCCATATCTACATCAGAATTATTTGATTCTTCATTATTTACAGATTTTAGAGCGATTCCTTTACTTCTTTTAGGAATATTCAGATCAAGCTCATAAGTCTGTAAAGATCCTACCAGATCTTCAATTCTCATGGTATCAACATCTTTTGCCTCTTGAATGGCAGTAACTTTTGGTCTGAATTTTTCAGGCAAAGATCTCAAGATTTTTCTAACAACCTTAGATGTAGAGATCTTTTCTCCAAGGTTAAAACTCGAATTAACAATATCAGACAGTCTAGCATAAAATTCATCAAAAGACTCATCATCTTTTATGTATAGAGTTTCGAAAGATGTTGTAAGTCTTTGAAGTCTAGACAGCTTGACAGCTGAGGTTCCTTCATGAGTAACCTCAAGAATGTCCCAAGCTTCCTTACCGACTTCACATGAGGAAATTCTCCTGAATTCCTCAACACTTACAGCACAAAATAAGGCATTCATTGCCTTTTTGTTCCATCCACATCGATCAGATTCAGCTTTACTCCACTGATCATGAGGTTTAGGCATCACAACACCTCCTTCTGTTGTGATTTCAAGTGGATGATAACCATTACAAACCGAGAGCCAGACACGCTCATCAATAGATTTCAGGTAAGCTCTCATTCTTGCTTTCCAGTAAGAATAATTGTTACCTTCGAATAATGGAGGTCTAGAGGCAGATCCTCCTTCTTTTCCAAAGTCCATGCTATAGATCTAGATCACACTTTGTATAGCAATTCAAAGTGAATAGGCTCCGATACCAATTAAAAGAGTAGAGGACTACTCTAAAGGTCCACGATCTACAACAATTAAAAACTTAACAATGCGGAAACAACACACAGAGATTATACGAGGAAACCTGAATCCAGATCCAAGAAAAACCTCGAGTCTATATGAGGCGACTAACCCTTAGAAACTACACTATTGAATGAAAGTCAATTACAAAAGGAAACACACTTAACCTTTACAATTGAACTCACTCAACAGCAATCCACAGCTCGAATCCACGAACTGTAGCACAACCTGAATCCACAGGCTGCAAATCACGATCTATTCAGATCCACAGCTCGAATCCACGAACTGCAATACAGCTTGAATCCACAAGCTGCAAGAGACGATCAATCTAGATCCACAGTTCGAATCCACGAACTGCAACACAGCTTGAATCCACAAGCTGCAATTCACGATCAATCCAGATCGTGACAATCACCTCAGAGTCCACTGAGATGATCCAATGCAATAGGAATCCACCTATGCATCAAACAAAGTCGATCACCAATCCAGGAGATCTCACGATCAAGTGAAGTTCCGAACCGAAGAAGAATCCTCTAACTTCAATTCCAGGTGATCTCTCTCAGATCTCCCCCTCACTCGATCACCGACTCTCTAAAGATCAATTGAATGAATCTCGAACACCTCAAGATCCACAACAGATTAATCAAAAGAAAAAGTCACTTCAAAAAGAATACAGCTCGTCTATTTAAAGAAGAAATCTCAGATCGCGTCGAGCGCTGGTGGCGTCGTGGCGCGATCGGGGTAGACGGCTGGAAGCGAACTCAAATCCAAAAGACCCAGTTAAGGGCGCGCTGCCAGCGAGCTGCTAGCGGGAGGGAACGCGGCATGTGCACAGCTGATTTGTAGATCTTCAATCTTGCTCTGCGCTACCAACGGCGTGTCGGCGTCACCTTACGAAGCTGGTACGCGTGCTTTAATTTCAAAGTGCTATCTCACTTATGCGCTGCCAGCGGAGTGGCAGCGGCGTTCTTCATTGCAAGTGCCTTTACGAAATGTTCTTCTTTTAGATTTCCTTGAGCTACCAGCGGCGTGGTAGCTGTGTGGCAGCCTCACTTTCCTCTTTACAAAATTCATAGAATTTATATTTTGATTCTGCACATCTTGAAGATTATTAGAGGATATAATTTGTCAAACATTTGCCATATAAGGAGTGTGAGTTTTCACACTTACAGAGGGCGTGTAGGATCGACACGCCTCCAGGGTATCAAATGTGAGGAATTAAGGGGGTTGGGAGTCGCCACTACTTGATGGGGTGCAAGCAGACACCTAGATTCCTAAAAGATGTCAATTAGGTGGTCTACGCATCGAGATTCTAGGAAAGGGTCCGGTTATGGTTCGGGGATGTTTGTAGACACCCCGACCCACCTCGTCAAATGACAGGTCCCACAGGTTGTCCTTGGTTACCCTTTGGCGAGTCAATTTTATCTCACTTGTCCTAACAAGCATACACACTCAATTAAGTCTTGGCGGGACCACATTAGTGGTGTAAGTCCCTTTTCTTAGATTTTTATCATTTTAGCTTTAAGTGATCTGAGTCTAAATGGTTGGCCCTGTTGGAAGGCCCACGGAATGCCAATTTAGGCTGGGAACAGCCTAAGTCCCTCTTAGGGTTGCTGTCGGTGTAGTACCCTTTCTGGTTCTTGCTTACTTGATTTGGGATGAAATTTGGGAAGAGGATTAGTTCCTTTTGGCTTTTAGATTACTGTGGGCTCGGGAATAGCCCACAGTGGAGTCCAATTAGTCAGGGGTAAGACAAAAGGGCGGGCCCCATTGGTAACCAAGATGGGCTTGGAATGAGCCCAAAGTCCCAATTTGGGTCTCTGGGCATCCAGAGACCCTGTTGGTCTTAAGGTTTGCTTTAAGAATTGATTTTAAACCAATTTAGAACCAAAAATAAGAATCTACGAACTTTTGGCACATAACCGTAAAATTCATATGGTTCTGGCAAAATCGTATAAATCATACAGTTCTAGTGAAACCGTATAGATCATACAGCATGATTTTACGGTTTACACAAGAATTAAGCAAATTTAATTTTCCCGAGGGAGTTTTGGGGTCCCCTTTTCAGGTGAGACTGATGGCATGTGTGGGCCACTGGACTGGCCCTCAGAGGGCTCCAAATTGATTTTAAGCTTCTTTAACCCATTCCCTACATGATTAGCCAAAATGGTGTAGGGAGAAGGGCTTGGGGCTCCTTCTCCCTCTTCTAAGACGGAGTCCCCGATATTCAAATAGAGAATGGGTTCTCCACATTCAGTTCAAGAAGCAAGCTCAACTCCCTTAAAGGATGAAGGGGTGGTTGAGGGCCCGAGAGGCCTCTTTCTAAAGTCCACGGCCAAACCACACATGATACACAATTAGCAGACAAATATAATATAGGAGAGCTAAATGCATCATCCAATACATGCTTGAAACCAGTGGTGTGTACATGGCATGTGGGTGCATATTGATTGAAATCATGCTGGAGAACGAAATGAGACAAGAGTTAGACAAGTCCAAACATCAAGCAAGCAACCATGATATTAATAAGGAAACTAAAACATTCAAACACATGCATGCAGATTCAGTGTCATATGTATACTCCTTACTAAACTCATGGAATTAAAACACACAATGCAAGGAAACCAACACTTGCATTAAGGGAATGAAGTAAGCTAAATAAAGAAAGGAAGTGGGCGGATTAAAAGGGTACAGTGATCAAGATGTGGGGGGAGAAAGAATATAACTAAGTGGCCTTAAAAGACCTTGAAAGTCTCCATGGACCTCTCACTCCCTTACATGACCACCCTTGCATATTCTTACCTCATGATGGATCACTTCTTTGAGAGGATAAGTAAACATAAGAGAGGAGAAGAGCACGAAGAGAGGAGCCAAGGATATAAAAGCTAAAAAATAATGCTATTTACTCACTTAGAATCATATAAGCTGTATGAAAACAAGAAAGAAACTTTACCTTCATGGACAAAGGTCCTTGGAGGTGCTTGGCTTGAACTCCTTGAGAAGCCTTCACAATAGGTGGAGCAGCTCCTTTCCCTTCTTTGTCAAGCTCCCCAAATCTTGGGTGATAGTTAGGAAGGGATCAAAGAAGATGGGAGGGATTTCTTAAGGCTTATCCATGAGATTGAAAGGATTCAAGAAGGTTTTGGAGTGATTTTGGAGGTTGGAGTTGCAAAGGAATAGAGGAGAAATAGAAAAAAACGACCAACGCAAAATCTGTGTTCGGATTTTCAATTTATAGTGCATGGGTAGAAAACTGTATGCATTATACGGTTTGGTCAAAACTGTATAGCTCATACGGTTTGGTCATGTCCATATAATACATACGGTTGAGCACGGTCTTTTCAACATTAATGAGGGGATAGCCACTGACGCACACATCGCATCGATCAGTGGGCTAAATGCAACCATATATACAGTATGGTTGCTTTTAGTCCCATCAATTAGCACCGCGCATCATGATTTGCTGCTCGAGTAGCGCACCACAAAACGTCATTTCGAATCAACCGTATAGTTCATACGGTTCTCCCTTGGCTAGCTTGATTTGATGGCTAAGGTGATTCAGCCACCCACCTTGGATGAATTCGGGTTTTCCACTTCTTTTCTTTTTTATTTATCTTAATTAATTTAATTAAGATATTTTAAGCCTTTTACTAATATGTCCTTTGTTCTATCTTTTCTTTGTTTTTGCCTTTTAGCACTTAAATTTGCTATTTATCAGGTGAGACCCACACACTTGCCCAGTGATGGGTCTTTCTACATTTTATTACCTTTTTGCCCTTGGGATTGTTTAGCTCATATCTTCTCTATCCGGACCCCGATTCGTGCAAATTTAATTGCATTGGAACTATGTTGGGATTCTATATCCATTGGAATTGGTATGGAAATCAATTCGAGCTCAAGCAGAAAGTCACCTTCTACTCTTTATGGTTTTGATCTGTCTTTTAGGGTTTTGCTTTCTAGCTTTTAGAGAGATGCAAAAAAGAGGTGCTTACAACTGACCCACTGAGGACGTGTCCTGGGTTGATCATCATGGAGGAGAGTTTCCTGATTTTGTTTCTAAGGATTATTATTATCCTGACTAATTGTTTTCTTTTACTTAAGGTTATTATCAGATGTTTTTATTTTGATGGACTTATTATTGGATTTGTTATGAAAGTGAGAGAGTTTAGTTTTACCTATTTTTTTACCAAACTTGGATATTATTTTATTATGGTTGTTTGACTTGACTTTAAGACCACACTTATGGTTATTTGATTAATTGAATTTTATTTCTACACTCTAATATTAATTAGAATTGGTACACTCTAATATTAATTAGAATTGGTTAATTTGATTGTTTGGTATTAGTTGCTTTGGGCCTAGTAGCACTTCGGGTACGAGTTTGGTACATGTTTTGCATAGAACTAGATTCAGGGCGTTACAATAACCCCTACCACGAACCTCTACGATCGCTCTAGAATTGTAAACACCCTAAATTACACTAAAATAAGAGAAAATGATAGAAGTATTTGGAGATCAAAATCCAAAATCATAAGATACTTGGTGCACTGTATATTAATATACAGTTACTTTGTTTTGTATTGTACTGTATTGGTAGTACGGTGGTCAACCGTATTTCCAATATGGTTGCCAAACAATCGATCACATGTGTGTGCGTGGAATTGGTCATCTGACGTAGCATATGGAAGATTCTGTCATTATGCCACATCAGTAGTGCCACATGGGAGAATACTAGAAATTCCACCGTATATATATATATATATGGTGGTGTTTTTTGTAATAACCGTAATATAAGTGCAGTGTAACATGCATCGCACTGTATATACTGTTCCACACAAATATTGACAAAACGTAAAAGGCCGGGACCTATGACTTACTTATGGTTTGTACCTCTGTGAGACATGGAAAAATCACCGAGATGATTCCCCTCCGTCAACACATGGGCTCAACGAAAATGGGAGAGTCGCAACCATCCAATTTTAAAGGTGTGAATGGACACCAAAAATCATCAAAAAGAGCAAAAAGGCAAATACTAGAGTAAAAATAACTCTACTTGAAAATCAAATCCAGAGATGGGTAAGGGGATTAGATTATGAATGGGGGAAGGTGTTAGGCACCCCCACTCACCCGCACACGGTGGTTGCCAAGTGTTGTTCATGCTCAAAATAACGAAGGCTTGCTAAAATAATCAAAAACCTTGAAAAAGGATTAAACAAATGTATGATACTTTCACATGAGAAATCCAAATGAATTCCAGATCCTCTTTTATATCATTATCACTTCTGGAATATCACCATTAGATGGAAATCAAAGCAAAACTTGAATAAAACCAAATTGAGACAAATCCGGAAAATTCGGTAAAAGCTAGAGCCATTTGTCTTGAAATCATTCAAATCTAATTTAAATTGGATCAAACCAAATCCATTTGAAAGATTATGATAAATAGAAGACTCATGCAAATTTTCAATCAAATCTGGTTAAAATCCTAGGAGTTATGCTCCTTTGAAAGTTGCTGTTGGAAATCAGTAAAAGTAACAAGCGGGCAACTTTGGAAATTCATTTAGAACAATTGGCTCTATATAAATCAGTGAAATTTGGCATGAATTAAGTATGTAGAGCCATATTTCAAATGAAACTAGCCTCATACAAAAATTCATCCGGATGTGCCTTGGGTGACCTCCCGAACAGGCCCCGAGGATCACAGATTAACCCAGAAAAGTGCTGTTGAGCAGTTCTGAGTAAATCTGTTACCCACGACACAAATGGAGTTAAAAAATTATGAAACCAACTGGATTTGAAATTAGACTTCCGATGGAAAACACAGAAACAATAATCACTCGAATCGGACTTAAAACGAACACCTGGCGCTCAGTCGAAGTGACAAGTTCTACAATCATACCTGAACTGACCTATCAATTTCGACTGAGAGGTGTCAAAAATCCACTCCATAAAAATTAATAAAATTTTGCAGGCATAAAATATACAGCCTCAGCTTTCCCATGGCTTTGGAATTACTCCAAAATTCATCCGGACGATGAAGTTACGAGTGTCCGAAGTTGGGGTATAGCTGCTGTCCAGTTTCAGCCTTTTTAAAGAAAATCAACTCAAAACAGTGATAAGATGTGTGTGAACCGTGCAATATGAATCAAAATCATTTAAAAAAAAGTTGAAGAACCTCTAGGAAGAAATAGGGTACAAGGTTGGCTCACCATTCCCTCCGATTGGAAAGAATATGCCAAAAACCCTAAAGTTGAGCAAAAAATGCCCAAAACCGAGAGGTTAGACCTAGAGGTCTTCTAGATTTGAAATAAACTTGATTGAAATCGATAATGAACATCCCAGAATTGCTTGGGGCTATTTATTTGAGATCTACCACAATGACGGCAATAGATCCAAAATACAAGCCAAATCCGACAAAACAAGTGCAATATGTGCATGTGTACAAATCATTTCTTTAAGTACAACATAACCACATATGGCATTCATATCAATCAAATGGGGGTTCTAAAAAGACCTAGGGTTCCATTCCATTCTCGTTTCCTTTAGTTCTCTCTCCCCGTTTTACTGTTCTTTGAGATAATCTTGGGGTACTTTGAGTATGAAACGGTTTTCATAGATTCAAAAGGCTTTTCAACAAGGTTCTAACACTAAGGATCAATCCTCAGTCTCGTTTCCCCTAGATCCCGCCTTCACGTTTTACGGCTAGGGGGAGTCTTGAGGTACTTTGAGTAGAGGAAGGGTTTACATACACATAGAGTAGGCCTTATTCTACAGAGGGGTAGAAGAAAAGAACTAACTTTAGAATGTAAAGACAGAAAAATAAAGAGGGGTTTAGGCTTACCTGGGTGTCTAGAAGCAATGCGGCAGCAGTTCCCTTCTTCACTCGGAGCTCTTCAATCTCCAACTTATTAGCCATTTGCTTAAGGAGGAGCCTCCTATTTATAGGCAAAGGCTAAGGTTAGGGTTTGCATGATGCTAGACACAAAATAATGTCTAGAGCCCACCAACCTTAATCCTAAGGCTATTTCTGAGATTTCCACTCCTTTAATGAAGGATATGATGGTAAAAGTGAAAACTCTTGGAAAACCCTAATTTTGAGCAAAAATCTTGTATCCGACATATCAGGTCGGATACACGAGCACATATATGTATCCGACATATGTCGTCGGATACATTTACGCCTGCTTATATCCGACAACTTCTGTCGAATATGAAAGGATATGCTTTTATCCGACCTGAGTTGTCGGATACAAGAAAAAATGCTTATTTCTCAAATTTTGTGCTGGTTTCAAAGGAAAGAATGATTTTTGCCAATTATTCATCATTTTTACTATGCAATTTGGGGTGTCTACAACCTCTTTTTGAAGGCCTTGGCTTGGCAAATCTACCCTAGAAAATCCCTCTAATTCCTTCCTAAGCATGCTTTGAACCTCAATTGGAAGGATCTGGAGAGATTTTTGGTTCATACCCTTGGAAATCACTTGCCCCTCCTTTTGCCTAAAAATAGAGGGGTCCTCCTTCATACAAAGAGTTGTAAATTTTCCGATTGAAGTCTCTTGTTGGAGAAGGAGAAACTCTACCCAATTTCGCTCTCACACTTATCAAAGGCATTCAAGCTCACAAGGGACTTTTTATCTTTAATTTTCAACACTTCTTCTTTAATTTTGAGCAATCTCTCATCTTCTAACTTTCTCTAGGATAGAGCCTCAGTGTGTATGTACCCCCAAACTTAGATCGAAGTACCTAAAACCTTTCTCTAGCCGTAAAATGGGGTGTCTACAACTGCCCCTCTTTGCGGGTGTTGCAAAGCAATGAGCTGCAAAGATTAAACAAGCCCAAATTGCGCTCCCTTAACCATGAATTGCTTGGTTCAATTCAATTTCGCAAAATAATTTTGGGTGAACATTTGCCAAAAAGCCCTAACTTTAAGGGGGGCATTTCTTCAAGACGTCTTAAATTCCACTGAGCTCTCGTGGCTATGAAGCGGATTTTAAGCCCAAAATGAGATTTTTGAAAACTGATTTTTCAAACCAAGTTAAAAATTGAATGAATATTTTCCTTTTGACCAACACATTTCCCCAAGTTGTCCTAAATTCCACTGAGCTCTCGTGGCTATGACGTGGATTTTAAGCCAAAAATAGGGTTTTTTTTCTGAAAATAGCAGATTTTGTAGCACACATTCTACCTTTTTTTTTTCTTTTTTTTTTCCTTTTTTTTTTCTCCTTTTTCTCTTTTCTTTTTCTCCTTTTTCCCATTTTTTTTCCTTTTCTCTTTCTCTTTTTTTCTTTCTTTTTTTCTCTTTTTTTTTTCTGTTTTTCTTTTGTATCCGACATAATCGGTCGGATAAGAAATGCCCTATTTGTATCCGACATGTTTCGTTGGATACACCTGTTTTTATTTAGTCGCGCGCGACCGCGACTTTTCCTTTCTTCTCTTCTTCTCCGAATACTCAAATCAGATACCCCTTTTCTCTTCTTCGTCCCCGACAGCTTCTCTTTCTTCTCTGGTGACTTACTTTCTCTTCGACGACTTCCATTGTTGCCGGCGATAGCCCTTAACTTCAGCAACACTCCAGTGATCGCCCATTCATGGCAATGGTCGAGCCCTAGCTCAGTCTCCTCTGATTTTCGGTGATTTTCTCAGCTCAGCGTGGGAGTGCCGACCTCCGGTGATCGTTCCGGCGACCTGTCCTTCTCTACTTCGATTCCATACTTGCAATCAGACGCTCAATTCCCCACTGTTCGTCCAGGTCAGTGAGCTCATGTTCAGATTTTTTCTTGCAATCAAATCCATGTCTAATTAGAATGTTGGACGAATGAAATGATCCTCCAATCCTGCATTTTCAATACTGTTGATGGTAAAACTTTAATACCATGCCATTTTGCTGTCTTGTTTCTTGCAATTTGCTTCGACTTGTCAATTCTTGGTCTATGATTCCTTAGAACAATGGCTCGTTTATTGGGTGATTCCCTTGAATTGACAGTATCCAAGAACTTTGAATTGACTGCTGGTGGTATTTATTTAATAGCTGATTGCATGCTCTTGGACTGTATGGATTGCTGATATAAAGCTGCAATTTACTTTGGCTTTTTCCTGATCTGTAATTCTCTTAGAACCGATTGCCAGATGCTATGCTATGCTCTATTTTTCCCTTAATTTGATTTTAGCATGCTTTTAACCAAAGTGGTGCTTCGACTGCCAGCACTTTTACCTGCTTGGTCCTTAGGTTCCACAGTTCATTTTTATCTTTGATTAGCTGAGACCTTTTGCCTTTGCATCACTGTCCGGCTTTCATGTAGGAGTCCTGCAATAAATTAGCAGATATTAAGCCTTGTAGATATCCTTAGGACAAAAAGCTTTAGAATCGGAATAGAAATACCAATTACTTAAAAAATTTTGAACCGAAACAGATGATAGAAGTAAAATAAGATTCCTTCAAGACACAATTTTGAAAAAAATCATGTAAGATCCCTGATGAACTAGAACCGAAACCTAGACCCAAAGCAAGGTAAAATTCCTGATAAACTTGAACTGAAAATCATAAAACACTTGCCTGTGGCTTGTAGATGTCTAGGAGTCGTTCCCGTGTTCGAGAGGAGGCTGACCCTGCTGATCATCCTCCACTTCTCGGGCTCGGACAGAGGCGAGTTCTAGTGCCACCCTGTCGGAGCCGTTAGATGATTCCAGAGAGAGCTCTGGAGAGGGCTCTGTTGAGGTAGGTTTCTCAATTCTTTCTTTCTTTTCTTGCTTCCCTTGAAACCGACTTCGCTTATTCATTTCTGTTTTTAGCTTGTTGCTGCTTCTGTTCGAGGCCGCGGTAGAGGCCGAGAGAGAGGCGGAGGCAGAGTTGGAGAGAGGGGTCGAGACCAAGCCAGAGAGAGGGGCCAAGGCCGGGCCGGAGCTTCAGGCCAGGAGGGTGTTGCTATAGCTTTCCGCATAGGGATCTCTGCGGAGTTGAGAGCGTCTGTTCATGATACAGAGCTCCTTAGTGGTTTGGATAGCCACCCTTCCATGTGCATCCATGCCGATGTGCCTCTTCCGTATCCTCCTTCTCATCTACGAGGCAGTTGGGGGAGATTCAGTGAGTTGGTGCAGACACTCTCTCTGGCACTCCGGCATGAGTTCGGCAGGTGCCGCCTGGATTATTTTCTTAGCATCCCCGCATTTCGAGCTGACCGCCCCCTTATTTTTGCCATGATGGAGTGGTACTTCTCGGAGACGCAGTCCTTTCATTTGCCAGACGTGGAGCTGGGGATCCGCCCTTCCGATTTTGTTATGATCACCGGCATTCCTCTGATGGGGCGGACTATTGTGTTGGACAGGCCTTTAGCTGCAGACATTGGCCTTCTCTTGGGATACCAGAACCTGCCTGATGCTGCTTGGGACGGGCGGAGCGGTTGTATCTCTATTAGTTGGCTGCGGGAGAGCCTTACCTGACACTTTGAGGGGAGACACGCGACCATTACTGTGGAGGATGCAGCCTTTGCACCTATATTCCGGTATGTATTTCTACTGATGCTCGGGAGTTGCTTCTTCCAGGAGGACACGACCAGTGTTAGTCCTCTCTTTTTGGATGCTTTGAGAGATCTCCACCAAACCCGATAGTTAGCATGGGGTCGGCTTATATATGGGACTATCTTGGCTGGATTGTGCCGAGTAGTTCGAGGCCTGGCCACTCCGAGAGGTGATGGAGTTAGCTGCCGGTTCTTCTGGCAGATCCTGCAGGTACTAAATTCATCTGCCTTGTCTTATTCCTTAGGCTTTATCTTCTTTATCCTTGGCTGATTTCTCTTTTTCCAGGTGTTCATGTACACCTACATAACTTACTTCCGCCCGTCCCCCGTGCCCGGTGTTGCGGAGTTCCCTGTTGCCCTGCGGTGGTCCGCCCAGGTCAGAGATGCAGACAGGAGTCAGCCTCGTATTGCTCGGGTTCACTTGGATCGTGCCCAACGATCTGATGTAAAATTCTTGATCCCTTTCTCTTTTATCTCTTTTCTGTACCCTATTTGTATCTGACACCATTATTCTTCTTTGTAGCTCCTATGAGCACGCTTTGAGGATGTGGATATCGGGGTTGCCCGTGAGCTGATAGTACAGGATGCTTTTGATCGAGACCTCCGACGTCAGCCCCACCCGTGCTTCATTGGGAGGCTTGGTAGGGTGATGTACCTGGGAGAGCACCTGTACTATCAGCACACAGGCATGCCTCGTATCCCAGTCCCCCCTCCTCCTGTGGGTCCCGACACACTCCTGCCTAGTTTTGACATTGGCCAGTTTGATCAGTATCAGGATGCGGAGGGGCTTACAGTAGCTAGGGATTAAGACGAGTGGATCAGGAGGGTGTCCATTGGATGCCTAATGGATCGACCCACTCATGCCGGGGTGACAGAGATTGGCGGGATTTACATCCGGGTCCATGATGACACTGTAAGTTCATCTTATTTCCTTCAATTCAGTATTTGTGAATCTAATCCCATTCTTATTGGCAGGTAGAGGAGTTGAATGCTCTTAGGGATCGGTTCCAGAGTTAGCGGGCCGCCATCGATGATCTGATTGCTGAGCACGATGCAGTTGTGGTCCAACGAGATGCCCGGATTAGGGAGCTGGAGACTTTGGTTGCTGAGCTTCGGGCCAGACAGGTATATAGTTTTCCACTTCTTCATCTCTTTTATTTCCATGTTTCTCTGCTGTTTTGATATGAACTATTTGACTTTTGCAGGATCCAGTCCCAGATCATGACGTCTTAGTTGGGCTGAACCTTCCTATTTCGGGCCCATCTCCGGTTCGGGCTGCTGATCCTGAGGACGCCCCAGCTGCTGATCTGGTTGTTCCTCCTGTGCCCACTGCTCCTACGGATCCTGTGGGTCCTTCATCTCCAGCAATGGTTCCTGAGCCAGAGGACATCCCTGTTGCTGACCCGATTGAGCAGGATCCCCCAGTTCCTGTTGCAGACATCCCTGGTAAGTTTTCTTTAGCTTCACCTCCTTGGTTCATTTTGATACTTCAATTTCTGACTTTATTTCCATTGACCCGGCTATTTCTGTTCCTGGTCCTTCTTCTGCCACTGCGGAGCATTCTGGAGCTGCGGGAGTCGAGACTGATACGGTTGTGGACCCGGTTGCACCTGAGGTGGTTCCCTTGCCAGTCGAGCCTGTTCCTGCTGGGCCTGAGGCTTCCTCACCAGATGCTGCTCCTGACCTGCCTCCTGACATTTCAGACTATTGCTTGGAGTATCAGCTTCAATCCATTGTGGGTCGGAGACTGCGCTACATGGCGGAGAGACTTCTAGCATATTCTAGGCGTCGATCATCTCGAGGTAGAGCCCACAGAGGAGCGCGGGGGCGATCCTGCACAGTAGATTAGGATTGTTATTATTTACATCACCTTTGTACCAAAGAGACTTGTATATATAAAATTTTTTTTTTACTCATTCTCTCTTGTTCTATTCTTTTCCCTTCTTATTTTTATGCAATTATAACTTGTACACAGGTAAAACAGGTAAAAAAATTCGGATTTTTCTCCATTTTCTCTTTTTTTGCCTTTTTTCTTTGTATCTGATATATCAGATCGGATACACTGGTATTTCTTTGTATCCGACAAGTTATATCGGATACACATAGTTTCTCTTGTATCCGACATTTTTCGTCAGATATGAAAGGAGCCTTTTGTATCCGATCTGATATATCGGATACATTAAAATATGCTATAAATACGACTGGCCTCGGGATTTGAGTCGTTTTTATGATTTTTTGAGTTTAGAAAACCCCCTTTCCGCCTTTTTCTTCCTCCCATTGATTCTTAGCATGCTCCCATCATCTCCAATGGATTCCGGATCATCATCTGCCCCATTGTTGTTTGTCCCCGCAGCCTCCCCTGCAAAACAACCTTTTAGAGAAAAACCCCCTAATCTTACTAAGTACAACCCTGTAGATTCCTTCTACATTAGGTGGGTCAATTCTATGACCCTTGATGAAGAGATTAGGTGGGATTCTATTCATCTAGGCCACGCCTTGCTCATCCCTTCCATCCCGTTCAAGTGGGAAATTATTGATGCCATGGTTGGGCATTGGGTTCCTGAGTTGAACCTTTTTCGTTTTGGAGACAATGAGATGACTCCAACCATTGAGGAGGTTGAAACCATCCTGGGCCTGAGGTTTGCAGAGAAGATAGTGACCCCATCCCCTAGGCCTAGCTATAAGAAAAAGGCTTCTACTTTTCTGGGCATAGGGAAGAAGGATTTAGGGAATTCTGACACCCTTTTGACTGAGAAGCTCTTGTGGGGGGAAAATAAGGAAGCTAGGTTCAATGCCCTGACCCTGATAGTGGTCAACCAACTGCTTTTTCCGCGGGATGACGATGAGGTCGACTTGGCCCTCATCCCAATTATATGCCAAGTTAGGGAGCGGGAGAGATTGGCCCCTATGATTTTGGCAGGGATGTACCAGGCTTTGACTGATTGTTATTATAGGAAGAAAAAGCGCTTCCTGTCATGTGCCCCTATCCTGCAAGTAAAATTACTCTCTCTTTTCTTTTTCTTTTTTTTTTACAATACATTGAAATATCTCTCTTCTTCTGTAGCTCTGGTTACTTGACCACTTGAGTCAAATTGAGGAGATTAATCGACACTTCTTTCCAAGCTTGAAGGTTCCAATCTTGATGAGCAACCGGGGGTGCCCTGATATCCCAGGAGGCAGATAGGGTTGGTTTGCTTTTTTGGCTACTCTTCAGGATGATCAAGTGAGGTCGCCTGGCACTTATCAACCCAATGTGGAGACAGTGATTAGTTTCAGAGACAGGAACTTTTTGGTTTTAACTGGCTTGAGTCATGCTGTGCTTTATCTCCCCTTGCGGGTCCTTAGGTAGTTCAGAGCGACCCAGGGGATTATAATCCCAAGTGGATACGAGGATCATCTTGGGCCATTTTCACCAACCACCAGGAAGCTGAATGCTTGGTTGATGAGGGAGTGGTCTCATGTTTGTTTCATGCAGAGCCCAGTCTTCTTAGAGTCCCATGTGAAGGACTACCTCTTCTGAATCAAGGAGCAGATTCAGAGTCAGGCCCCTGTACCTGAGGCTCCTCCCGCAGTTTTGGCTCCCACTTATGAGGACCTCCTGGAGACTGAGAGAGCCTCTCACCAACGACTTCAGCAGATATGGGTACGAGAGGCCCGGGAGCTTAGGATACGAGGCCTTGATCTGGAGAGGCAACTTGAAGAGCAGGTATCCCGCCGTACCGCTATGGAGGAAAAACTAGAGGAGCAGAGGCGGGCTTGTCGTTTTGAGGTCCGAATGATACGGCAAAAGTACCAGGATGCTTTAGCCAGCCTTAGGAGCATGAGGATTAGGCAGAATCTTTCAGACGAGGTCATTTCCTTTCTGAGTGATCTTGCTGCAAAGGGGGCTTCTGGAGTTATTGCAGCTCAGGCAGCTCGGATTCAGGAGCTTGAGGAGCGGCTAGGGGGATAGAGACTAGCCTTCTTTCCTGCACATTTTTTTCTCTCTTTTTTTTTCATACCTTTGTATCAAAGCAAACTCCAATAGTGGAAAGACAAAGGATTTTATACAAAAATAAGTTTTTATATTATTGGCCTCAAAATGCTCAGATGCTTGTAAAAACAAAGGTTTTATGAAAAATATTTGATTTCTCATCATTGGCCAAAGTATAGTTTTTCTTTTTATTTTTATTTTTTTATTTTTATTTTTTTTATTTTTTTGAAATTTGGTCAATATACTTAATCACCCATAATTAAAGGAATTAAGACCAGGTTAAATAATGAAAAGGGTAATCCAAACAATAAGGAGGGATCAAATCTGTCTATCTTAGGACCTTTAGAGTCATCCCCAAATGACTTTTCCTCCATGTTCGACCCCGTTATTCCTAATATGCTCGGTCTTAGTACTCGTGCTAATTTCTCTTCAAGCTTGGGTCACATGATCAACTCAACCTTTAATTTTTTTCTTTTTGCCAATGTTGCCCCTAGCGCCAGTTACGGTTTTCACTAGGGCCGGCTTTTGCATTCCATCATCACCAATCTCATTCTGAAATTTGAATGAACACTCTAAGATCACTGAGGGCTTAAAAATAGGATGAAACAAAGGCTAGGTTTGGTTTATGAAAGAAAAGGTATTTGAAGGCTCAAAAATTTTAAAATGTGGAGATAGGTCGACCGAACTTATAGTCATGATGAATTTTGCCCCATTTCCCCAAAATATATCCTTTTCATTTCTTTTCACACTTGGCTTTCATTTGCCATTTTTCTTTGCTTTTTCTCTTTTCTTTTTCTTTTTGCCTCAATTTTTGCCCCCAATTGGCCTTGTCCCAATTTGTTTTGCCCCAATATAAGACTATAAGTCCAGTTTAGGTTTATCAAAGAAACGAACCAGCTCGACTTGGCTACACTAGGAATTAAAATTTGAGGGAAATAAAGAAAAATGTCCTCGGATCATTTCCTAGTAATATTCAATCAAGGAAAATACCTTTTTACCGCATCAGAGTTAATTGGCTCAGGAAAATTTGTCCTATCCATTTCTATCAAGATGAGTGCACCCCTTGACAGGACCTTCTTGACAACATAAGGCCCTTCCCAATTTGGCTTGAACTTACCATGAGGATCTTCCAAAAATGGTAAGATTTTCTTGAGCACCAAGTTTCCATCTTGGAAAGTTCTGGGCTTCACCTTCTTATTGTAGGCCCAGGCCATTCTCTTCTGGTACAATTGGCCATGACAAAGCGCTTTCAAACGCTTCTCTTCTATCAGGTTAAGTTGATCATGTCTTGACTGTATCCATTCAGCTTCTTCCAATTCAGCTTCCATGAGCACTCTAAGTGATGGATTTCTACCTCCACAGGCAAAACTGCTTCCATTCCATAAACTAGGGAGTACGGAGTTGCCCTAGTTGAAGTCCGGATTGAGGTTCTGTAGGCATGTAGAGCAAGTGGTAGCATTTCATGCCAATCTTTATAACTTACTACCATCTTCTGAATGATTTTCTTTATATTCTTGTTTGCTGCTTCTACTGCCCCATTCATCTTCGGCCTGTATGGAGCGGACTTGTGATGGGTAATCTAGAACTGCTCACATAACTTCTTCATATCCTTGTTCTTAATATTTGAAGCATTGTTTGATACTATGGCACTTGGCAGTCCATAGCGACAAATAATATTGTGCTTCAAAAATTTAATAACATGGTTGCTTGTGATATTCGCATATGAGGTCGCTTCTACCCACTTAGTGAAATAATCGATTGCCACCAGGATAAATCTGTGCCCGTTCGATGCCTTAGGGGAAATCATGCCAATGAATTCTATGCCCCACATGGAAAAAGGCCATAGTGATGTCATGTTGTGCAACTCACTTGGGGTTGCATGCTTGTTATCTGCATATATCTGACATTGATGACAACTCCTAACATGTATACAGCAATCTTGCTCCATCGTCGACCAATAATATCCCAACCTTAGAATCTTCTTTGCAAGCATGTGTTCGTTAATATGGGGTCCACAAACTCCTCCATGTACAGTCTCAATCAACCTTTCTGACTCAGCCTTAGCAACACACCTGAGCAGAATGTCGTTATGTGACCTCTTGTACAAATGTCCTCCACTTAGTAGGAATTGACCGGCTAATCTCTGTATTGTCCTTTTCTCAGTAGAATTGGCATTTTCTGGCAAACTTCGATCATTCAAGAAATTTTTGATATCTTGAAACCATGGTGTTTCCTTTTCGGGTTCTCCCTCTAGAACGAGACAATAATCTAGCTGATCTCTGACCTCAATATCCAGTGGTTTGATGTCTACCCCTTCTGGCATGCTAACCATTGAGGCCAATGTTGCTAAAACATCCGCAAACTGATTCTTGGCCCTTGGCATATAGTTGAAGGAAATTTGAGTAAAGTTTGTGCTTATTTCTTCCAAATACTGGTGATATGGGGATCAATTTGTGATCCTTGGTTTTCCATTCACCAGTTGTTTGGAAGATGATAAGACTCGATTCTCCGTATACATCAAGTTCCTCCACTTCATGATCTATGGCGGCTTGTAACCCAATTATACATGCTTCATACTCTGCAATATTATTGGTGCACTGGAATCTCACATTTACTGCAATCAGGATGTGTGAACCATCTGGTTTGACCAAGACTGGCCCTATTCCATTTCCATTCATGTTGGCGGCCCCATCGAAGAACATCTGCCAAGAACTTTCACTTTCCTCTTCTTCAGTAAATAGAATTGCCTCATCAGGAAAGTTGGTTTTCAAAGGTTGGTATTCTGGCAAAGGATGTGCAGCCAGGTGATCAGCAATGGCTTGGCCCTTAATCGCCTTTTGAGTGATGTACGTGAGGTCAAACTCGGATAGTAGCAGCTGCCACTTTGCCGTTCTGCCAGTTAGTGCCGGTTTCTCAAATAAATACTTCAGAGGGTCCATCCGGGATATCAATAATGTGGAGTGACTAAGGAAGTAATGCCTTAGCCTCTGAGTTGCCCATACTAGAGCACAACAGGTCTTTTCCAATGGTGAGTACTTGGCTTCATATTCTGTGAATTTTTTACTCAGATAGTAAATTGCCCTTTCTTTTCAACCAGTCTCATCATGCTGCCCCAAGACACATCCCATTGACATTTCCAACACTGACAAGTACAGGATCAGCGGTCTTCCTGGAGTTAGTGGCACTAGCACAGGTGGGTTCAGCAAATATTTCTTTATTGTATCAAAGGCCTATTGGCAATCATCATTCCAGACCGTCGGGTTATTCTTTCTCAAAAGCTTGAAAATCGATTCACAGATAGCAGTGAGCTGTTCTATGAACCGGCTTATATATTGAATTCTTCCAAGAAAACCCCTAACCTCCTTCTCTGTTCTAGGTGATGGCATCTCAATAATTGCCTTTACTTTAGCCGAGTCAATTTCAATTCCTTTTCTGCTTACAATGAACCCCAAAAACTTCCCTGATGTGGCCCCAAAGATGCATTTAGCCAGGTTAAGCCGTAAACTGTACTTCCTAAGTAGCTCAAACACTTTCTTCAGATTGATCAAGTGGTCCTCTTCTTTGCATGATTTAGCAATCATATTGTCCACATAGACCTCCATCTCCTTATGGATCATGTCATGGAATAGTGCTGTCATGGCCCGCTGGTAGGTTGCCCCAGTGTTCTTAAGCCCAAATGGCATGACAGTATAGTGGAAGGTGCCCCAAGGTGTGATGAACGCTGTTTTCTCTTGATCTTCTTTAACCATCTTGATCTGATTGTACCCTGAGAAGCCGTCCATAAATGAGAACAGGCTATGTACAGCAGTGTTGTCCACCAAGATGTCGATGTGTGGGAGCGGAAAATCATCTTTTGGGCTTGCCTTGTTCAGATCCCTAAAGTCCACACACATTCTGACTTTCCCGTCCTTCTTTGGTACCGGCACTATGTTTGCGAGCCATTCGAGGTATGTGGAGACTGCTAAAAATCCTGCTTGAAATTGTTTGACCACTTCGTCCTTAACCTTCAAAGTCCATTCAGGTTTCAATCTTCTCAGCTTCTGCTTAATTGGCTTAACCCCTGGCAAAATTGGCAACTTGTGCACCACCATGTCAGTGCCCAACCCCGACATGTCCCGATATGACCAAGCGAACACATCCTTATAGTCTGCCAAGAACCGTGTCATTTCATTTTGTTGTACCTCAGATAGGCATGCCCCAATCTTCACTATTTTTGGGTTATCTTCGGTCCCTAAATTTATGGAAATGGTCTCCTCAATATTAGGTTGGACTCCCTTTTCATGACGTTCCAATTGATATTCAATTTCTTTTGGAAGGTCTTCTTCTTCGATCCTCATGAGGTCAAAGTCGAGCTCGAGGTCGAAGTTATATTCAACCTGGTCTAATTCGGTTTGCTTATATTGTTCATAAGTGGTTTGGACCTTTTTGAAAACATTAACTTTTCTAGAAAAAGTAGAAATATCTTTTTGGGTTTTTTGTGAGCCTTCTAAACATAATTCCCTTGAAGACGAAGGCTTATTAGGACCTTCAAGGAAATGGCAATCCACTGATGGAGTTTTTTTTTGGAAGCCGCGTCAGTTTGCCAAACAAACGCTGCTTCAAAGGTAAGGGGAGTTTCCTCCCAATTGTTTAATACAAATTTTCCAGGAGCGGGGGAAATAAGGTAAGCCTGCTCCTCAAACCCAGAATCCGATGCCATCATCACTGGGTGAGTTGTACTGCCATTTTCTGCTACGGGGCCCAGTCCAGATACGACCTCATCTGGAATCTTCACCGCTGCCCAATCAATGAAAGGCAGGTCCATATCTGCTTCTGTCTTATCGCCCTCTGTCATGGCGAAGAAAGCCCCAACCTCTTCGGAGAAGTCCGCCTGCTGCTCTGGCTGTGGCCCAGGCCCGCCCACTGTTTCAGGTGTAGAAGGTGGGTTGTAGGGTTGCAGGGTCGGAACAGAAGGCCTTTGAAATGGGTTGATATTGCGGTAGGGAGGTTTGGATTGGTCCATAGGAGGGTTTAGGAAAACTTTCCCTTAATTGAGGGACTTTCCCTTTGCTTCTCTTTTCTCCCTCTTCCTGCTTCATCCTTCTCCATCCTCGGGGTTTGAATCCCAACCCTGCTTTAGGGACCAGCTTCTTGGCCCTGATTGGTTCCAACATCCCCTGCAAATTAATTCTCAGGCCTTTCCCCAGGTGAAAGTGGTATTTTTCCATTACTTTCCTCACCATCTTCTCAGCAGTGGTCCCCTTTTATTTTTTCTCACACCCCCAGGTATGAAATTGACCGCCTAAAACTGAAACGAGTGGAATGCAATCTTGTCGACAGTTAAATCCACATTTATCAAGGGTACATCAGGTGACACAATGGGACGCACCAAGTTCTCAGCTAGGACAGTTATCACCCTTTGCCCTTTTATGTATTTCACCCTTTGGTGGAGCGTGGATGGTATTGCCCTAGCCGAATGTATCCACGGCCTTCCTAGGAGCAGATTGAAGGCTGCAAGAATATCCATCACTTCAAATGTGATGTTGAAAATATTCGGTCCAATGTGACCGGTAGTTCAATCTCCCCTAGGGAGTGTGTCTTAGAGCTATCAAAAGGCCTCACAATCCTCCCATTTTGCTTGATCTTTGACTGATCCAGACCAAGTTTGACAAAAGTGATTAATGGGCAGACATTTAATGCTGACCCATTGTCAATTAAAACCCGTGAGATCATGCTGCCCTTACAGAGCACTGTGATGTGCAAAGGGTCAACATGGTAACACCCACCTGGGCTTATCTCCCCTTCGGAGAAAATTATCACATTGTGTGACAAGATTTGACCAACCATTTTGCCTAGTTGGTCCGGATCGATAGTCTGGGATATATGTGCACTCTGTAGCACCCTTAACAATGCGTCCCTGTGCTTTTCAGAATTTAGCAAAAGGCCCAGTATTGAAATCTGGGCTGGAACTTTGTTCAGCTGATCAACAAGATTGAATTCACTTTTCTTAATTATTTTTATGAGGTCTGACGCCTCATTTTCTGCACCCTGGGGGTGTCTTCTCTTGCTTTTGTTTTTCCTTTTAATTTTCTTTTTTCTTATGTTTCTTTTCTCTCTCTCTCGACTTCTGTTTCTTTTTCTTTTTTTGCTCCTTCCACATATTTCCCTGACCTCGTCATGAGGTTTACCTCTTCCTGGTTCTGGTTCTTGACCACCGGAACCGTAGTCGTGACCCCCTCGCTGTAATTCCATGGTACAGCTGCCTCAGAATAGGCCAGTTTAGGGACATTAACCACCAACAGTTGGAGTTTGGACCGGGATGTATGGGTCGGTTTAGGGATATTATAGGATGAAGTAACGTTTACAACCAAGGTTTAGAGCTTGGCTCCGGATGTGGCTGATGGAACAGAAGAGGAGATGGATGCAGTTGTGGGGTCAAGGTTGACGATCAGTGGAGCTTTTGATGTCTTGGTTGGTGAACAAGTGGGTGGACTACAATTGAAGACCAAAGGAGGCCTTGCAATGTTTATTTGGGCCATAAGAGAGGAGACCCGGTTCAGAGAGGAGCTAATGTCCTCTGCAGCATGATCATTTTTCTGGGAGACGACATTGACCTCCTCCTCTTCTTTCTCTTGGAAAAAATGGACCTTGACCGAGGTTCCCACGAGAGCTATAAGTTGAGATGGGTCAAAGGCCCTTCTCATGGCAGATATGGCAGTGATGGAATTGGACGGACCTACCCCATTGTGGTAAGGCAGAGGGTTTTGCCCGATATCATTTCCTGACGGGCAGGCGCAGCAGTATTAAAGACCAAGGCCTTCTGATCCAACAGATCCTGGACCACATGCTTCAGGACCCAACAAGTGTCTGTAGAGTGTCCTGGTGCACCCATGTGAAAGTCACAAGTGACTGCTGAATCGAAATTCCTCCCCTTTGTGGAATTCAGGCTGGGCTCCTTCAAGGTCACATATTCCCCTTTCAGCAGGGTTGGCAACAGTTGGGAAAGAGACACAGGGAGAGGTGTAAAAACTCTGCTCCTCCTTGCTGCTATCCAGGCCTCCCTCTCTTCCTTAGTAAAAGTCCTCCTCTGATTTGCAGGCACGGAGGGGGAGAATTTGACATTGAGAGGAGTCTGATATGACTGCTGGGCCTGTTGGGGTGCAGAGATGTTCACATGGAGCGGTTTCTTGGAGGAAGGAGCCTGTACCAGGTTTATTTCTCCTTCTTTTCTGGCCCCGTTCTTCTTAAACCCAGTCCCCTTCTTCTGTGCTAAGGAAGCAGAGGAATTAGATTGCCCGGTCAAAGTAGAGTAGTCAATAAGTTTTCCTGACCTGACCCCTTCCTCGATCCGATCTGCCACCTGCACCAGGACTGCTGTAAAACCCCGAATTTTCCTTAAATAATAAATTAAATTAGTAAATAATATTACCCAGAGTTTTGATTGATAGAAACATTTTAATATTGTAGGGGGTGATCAACTTAGCGGAGATCCAGAATTAGATGCAGATCTGACCGTCCGATCATGAGATATCAAGGTATGTATTCTGATTGGGCGTGTGTATGGAATTTGGTATAGGTGAGACACATGGGATAAGTGAGTATAAGTATTAGTTTAATAACCTAAATTTATACGCGTGTATTCTCGCTCGTATTGATCAGCTGCAAGCGACAAGCGACCGAAGGAGAAGAAGAAGAAGGGGAAGAAGAAAAGCTTGGGTTTTTGGAGTTCTTCATCTTCCAGAGTGTTGCTGGGTGATAGAGAAGCGTGGTTGAGAGAAGTGAGGAAGAGGAACCTTCGTTCAAGAGGTAGGTGACACCGTTTTGGTTTTAAATTCGGATTTATCTCTGTTTAATCCCAAACGCATGTTTCTATGATATGTAAAGTTGTATTTAGTTATCTAAGCATGTTATAAATACATTAGAATGAGTTTAGACGAGAAAAATCGTGATTTAGAACTGTTTCTGTTCGATTTGGTGAGACCGCCGACCTCGACTGTGCGAGGCGCTCATCGGCGATCTTAGGCGCTGGTTAAAGTTTTGAGGACGCCGTGGACCGCGGGACGACGGACCGTGGGCACTCGAAATTGCACTACCGCCGACTGATGACCGCCCGGAGCGATCCTGAGCGATCCCAGGCGCTCTCAGCAGAATTTCCAATTTTTCATAATTTCGAACCTAAATCAATTCTAAACCATTTTTAGACAATTTTAATGATTAATTAAGGTACTTTAAGACCAAAATAAACTACCTAAATCCCTGTTTTACAGAAAAACAAATTAGGGAGATATTTAGGACTTTAGTTGCCAAGTTTTGAAGGTATATGAGAAATGTGATTTTGGAAAAGCCTAACTACCCTTTGATTATCTAAACACTTCTAAATGACATTATAAATCATAAGACATTATAAAGAGAATTCAGAATCCGAATGACAGAATAATGAAATGAATGTACAGATATAACCATTATATGCCACTAGGCACCAACCCTTATAGAAATATGATACTTTAGGGAATTTTGGAGTCTAGTGGGCATAGCTGGTTATGGATCCATAGTCGTAGCTAGATAGCTGAGGGATATGTCATTTGGGTTGAGTTACTCCTATATGCGACGCGCTTCCTTTGCAAGTTAGTTTGTCTGGGAAGGTCCTATGTCTGGAGGGACACCCCGGTGAGCCGCTGGTGATTCCCTGTACATGTGGATAAGCAACCACCTCCATGTATTGATTCTGGTGCTGCATGCTGGTGGTACATGCCAACTTTGATGGGTACGTGTGCAATAAGTCGGTGACTACGGCTCTTGTCTAAGCTGCGCTGCATGGGGCTTGAGTATCATTAGTAGCATCGCTCCTAAGTCGCACGGTGGTATAGCAATTGGTTGAGAATCATCTCAAAAGGTTTATCTAACTTTGTGAGTCCTACAATGACACTGAAAACATAACACTTGATATGATTACTATTGTGCACGTGCGGGATGCATGTGATTGGGATATTGGTTGGATGTGACTGCTTAGTACATCCTGGCAATACTTGGATTATGCTATTGATTTGGCTATTGAGTTCTTATATTAAAACTTGCTGAAAATCATTTCTAGAACTGTTATCAAACTGTTTTGTGTTCATGAATGGTATAAATGATTATGCGAGCCTGATTTATCGATATTGCTTAATCGTGCATGAAATGCTACTTTGCTTATATTAACTGTTTAATCATGCATGTGTTACCTACTGAGATATTCGTATCTCACCCTACTTCTATTTCATTTTTCAGCTGATACGCGAGAGGGGGATCTCTTAGACTTCCAGGGAGAGATAGCCGAGTATTCGCCGGAGGATTATTATTATCCAGACCTTGTCTGAGGTGGATTGATGTTATAGACTTAGCATTTTTAATTGGTTATTATCATTTATTGGATTTGATGTATGAGAGAGACAAGAGAGAGTTAGTAACCAGTTCATTCTACCAGACTTTGATATTACTGACTGATGGTCAAGCTTTATGCTTGTTTGAGGATTTTGATCTACACTTCTGCACATACTTGTTTCCGCACTCTGATAGTTTAATATATGGATTGGATTTACTTCTTTGGTCTGGTATGTTATTGATGTTGTAATTGATATGGGCCAGTAACACCTCGGATTTGGTTGTTGAACTAAATTCGGGTTGTTACAGTAGCGAACCGGGTTCGGGTCGGGTGCCGGTTTGCACTGATCCGGGTTCGGGGCGTTACAACTGCAAAATTGGTGGTAATCTGACCCACCAGATGATTATAGAAGGGTTGGCCCAGTGTGCTTACAAAGGTTGAGATCATCTCAGGTTCCAACATCGGTGGCCTGACCTGGGAGGCGGCCTCTCTCCATCTCTTGGCATACTGCCTTACAGACTCCTCCTTTTCCTTACTCATCCTCATCATGTCGTACCGGTCTGGCAGGATCTCCGAGTTAAATTTATACTGGTCCAAGAAGGCGTCGGCCAAGTCCTTCCATCTTCTGATCCTACCATAGTCCACGGTGGCAAACCACCTTAGAGCCAACCCTATCAAACTCCTCTGGAAGAGTTGGATTAGAATGCCGTCATCCCGGCCAAATTGGCATAGGGCCCCACAATATAGTTTCAAGTGGCTCATTGGGCAACCCGTGCCATCATATTTGTCGAAGTCAGGGCACTTGAACTTGGCCGGTAGGCATGCATCCGGGTATATGCACAGGTCGTCAAAGGTGGTACCTCCATAGTTGTTTCCCCCCTTTACTTCCTCAAGTTCTTCTTGGATCCTCTCTATCTTGTGCAGGAGTTTCTTTTCCATCTCCTCCCTGGCTTTTTCTTTTTCCATTTCCTTCTCATACTCCACAGTGTTTTCCCTAATCAGAATAGGTTCAGGGACTGGCTCAGAAATGGGTTTAGGCATGGGTTGAGCAGGAGGTGGAATGTAGGCTTGAGGTGGTGGTGCTTGATTGGAAGTTGACGCTTGGTTTTGGGCCTGGGCCTGTTGGGCCTGAGCCGCCAGCAAGTTTCCCAGCATCTTGGCTAGTCCAGCCACTTGCTCTTGCAGCTGAGCAAAGTCCTGAACGGGTACGGTGGCTTGAGCTTGATTCTCTTCAGTATTCATGGTGCGGGCTTTTGATCTGGTTATGGGAGCAATGATTGTAAGTAAGTGTACCTGGAGAAGGAAAAGCATAGAAACATGTCAGCTTCCATTTAACCTGAGTCACACCCCTATAAATGTAGATAAGTAGGTTAGGTGAACAAAAGTCCGGATTTATTTGTTTTTTTTTATTTATTTTGAAACATTTTTTTTGTTTTTTTTTATTTTTGATTGTTGGAATATTCTAGGGCTTCCAAGTGTCCCACAAATGTTTTGATTTGATTGGAAAAAATAACCAACCAAAGGTTTTTTGGAATATTCTAGGGTTTCCAAGTGTCCCACAAATGTTTTGATTTGATTGGAAAAAATAACCAATCAAAGGTTTCTTGGAAGATTTTAGGGCTTCCAAGTGTCCCACAAATGTTTTGATTTGATTGGAAAAAATAACCAACCAAAGGTTTCTTGGAGTATTCTAGGGCTTCCAAGTGTCCAAAAATGTTTTGATTTGATTAGAAAAAATAACTAACCAAAGGTTTCTTGGAATATTCTAGGGCTTCCAAGTGTCCCACAAATGTTTTGATTTGATTGGAAAAAATAACCAATCGAAGGTTTCTTGGAATATTCTAGGGCTTCCAAGTGTCCCACAAATGTTTTGATTTGATTGGAAAAAATAACCAACCAAAGGTTTCTTGGAAGATTCTAGGGCTTCCAAGTGTCGCACAAATGTTTTGATTTGATTGGAAAAAATAACCAATCGAAGGTTTCTTGGAATATTCTAGGGCTTCTAAGTGTCCCACAAATGTTTTGATTTGATTGGAAAAAATAACCAATCGAAGGTTTCTTGGAATATTCTAGGGCTTCCAAGTGTCCCACAAATTTTTTGATTTGATTGGAAAAAATAACCAATCGAAGGTTTCTTGGAATATTCTAGGGCTTCCAAGTGTCCCACAAATGTTTTGATTTTGGAATATTCTAGGGCTTCCAAGTGTCCCACAAATGTTTTGATTTGATTGGAAAAAATAACCAACCAAAGGTTTCTTGGAATATTCTAGGGCTTCCAAGTGTCCCACAAATGTTTTGATTTTGGAATATTCTAGGGCTTCCAAGTGTCCCACAAATGTTTTGATTTGATTGGAAAAAATAACCAACCAAAGGTTTCTTGGAATATTCTAGGGCTTCCAAGTGTCCCACAAATGTTTTGATTTGATTGGAAAAAATAACCAATCAAAGGTTCTTGGAATTTGCTGAATTTTCTCAGTTTTCAAGTTCAAAAGTTTGATTGAAACATGTTTGAGGTAAGTTGGTATCAAGAAATATGACACCTTGGTTCCCTTTTTATGTATCTTCCATAAGCTTGTGAAAAGGGTAGATTTGAGTTTCAAAATTAGGTTAAATCCTAAAAGATTTTTGTTTATTTTTTTATTTTTTGAAACATTTTATATTCTCTTTGGGGTGCCTAAGAATTATCCACAGTGTTTTAGGTATTTTATTCTTAAAATTTGGGATGAAAAACCAATTTGTACATCTTTTGAATGTATCCGACATAACCTGTCGGCTAAGGCTATGTCTTATTGTATCCGATATAAATGATCAGATACATGCATATATCCTTTTTGCCGATGATTTATGTCGGATAAGAATAGAATGATGTTTAACCGACCTGAGTTGTCGATTAATGCCGAAATGGCCCTTTTTGACTCATTTTTTCACTAGATCATGTTATTTTCATTCCCAATTCATGAATCTTGTACACTTGGTTGCCTCCTACAAGGACTTTGGGTAGGATGACTTTTAAATTGAGTTGGAAACTCATCCTATAGGTTACACCAACCTTAGGCTATAGACATTTTTGGGAAAAATTTCATCCCAAGCATATGGACACCATAGCTTTTAATTTACATGACATTAAAGAAACATGGTTTTACCTTGCCACCTTGTGTTACCTTCAATATGGTATTCATATTATACCTTGTCCTGTGAAACATGCAAACGGCCTTCCCACATTTACACCTAATTCCCCAAACGCAATTGTGTACTTTAGCTGAAAACGTGTTTCTCCACCTTCAAGCATATGGTTTTTGGGTTTTGGCTTAATTGGCAACTTAGAACTCAAGTCTAGTGATGCCCGGAATCGAATCACAAATCCCATTGTCATCACATCATTGACTCAAATTCTAAGGTGAATGTTTTCACTTTCGCTTTCCGAAGTATCGACCTCGTTGCGCCAAGCTACACACATTCGGGTTCAACTTCCTATAGGTAATGGGTAGGCTGTGCAAAAAGTTTAAAGTGCTCAAGTGCATTTAAAATTAAAGGTGCATTCACAATGTCCCAACCCCTTGCCACTTTTTTCGCAGCCATGCATACAATTTCAAGCCAAGGCAAATATGACAATCATATTGGAATTGAAAACATAAGCACAAGATAATAAACACCCAAACATGCTTATGACCATCATATACACAAAAGTGGCACCCAAAACATGCTATCACATTGTACAAACAACAATTAAAACATGGAAAGCATGCTTAAAACCCCAAAAGCCTTACCTAAATTTCCAAATTTCATGCTCTTTTTTCCTCATGCTCAAAGTGCATTATTCATGCCCAAATGCAAGCCTAAAAAATACAGCAACTAGGCATTGTACAAGAAGCTTTTAACCGGGGAAAACATGCTTGAAAACTCCTCAAAATTTTCGTTGAATTCTGGGTTTTATGGTTCTCATTTTCATACTCAAAGTGCATTATTTATATCCCAAATTAAGGCCTAAAAACCCAGCAACTACTTGTCATGATACAAGAAGGGTTTTGATTAGGTAAAACATGCTTCACAATTCCCCAAAACTACGCTAAATTTCTAGGTTTTGTATTATTCATTTTGTGCTCAAGTTACATTGTTTTATGCCCAAATTAAAGCCTAAAAATACAGTGCCTAAATGTATTGTACAAGAGGCGTTTTGTTGAGGAAAACATGCTTGAAAACCCCCAAAATGGCTACTGAATTTACAGATTTTTTTGCTCATTGTTTTCATGTTTAGATCATGTCATCCTATACCCCCAAATCAAAGGCATGGCATAAAAAAATATTAAGCACAAGAAAGCAATGTTCATGGGAAACATGCTTGAATACCCAAAATTTACACTAAATTTCCAGAAAAAATTCTTTATGTTCAGATCATGGTATGGAAACCCGAAATAACACATGCTATCACAAAATACCGCAAAGTCATATTACAAGATATGCTTTTCCCTAAAAAAATTTCTAAACACAATCAAGCAACACATTCATGTTTTTTTTTTATTCATGTGAAAAAAAATTTTCATACAAAATCAGATTTGAGATGCAATATGCACAAGTAGGAAAAAATAGCAAGCATTCAAAAATAAAGAAGAAAGCATGAAAAAAACACCAAACATGGCTTAAATCCACAAGTCCCTAGCAGAGTCGCCTGTTGTGAGACATGGAAAAATCACCGAGATGATTCCCCTCCGTCAACACACGGGCTCAGCGAAAATGGGAGAGTCGCCACCATCCAATTTTAAAGGCGTGAATGGACACCAAAAATCATCAAAAAGAGCAAAAAGGTAAATACTAGAGTAAAAATAACTCTACTTGAAAATCAAATCCAGAGATGGGTAAGGGGATTAGATTATGAATGGGGGAAGGTGTTAGGCACCCCCACTCACCCACACACGATGGTTGCCAAGTGTTGTTCATATTCAAAATAACGAAGGCTTGCTAAAATAATCAAAAACCTTGAAAAAGGATTAAACAAATGTATGATACTTTCACATGAAAGATCCGAATGAATTCCAGATCCTCTTTTATGTCATTGTAACTTCTGGGATATCACCATTAGATGGAAATCAAAGCAAAACTTGAATAAAACCAAATTGAGACAAATCCGGAAAATTCGGTAAAAGCTAGAGCCATTTGTCTTGAAAACATTCAAATCTAATTTAAATTTGATCAAACCAAATCCATTTGAAAGATTATGATAAATAGAAGACTCATGCAAATTTTCAATCAAATCCAGTTAAAATCCTAGGAGTTATGCTCCTTTGAAAGTTGCTGTTGGAAATCAGTAAAAGTAACAAGCAGGCAACTTTGGAAATTCATTTAGAAACATTGGCTCCATATAAATCCATGAAATTTGGCATGGGTGACCTCTCGAACAGGCCCCGAGGATCACAGATTAACCCAGAAAAGTGCTATTGAGCAGTTCTGAGTAAATCTGTTACCCACGAAACAAATGGAGTTAAAAAATTATGAAACCAACTGGATTTGAAATTAGACTTCCGATGGAAAACATAGAAACAAAAATCACTTGAATCGGACTTAAAACGAACACCTGGCGCTTAGTCGAAGTGACAAGTTCTACAATCATACCTTAACTGACCTATCAATTTTGACTGAGAGGTGTAAAACATTTACTTCATAAAAATTAACGAAATTTTGCAGGCATAAACTAGATAGCCTCACCTTTCCCATGGATTTGGAATCCCTCCAAAATTCATCCGGACGATGAAGTTACGAGTGTCCGAAGTTGGGGTACAGCTGCTGTCCAGTTTTAGCCTTTTTAAAGAAAATCAACTCAAAACAGTGATAAGGTGTGTGTGATCCGTGCAATATGAATCAAAATCATTTAAAAAAAAGTTGATGAACCTCTAGGAATAAATAGGGCACAAGGTTGGCTCACCATTCCCTCCGATTGGAAAGAATATGCCAAAAACCCTAAAGTTGAAAAAAAAATGCCCAAAACCGAGAGGTTAGACCTAGAGGTCTTTTAGATTTGAAATAAACTTGATTGAAATTGATAATGAACATCCTAGAATTGCTTGGGGCTATTTATTTGAGATCTACCACAATGACGGCAATAGGTCCAAAATACAAGCCAAATTCGACAAAATAAGTGCAATATGTGCATGTGTACAAATCATTTCTTTAATCACAACATAACCACATATGGCATTCATATCAATCAAATTTGGGTTCTAAAAAGACCTAGGGTTCCGTTCCATTCTCGTTTCCCTTAGTTCCCTCTCCCCGTTTTACGGTTCTTCTAGATAATCTTGGGGTACTTTGCGTATGAAACGGTTTTCATAGATTCAAAAGGCTTTTCAACAAGGTTCTAACACTAAGGATCAATCCTCAGTCTCATTTCCCCAAGATCCCACCTTCACGTTTTACGGCTAGGGGGAGACTTGAGGTACTTTGAGTAGAGGAAGGGTTTACATACACATAGAGTAGGCCTTATTCTACAGAAGGGTAGAAGAAAAGAACTAACTCTAGAATGTAAAGACAGAAAAATAAAGAGGGGTTTAGGCTTACCTGGGTGTCTGGAAGCAATGCGGCAGCGGTTCCCTTCTTCACTCGAAGCTCTTCAATCTCCAACTTATTGGCCATTTGCTTAAGGAGAAGCCTTCTATTTATAGGCAAAGGCTAGGGTTAGGGTTTGCATGATGCTAGATACAAAATGATGTCTAGAGCCCACCAATCTTAACCCTAAGGCTATTTCCGAGATTTCCACTCCTTTAATGAAGGATATGATGGTAAAAAGTGAAAACTCTTGGAAAACCCTAATTTTGAGCAAAAATCTTGTATCCGACATATCAAGTCGGATACACGAGCACATATATGTATCCGACATATGTCGTCGGATACATTAATGCCTGCTTATATCCGACAACTTCTGTGGGATATGAAAGGATATGCTTGTATCCGACCTGAGTTGTCGGATACAAGAAAAAATGCTTATTTCTCAAATTTTGTGCTGGTTTCAAAGGAAAGAATGATTTTTGCCAATTATTCATCATTTTTACTATGCAATTTGGGGTGTCTACAACCTCTTTTTGAAGGCCTTGGCTTGGCAAATCTACCCTAGAAAATCCCTCTAATTCCTTCCTAAGCATGCTTTGAACCTCAATTGGAAGGATCTGGAGAGATTTTTGGTTCATACCCTTGGAAATCACTTGCCCCTCCTTTTGCCTAAAAATAGAGGGGTCCTCCTTCATACAAAGAGTTGTAAATTTTCTGATTGAAGTCTCTTGTTGGAGAAGGAGAAACTCTTCCCAATTTCGCTCTCACACTTATCAAAGGCATTCAAGCTCACAAGGGACTTTTTATCTTTAATTTTCAACACTTCTTCTTTAATTTTGAGCAATCTCTCATCTTCTAACTTTCTCTAGGATAGAGCCTCAGTGTGTATGTACCCCCAAACTTAGATCGAAGTACCTAAAACCTTTCTCTAGCCGTAAAACTTGAAGAGAATGTTAGGGAAAAAGGTCTATGGAATGGATCCTAGAAATTAGAACCTTCATTGCTTTAATTTTGATCTATTCCTTTTGTTTGGCTTGCGGTTGCTATTTGAGTATGATTTCTCTCTTCAATTTGAAAGGAATTTTTTGGACCTAGGCCAACTCATGGCCTTTGATATGAAAGTCCTCTATATTCAAGATTTACTATGCACAATCACTTGTGCTTTTCTTCAATTTTATGCATGAATCCTTAGATCTATAATAGTCAATATAGTAGATCTAAGGATTTGGCCTTAAGGCAACATCTCATGTCTTTTGATAAGCATTTTAGGAAGATTTGATCTCTTGGAGAAGGCCTTATGACTAGATCTCCATAGATCTTAAGAATTCATAGTGAATTTAGGTTATATTTTGCTCTCTCTCTCTCTCCAATATATGAGAGACCTAAGCTAAATTCTGCCCTAAATATTTTTGGAATGTTTTAATTTCATCCTACGAAGTTTGGATTTGACTTAGAGAGCTTTGTGCTCAAGTAATGTTTGTTTGGTTATTTTCACCCAATATTCCCAAATCTAGACTGTATCTGTGCATCAATTTGTTTTACTCATAACATCATCCTCCGGATGAATTTTTCAGTGATTCCAATTTCATGTGAAAGGATAATTCCTCTAGTTTAATCTTGTTAATTTTAAAGATTTTTCTCTAAGCCATTTATCCTTTACATTTAGTTGAAGTTTGACAGGTTTGCAACATTCCAATTGCAGAACCTATCATTTTAACTAAGCATCGAGAGCTCATTTGAAATTCGATTTGAGTGATTCTTGTTTATAAGTCATTCAAAACAAATTGGTTTCATAATTTTTAGATTACTATTGAGTTCTATGTGTTTGATTGATCTTGTGCTGCTTAGCAGCCATTTATAGGGTTAATCTATGATGATTTTGAGGTATTCATGAATGCAAACAAAGCTTATAGGAACGAATTAATGAATGAACCCTATTCCATTCAAAAGAGGGCACATCCTACTTCATTCACGCCAATTTTCATGAATTTTTATGGAGTATATTTGCACGAATAGACTTGAGAAAATATGTTGGTCATCACTGTCACCATAGTTGAATGGTAACTTCAATCAAGCATAGCAATCGTAATTTGGATTTGTTTTGAATGAATTTTTCCCAGTGTTTTGTTTGTCAAATCAGCTTTCTAATGGCACTAATTTCATAATTTTTGGATTTCATTTAAATGATTTATAGTTGACTGAATGAGTACTACTCTAACAGTGTTTGGTATTTGATCTTATTTTCAACCAATTGAAATCTATTCCTCTTAAAGTTTCCCTTGATTTTTCATTTAATCAGAGGGTCCTGATAGTGATAAATCCATAGGGAGCATCCAAATTAATTGGATGATCCTCAATGAGAATCACACTTTTTTGTGTATTATTTTGTTATTTTTGAATGATGTATGAATGCAAGCAATGTGTGATTTGATGAAACCTATGACAACGACTTCAAGTGGATGAGTAAGGGTACCTAACACCTTCTTCCACTCATAACCTAACTCTTTACCCTAAATCTAGTGTAGATCATAAATTTGGCCTATGTTGACTTATTTTTGACAATTTTTGCACACTTTGGTGACCATCCACACCAAGACCCCTTGGATGGTGGCGACTCCTATTTTCATTCTAAGTCCCATGTAATATTTGTGTTGATCTAGCAATCACCAAGGTTCTACAAGAACAAAATAAAACCAAGGTAACAATGGCCAAAACCATAGATGCCGATGGAACTCCATCAATGGTGCCTGAAGGGTTTGTAGAGATGCGGATTGATAAACCCAATAACTTGGGAACCATTTTCAAGGCAACAAGAAGGATGGATGTCATTGGATCACTAACATAAACCTGATCAAGGAGCAACTTCAAACAGAATTTGGCAAAGACACAATGAAACCCGATGTCAAGCACCTTGAATGACAACAAAATGAAACCACAAGACTTGAACAAGATAGCCATGAACCAAACAATGAACATGAACAAAAGAAGGGGTCAAGTCTCTATATGCAGTGGTTACCTGAAAAGGATGCCAAAAAAGGGTGTCGAGTGAACAACACGATCAACCAAGGAGGCGAAGGAATGACTGGTTGACGATAATGATTAGTCCTTCTAAGACCAACCAAATGCAAATCATCTTCATCGGCCTCATCATTTGCCTCATCCGAATCTTTCCAACATTCGCTTCCTCCATTTGACATAAACGCTGCACACAAAATGTAGCCTTCTTCCTCACAAGCTCACGGCCATCGGATCCTCTGTGGCCCGCTGATTTCTTGTTGCCAGAACCATTGCAAAAGGACACCCACACCCAATAAAACAAAACCATAATGATTCTACTTTTGAAAATGACCTACACACACCCCCACCCTCAAAAGAAAGAAGGCAACAATCATTTCCGCCACCATGTTTACTTTATGGTAGTTTTCAATCATAAAACAATTTCAAAGTGCACTTTAAAATGCTTATGAAGTCACCTAAAAATTTATACTTCACATTTCTTTTTGACCAAAGTGCTTCATCCATATATAGCACTAACAATGTAAAACCCCGAATTTTCACATAATAAATAAATAAATAATAAATAAAAGAAAATATGAGTTTAAGTCGTAGTTAAAATAAAAAGTGAAGATTTAAAAGATAAATAATCAAATAAGTCATAAATTGTAAATAAAGAAAGAATTTTAAGGAAATTAGCCTAAAAGTGTATTTTGGTAATTTTCAGAAAAGGGTAATTAATAAATAGATCATTAAATAATAACTAGGACTAGAAATAGAAGAAAGTAATTTATTTAGACAGGTTAGGAATTAAAAGGAATTAATAAAAGCCGAAATGAGGAAAAAGGGTAATTAGGAGATTTCAAGTCTTAATTTGGAGAAAAAGTAACATAATAAGGTTTTAGATGATATTTATAGTTTAAGTAATTATTATGCACGAAATTAGGTTGTAAGGAGTGTTTAGATAATAGGAGATTCGATTAATAATGTTTAAGTTGAAAAATAGAAGGTGGAGAAAAAGTAGGAATTAATTAGAAGGAGTTAGACTTTAATTAAACCTTGGTTGGGTTAGCCCAAATTAAAGGAACCTATTAGGGTTGGTTTAGGACTTCTAAAGCCAAGTATAAATAAGAGAGTAAGATGAGACAAAAGAGAATTTTCGTTGGTTTTATAATGAGAGAAAAGAGGGAGAGAAAGGAAGAAGGCTGTTAATGGAGTTATCCGACCAATCTCCATCAAATCGCGATCGGGAAACATCCGTACGGTGGATCAACTTCAAATTTGGAGGTTTTGATCTTCACTGATGGAACTACAATGTGAACGGTGAAGATGTGAATTGAAGAACTCTAGGTTAGTGCGTTTGAGAGCAGAAGTTGGGTCCAGAATTAGAAACTTCAATGGAAGATGGATTTTTAGCGTATAAGGCAAGTAGTAACCCTTGAAAACTGGAGGAACTGCATGATTTCGTTTTCTGTGATTTAATATGGTTTGAATGGATTAGTCGGAACTGTATTTACATGGAATCAAAGTGTTTATATTTTAGTGATTGGTATTATTGAAGGATTTGTTAAAGTAAAGAAGAAAACTTGTTTTGATCATGCAAGTAATCGTAGGATAGTATTTAATTGATAAGAATTAATCTAGAGGGCTTTAGGGATGTTTTAGAATGTTAGTAGATTAATTTAGACCAAAGAAACATATAGCAAAAGCTTAAAAATCCGAAATTTGTAAATCTAGAAATTACTGTTGAAAATTTGCACAAGTGCCTAGGAGCGTCCAGGACCGCCTAGCCTGCAGAGGTAGGCGCTTTCTTTAGAAAATTTAGAATTTTGGGATTTTGATAATACGATTAAATACCTAGTAATTTTTCTAGTATGATAATCATTATACCAACTTTATAAAGACCTAATTAAAGTATAAAAATTTATAAAATTAAATTGGAAAAATTAACTAATTAATTGAAGGTTATAATGTAAGGTTTGTGCATGAAAATGGTCTAAATGGTATGGGATATTGATAGGAATAATACTACTGGAATTTATAGAGTAAAAACATCTCCTAAACTTTATTTTAGGTTTGGAAGATATGCTGGAGAATAAAAATACAGAAAACTTAAATAGAAATTATCTTAAGTATTATGATGGGAAATTGGATTCTAATAAAGGGATTAATAAGGAAAACTCTAAGCAAGACTTGAATTACTTTTGGATTGTACTTTAAATATGAATATTGGTTTCTGGAATTGCATAAACTCTGATTTTTATCGAAATTATGATACATGAGTTTTATTTTGAATATAATTGGGGAATTGCATATGTTATTCCGAAAAAGGCTTTATTTGGATTTTTAAGGATTGAATCATGGTTTTCTCTTGGAATTGAATATTTGGGTATGGATTGGTGTGAGACATGGGAAAAAATCACCGGAGTGATCGTCCCTCCGTCAGCACACGGGCTCAACGCAAAAAAGTGGGAGAGTCGCCACCATTCATGATTTTGGGGTGAGAATGGACACCAAAGAGTTCAAAATATGCAAAAATAGCCAAAAGACAAATTCTAGGATAAAAATAACCCTACTTGAAAATCAAATCCAGAGATGGGTAAGGGGATTAGATTATGAACGGGGGAAGGTGTTAGGCACCCCCATTCATCCACACGAAGTGGTTGCCAAGTGTATGTTCATGCAAAAAATAAAGTAAGAAAGCTTGCTAAAAATCATAGAAAACCTTGAAAAAGGATTAATGTATGATGTTTTCACATGAAGATCTAAATGGATTTTAGATCCTCTCTTATGTCAATATCATTTCTGGAATATCTCAAAAGATGGAAATCAAAGCACAAATTGCTCAAAACCAAGTTAAATCAAATTCGGAAAATTTGGTAAAATGTATACCATTTGCCTTGAAATCATTCAAATCTAATTCTAAATTGACCCAAACCAAATCCATTTGAAAGATTAGGGTAAACAAGAGTCTCATGCAAAATTTCACTTCATTCCGATGAAAAATCTAGGAGTTATGCTCCTTTGAAGTTGTTGTTGGGGATTTTTAAAAGTGGTAAGTGGGCAACTTTGGAAAATTGTCTAGAAAAATCCACGAAATAAAAATCCACGAAATTTGGTGTGATTGAAGTCTGTATGGCCATCTTTCCAGAGAAACTAGCCTCATACAAAAATCCCTTCGGATGTGCCTTGGGTGGTCTCCCGAACAGGCCCCGAAGATCACAGATTTACCCAGAAAAATGCAAATGAGCAGTTCTGAGTAAATCGGCTACCAATAATTCAAATGGAGTCCAAAAATTATGAAACCAACTGGATTTGAAAATAGACTCAAAAAGGAGTACTCAGAAATAAAAATCACTCGAATCGGACTTAAAACGAACACATGGCGGTCCGTCGAAGTGACAAGTTCCGTACTTGGACCTGAACTGTCCACTCAACTTCGACAGAGAGGTGTCAAAAATCGGCTAGATAGAAATTCATGAAATTTGGTGGACATAAACTAGACAGCCTCACCTTTCCCATGGTTCTGGAATCGCCCCAAAATTCATCCGGATGATGAAGTTACGGACGTCCGAAGTAAGGGTACAGGTGCTGTCAAGCTAAGCCATTTTTGAGTAAAAACCAAATCCGAAAATTGATAAAAAATGAAATTCGTGCAAGATGAACACAAATACTTTAAAATCATCCGAAAGGCATTCCAGAATTGATTGAGGCCATTTATTTGAGATTTATCACAATAAATGCAATAAACCCCAAATATGAGCCTACCCCGCCAAAATAGTGATATGTGTGCAAAAGTGAAAAAAACCTAGCAAGATCCATACACATGCATATAGATTCAATAAAATAGGTTCTAGCATAGCCTAGGGTTCCGTTCCATTATCGTTTCCCTCTGTTCTCTTTAAGATAATCAAGGGTACTTTGAATATGGAACGGTTTACAATCAATCAAAAAGCCTTACGCTACATGGGTTCTAACACTAGGGTCAATCCCTAGTCTCGTTTCTCCTAGATCCGCCTTCACGTTTTACGGCTAGGGGAGTCTTGAGATACTTTGAGCCAGGGAAGGATTTCCACACATACAAACAAGGCTTTACACTACAGAAAGGTAGAAGAAGAGATCTAGATCTAGGAATGTAAAGACAGAAAATAAAAAGAAAAGTTGAGGCTTACCTGAGTGCTGGAGGCGATTCCACAGCGGTTTTCTTCTTCTCTTGGAGTTCTTCTTTGCGAGAATTCAAAACAAGAGTTGTGTGCCCTTTGCTCAAGGAGGAGGCTCCTATTTATAGGCAAGGGCCAAGGTCATTGGTAGACACAACTTAATGTCTAGAACCCCTCCAACCTAAACCCTAAGGTTATTTCCGAGATTTCCCCTCATTTAATGAGGGACATGATGGTAAAAGTGAAAAGCTCTCGGAAAACCCTAATTTTGAGCAAACTTAAGGTATCCGGTATGTCAGACCGGATAACAAAGGGCCTTAAGGTATCCGGTACATGGTACCGGATACACTAAGGCTCACATGTATCCGGTATGAGTATCCGGATACGGGAAAGGGTACTTGTATCCGGATTGAGTATCCGGATACAGGTAAAAGTTTATTTTCTTCAAATTCTGTGCTGGCTTTCCAGGAGATAATGATTTTTGATGATTGTTTGTGCAATTTGGGGTGTCTACAATTGGTATGTGGTATGATGTTATTAGCTTTTCTTTTACGGTTGGGTGATACGGCTTCTGTGGTTGAGTTGATACTAGCTTTTATGGCAGAGATGGGTAATCCTCTGTGTAGAGATGTGTAATCCTTTACGGGTAAAAGTGTGTATGCCTCCTATAGTAGTGTGTCCTCCCGTATGTGGTTTTATCATGGTTTGTGTCAGTGGGCTTATCTGTATATGAATCCATAGTTTTGGTTGGTTAGCGAAGTGGTATTTTGTTTGGGTTGAGTTACTCCTATGTGCGAGCGCTCTTTCTTTGCAAGTTAGTTTGCTCTGGAAGGTCCTATGTCTGGAGGGTCACCTCCATGTATTGATTCTGGTGCTGCATGCTAGTGGTACATGCTAACTCTGTTGGGTTCGTGCGCAATAAGTCGGTGACTACGGCTCTTGTCTAAGCTGATCTTCAAGGGGCTTGAGTATCATTAAGTAGCATTGCCCCTAAGCCGCATGGTGGTATAGCATTTAGTCGAGTGTCACCTCAAATACTTATCATCTTTGTGAGTCCTGCAATGGCACGTATTTTATCGCATTCGTCGGTTTTACCTCGATAACATCTAATTGTTGATATTTATGCATGATTATCTGTTTTATCGATTTATTTGGAATTGCCATCGATAACTTGAGTTCATCGCTTAATCGTGGATTAATCGCATACCTCATGACTATTTGCTTACATTAGACTGTTTCTAATTGCATGCACCTGCTACTTGCTGAGATGTAAATCTCACTCCATTTTTCCCTATTTTTCAAGTTGCTTGGAGAGATCGCGAAGATGGGGTTTTAATTTGATGGGTAGAATTGTAATTGGTATTAATGTCACATTTTGATTAGACAAATGTTATTGTAAATTGAATTGATTAAATTCAATAAAGAATTGTTTTATTTTCCACCAGAACTCTGATGAAATTAATTAGTTTTAAAATTATTGCGAATCTTAGTTTGTATCTGACCCCAGCTTCGTGGTAACACCTCAGATTTGGTTGTTGAACTAGACTTGGGATGTTACAGTAACGAACCGGGTTCGGGTTGGGTGCCGGTTTGCACTGACCCGGGTTCGGGGCGTTACAAACAAGACCTAGAGGGAAAGGAGGAGAAATTTCATTGATCAATGAATTAGTAGATTGAAACCAAAGAAAAGACTCTTTTCTGAACTCAGTTCATCAAATAGAAAAACAAATGCATGCATGAAAGTTAAACTTTCCAGACAACAAGAAAAGAGAGCCACATAAATGAAACCAAGTCACCAACTAAAATCATATATATTCATTTAGTACCCAAAAAAATTTATATACAATGTATGAAATGTTTACATTTGACAGAACTTGTTATGTTCCTATTGCCACATAAATTCTTGAAGCCTTATCTCAACTAATTGGGTTGGATAAAAAAAAATATTCTTGTTGCTGCATCAACATAAATAAAGATATCCACTGGAAAATTTCTCTCCAACCACAAAAATGTTAATATGCCTACCCTTATAGTGTTTTATCCCTGAAAAGTTTACAAGCACTGCTAGAATTGAAGATGTGCAGGTCCAATGAGGCATTGTAATGGCCTTTCTATATCTCTTCCTCTTTTACTTGATAGAGGAGGATTTCAATGATATTATCTTCCCAATCAATCTCACAAATTTCTAACTTCTTGTCACCAGAAACACAATTGTGCAGTTGCAAAATCTTCTTAATTTGTAGTTTAGTAGCAGCTATCTTTTCTCTCCTCCTTTTACATGCGAAGCTACCAGAGATGGGGGCAAAGCATTAAATCCTACATTTTTTCTCCAAGATTTGTTCAACTGAAAGCCTTTTACTCAAATTTGACTTTCCAGTCCACCACTCTCCACACACTTGAAGTCAAATCCTCTTCCCCTCTTTCTCATATGATCCTCTCCACTCTCAAAGCTGGATTTAACATAGGTAGTGTAAAGACCTGATCAAAACCAAGACCTTGACCTAGTTGTAACGCTCAGAATCTGTGTTGTTCATTAAAGATATAACACGTCTCACGGAGTATTATGTATTGGCTCAAATTTCTCATACCAAACTCATATTCATAATCATGAGTTATTTATCAGATTGCGGAAATTTAAATTTCTTCTAAAGCGTGGGAACACTAAATGATTCCATAAGTATATCATGAAACACAACTAATCCACATGTCTGATACCCTCAACATATTCCCAATGTAAAATCAATACAATTCCATCAAGAATTCATCCATACAACCTACTAAGTCTACGGATGATAGTAATTCTCCTCTCTATATAAATCCTCCATTCCTACCCTCGTAGATGCGTCCTCTCCAAGAGTGGCTGAAAAAAAAAACAAAACAAAACCTGAATGAGATAAAAAAATATATATATATATCTCAGCAAGTAGCATATGTATGCTAAAAACATTTTATCACATTTCTAAATCATGCCATGATAAAGGATCATAGTAAAGTTGATACCAATTCATTTAGAATCCCAATAAACCAAAATGTTCTCAACAAACAGTTATTTTTCAATCAAACCATGTATCATCATGGGCAAATGTTATCTAGTTCGCTTTAATTGGGTAATTAACATGTTGAAGCCAAAGCCACACCTCCAAGTATATAATCCAACATATTCAAGGTTTCAGATACTAAAATGACGGCCTACTCAGGGTTTCGTCATCCAATGCCGGCCTACTTCGGGTTTCAGCATTGATAACACCGGCCTATTCAGAGTTTCGAGGCTGCTCTACACCGGTCATGGCAACACTCATGACCATGCAATTACATAAATAAAGTCAACATATTATATTTTTAAGCTTAAGCAATGGATCCAAGACAATCTAGACCGAAATAGCTTAAAACAAAACCAACATATAGACCAATATACTCAACATATAATCATGGGCCAATCATGACCAAATCCACTCCATCATGGAGAATCTCAAATACATGCCCTCAAGGCGAATTTCAATAACCAAAACTGTATTTATATCACATCAATTATGAGATAAAACAAATAATCCAAATCTATAAAATAACTCACAATTTACTAAAACCAATGCAAGTTTTTCAAACAATCCAAAGTAAATATAAGTAGCACAAAATAGAGCTCAAAAATAATTTTCTTAAATCTGACCAGGATTGTATTCTCAGAGATTTATTTACTTAAATCATGAATAAGAACAATGATTACATGAGTAGAAATCCTTAGAATCTTTAAAAGTTGTGTGAAATAATAAAATCCATTTTAAACCCCAAAATGAGCTAATTTGGAAGAATAGGTGGACAAATATTTGGTATAAGGTCAAATATACAATTGGCTTTTAGAAACACCTTAGAAAGGATCTCAAGAAGATCTTACAAGTGATGGAATCAAAATAAGCTCATTTTATAATAATATGAAACCAAAAGTCTCTCAAACACCTAGTTTAGTAGGATGTGCTCAAATTCTATGTTAAATTTCATTTTGGGATAATTCTAGTGTAAACACTTTCTAAATACCTAAATCTTATTTGTACAAAGGTTGGATTTGAATAAAAACTAATCCGTAGTTGAAATCACCTCAAATTCCTCAAAATAGGGTTTTTTGTGTTGGGCACTCAAGCGTCCAAAGAAGCATTAGAAGGTTTTAAATCTGGAAAGTTGGCGCTCGGCAAAGCGCTCAATCGTCTGGTTGGGCACTTAGCTTAATTGCATTTGTTCACTTTCAGGTTCTTAGTATTTAAAAAAATTACAGGCGGGGCAGTCGGGATAGCGCTCGAGCGCTACTCCAGGCGCTCAGCCAAAACATAGTTTTTCGAATGGATTTGTAAATTTTCTGAGTTTTTGAAATTTAGGCTACCAAAACCTAATTTAATCATTCTAAAAATGCACAAATATCTTCTTAAACACTAATAGAAGTTTTATATCAAAGAAATACAATAATTAAACATAGTTGTGAATCAAAAGTATGAATCTCTACATTCTTAGTTCAAAAGCTCATAAAATTGACATTCAACCTTTCAATTTCAAATCTCATGCATTTTGTACGCACATTGATCCATGGGCTGCACTCTGGGATCTTTGGGAGATGCACATGAGTGCATGCCTCCTTTAGGGATTTACAGTTCTTGACGTGATATCCGATGAAAGCACAAAGAATCAGGTGCTTTCTAGATTAGGAAAGGAAACGGGGAATGGAGGGTCGCCACTGCCTAATGGAGCATAGGTAGACACCTGGATGCCTAGTGTTTTCCTGTTAGGTTGCCTGCGGCTTAAGATTCTAAATAAGTTCTCGGTTACGCTCCAAGAAAGTCCATAGACACCTAGTTCGCCCCGTCGGGTGACGGGTCCCACGGGTCATCCTGGTTAATTTTGGCATAGTCAACTTATTATGTCTCACCTGTCCTAAACAAATATGCATTCGTAAATTTAGGCCTATGTTGAGACCATTCAAATGGTTTAGGTCCCCTTTTATTTGATTTTATCTTCTTTATTTAAGTGATCTTGATCTAATTGGGCTGGCCCTCGCTAGAAGGCTTGTGAGATTCCAGATGGGCCAAGGTATAGTCCATATGTCCTTTTCACGGGCTTAATCTAAGCCTAAAAAGCCCTTTAGGGTTTGGATGAAGTTGGATTTAATTTTAATAGGTTAAGGTTAAAAAAGGTTAGGATAAAGATTTTTATGCCTTTGGTGGGCCTAGATGATATGTGGGCCCCTTAGGTGGGCCTCACAATGGTTCCCCTTTTGATTTATTATCTTAGTTTTAATTTGATTCCAAATATGCTAAAGATGGGCTTGGGACCCCTCTCCTAAGCTTAGGTTAGGAAACCTAAGGCTTTTAAGGTTATGGGATGGGTATCCCTTCCCTTTGATTTGTTGGATGGGCTCTCTTTAAATAAAGAGATAGGGCCCGATAGGCCCACACCCTATGTGTCGGCCAATCCATCTATCTTACCCAAGCATGTCTCAAATTGGGCTTTAATTGGGCCTCAAATGATGTGGCCCTTAATTAGGTTAATTCTTGTTTAATTAATCAAAGTAAGTCAGAATGGGTGGGCCCCATTGGAAGGCCCACCAATATCCACTTTGGGCCCAATAGGCCCAAGGCCCATCTTAGGTTATGGGATGACCCAAAAAACCCTATTGGATTTATTAGTTTAATTAAACGGGATAAAAACTATTAAAAGAAAACCAAAATCTACATTTCTCATTTTTTCTAGGTTTGACTGAAAAAAGAGTTCGGTCAAACCCTTTTTGTTTATGATCGAAATTAAATTTTGGTCATACTCAAAATAAGTATAGCCGAAATTTAATTTCGGCTATGAACCAATAACTACTTGACCGAGTTGAAATTTCGTTAAAGCTTAATAAAACATAAAAATGCAATTTTTGGAGGGGTTTAGGCTGACTGGTTCTCTCGGTAACCAGGGTTTCTGTGGGCCCCTAGGCAGGCCGACAGTGGTCTAAGCTTGGGGTGTTTGGCCTAATTAACTAGTTTGAGTTTGATTTTAAGCCAAGAAAGAGGAGTGGATGAGGCTAGGGGCCCTCCCTTCCCTATTGGGATGGAATCCCAACAACTAAAAGAGCCAAAAGATGTCTCTTTTGCAGTGAAATTGGCTGCTCACTCTCTTCACAACAAGAAGAGAGAGAGGGACCTAATAGGTCTTGCCAAAACCCAACCGACCACACCATGAATCATACCCATACAAAGCAAACAAACATCCCTTAAGAATGAAAGTATTTAACATCTCTAGCATGCTGGAAATCTATATGCATGTGTGTGGTGTGCATGGGGACATTTTTAGTAATAAAGAGACTAAACATGTAACGCCCCGGAGACGTGTTATATCTTTATCTCTGTAACGCCCCAGATCTGTGTCCTTCATTAAAGATATAACACATCTCCTAGAGGGTTAGTTAAGGATCTCAATAATGGCGATCGCTAGATAATCACCCACATTTTTATATCACATCAGAGTGCACAATTAAAAATTCCTATCCAGGCAAGTTAAGACATCATCCAATACGTCAAATGGGTCCAAGTTACTACCTTATTACAATTCTCACAAATTCAACTTAACAAGTTTAATGCCAAATAACCTGCTGGACTAAGGACGGTAGTAATAATCCTCCTCCCTATATGTATCAGCCGAATCTACCCCCGTAGGCACCTCACCACGAATATCTGGAAACAAAACAACAACGAGGGAATGAGATACGAATATCTCAGCGAGTGACACATGCATGCAGAAATAGTTATCACAGTTATAAGACATGCTTCGATAATAATCAACGATTTAAACCAATGTACTCCGATAAGAATACAAACAAGGTCAATGTCATGCATATAGTTACATTGGTTAATCTACATGCCAAGTAGACACTCCACACCTCCATGTACACAGGTCCGGCCTACTCAGGGTATCGGACACTCTGAAATGACGGCCTACTCAAGGTATCGTCATCCAATGTCGGCCTACTCCGGGTATCGGCACTGACAACCAGGCCTACTCAGGGTATCTGGCTGCTCTACACTGGTCGTGGCAACACACAAGGCCATGCAATTACACCAATAAACACATACCATCACATTACTAAGCTTAACAAGGATCCATGGGAAGCTAAACCCAAAGCCGATAAATAACCGATAAAACTCTGCATTCAGTACACACATCACAAGTTGTTCCAGCCAGAACTTCAACTCACACAAGTGTTCCAACCAGAACAATAATTACTCACAAGAAAGCCAGTAAATAATCTTTGTAACATAATTTAAAACTTTCCATCATGAAAATAGGGTTTAATAACTCTTAATCAATTACAGTGTAATCCAAAGAACTGAAATAAAAGCCCCGGTGTTGGGTATCTCAAACATCACCTAACGGGTTGCTCTACGCCTACGTTGGAAACTCTTAGGAAAATCTCCGAATCTATCTTCAACATTCTCATAAGTAATTTTGTCTCTAATGGCCTAAACAAGTACTTCGCTAAGTGATCGGAGACCTTCTAGCATAAAAATCCCCATTGGTTTGCTCAATTTTGAACTTCAGCAAGAACAATGGACTATGCGCTCACTTCCTGAAGTGAGCGCCGGTGAGTGCCGAGTGAGCGGATCGTTTTAAGTAAAAACTAGGGTATGCGCTCACTCGATGGTAAGTGGGTGCGAGCTCGGCGCGAGATAGGCGCGAGATAGGCGGATCTAATTTAAGTGGGTGCGAGTTGAGCGCCAAGTGGGCGCGAGCTCGGCGCCGGGTCAGATTTCTTAGGCGCATACTTCCCGAAGTGGGCGCAAGTGAGCGCCAACTGGGCGGATACCCACTGCGATTTTTAAGTCTCTGTTATTTCGAGATCTCTATGTCTGGCTGATTTGTTTCGGACTGTGACTACTTCTCTAGTCTCCCAATACCCCCAGAACACTTCCAGACCTAATTTGGATTTAATCTAACATGCTTCCCAGTTATCCCCAATTCCGCTGTGCGAAACCCTTCGGAACTGTCTTTGCCCAGAAAACCGAGAATACTTCATTCAATAAACATGCATTCATTCAAACCAAATACACGAATAAACCAAAGACTCAGTTGTAAAACAGTGCCACTCACCTTTCTATGCTCCCAAGTCTTGGAAATGAGCAACCCAGAAAACCCCAAACTCTTTCGGCCGTCGGCTTGCTCTGGTCGAACAGAGGTTCTGCTCGCGAGGGAAAAGACTCTTCCGAACTTCTGATCCGCGAAACTTACTGGCAGTAAATCTTCTCCATCTCGACTCTCCCACAGCACTTCTCCTGCTCCTTCTCTCAAAGAGCCCTAAACGAAACCGCAGCCGCAACCTTTCAATATGAAATACGCGAATTCAGGGCAAAACAAAAACCTAATTTTCCTAAACTATTTATACCTTCCGCAATACGCTTGGCTGCTCGACGAATCCTTTTATTCTGATGTAGTGCAAGCGCGACCACCAAAAACTCCTACATCCACACCCTATTTAGTAGATAGTTATTATTGAAATAACTTTTTTATTTTTATCTATTATATATTTTTTTTTTGTCCATAAAACCTGAAAATAAACGGGGTTTTACAAAACATGCATGCTTACTAGAAGTGAGTGACATGCGTGTGCTACGACGGAGTGATTATGAGAAATAGTGAAAAAGAGTTAAAAGTAAATAAGACCTAAGCATACTTACTAAATGCATCATACATTTGACCTATGTATTGGGTACATGATATGATCATACATAAGAACCCGAAACAAAGAAGGAAAGCAAGCATGGGATCATGGAGATGGTGCTTGTGAAGTGTACCACTTATATGCATGGAAATCTACAACTCTACACAAACACATTACATGATGAAATAAGGACAAAAGCAAGCTTGGAGATAGCTTGAAAGCAAATAAAGAAGGGGAGATGGGGATTTAAGGGATACATTAGACATAAAGAAGGGGGAGGGAGAACATACTCTCCCTTTATCAAATAAAAAAAAACAAAAGGAAACATGGAAAAAGATGCTTTAAAATGGGATTCTAGATGATGCTAACATGATCTCTCATCCTCCCTCTTAGGCCTAAGCGTCTCCCCTTATCATGGGAGTTCATCATCATGAAGAAGATGAAGAATAAATGAAGAAAAGAGAAAGGAGGGATAGTCTAAAGCACAAAATACAGCACATAAGGAAGAAATGCTAATTTTAATATCTAACTCATGTATGTTATACAAAGGATGTTGGAGAACCTTACCTTGGGGAGAACTTCCTCCTTGAGTGGGTATGGAGCCTCCCTAAGGCACGGATAGCAGTTGGAGCTCTTCTCTTCAGCTCTCTAGCACCATCCTTGGTCTTCTTCTTGGTTAAGATGAAGAAAGCAAGGTATTGGGAAGGTTTGGAGGGGTTTGATGTGAGTTAGAGGGCTTAGGGAGTGAGGAGAAGGATAGAGAGAGAGAGAGAGAGAGGGACATACGTGGGGGAGGGGTTAGAGGAGAGAAAAATAGCTCAAACCCTTGAAATGAGCTGAATTTTGCCTTATATAGGCAAAAATAGCATAACCGAAAACACAATTCGGTTATGCTATTTTCATGTATAGCTGAAATATAATTTCGGCTATACATGAAATTATTTGTGACCAAAATATAATTACAGTCACATTAAAATCAAACGACACTGATTTGTGTTAGAGATTTGCGCAAAGAGTCCTAACACAAAAATCTTAGAACCGAAATTATATTTTGGTTATACATATTTTATGTATAACCGAAATTAAATTTCGGTTATTTTTAAATCTTTTTAGATTCTCTCTTTCTGTCTCCTATTTGGCTACAATGAGTGGGATTCTCTCATAAATGAGAGAATCATATTTTCTCTGATTTTCTTATTTATTAATTAATTCAAATTAGATAGTTTCTAAAATAATATTATTTTATTTAAGATATTTTGCTTTTGTGTTTTGCCTTTCCTCTATTTTGTCTTTTTGTCCTTTAATTTGCCACATGGACAGAATTTTTGCATTTATTCACAGTTTTGCCTTTAGCGTTACACTACTCATATCTTCTTCATCTGGACTCCAATTCTGGCTTAGTTGCATTGGAACCGTGTCAGGATTTCCTATCCATTGGGAGAGCTGTGATGCCCCGAACCTGGACATGTTCATTAAAGATATATGCTGGTTTCGTGACATTAGATAAGGTCATAGTAGCACTTCCTAAACCTGATTGACTATTAATATCAGAGTGCACTAATATTTAAAACAAAATAAAATAAGATAATGTGGGTGGAAGTGTTGACAAAACTAAACCTATATATACATTTTCAAAGTGACGGTTTACAGTTACAGTTTCGCTAAGTTTCACACACACACTCTCTCTATACACAATATATACAAAATCCAAAAATACAACTACCAAAAAGAATGCTCTCTAGCCCTAGCCCTAGCCAGGATAATAATAATCCTCCGGAAAATATTCCGGATCACCCTAACACTCTGCCCCGATACGCGGCTCACCAGTAGGATCTGAAAACAAAACCGATAAAACAAAACACGCATGAGACTAACGTCCTAGTAAGTAGCACAATGCATGATAAGAAACGGTTTATGCAACTTTCCAAAAATAAAATAACATGCTCATATATGATACGATCAAACTCTATCAAAATCAAGTTAAAAAGCAGTTCAAGTAATATCATGAATATAAGCAGTTCATGAAATTAATATTCTGAAGTCAAAATATCCAAATAATATAACACATAAAATTAGCTCGATAGACCCAACCATTACTACAAGCATATCTGGGTAGGACTCGTAATCTAAAACAAACCTTTCGCGTCGGGTACTCGAACCAATGCCTCATACCACAACCCAAAAAAATATACTCAATGCAAAACCAATTTCCCAACGCACAAACCAAGTGGAATTCCCCATCCACTGCCATTCAATCAGGGCCAAGTGAGATTACACGTTCACTGGCATTCAAGCAAAGGCAAGTGAGATCAACACATTCACTGCCCTCAGAATCCATATTTGTGGTGGATGCATGTTCACTGCCCCCAACTAGGGTGAACAATAGTCCACTACCCCCAACCAAGGTGAACGGCAATCCACTACCCACAAATATCCACGTCTGTGGTGGATGCAGGTTCACTATCCCCAGCTAGGGTGAACAACAGTCCACTACCCCCAACCAAGGTGAACGGCAATCCACTACCCATAGAATCAACATGTCATAGGCCATCGACCCTTTCCAAGGTCCCAGGAAGCCTTAGCTTCGCTCTCAAATCACACATATCAACATGTTTTACAAACCAATAAATTCACTTTCCAAGACATCACATCTTTACAATACCAAATCAAACCAATCTAAGTACAAACATAACCACTAATCCAATTATATCAAACTACAAGGTAAACAAAGTGGAAGAAGTCTCTATACCCCTAAAATTATTCATACATGGATTAAATCAATAAAAACACATCCCACAGTGAAAATCTACTCAAAACAGTCAAAATAAGCATTTTCTGCGGTGGGCACCTAGGCGCTCTCGCTGGGCACTCACCAAATTTTTTTTCTCTACAATGGGCGCCTAGAGGTTGCCTAGGCGACCCCCTAAGCACCCCCTTTAATTTCTACACTATTTTGAGCGATCAAAACCGATTGTTCCGCACTTCATTTTCTTTTCAAATCTCACTATAAAACTCTCTCTAGTTCATCACAAACACCTCAAAATCATCAAGAACATCCAAGAATCAAAACCTAGCCATTTACAACTGGATTTACACGAATCAAACGACTAAAATCCCAAAAAGCGTGGGAAACCAAACGAACAGGTATTTCACGTTTAAACTGTGAGTTCTTTACAAATAGTAAGTAGGAAGGGTGCGACTTACCTGGTGATATGCAAATCAAAGCTAGAATCTGTGAGACATGAGGAAAAAAAATCAATTCAATGACTTTCCCTTTATCATCACACGGGCTCAATAAAAAAAATCAAGGAGTCGCCACCATTCTTTTTTAGGGTGTGAATGGACACCCAAAATAATCAAATAAAAGAAATAAAAAAGAAAATAAATTAGAGTAAAAATAACTCTAATTCAAAAAAAAAAAAATTAAACCAGAGATGGGTAAGGAGATTAGGTTATGAACAGGGGAAGGTATTAGGCACCCCCATTCATCAACACAAGGTGGTTGCCAAGTATTGTTCATGTTTTTTAAAAGGGCCTGCTAATAGAAATCAAAACAAAAGTAATAGAAAAATAAAAGAATGTATGGCTTTTTTCCATGTGAATGATCCAATTAATTTTGGATCCTTCTTATGAAAACAAGAGCGATTTCTTGGGCTTCATGATTGACTAAAATCAAGATAAAGAAAACAAATCTAAAATAAAAACTTCAAAAATCTGGCTTTAAGTTAAATCCTTAAAATCTAGGAATAAATAAAAAAATATTATTTTTACAAAATATTGAAGAATTGAATCTGAACAATCCAGGGCATAGATCTAGCCCATATTTCTCATTAAATAAAAAAATCTAAACCAAAAATACCCACGTTGATGAAAAACATCAAAAGGGGAGAACTTAGACCGCAGGGTCTTCTCTCAAAAATAAAAAATAACTCAAAAAAACCACCTCATGAAACCTTAGAGATTACTAGAAGGCTTCTGAATCCAGATCTACCATATTGACAATGGCAGATCCAGGATCTTAGCCTAAACGACTACAAACATAAAAAAAAAGGGGAAAACAATGTAAAAAATCAGAATCTAGAAGGAAAAGGAGATCTAATGCTGTGAACAGCATAGATCCATGGTATTCCTTCATATTTCATCAGTAATCAATGATACATCTTAAACAAAATATTGCAACCACATATTTCTAAGATTACAGCATATGGGGGTCTGCCCTACGGATCCATTCCTGTCCTCCTTTCCCCTAGAACTCTCTTCACGTTTTACGGCTAAAGAAGATACTCGAGGTACTTGGATTTAGGTTTGGGTTTACAATCACACACAAGCCTTATACTACAGAAAGGGAGAATATTAGAACTATCCTAGAAATTAAAACTAGAAAGTAAAGAGGTTAAGAAGCTTACCTGGACTTGAGAAAGCAAAGAGGCAGGGGTTCTCTTCTTTACTTCGAGTTTTCTTCTCAACGATTCTTAGTCACAATTCTAGCCTTCAATTCTCAGCCACAATCTTCAGCCCTTTGCTTGAGGAGAGGCCTCCTATTTATAAACAAGAGCAGGGGCAAGGGTGGTCCTAAGAGATTCTATAATGTTCCAATTCAATTTTAGAAACATGAGTTGGAGTAAATATGAGAACCAATGAGGACAAAACGGTACGGACGAAGCCCTAGAAAGAGGTAGAAATAGTAACAAAGCTTAAAAATCGAGCAATTAAAAATTCGCTCAAAACTGCCCGTGTCCGCATTTGGATTGCGGACATGCCTTGTCCGCATACCAAATGCAGACATGCCTTGACCGTAGATCAAATGCGAACAGTACAGGTTTGTTCAAATTTTCACCTTTTTTGACCCTTGACCTTTACCTGTACAGGCAATACTTATTTACATGTAATATCATTTAAGTAAATGTCCTCGTAATTTTTAATCTCCATTTACTTAAGATATTACATGTAAATAAGCAAACACCCCCCATTTGAATCCATTAAAAATAGTTCCAGACCCAAATTCCAAGTTAATAAAAAGTCAACTTTCCAGTTCCAGGCTAAATTCCGGTTTTTCAGGTTCGGTAAAAAGATTCAACATGTTAATACCAAGGTATTCGTCAAGATTTAAAATCTCAAAAAATTCATTTATGCAATAAAATGGCTAAAAACCTGATTACTGGGAAAAATTCTCTTGAAATCTTGCCTTAAAAATATTTCATTTTTTTGGGTCAAAAGTCAACAAAATTCAACCGAAAAAAGTTTGACTTTGCACAAAAGATTGAATTTGGGCCCTTTCGTTTGTGGTTTTGGATTCAAATGGGTTAAGGATTTCAAACCCCATGCTAAGAATTGAAAATTCCAATAAAATATTTCTCTCCTTCAAGATTTATCAAAAATCGTGCAATTTTGGGATGTTTACAGAATCTCCCCTTCTTCTCCTTCTCTCTCGTTCTGTCCCCTCCTTTTCTTTTTCTTCACCGACTGTGGAACAATAAGAACCCTTGGTTCTTATATCAAGTTATTTATAATCCTCTTAAACAAATAAACCGGTCCTCTTAAACCAATAAACCAGTCTTCTTAAAATAATTCTTAAAATAAACGAAACCAAACCCAAGTAAAATAATTCTTTCTTCAAGTAAAATATTTCAATTAAATCAATTACACATAAACCATTCAATTAAATCAATTACACCTAAACCAACTAAACCGAACCCAAATCAATTAAACTGGTTCTACTTGAAATGAACCGATCCAATCGAACCAAACCCAAATCAACTAACTCGAAACAAACCAAACCACTTGTTTCTTTTAAATTTTGATTTAATTAATCTAATTAAATCCTTTAATCCTCTATTTACCCTTAATTTAAATATTCACTCTTAATTAAAATTTCTTAAAAATCCAAGATCTTACAACAGGGTATGGTAGTCAATTCAAGCTTGATTAAAAAGTCAATTTTTGCTTCTTAGGGTTTGACCTGCCTTTTAGGGTTTTCATTTTGGCTTTCAGAGGGGGGTGCAAAAATGAGGTGCTTGCACATTTAATCCAAAATTTTCAATATAAATTTGTTTACAAAGGTACTACTTACCTCTATGAAGCTCAAATCAACCTCTTGATATCTTTAAATTTCCAAATCTCCTTTCCACAATCAATTTACACCTACTATGAACAGAAAAATTCAGATTCTCTATAAATTACTTCTAGATCTACATAGATCCGACCAATACCTTGAGAATTCTCTGTAACTTATCTTAATTCAGTAACTAAAACTATCCTTACCTGAGTCTTCTTATGATCTGAATGAAATCCACTCCAATTCTCCACTATTTATAGCCACATCCTCCAATCAACCAATCTGAATTTGCATAAATTAAAGAGAATTTCATTTGATCTGACTTACCTCTTAAATATACTAACGTCTTCAAAAAATTAACCAAATCTAAGTATGATCTTACCTGAATTCCTCTAGATTTGAACAAATCTTTCAAATCTCTTCACTGATTTTTCTGGCCATATTGTACACTTAGCCCCTGCTTTTGTAGGTCAAGTTGGGGTTGGTCGTCATGTTGAGAGATTATATTGTTTTCGACCAAGAGAGGGTTGTGTGTGTTGTAACCCTATTTTTCACAGATCAAGGAAAGGAACCCTATCATCTGTGGATGTAGGCATCCTTGTCAAACCACGTAAATCACGTCTCTTGTTTACTCTGTTTTCAGTTTCGTTTTTTTGCTGTTGTTTGATTTCATTACATTGTGATAGGTAACAGTGTCAGAAACCCTGTAAGTGAACATGTATCAAATCTTATTTTTTTAATCTAAGATCTTAAGGAGATCAACAGTTCATGTTGATGCTGCCAAAAACCCTAGTGGTATATAAACCCCCATTGGACACAAATTAGGATTAGAAAAACCCTAATCCCATAATCGCTCTATTTGCATGAGGGAGAAGAAGAGGATCAAAAAGCTCTGGGAAGATCACCAGATCTACAAGAATTTCTTGTGAAAGTGAGGTAAGTGGGTTAATACATTCTTTATGCTTTCAATGCACTTCATCTCTTAATCTGATGCTCTTAATGTATGTATGTTTGATTTGGAATGAGAAGAATGACATGTATTGCCATGATTTTCTACATATGAGAAGAACCCTTGTTTAATATCTTCAAACTTACTCAATTTAATGCCTGAGAATTTTATGTTTGATGGAAAACTAATAATTACAGGTTTTTAGTTGTATTTTAGATGTAGGGTTTGTTGTTTGTCTTTTATGAGAGAGAAAGAGAGATTGTATGAGATAGAGAGAGGGAGAGGTTAAAAGAAAGGAGAAAAGGGTTGATGTTTGGGGGGAGAGAAATCGTATGATAAGACCGGATTGCGGACTATACAGCCTCAATCTACAATTTTGTTTGCAAGTGAACCAAATGCTACCACATGTCCCAAACGTTTTTGAAGCCTCAAGCCAACCCTGTTAACAGCACGCCATTAGCGTTAATAGTGACTGACCTTCAGTGAAAAAATTGGAAGGAAATGAAAATGGCTCTTTCCCTCCATCCTTTCCTCTACCACCAAATTGATTAAACACCCTCCCATTCTCTCTCCCTATAGCCATTCTCTCTCTACCGTGAGAACACCCATAGCCACCATTGATTTTCTTGGAGCTTCCCACAGCCACGGTCTCTCTTTACCACAAGGACGCCCACAGCCACTCTCTCTCTCTACTTGAGGAAGTTGAACATAAATCTGGCGATGAAAATGAAAAGTAAGAGAATATATTCTGAACTACGAAGAGGCAAATCCGGTCAATTTTTTCCCAGAAGCATTACCATTCTAGTGTCGTCAAGGGTTTGTTCTTCTCTCTCTCTCTCTCTCTCTCTCTCTCTCTCTCTCTCTCTCTCTCTCTCTCTCTCTCTCTCTCTCTCTCTCTCTCTCTCTCTCTCTCTCACTGTCTCTGTCCCTCTGCCCCGCTCCTCTCTATTTTTATTGTTTATTAATTTGATGTCCGTGCATAAACAATACCCCAGAAAGCATTCGCATCTATGTTCACTAAAATATGCTAATGTGAAATATGGATACACGAATCAAAAATTTTGTTACCATAATTTTTTGTCATTTAAAGTGATCAATCTTTCCTGGAACTGCATGTATGTGTGACTTTTGAAAGGATAAGGAAGAACCCACTTTTGAGATTAGTTGTTGATAAATTTTTCTAAGCTAGTGAGTTCTAATGGTGGAACTTTACTTTTCTCTGATTATGTCCTTCGAGATTTGTTGAAAATTGGTCAACTTGTAATTGGATAGGCTCTTTAACGAGAACTTTGTGTGTTTTAGGATGTTACGACAATTCAAGATACCCCTGTTGTAGGATATTCGCTTGATGGGTTTCTGTCTGATATGTGATTTGTTCATTAAAACCTTTTTATTGTGATGGTTTACTTGCAATACTTGCCCTTTTTCTGTAAAACCCTGGAATTTGGAGAAAACTTTAATTAAGATTAAAATTATTAAATAAGAATATATAGAGAAAAAAAAATGCAATTAACCCAGTTGGTGAGTGGGTTGGCTAGGTTAGTGGGTAAATGGGGTTTGGTTCAGTTAATTGAACCGGTTCAATGGTTCAAGGTCTAATGAAGGTTCAAGGTTTAATGAAATGAGAAAAGAAAAGAAAAAACCCCCCGTAAGCTTTTATCTCATTTGGGCGTTAGTTAGGGTTAGAAGAAGAAAAAAAAACGAAACAAGGAAGGAATCATGGAGGAGAAGGAGGAGAGGAAGAAGAAGAAGAAAGGAAGCAAGGGGGTGTTCATTGGGGGTTTAGCTGCAGAGGAGAAAGAAGAAAGAAGAGAGAAAAGAGAGGAAGAGAAGAGAGAAGAAGAAAACGTGGGGAAGAAGAAGAAGAGGAAAGGAGAAGAAAAGAAGAAGAGAAGAAGAAGAGGGGAAGAAGAGAAAATGAGGGTTTGGGCGTGTGGATTTCGTTATCGCAGGTAAGTAGCATGTTTTTCTCTGGTTGATCAATCATTGTTTTTGTTTTCTTCTTTATTTCAGTTTGTCGATCGATTTCTGTGGTTTGAGTATGATAAAGGTTGAGCATGAGTTATGTTGATTGATTACTGTTTTGCTAAATTCCTGTTGAACAATTCCTATTGGTTAGTATTCTGATTTCTGTTTGCTCAATCATAACTGTTGGGGTTTCCATAGAACTTTTGATCGATTCCTGTTAAGTTACTATTGGTTACTGTTGGGTTTCTGTTGTTTCTATTGGATTACTGTTGGTTTCTGTTGGGTTCTGTTGGGTTACTGTTGGTTTCTATTGGGTTACTGTTGAGTTCTATTGGGTTACTGTTGATTACTATTGTTTCTGTTTCTGTTGCTGTAAATTGCAGTTTGGTTAGTATATTGTTTTAAGAAGCTAAGTTGTCAAAGAATCTTGTAACCAACTTTGTTAGATCTAGTTGGTAATGAATCATGCCTGTTAGGAGTCATTCGTTTAGGATCTTTTAATGATCATGTCATGGTAAATTGATTAAGAATATGTAGTGAGTGGTCCTGATTGGAGTGCTAAGTATTTCAAATAGATATTAATGATTTTCAATATGTTTAGATTCTGATTTGGCATGTAAGATGTAATTTAGGTTTTGATTTTAATTTGGCCTAAAAGTTTTAATTTCGGCTCTGATGTTAGGTTCTGATTTGGCAAGTGTAGATAGATTTAGGTTCATTCTGAGGAGTGGTTTTATTAGCAGAAAAAGGTAGGAAATGGTATCAGAGAGTATAACTTGCACTAAAATATGGCTCCTGTCTGATGGTTATATGGAAAGAGCAATTAGTTGTAAAACTTTGTGAAATTGTTAGTTTGATAAGAGGTTGCATGAAGACAATCAATTCACAATTTGAAGTTAAAAGCAGAATCCATTCTGTTATCTAGTTTCCAATCTGTGTAGATTTCAGTGGTTTGCGAGGGCTAGGAATCTTCGTGTAAAAATTCATATTAGCATTCTAAAATTTAGTTTAGGGTATTTGTAGTTGAATGGAATTGGTTTAGGACCGATTGGAACTTGAGGTATTGCAAGAAAATCCTAAAAAGTTGATGATTTCCGTCCAGTAAGTTTTGCGGCAGATTGAAACCACCTGTAGTAAACCGGCCTTAACTTCCTATAGGAAACTCCGAATTACAAACCGTTTGTTGTGTTGGGAAATAAACTCATAGAGCTTTCCAATGATTTATGGCACATATCCTAATTCCTTATCTACTAGATCAGGTTTAGCATTAAAGTAACTAGTTTAAACTAGTTCTGCAGAGTGAACGGTAATTGTAAAATAATTATGGTAAAACGGTTGTGTTTTATTTTAAGCATTCGTTTATGTGCAATATTTGTCTTAGTAAAGTTCATGAGTCTTATTTTGGTTTGGTGACATGATTTGATTTATGTAATTTTAAATTGAAGCTCAGGCTTCCTCTTAGTCTAAAAAAGGGCCGAGGGCCTATGGTTGGATGTTCTGTGGATTGGGATTGCGGTTCACCTCGGCTGGGGATCGTAAACTAGTGTTTACCCTAGCGGGGGATCATGAATCTGCATCCACCACAAACATGGGTATCTGTGGACTGGGATTGCTGTTTACCTCAGTTAGGGATCGTGAATCTGCATCCACCACGCGAGTTTTTGTTTTTACCGGTTTGTTTTCAGATCCGGTAAGTGAGACGCGTAGTGGGATAGAAGCTGAAAGTTATCCCGAATATAGGCCAGAGGATTATTTCTACCCCGGCTAGACCCATAGAAAGCAATCCTTTTGATAGTTGTAGATTTTATTTTTGGGTATTGTATATATGTTGTAAATGAGAGAGAGCGAGGGTGTGAAACTTAGTAAACAATATTGGTAGATCTGTATATTCGTTGGTTTAGTTTGTGAATGGATATATATGGTTTATATACATGTCTGTGTTTATCAGGTGATTATTTGTGATTGGGGGCTTAGCCCATTCTCGTATGTACAGGCGTTATATAGCCGTTTTTCTGAAAAATTGTAGGATGTTATTTTTGTGTCTGGTTAGTTCTTAAGTTAGTTTTCAACACAATTTGGGCCATAAACTAGCGCTCGGGAGCCACTATAAACCCGATAAGGGTGGACCTGGTTCCGAGGTGCTACATTTTCTTCCTCGAATATCATTGATAACTTGTTTGCACATGAGATGCCTTAAAGTTTAAACCCACAAGGCTTAAATATAACCTACCATTTTATGTGAAGTAAAGAATGAAACACTTAGAATTCACTTTCTCATTTGAATTTCTATTTTTGTTCATTTTTTATCTGGAAAAATGTTTGATAAGTTTACGTTCTTTTCAGAGAGAGCACCTAGGGGAGTAGGGGTACTTTGAGGAGGATTAGAGAAGATATATATAATAAAAAAGACACAAGTCAAGCGGGTGTTGGTGTGGTAGTTTTGTGCCAAATGTTGAGTCAAAGTATGTCCCAAAAATTGGAAACGAGTTTGACACTTTGGACGCAGCTTATGATTTTTACAATGTGTATGCTAGAATGGCTGGATTTAACATTCACAGAAATCAAGTGCGTAAGGACCCAAGTAGGACAGTCATATTTGATCAAATATTATGTTGCTCAATGGAAGGGAAGCATTGTGAGGTATTTGATGTGCGCATCAGACCGAAGGCACAAATGAGGTGTGGCTGTAAGGCCTACATGAGAATTCAGTTAAATGACAGTGGGAAGTATGTAATATGAGCATTGAATGAGAGCCATAACCGTGAGATGGTTCCTCCAACCATGAGTCATCGCTTGAGGTCTCAAAGAATAATTACCGCTGGACAAGCAGCTCAAGCTAATAGTGCTAAGCGTGCTGGATTCACACCGATTGCTGTTATAAATCTTATGAGTACACAAGCTGGAGGAATTGGAAATCTTGGATTTGTGCATGACAATTATAGTTATTATATACACACAAGAAAGAAAGTACAAATGAAAAAGGGTGATCATGGTGAACTTACATCTTATTTTCAGAAAAAGCTCTGTGTGGATCGCTCATTTTTTTCATGCCATTCAACTAGATGAAGATGACATGATAACAAATATATTTTGGGTAGATGGGCAAATGGCTGCAGATTATCAGTATTTTGGTGATGTTGTTAGTTTTGATACTACGTTCAAAACAAACACTAAAAACCGTCCTCTTGCGTTGTTTGTTGGATTAAATCACCACAGACATGTAGTTGTTTTTGGCGTTGCACTACTTTATGAAGAGAGCGCAGATGCATTTGCTTGGTTATTTAAGACATTTGTGAATTGTATGCATGGCAAAGCACCGACAACGATTATAACTAATCAAGATCAAGCAATGGTGAAAGCTATTCAGTTAGTTTTACCTCAAACGGTGCATAGGAATTGCATTTGGCATCTGTATCAAAACGCTGCAAAGCATCTTAGTGCAGTGTTTCATTCATGTAAGGGTTTTTCTGAAACTTTCAAGAACTGTATATATAGATGTGAAAATAATGTTGAGTTTGAAAAGGCATGGCAATCCTTACTGGAAAAATTTAATCTTGCTGGAAATGAATGGTTGGAAACCAAGTACAAAGAAAGAGAGAAATGGTCAGTGGCATATGGTCGGAATCATTTTTGTGCAAATATGCTTAGCACTCAACTCTCAGAAAGCATGAATGCATCCATTAAGAATGCATTGAACAGACAGAAGATTATGGTTCGTCTCTTGGAGCAAATTGATATTGTAGTTGCAAAACATCGATATAATGAACTTGTATGTGATGGCAACATGATATTAAGGAAGAAAGAACCTTGTATAAACCAACCTCTTTTAAGGCATGCATATAAGGTATACACTCCAGCGGTTTATGAAATGTTCGAAAAAATAGGTAATGTCACTTTTGTCATACAAGATCTGAGACTCCAAAAAATTTGAAAGTAATGAGATCTTCAACATTGCAAATATATATGTAAACATCCATCAGAATCGCACTGTTATTTATAATTGTGAAAGTCACAATATAGACTGCAGTTGTAAGAAGTTTCAATTTACAAGCATTCTTTGTAGGCATATATTCTTGGTTTTCTATCACAATGAAATTCACAAGATCCCAGAACAATATATTCTAAATAGGTGGAGAAAGGATGCTAAGAATGGATGGCAAGGCTTCAAATACTCGCATGCATCAAGTACACTCAATGAGGCAATTAAAGTCTCAAAGCGATACAATCATGTTTGTTCAACACTTGTTCAAATTGGGTCAGGGCAGCGGCATGTGAAAAGGCAATGGCTTTTATGATGGAAATGGCAAAAAAGAAGCAAGAAGGGGTAGAAAAGATTTTGGATGGTGCCGTCTTTAAAGAACTTCCAAAGGATGTTGAGGCTTCTTGTAGTAATGACCATATGTACGAATCACTCCCAAATGATATTGATGTTGATGATGGAGGACGCCACATTGACACTTCATTTGATGATGCAATTCATGTTGATGCAAATGAGATTGGAGGTTGTACAACAAAGCATACTATGAATTTCATTCTAGTTATGTGGAAGAGAATCTTGATGTGTTGAGTGCCAACAATAAAGTTGTCATGTCTCAAAAGCTGCTAGAAATCTCAAAAGGAGTTAAGGTTAAAGAAAGATCTAAGCGAGCTGATATGAGTGTTCATAGACAAGTGGATGCTTTAACTCAAGCAACTCGAAAAAAATGGAGCAAATTATCGATGGGGCTAATAATAGGAGCATGGAGCCAGTTAGTCAAAATTCAGCAAATACTATTCCTCCATTAGCCAATGTCCATCATATCTACCATTATCAGCCGAGTCAAATGGTATGTATGTAAATTTTTTTATAATCTTTCCTATTCATTATATATCTCCTAAGACATACAAAATTGACATTATCATTTGGATGGCTTTCATCTTAGGTCCCTGCTCAAAGTATGTTGCAAATGCTTCAAGCAGTTGAGATTTCGAATCATCGTAGTTCATCTTCTCCCAGGATAGGTTTGGCAAGAGACAACAATTGAGTCTCTCATCTTGTGGTTTTGAACAAAAAAGGTATTGTGGTGGATGTCTTTAGATTTTACTACAATGCTATTGAATTGGATGTCTTCATTTCCCTCCAATTTTTTCACTGAAGGCGAGTCACCATTAATGCTAAGGACGTGTTGTTAACAAGGTTGGCTTGAGGCTGCAAGAACTTTTGGGACACATGGCAACATCTGGTTTCGCTTGCAAACAAAATTGTAGATTGAAGCTGTATAGTCTGCAATCTGGTCTTATCATACGATTCCATTGTGGGCCATTGATCTATGTACATTATACATGATGTGAGTCATGCTTATAATATAATAAAGGATTCTAATATCATAATTATGATCTTAAGGATGATCTTATTAATAGAATAACCTTAAATGGATTATCATGCTTTAGCCTGAGTATACCTAGTGTGGTATTAACCCGCTGGATGATGAACAAACCCAGTGGTGATGGTTAATATTTACCGAAACTATGGTGTTTTAGGATAGGGTGAGTCTAGTACTCTTCCTTACGCAATTAATGTGATTGGCTCCTTACAAGGTATTCACAACTGTTTTGTAGATAAGAATTCTTGGGGTTTGAGTCCCTCAAAATTAGGAGAGCCCGATTCCGGCAATATAAAAATGGAATCCAATGCATATTAAGAGAGCCCATTTCCAACTGTATTGAAGTGGAATCCATGATATTTTAAGAGAGTCTTATTCCTACTGTATTAAAGTGGGATCCAAAGGCATTTGATACTAGCCATAAGTTGGATCGCTCTAGCGGCATGCTTGACTGTAAGATCATGTAGATTTGATAAGGGGAATTAGGTCATGTTAATTATAGTTGATTCGTAATAATTGATAATAATCAGAATCTCAACCCTTCTATCTTCTTTTCTTGTTATTTGTGTATCATAACATATGCATTCTTGTATGTTCGAATTCTAGTGCTCGTACCTCCTTATAAATGATTAAATCAATTGTTTAAGCCTTGTTAAATTATATTGATATCTCTATATTGTTCTTGTTACATTAGTCCTATTAGAAAAGCATGCTTCCACTCCACAGAATATGATATAATTATTATATTATTTTATGAATAAAACCTTAGGTTAAATGTAGTGTAACTATTCTTATTATATAGTAGTATTGAGTGTACCTATATTAAAGTAAGGAGATGTTATGCATATAATCATATGAGGTATACTAGCCCTACTTACTGAGTTGTGAAAAACTCACTGTAAGCACCTTATTTTTGCACCCCTGGAAGTGCTAAAAATGGAAACCCTGGCAGAAAGTCAAACCCCAAGGGGACAAAAAGTTGACTTTTTGATCAGGTAATAATTGATCACCTTGCTTTATCTCATTGGATAGAGAATCCCAACATGGTTCCAACGCAACTGAGTTTGCAGGAATCAGAGTTCGGATGAAGGTTCTGCGGGCAGTCAAACTTGAGGGGGAGCCGAAAGTTGACTTTCAGATAAACCCCGATCCAGGTGCTTACCCCCATGCCATTGGATAGAGGGTTCCAATACGATTTTAACGCAACTGAGTTTGCCCAGATCGGAGCCCAGATGAAGAAAATATGAGCTGACAAAATTCCCGAGCAGCAAAACCGGCAAACTGCGCACGTGGCAAAAAGCTGCACACGTGGCGAGTTGCGTAGGAAAATATCTCGGGGATCAAATCCGTAAATATCCGAACAGTCAAAAGATCCCAAGGACCAATATGAAAATATCTGAAAATATCTGAATAAAATAATATTAAATCCAAATATCCCAGGGACTATATCTTAATTTTCAGATTTTTTAAAAAACCCGCGGCTGCATTAAATGAGTTAATCATTTTGTCGCTCGCGCTGAGCGGCAGCTACTCAGCGCGAGCTTGGCGCCAAACTCGGCGGATCCCCCCTTTCTTTTTCTATAAAAGCCGCGGCAGCCTTCATTGCAAGGGGTTCGGCATTTTTTTTGGTTGGGGATTTTTTGGGTTGGTTTTTTTTTCCTGGCGAGGGTTCAGCGATTCGGGTGTGCTGGTGCGGGCTTCTCCGGGTTGTTGGCTCCCTTTTATTGAGCCTTCTTCTCCACTCTGCCTGGTTCGAAACCCCCCTCCGTATACCCCCCTTGCCTCCACAAACAAAACCTCCGACATCACCTGAAGCCCCTCTGACCCCCGTTCTTTCTCTTCCTCTTCTTCCTCGACAAACCCGAAGGAGGTCATGCTGTTGGTGCGAGAAGAAGGAGGCTCCGGCAGCTGCTCGTGCGCTCCAAGGAACCCTCCGGCACACTCTACAAAGGTCTGAACCCAAGGTGAGCTCTCCTTGTTCTTTTGTTTAATGAATATATAAATCAGGCTTCCCATGCTACTCTAGCATTTTGTTTGCCATTTCTTGTCTGATTCGAGGGCCGAGCATGTTCCCCCATGGTAATCTCATCTCTGTTGTAACCCGATGTAAAGCCCCCCAGTTCCCTTCTTTGTTAGTGCTGTTCGTGTTTGTTTCCGGATTTGTAGGTTTGCAAAGAGATTTGAGTCGTGAGGAGAAGTTAGGTTAGATTAATTTTGAAGTGGGTTCAGGTGTCTTCTGGGAGTCTAAGGATCCCCAGGAAGTTGTTACAGAGCTTAAAAAACCAGTTAAAAGCAGTCAATCATTGAGTTTGAGAAAAAAATAGGGAATCGGGGGTACGCGCCAAGCTCGCGCGAACTTGCGCGAAGCTCGCACGTAGCAAAAATGCATTGCGCGAGCTCGCGCGAAGCTTGTACTGAGCTCGCACGAAGCTCATGCGCGGATGCCTTTTTTGGTTGTTTCGGTCCGCTGACCTCGCGCCTAGCGCCCGAAGGTCAGCGCATACCCTTTTAAGGCCGAGTTGCTTTTTTTTTTAAAAAAAATCCGAAAATACCCTTGTACCGTACCGCGGGGGGCAAAAGCCCCCCGCACCCCCCAAACCCTGTTGTTCTCCGCGCGTCCAACTCGTTCCTTGGTGCAGGGAGGGACCTCGCCCCGTGGGCTCCGCCCACAAGGGCCCCAAGTCCCTCCCCTTGGACCCAGATGATGTGATTTTCGTATGTTTTGTGTATTTTGTGATTTCTGCTGCATGCGGGTGACACTTTCAAACTAAACCAGATGAACCAATAGGGTTTCCGGGTCACCCGGAAACCCCACATGGGACTCAGACCACCGGTCTAACTTGATTTCCAGTGGGCCTTCCAACGGGGCCCACCCCGCCCGAACCATTAAATTGTGCTTAAATAAGATAATTAAAAGATTTGAGTGGGCCAGACTACTTGAGGCCCACCCAAGCCCTAGGTGGGGCATGCATGCTTAAATTAGGTTGTGGTTTGGCCGAGACCACGAGCAGGGCCTGTCGGGCCCATCAAGCCCATTGAACCAGACCAGGATAGGGTTTTAAAACCCTAACCAAGGAAGTCTTGGGCTTTCAAGCCCAAGCCTAGGTAAAAGGCCCCAAGCCCAGGCTTGGCCCATTTTATGAAACTTAATCAAGATAAAACCAATAAATCACTTGGCTACCATGTGTGGCCCACTCAGGGGCCCGCAAAGCAATTCGGCCACTTTGCATGGAAGTCATGTAATAACCCAACTTGAACTTCAAAATAAAATCAAATCAAATTGAACTAAAATCCAAAGGGCCACACTTGGCCCCACCAAGGAACATGTGGGCCACAATTGGCCCACCAAGGGATCCGTGGGCCCTCCAACGGGGCCCACCCCACCAGACTCAAATCATTCTAACTAAAGAAGATAAAACCAAGTAAAGGGACCCACACCACTTTGGCGGTCCCACCAGACTTAAACAAGTGTGCATGCTGGAATAGGAATCGGGTGAGTGAGAGACCAAAGTTGACTCAAACCAGGGAAACCTATGGGACCCGTCACTCGACGGGGCGGGTTGGGGTGTCTACGGACTTCCCCGGACCGTAACCGAAAACTTACTTAGAATCTCTAAGCTGCAGACCAGTCTAATAGAAAATCTAGGCACCCAGGTGTCCGCCTGCACCCCATCAGGCGGGTGGCGACTCCAATTTCCCATTTTTTCCCAGTGCGGCAACCAAAGTCAGGTGCGCACACTCACCCCTTACTATTTTGCAAGTAAAAATCAAAACGAAGGAAATGGAAGAAATTGAAGTTGCATAAATTTTGTAATAGATCTGGACTTCAATGAATTTTATGACTTAATTAAATGTCATAATCTGATTGATAGCCTTTTTATTTTATTTCTAATATGGTTGAATGTAAGACTTTGATTTGATTTTGTTTGGTTTGGTTAAACTCAAGAATTTGTTTTAAGTAGTTATCAAATTTTATTTCGGTTGTATCTCTAAACTTTTGGACTTTAGTGAATCAATGAAACATTTATTACCAGAAATGGATATATTGGTGTTCGCTTATGAGCATGGTCGTGTTCCATCCTACAAGTGTATCGTAATACATGCTGTGAGGTTTGGGGCGTGACAGGTAGCCTCCTCAAATATCTTTGAATAAATCCTAGACAAACATTTATGTGAAAGCTTGAACTTCTCAAGATCATCACTCTAACTCCTCTATCCTTGATCTCAAAATATTGAGAATCATTCTCCACAATACAGTTATCAGAACCATACTCCAACTTCTTTTCTCAAACACCCATTAACCATATCTTCCAAGTTGAATCCATCGAATTCTAATCTCTTCCTCTTCTGACCAGGCTTAATCTTTGATTTCATCTTCATATGTTGAATAACAAAAGGTGCATTCTTCATTATGTTCTTAACTATAACATCCTTTCCGCACGCAAGACTCAAGCAACTTCCACAAGAGTCTCTTTGAGCTCCTTATACCGTTGCCTTCTCATCACAACCGCAACATGCATTTCCTTGGAAACATCCTTGATTGTAGCCTGAATTTGATTCAATTCAGCGACAAATACCTACTCTACAACAACCACATGAAGCGGCCTTCGTCTCGTCCTCAAGAACCATTTCACTGCACATTGTAGAATAAACCTCCCCTGTTTAACCATCTTATCCACCTTCTCCTCCGAAAAGTCTAGGGCAAGTTCAAATCACCCTCTGGAATACTGCCACAATATCATACTCCAGCAATTTCAAATCAAGGAAGTCAACAATCCTAGCAATCATTCGACCAATTTCAAATCATGCTCATCACATCCGATCACAGACACGATATCGGCAATCAACAATTGGCAATGACTGATTGTTCCTTCTCACAACAACATAAGAGTAGGCACCAAAGAGGATCTGGATCCAATCTCTGGTACCATATTCTCCCTCAATTAGAGTTTCAATCATTCGCTTGATCTCACCAGAGGTCGTAGTAGAGAAACCCAGCTTCAATGCAATGTCTTCGATCTGCTTCTGGGCTTGGTAGATTTTATTCTCTCTGTAGTTGTAATCGTTCGTGGAACCAGAAGTATTGACACAAGCGATTGTGCCCTAGGGACCGCTAACACCTCTGAAGTGTGCTTGGAAATTGTTAAATTCTTGTTCGATGCCACCAGATGAACAGACCGCCATGCCGGCGGTCTTGTTGTGGATGAATGATTTATTCTGGCATCCTTTATAGGTACGCAAACTCTCCATGGCTGTCGAGTCAAAATACTTGCTAGGTTTTTTGAAGCTTCACAACTTAAGGGATTTATCTCCTTCGGAACCCTAGAAAGAAGTAGCTTTGTTGGCTGTGAAGACCAGGGCTGCAACTTAGATCGGTTAAATCATTATGTCAATGCACATCCTTTCTGTCTCTCTCTCTCTACAAGGACCTTGACAAGATGGAGAACAAGGCTGCATTGCAAATGTTACCCTCTCTTCCTCTCTCGCTCGCTAAAATGCGATGAAGAATAGCACTACGAGGACATGAAGATAAGAGTCGAGTTGCAAAAGTTACTTGGTTGAGATTTACACTATTTTGAGCGTCAATCCATACGAATCGTGATCATGGTTGTTAATGCCAGGACCGGAGACCAGACCAGTCTGGGCCGGTCCTGGTACAAATTGGACCCAACCGATGGATTGCCCATTTCGTTTTGAACTTAGGCGATCCCGAGTTGGATTGCCCATTTCGTTTTGACTCGGGCTCCAACTCGGGACCGTCCAAATACCTCCCTTAAAAGGCCCTATCCGGGACTAGGACAGGACGATCCTATCCGGTAAACCATGATCAAGATTCAATTAGAAGAAAGAGCTAATGGCGTAAGTGGCATGTGGCAATGGGTCAGGTTGGGTTGGGTTTTGGAGGTTATAAATGGGTTGAGTCAGGTTCAACCCATTTACCAACGGATTGGAAAGTCATGGAACCAAACGCAATTTGCAAATAAATGGGTTAAACCAACCCCAAATCATTCAATTTTTAACTTAAATTTTTTTTAAAAATTATTTTAAATTTAGCCTTTTTAAGAGAATCTAGAAATAAGGAGATGTGGACCATTGTTTTTCTTCAAACATAAATGTTTAAATTTTTTTTTAACTTGGAATTAGATATATATATATATATATATATTTGGAAATTGAGAAAATTAATAAAGATCATGAAAATTTTTTCACAAATATGCTATCTTCATTACTAAATTTATACAAGATTGAGTAAATCAACGAACACTGAGGATTGAGCATATTTACAATATTTTTTCATTATCTTAACCAACAAGAAGCCACTTGATTGAAAAATGAAACCTGGGAGTTGAAGAAGGTGTAAATCTATTCACGTAATAAACAATGGTTGCAGACAAACCACAAACAAAGCTTCTATTCTCCTTTCTTCATTTTCACCTTTCAAAACTAACTTACTAATTTTTTTTTTAGGTTTCAATTTATGTGTCAATTTGATTAATGGTCTATAATACCTCTACAAAAAAAAAAAAAAAAACCACAAACACAAACAAACAAATAATGGTATATTGTCGGGTAACCAACGGGTTGACGGTTTAGTTCGAGTTGACCCGTTTTAAGACAAGTTGGGAAAGCCTCAACCCAGACCCAATCCAAGTAATAAACAAGTCAACTGAAACCCATTTATTAGGCTTCGGTTCGAGTGGGTTGATGGGTCAGTTCAAAAATTGCCGGCTCTACATTTGTCATTTTCTAAGGGAAGCTCGATTCTCCTTTGATCCACGGGGGTTTGTAATTGGGAAAATCAGTTTTAAGTGATACTTTTTAAAATAATTCAGATTGAGAGTTAGTGTTCATAAATAGGTTTTTTCCAAAAAATAACCTTGAAAGACTTGCAAACCTCCTTATAACAAACCAAATGACAAAAGTTTTCAAGTCTTTGGAATGCATTTTGGAAGAAATTATAAATATGAACAGTAACTGTTTTAATTTTTTATTTTTCTTTTTAAAGGAATATTCTTGAGTATGTAAAATGGGTGAAAGATCTCGTCACTTCCGTATTTGCCAACAAGAAACCCAATAGGGGTACGTTGAGGTGCCAATGTTACAAGTGCAATAACTTGCTTTACCAAGATAGTGCTACAATTGAAGACCATATGATTTGTTATGGCTTTGACCATCGTTATTTGAGATTTTACCATGAAGGAGAATCTAGTTTACTCTCAAGTTAAATTATCGAGAATGTAGTGGATGGCGATACTAATGTTAATGAAGAAAGGGCAGAGATGACTAACTTATTACAAGATGCCTTTCGATATTCAGAAGATAACAGAATGGGTGGGATCAAAACAAAACTAGGACGACAACAAGGGAAAGATTTTTAAAAATTCTTTAAATTCGTGAAGGAATTCAAACAAGAATTGTACCCAAGTTATGAAA